>JBBGZY010001202.1:437500-1637500 GCA_037952925.1 Lithobates clamitans
TTACAGGCAGACTAATGGGACCCCCAGGCACAATATTTAAAGGAATATTTCATTTTCATTGTTTCACTTTAAGCATTATTAAAATTACTGCTCCTGAAAAAACTTGTTTTCATTTTTTTTTTTTGCATTGATAAATGTCCCCATACACTTTTTATGGCAATAACTTGCATTATAAGCCTTTAAAATTAGCGCTTTTGATTGTTCATGTCCCATAGACTTAAATAGCGTTTGCTAGAACTTTTTTTGTCTGTTCGCAGTGTGAACTGAACCCGGGGGGGGGGGGGGTGGCCCATTCCTACTCTCCAATCCTATATTGCAAATTAAGTTTCCACTGCATAGTGTGTAGCATCTATTGATCTTTTCACCATCAAGCTCTATTAGCTGCTGCTGGTTCCTACATCATCTACATCTGCTATTCATCTCCCGCTGTTAGCACCAGTGTGTGCATGGTTGTAGGTTTGTGAGCCCAGGCCATGTTTTTCGAGTACTTGACATTGTCAATGGTGCCTTTTACTGGTGTATGGTGAAAGTTTTCGTGCATTACATTTTTTTTAACTGATGCTATTTAATAAAATGTAGTTATGTCAGTTTCTCATTGGAGCCTCTTTTTCTGATCTGAACTTGTCAATAATATGTTTGTATATTTTTGCAGTAAATGTACAAATGTGTGCTCCAATCTAAGGCCCTGATGACACAAGACTCCCCACAAATTGCAGGGCAGTTTTCTCAATTCTTCAGCCAGGACCAGCACATCCTGGATAGACTTACAGCAACTGTGGTTTCAAAAAGTTGTATCAAATTTTTTAAAGCTAACCATCTGTATATGGAAATTAAGTTTTTTTTTTAAAGCCTATTTGATATGTGTATTTATTAGACCCTGCAAGGTACATGTAAAGTCCTACCCCATTTCTGTTCTCATTCGCTAGCCGAGTTCATATTCTAGCTTTCACTTGGAACAGAGCCAACTGCTCATGAAATAGGTCTTTCAAATGGGTAGTCTGGGGGTGGTAAAAAGACAGGCAGTTGAGCTACAGCTTTACTGCCTCCAGGCAGCAGGATTTTTTACCATGGCAACCATTGAGTTTAATAGGGCCACAATGCAAAGGCGATTGTAGTTTACAGGGCTAAATCAGGCAGTGAAGTGGCAATATACTACCTCCCTCACTGCCTGGCAAATGCCCTCTGAAAAGATCTGACTGGAAGGGGAGAGTCTGAGATCCGCACAGCAGGGATTTCTGCAGATCTCAAATGAAAAATAGGTGCAGCGGTCCAGGGGTTTGCAGTGTGCAAGCACTAATATTGGAAGAACTTTGCAAGATAGAGTAGCAGGAGAGCACCAGGATACGTATCCTAGGTGGTGCTCTCCCACCAGAACCAAGCCTCCAAGTTGGTCAGCTCCTCTGGCTCTATTTTATGCAGCTGTCCACACAGACATCTGTCAGTATGCCTCTGAGCTGGTCAGCTTCCTCAGTGAAATGCGTTGGGACCGAGTTGAGCAGCTATTCTAGCCTAGCGCGGTCCCACCGCATGGACAAGGTAAAATGCCCTTTATGCCAGGTTCACACCACTGTGTTACAGTGGAGTGCGGGCACAATGCGTAAAAATAAAAAAATTCAACATGCAGTACAATCCATTGTCTTGCACCATATGGCCTGCAATTGAACTTTATAAGATGTCTGTGTGACATCACTAAAGTTTTTTTTTTTTTTTTTTTAAATGAAGACATGGGTTCTCATGCAACTTAAACACCTGTACTGAGAGAATTATGTATGCTGCCATAGCAACTACTGAATGCTTGTAACCTGGCTGGATGCAGTCAAAGTTTGAACACCTGAGTTACTGACCTGGAACAAGTAAGCAGATTAGAAAGATTGAACTTAGAGGGTGTATGGAAGCTACCCATCCAACTTGAAAATTACTAATCTTACATCTGTTCTAATCCAATAAAACTCCCACCACAAAAAATCCACACACAAGTTTAAAGTAATTTTTATTAAAGCAAGAATTTTATAATCCAAATTATGTTTCATGCTCAGCTATCTTTCCCACAAGATACCAACTGTGGTGAAAATCTGAGCTTTTCCACAGTAAAGAATTACAAAATCAAAGAAAGGAATGCTTAACTTTCCGTACTGTGTTCAAAATGCCTTTCCCCGGGTCTAAAAAAAACCATTTAGTTTGTTTTTATATTTTTACAATTTTTTTGTGTTTTTTAATATATCTAGGACTAGCAGTATGCCAGCCCTGGCATTTGTTACGTACGTAAGCATGGTAGTTTCCTTTCCTTTTTTATGATTTTTTTTATTAGGTTTTTGCGGTGTTTTTACAAGATTTAATTATTTTTCGATGTTTTCATAGATTTTCTCCTATGAAGAGAACTTCAATGGTGTTGTGTGAAGTTCTTTTAGGACCCCGAATATGTGAACTTTGATGGTGTTCAAGTTCTCTGAAGACCCCATTAATCCAGAGTTGTCTAAATTTCACTGAAGACACAGATGTGATCAATAATGTTGCTTGAAGTTTATCCAAATCCCAAACTTCAATGGTTTCATCAAAATATCAAACTGAACTCCACAGATGGTAAGCGGAAGTTCCCAGAAGAATTTTATGGCCTGGGGAAAAGAAAAAAAAAAAAAAAGAAGAAAAGGTTAGAGGAACTGAACTCTGGAAACCTTGCCTAAAAAAAAAAAAAAAGGCAGTTAGGACTGTTCATTTCCCATGGTCTACCTGCATAGATGAGGTTTTTCTATAAAATATTTTAAGCAATAATCAACATGGATTAACCACTTACGGACCGCCTGCCATCGTTATATTTTGCTGCCTTGAAGAGGAATATCATTATGGCAGCAGCTACCTGCCATAACACCGGTATCCTCCTCTTCAGCGGGCGGTCCGCTTTCAGATAAAAGTGGTCTCTGCAGCATTCGCCACAAGATCACTTTTAATCAGCGGGAGAGGCCCCTCCAACGTGCTCCGGTGCCATCCAGCACTTACCGGAGCTGACGGTAGCGGTGGAGGCGATCGGATCCTTCTTCCCGCTAGGCATGGAGATGAGCGAGAGGAAGATGGCCCCCACCCGTTTCCATATCATTGTAGGGCAGAAGCGACGTCAAAATGACACTTCCCCCCATAGCTCTTAAAGGGCCATTTTTTAATCTCAAAATGAAATAATTTTTATTAAATTTTAGTGTAAATGATATCTGAGGTGTTTTTGACCCCAGATCTCATATTCAAGAGGTCCTGTCATGCTTTTTTTTCTATTACAAAGGATGTTTGTTTACATTCCTTGTAATAGGAATAAAAAGTGACATTTTTTTTTTAAAAGAACAGTGAAAAAATAAAAAGGTATAAGAAAATTTTTTTTTGCCAAAGCATTGGCACAGTTCCCCACACAAGTCTAATGTGTAAGGTAAAGTCCACAGGTTTGGAAAAAAATCTGTAAATGGATAGAAAACTAAAAAGACAGAAATCAGAGAGTAGTGGTTAATGACTCTTATGCTGAATGGTCTAAGGTTATCAGTGATGTACCTCAAGGTTCAGTGTTGGGGTCCTTACTTTTTAATATATTTATAAATGATATAGGGTCTGGGATTAAAAGTAACATTTCAGTCTTTGCAGATGACACCAGACTATGCAGTGGAATAACGTACTTACAGGATGTCTCCAATTAAAAAAGGCGACCTCAATGCTCTGTTTAACCACTTTGCTACCGGGCCATAGTCAAATGACGTCCTCACTTTGGGGGGGGGATATCTGAATGATGCCTGTAGCTACAGACATCATTCAGATATTCTTTTCAGCCGGCGATTCTGTGCACGATAAGAATGATCATAGCGGCACTTCCCCTGCTTGATCGTTCTTATAGGCGATGGGAGGGGACGCCCTCCCCCTCCCGCCGCCATCCGGTGCTTCTCCAGGCTCTCCCATGCCATCGGGAGCCCGGAGAATGAATCGGCCGGCGCCGAATGAGGATAGAGATGACCAGATGGTCACCAGTCATCTCTATTACCATCGGAGGCCCGGGCACGACGTTATGACGTCATGCCCGGACTCCGCATTGTAAACAAACCCACGATCGCGGCTGTCAGCATGAGATCGGAGAATTTTTTTTCCCGATCTTATGCTTTACAGCCTGGAGGAGAGATGTGGGTTCTTATTGACCCCGCATCTCTCCATAAAGAGGACCTGTCACGATAGATTCCTATTACAAGGGATGTTTACATTCCTTGTAATAGGAATAAAAGTGATCAAAAAAAATTTAATGTAAAAAAAAAAAGTGTAAAAAAAAAAAAGTAAATAAAAAAAATAAATAAAAAAAAAATATATATTTTTTTTTAAACGCCCTGTCCCCGGTAGCTCGCGCTCAGAAGCGAACGCACGCGTAAGCCCCGCCCACATATGTAAACGTCGTTCAAACCACACATGTGAGGTATCGCCGCGTGCGTTAGAGCGAGAGCAATAATTCTAGCCCTGGAGCTCCTCTGTAACTCTAAACTGGTAACCTGTAAAAATTTTCAAAGCGTCGCCTATGGATATTTTTAAGTACCGAAGTTTGGCGCCATTCCATGAGTGCGCACAGTTTTAAAGCGTGACATGTTAGGTATCTATTTACTCGACATAATTTCATCTTTCACATTATGCAAAAACATTGGGCTAACTTTACTGTTTTGGGTTTTTAAGCACAAAACTGTTTTTTTTTGTTTTTTTTAAATATTTGAAAAATTGCTGCGCAAATACCATGCCAGATAAAAAGTTGCAACAACCGCCATTGTATTCTCTAGAGTTTTTGCTAAAAAAACATATATAATGTTTGGGGGTTCTATGTAATTTTCCAGCAAAAAAAATGATGATTTTTACATGTAGGAGAGAAAATGTCAGAATTGGCCTGGTAAGCAAGTGGTTAATTGGGCAACTATGTGGCAAATGAGGTTTAATGTTGATAAATGTAAAGTTGGGGTTTTAAGAATATGCATGCATCATACATACAATTGTGGAATCAATGGTGGAGAAGGATCCGGGTGTTCTGGTAGATCATAAGCTTAAAAATGGCATGCAATGCCAAGCTAGTTTCCAAAACGAGCAAAGTCCTTTGTATTGAAAGATATGGGCTTCAGATAGAGATCTTGTCCTTGTACAAATTAGTAAGACCTTATCTGGAATATGCAGTTCAGTTTTGGGCACCAATTCTCAAAAAAAGAATATCGGGGAACTGGAGAAAGTGCAGGGGAGAGCAACCAAGCTGATAAGAGGCATGGAGGAGCTCAGCTATGTGGATAGTTTAGAGAAACTACATTTATTCTCTTGAGAAGAGATTAAGGGGGGGGGGGGATGTGATCAACATGTATAAATACATAAGAGGTCCATATAGTGAACTTGGTATTGTGTTATTCACTTTAAAAGGTCATCAGAGGACAAGGGGCCACTCTTTATGTCTGGGAGGAAAAAAAGATTTAACCTCCAAATACAGAAAGGTTTATTCACAGTAAGAGCTGTGAAAATGTCTCCCTCAAGAGCTGGTTCTGTCCAGCTCAGATTTATTTATTTTTATTTTTTTTCAAAGGCCTGGAATCTTTCCTAAATGTACACAACATTTATAGGTAAAGTTGATCCAGGGACTACCTGATTGGTCAAGTGGGGCAAAAGTCTCCCAAGAGGCAAATTGAATGCTATGTTTTGGTTGTTTTTGCCTCTCTCTGTATTAACTGTGGGTATAGATTAGTGCAGGGATACGCAATTAGCGGACCTCCAGCTGTTGCATAACTACAATTCCCATGGGGCATTGCAAGACTGACAGCCACAAGCATGACACCCAGAGGCAGAGGCATGATGGGACTTGTAGTTTTGCAACAGCTGGAGGTCCGCTAATTGCATATCCCTGGATTAGTGTATATTGTGTGATTTTGGGTGTGATTGTGTGTAGCGGGTTGGTTTTACTATAACTCCTATTTAACCACTTAAAGACCAGCCTCGTTTTGGATTTTAGGTGTTTACGTGTTTAAAACAGGTTTTTGCTAGAAAATTACTTAGAACCCCCAAACATTATATATATATTTTCTAAAACCCTAGAGAATAAAATGGCGGTCATTGCAATACTTTTTTTGCACCGTATTTGTGCAGCGGTTTTATAAGCGCACTTTTTCTGGAAAAAAAAAAATCACTTTTTTGAATAAAAAAAAAAAACAAAACAGTAGTTAGCCCTTTTATTTTTTTTATATAGTGAAATATAATGTTACGCCAAGTAAATTGATACCCAACATGTCACGCTTCAAAATTGCGCCTGCTCGTGGAATGGCGTCAAACTTTTACCCTTAAAAATCTCCATAGGCGACGTTTAAAAAATTCTACAGGTTGCATGTTTTGCGTTACAGAGGAGGTCTAGGGCTAGAATTATTGTTCTCGCTCTACCGGTTGCGGCGACACCTCACATGGGTGGTTTGACCACAGTTTTCATATGCGGGCGCTACTCACGTATGCGTTCGCTTTTGCGCGCGAGCACTTCGGGAAAGGGCGCTTTAAAAAAAAAAAAAATTCTTATTTATTTTAATTTTATTTATTTTTTCACCGTTTTTAAAAAAAAAGAAAAAAATGGGATCACTTTTATTCCTATTACAAGGAATGTAAACATCCCTTGTAATAGAAAAAAGCATGACAGGTCCTCTTAAATGTGAGATCTGGGGTCAAAAAGTCCTCAGATCTCATATTTAGACTTTAACCTCTTCAGATCCGCGCTATTGCCAAATGACAGCAACAGCGCGGACCTACATTGCCGGGACTACTTCTATTGATGTTGTCCCGTGCACGAGCGGCCTGCGCGCCCCCTGCAGGGCACGCTTGGTGATCAGCGAGTCTATGAGACTCATCTGATCAGAGTAAGGGGTCGATCCCGACCCCTTACCACATGATCAGCTGTCAGCCAATGACAGCTGATCATGTGATGTAAACAGAGCCCGTAATTGGCTATTTTTTCTCCTCACGCTGACAGCGTGAGGAGGAAAAAAAAAAAAGCAGATCACCGGCAGCCGTGAGAGGGACATCAGTCCCGATCACAGCAATCATCTGTGCCCCCTGCCAGTGACACAGCAATAGGCAGCAGCGCCGCCTACCAGTGCCCATCAGCTGCCACAACAGTGCCACCTATTAGTGCCGCCTTAACTGTGCCTATCCGTGCCGCCTCATCAGCGCATATCAATGGAGAAAAATTACCTGTTTGCAAAATTTTATAACAGACTATGAAACATGATTTTTTTTTCAAAATTTTCCATCTTTTTGTTTAGCAAAAAATAAAAATCCCAGCTGTGATTAATTACCACCAAAAGAAAGCTCTATTTGTGGGGAAAAAAAAAGATAAAAATTTAATTTGGGTACCGTGCTGTATGACCGCGCAGTTGTCATTCAAAGTGCGACAGCGCTGAAAGCTGGTCTGGGCAGGAGGGGGGTTTAAGTGCCCAGTAAGCAAGTGGTTAATGCAAAACCATTAAGCCGTCCTATGGTATGGAGACAGGTGGGCACCATCTTGGCCTCTCTCGTCTCCATACTGAGGAAGTGACAGGCCCCGATCACCTCCGCCGCTACGACAGCTCCGGTAAGCGACAGAGGGCGCGGGAAAGGGGGTGGCACCTCTCCCGCCGTCCTCGCGGCAAACCCGCCGCAGAGACCACCATTATCGCGTACAGAACCGCCGGCCCTAAAGATGGATACCTCGGTGGTGGCAGCAGCTGCTGCCGTTACCGAGATATCCATCTTCAAAGTAATGACGTATATATACAGTGGCCGGTCGGTAAGTGGTTAAAACCACCGTTACACTGAAAAGTCACTGCTCCAAATTCTATCATATATCTAACATTCAGTGCTTGTAAAAAGGCAGAAGCCACATTCCAAATTAAAAGTTGCAATCATATAAATAAGCTTAATACAAAGGAAGCAATTTGCAGCGGAGTTCAAGTGGTCGCTCTTGCACTGGACCACTCCTTTAATCTTTAACTACAGCTTTCAGTTTGGAGTGTGGCTGCCCTTCTTTACTAGCACTGAATTCTATTTCAAAAGTTTATTAATATTTTTTGAAAAGAACAAAGTGATCACTTTCCAGAGCAGCAAACATTTGCATTCTCTGTACATAAAACAAGAATGATGTGGAGGTGAGAGGAACAAATACAGTGGTACCTTGGATTACGAGCATAATTTGTTCCAGAAGAAGGCTTGTAATCCAAAACACTTGAATATTAAAGCGAGTTTCCCCATAGGAAATAATGGAAACTCAGATAATCCGTTCCAGTGGCACTGCTAGTGTATGCAGTGCCGCATGTCACCAGAGGTGGGGGGCGCCGGAGACATTTGGAAACGCTCGGATGCACTCGGAGACACTTGGGAACAGAGTATTCCCGAGCGGCGCTGAGAGTCACCGGCGCCCCCGCACCTCTGGCCAAATGCGGTACTGCACACCCCAGAGGCTTAAATCCTGCTTGTTTTGTGAGACAATCCCAAAAAGAGTCGGGATTTAAAAAAAAAAATAGCTTGTATTGCAAAATGCTCATAAACCACGTTACTTGCAATCTGAGGTATTACTGTAAACCAAAAGGGGAAACCAGAGAAGATCTTGGTAGTTAGGTTTAGTCCTTCATAAGGCCACAGGTGTATATTTGAACTCCATAGGAGCACAAACTTTGTTAACATTGGGAGATAGCCGTCAAGACAGCTGCTCTTAAAGGAACATAAAAGCAACAAGTCAGAAGGATCTAGAGATCAACACCTCACCAATGTGTAATCACTATAAGGAGGCATGTGAAGTAGAAAAGCCTTAATCCAGCAAGTATAGCTTCCTGAGTATTTCCAGTTATTGTACAATAAAACAATCGCACATAATGAAATCAAACCCCCCAACTGTAAACATGAGCAGCTCTGTTAAGAAAAGGACAGAAGAGCTGCTAGAGCATGAAGCCAAGAATCAAAATAGAAAAGGAAAGAGAGAAAGAGAAAAGAAAGAAAGAAAAAGAAAGAGAAAGAGAAAGAAAGAGAAAGAAAGAAAGAAAGAGAAAGAAAGAGAAAGAAAGAGAAAGAAAGAGAAAGAAAGAAGTGCTTCTGTCCGGGGATCCACCATACAATATCAGCCGCGTTCATTCGGGACCTGCAGGTAAGCTAACCAAGGAGACCATATTTTACCAAAAGCGATTAGTCTCATAGGACACTCACAATTTCTTAATTCAACACGATCCACGTAAGCTTCCTTTTCACAAATGCAATGTCTACAAGAGGGCTTTTCCACGCTGACGCTATAGGAATTTTTGCCGCTGGAAACATGAATTAAATTAAGGTCTGGGTATGTTGTGGAACATTTTCAACAGGCCTATTTCATAAGGCTATGCTGGCATCTTTAACGTAGCACTGAATTCTGAGATGGGAACCAGCCATTGGGGAGACAACATCCAGCTGTCCTTTGATATGGTGGGTGCATTTGTTGTATATGTATTATGGCAGAAAGCAAAAAAAAAAAAAATCTTTATAAATTCACTTTGAAAAGATGTAGATAAAACTGCAGATAAACAGATACAACTTGTGTAGGAGGAGGATTTGTTTCAGCTATCAACTGAGGCCAGTCACTTTACTGGGAATACGTAAGGGTTTAACCACCACTTGGCTAAAAAGCTTTATCACCACTTATGGACTGCCCACCACATATATACTGTGGCAGGGCAGCCCTTATTGCACAAAAGGATGTACCCATGCGTCGTTTCATGCACGAGACACTGGCCACAGCAAGGGAGCCAATGCATGAGTCCAGCAGCAACCCGCAATTGCTCCTCAGAGGGGCAGAACAGGGATCTGCCAATGTAAACAAAGCAGATACCCATTCGGTCAGGGGAGTACAGTGTGATGGTCTGTCCCGAGTGATCAGGAACAGCGATCTCTCTGTACTCCCTAGTCAGTCCACTCCCCCCCCCCCCCCACAGTGAGAAACAACGCCCTAGGACACACTTAACCCCTTGATTGCCCCCTAGTGTTAACTCCTTCCCTGCCAGTGTCATTTATACAGTGATCAGTGGATAATTTTTAGCTCTGATCAAGGTAATGTCACTGGTCCCAAAAAAAAAAAAGTGTCAAAAGTGTCCGGTCTGCCGCAAAGTCAGTCCAGCTAAAAATCGCTGATCACTGCCATTACTAGTAAAAAAATAAATAAAAAGGCCATAAATCTTTTTCCTATTTTGTAGATACTATAACTTTTGCGCAAACCAATACACTATTACAATTTTTTTTACCAAAAATTCGTACAATACATATTGGCCTAAAATCATGGGTGTTCAACCTGTGGCCCTCCAGCTGTTACAGAACCACAAGTCCCATGAGGCATTGCAAGGCTGTCAGTTAAACAAGCATGACTCCCAAAGGCAGAGGCATGATGGGACTTGTAATTCAACTCGAGGGCCACAGGTTGAGCACCTATGGCCTAAACTGACTAATAAAGTTTGCTTTTTTTATATATTTTTTTGGATATGTATTATGGCAGAAAGCAAAAAAAAAAAAAAAAATCTTTAAAATTGTCAGTCTTTTTTGTTTATAGCGCAAAAAATAACTCCAGAGGTGATCAAATACCACCAAAAGAAAAGCTCTATTTGTGGGAAAATAAGCACAATTGTGTTTAGGTGCAACGTCACAATGGTCAGTTAAAGCGAAGCAGTGCCGCATTGCATAAAATGGCCAGGTCATTAAGGGGGTAAAACCTTCTGGGACCTAAGTGGTTAAACTGGAACAAGTTAAAGTGATATTAGCTGTTTGTTAAAAAAAAGGTTATATACCCGTTATGTGCAATGTTTTTGCAGAGGGGTCCCCGACCCCCTCTGACAGTCCCACCTGCTGGGTCTGTCCCATCCCTCCTCCAAGTGCCACTGCACCCAAATGTGTCCATATACTACGCAAGAAAAGCAATTGCCACCACTCCCTACTCAAGGGTTTGACAGCAGAATAAGTCCATGGCTTCTGCCTATACAGCGCTGGAGCGATGACAAGAGCCAAATGAGTGTTTAGGGATTGCAGTGGGTAGAAGTAGTGGCGTTTTACCTTAAATTTCCTAAACTTAATGCTTTCTCTGCGTTAACTTTAGAACCCACTTAATTTGCTGTTTATATACACCGCAAAAGGCAGAGTTAGCTGCATTATTAACTTTAAATTGAGTTAGCACAAGTACCTGACCAGCATCACTTACAGCACAGTGAAGTACTGCCCCCTCCCTCCGCAAGTCTAATGCCCACCGGATATTCCATTCTTACTGCACAGTCCTTTAGATCTACCATGTAGATCACGGGCCTGTCCCATTGGCTACAAATTGGATAGATTAGGTAGGACTTTACAATTTTGGTAAACCTAAAATGGATTGTATAAAGATGTTGTGGGTCAGCTTGCAAGTGTATGTGCATACAAGAGAAGGCATGATAAGGCTTGCTCTGCCAAAGTCACAGATGGGATATTTATCTCATTTGCAGATCCTGCTTGCACAGCCATGCTAAAGGCAAAAAAATAAATAGAAGCGCTGTGCAATTCAGGATTGGGGTTGTTCAAGAATGACTCATGTCTATGTCTTTAACCACTTCAATACGGGGCACTTACACACCTTCCTGCCCAGACCAATTTTCAGCTTTCAGCGCTGTCGCAGTTTGAATGACAATTGCGCGGTCATACAACACTGTACCCAAACTAAATTTTTATCATTTTGTTCCCACAAATAGGGATTTTTTTGGTGGTATTTGAACACCTCTGCGGTTTTTATTTTTTGCTAAATAAAAAAAACAAATTTTGAAAAATATAAAAGTTTTGTTTCTGTTAAAAAAATTTGTAAATAAGTTTTTCACTGATGGGCACTGATAAGGCGGCACCGACATGCAGCACTGAAGTACATTGATAGGCGGCACTGATAGGCGACACTGATAGGGTGGCACTGGCAGGCATTGGAGTGGGCACTGATTGGCAGCTGCCTAGGGGCATACCTGGTGGTCCAGTGTGGATGGCTTCCCTGGTGGTCCTGGGCGGGATCCGAGGGGGGACTGTGCTGATAAACAATCAGCACGACCCCCGCCCTTCAGCCGATCAGCTCTCCTCTACTCGCGTCTGTCAGCTGCGAGTGAGGAAAAGCCGATCACCGGCTCTTTCTATTTACATCGTGATCAGCCGTGATTGGACACGGCTGATCACGTGGTAAAGAGTCTCCGTCAGACTGACACCCCGCAACAACGATCGCCGCGATGCGCGCCCCCAGGGGGCGCAGCGGCTCAATATTCCTAATCACGTCCGGTCAGGAATATCAAACCACTTTGCCGCCGTCATTTTGTAATAGGGCGAGCAGCAAGTGGTTAACTTTGCTTTTCCAAAATGTCACAAAAGAAAAATTACATGTGAAAGGAACAGTAAAAAAAAAAAAAATCGCATATAGCACCTGAAAAGGGTAACCCCACATTCACTTTTAGAACACCGGCTGAGACCAAAGAGCTCAGTGGTAAATGCACAAGCTTTAAATTGCTGACACTGCAAGTTCTATTCCCATCAGTAACCTGAGGGAGTGTCTAAATATATTGTAATCAATACACTGTAGGCACAGAGGCAGCTACAAATATCAAAGTCTCACACTTAACTGGAGCTAAACATATTTGATATACAGTTCCCATGAAATTTAAATGGAATAAAAGCTAGTTCGCTGCTTAACATGAAGAGCAACATTCAGGTTTAAGTGCACAAGGAAGAATCATCTTCAACATGGATGGTAGCTCCAGTGTCACAAAAAACTAAAGTTTTACAGTAGTTTTGCTTAGGGCCCACCTGTTCTGAGCCAGAGATATCCAGATGTTACACTGTGTAAAGATATTACATTTGTCTATTGCCACATATGGGTTTAATATGGGAAAGCATATTTAAAGTTTTACTTATCTGGACTGGGGACAACTTCTAACTTTGTTCTTCAACAAGTGACAACATTGGGCATAAAGTGTAGATAATATATTGGGCATTTAAAGTATTGTTTAGTGGTTAAAATGACCCTAGTTGCACATGACAGCGTAGTAGCCACCCTTGTTACTTGTGAGGTCATTTTATGCATGGTTATAATTCGTCATCTCTATCAGTGCTGTGACACCAGTAAGGTAAAATACCGCAAAGGACTACTTTGCTTGTGCCCCCCCCCCCCCCCTCCATATGCACATGTACAACCAGTTTGAGATCAAAACTATGTATTGATTTCTCTACATAGATCTTTAAAATAGTGTATCCAGTTCTGGAGCCCTCATTTACAAAAAGATACAAGATAGAACGTGTCCAGACACAGGCAACAAAAATGGTGAAGGTTCTGAGGGATAAAACATATCAGGAAAAACTTCAGGAACGCAATATGTAGTCTGAAGGAAAGAAGGCAAAGGAGAGACATGATTGCAAATTTTAAATACAGCAAGGTGGTGAAGAAAAATTTCAAAAATTCAAGAGGGCAGGATTGTCAATATGAAGCCAAGAACACAGGGACAAGACCTCAAAGTAGTAGGAGAATTCAAAACTAATCTTAGAAAGTACAGTATTAACTTACAGAATGAGCAGTTGATGCTTGAAATAGACTTCCAGAGGAGGTAGTCAGAACAAAAAAAAACCCAATGGGGCAGACTCAAGCACTGGGTCTTCTTTCTGCTGTCACTTTACACTTTTCTTCCATGAAAAAGTTGCATTTAAAGCCAATTATGTAGTAGTTCCTACTGGCAAATTGGAACAGTTCTGCCAAAGTGGTCGCATGCAACCAAACCTGGATGTCAGGCTAGCAGGGCCAACAATTATACCGTGGGCACCTACCCGAATTCTCCTCATGTAACTGCTACGCATCTTCTGTTTGTAATGTTTTTATAGGAAACTGATCACGCATGCAAGAGGGCAATACTGGGGATATTTGGGGACATACATTTCATCTTCAGTTTCTAAATAGCTCTTCAAGGACAATATCCATTTATTTGCATTCTCGGATAGGAAAAGCAGGACTCATAGGCCCAACAGTGAGATTTTCCCCCGTTCAGAGATCAGTCATTTTCATGTATAATATAAAAAAAAAAAAAAAAAAAAAAAAAAAAAAAGGAAAACTGGCAAAGTAGACTTTAAAAGGTACCCGACAACTTGACGTATTAAAATGTCAAAATCTTTATTTACATCTTGATTAAAAATGAGGCTCTGTATCATGTGTATTAAAACAGATCTGTTCATTTTAAACAGTAGGTAAAGCCTCAATCACGAGAACACTCTTGGTCCCAATATTATGTATACAAAAAAAAAATCCAGATAGCAGATGACGTGGCAAACAGTTTGTTTAATATCCGAGAGGAAACAATTTGACGCGACGCTTTTCTCGGAATCAAAGTTCCGTTTCTTCAGGAGTGTGAAGGATAGCGTAGAAATATGCGGCGCAATGCCGCCAAATGTCTTCAGGTCAAGTGCCACGACTGCCAGGGAACACCACAAAAAAGGCACAGGATAATATCAATGAAAAGTATAGTATGAAGATTGGCCTTGTATCTAAAATGTCTTAGATGGCTTGAAGAAATCAGTCTTAGTTCAGGCATATCACACACACACGGAAAGTTCCAAGCACAAGGCCATTGCAGGAAGGTCAAAAGGATTGCACTAGTGCCGGGAGGCACAGGCGGTAATCGGTCTCATGCTGAGGAGACCCAAGGGGGGTATTTTGGGAACAAAAATGTAGAACTGTCCAGTAAGGCAGAAGAATTATAAGGAACAGGGGACTCAGCAGTAAGCCAGTGGTTAAAAAAACCATAGACCTAGGAGATTGTAGTAGATTGAAGAGTAGAATACATACATATGTGAAAATCCAAGCCTATACTGAGGAACTGCAGATATCATTACAGGCTGAGAATTAACCACTTCACAAATCTGAATATGTAAAAACAAAAGTCCCTCAGGCTTACATATTAGACAGCTGCAACTCCAGTGGCATTGTTAACTGCTTTCTGTGCAGCTTCCTTGGCCTGATGGGCTTGAAGGACAGCGACTGCTTCATCAACCTGGGGGAGAGAACATTTAAGAAATGTTAACTTCTACATCAACCTGTCCTGTGTTAAATAGAAATAAAAAGCGTCTGGTGTTTAAAAGAAAACATTCACATACCTTTGATCGAAGTGATTCTGGTGACTCAAGCATATGAAGTAGCTCAGAATTGTCAATTTCCAGCAACATTCCAGTGATCTTTCCGGCTAGAGTTGGGTGCATGGCTTGGATCAGTGGGAAGAGGCGCTCGCCTAAAAATAAAAACCATGGGTTCAAACACAATCCTGGAAATCAGATTTGTACAATATCATGTAAGCAGCAGCTTTACATACCAAGCATCTGCTTCTGTTCTTGTGGTGGTGCTGCAGCCAGCATGGAGGCAGTCAAGGGTTCCTGACCCTGCACATGGACAGCAGGCTGAAAGGAAAACACACTGGTCAGAAATAGTACTATCAATACAAATACCTAAATCAATTCTGCAACAGTAGCTTAAAAAAAAAAGTACATATGTAGTCTCTTAAATGTAGATTATAGGCCATTTACAAAATAAAAACTGACCATGCCCAGCCCATGTGAGACCCACTGAGCACTTCCCAATCAAAACAGAAAGGGTTATTGAGCCAAATAGATTTTAAAGAGACAAACACTAGATGCATTTCTACATGCCCCCATGGCACGGATAACAGTAACAAAAATATCAAGTTAATTTAGGTATTAGACTTTAGGAGTAAGTTAAAGTCAAACACTGTCAAAAGGCAACTGTCAACAGAATCCTAGCCATAGGGCAGCGTGCAATTACCTGCTGCATAGCAACCTGTGGTTGGGCGTTGAGGTGCTGTTGCGGATTGCGCACACCAGCAGCATACTTGTACTGGGGAACTGTACGAACTGCCGAAGTTGCAGCTGCAGCAGCAGCAGCGTTTGTAGGACGAGGACCCATTGTCTGTGTCGACGTATTAGCTGGGGGAACAAAAAACCAAAAAACAAAGCAAAGTTAGATTTTTGCAAGTCCTTCCCTATAGTCACAGAAATGTGGGCCTTTCCCTACAGTTCACAATGACTGCAATTTACTGGAGAGTCCCTGTTCTACACATACTCCCTGCTCAATTAAGATCTGTGCAGTTTTACTGTACATTGTATGAGGAGTGTTGCAGGAAATGGAAAAAATGGTTGCTATCTGTTAATACATAGCCAATATTTTGAACAGTATTGTAATCATTTCCCCAGACGTGCAGTTTTACACATTTAATACACCAAGCACACTATTTTGAGTGTCTACATTTACTAGAATGCATGTTAACGTGAACAGTAAAGGCCCATTAGAGCATGGGCACGCAAGAAAGGATCTAAAAAGATACACTTGGACAAAGGCATTCTAGTTTTTGAATGCACAAATTTAATTCTCTTTAACGTGGGTGCAGGACGTCTCATTACATTGCTTCCTCACCACCTGTTTTAACCTCTAAAAACCCACAGCACCACCTGTGCAGCCCCATTCAGTTGAATAGTCAGGTTTGGTTGGTGGTACTACCTGTGTGTACCTCCCTCCCCATCCCAACCGCAGGTGTAAACAAGGCCTTAAAGGCGCAGTTTAGGAGATTTTTACTGTATACTGCGTCACTGTGTTCTACAGAAGAGTGTGCAGTGACCGGCGGCTCAAACGAGCATGCGCAGGAGTGACGTCACGCAGCCCCGGCCATTCACACAGCCGGAGTCCATGGCCCTGGAGGTGAGACGTGTGAAGATAGACGCGGCCTGCAGCGGGGACGACGCAGGCATCACATAATGATGCATACTAGCACATTATACCTTTACTTTGCAGGGAAGAAAAAAAAGGGGGGGCCTACAGTGTTTACTTCCTCTTTAAAGTTGTAGGTACTAACAGTTTATAAAACCTCTAGTGTTTTGAATGGCCTGTCCTGGTGCCTGGTCCTTATCAATCTTGACCTATAGTCTCCAGACAGAACCTCCACAACTGACACTTCGAGGTGTTGGATGCCAACATCCCTCACCCTGCACTATGGGGCCCACTGGCTTGTCTCTGTTCCACGTATTGCAGTGAAGGGCAGCCTGGCAAACGTGTTATATGTAAAGATTTGTCCAGAACCTGCAACTCTGCAAAGGAGCAAAGAACAAGGGGATGGTGATTGGGACAGGAAAGTATAAAAAAAATAAAAAAATGTACAGCTTGTGTTTTTTTTAAATCTGCAACGGAGCTGCTCAAATCATCAGCTGCAGATAGCTGTCACTGAATAAATTACTTACCAACACGCTGAGCTGAAACAACGCGTGGGACCTGAGAAGAAGTCGGTCTCATCGTTCCAAAGGTTGGCGGACGAGGAGCAGCAGGGCGGATGGCTCCTGGCATATTTTGGAATGCTGCAAAAACAAGTGGATTTTATAAGAAAAGCAATTATAACTTTTATAACTAAGGGCAAAGCTTGTAAGGTGTTTCAGCTGTGGTCGTCACTAAAAAGACAACCAGCTGGGCAGTTATGATTGGACCAACCCCCTGTACTTGTCACAACAGAACATATCTGGTACGGTCAATGAAAGGGGACGACTGATTGCTTAACAGGGGGAAGGAGGGTAGCAACATATTGGGGAAGGTTTTTTAATCTGCTCGTTTCCTTGCATGCACAATCAGCAGCAGTCATGCTCTGTATTAAAGTATTGTCAACTGATCTGGCTGTACCACCATCTTTACATAATGGCGGCTAAAAACCAAGACAGAATGAACTATGCATTTCAGCCGTGGTGAAAGCAATGGAGATTAATTCCTGAACAAATGATTTAATGCAATAGCCAAGATAAAGAAAAAAGCCAAATTAAACTTCATACCAATATTGTAGAAAGGGCAACATGCTTGCATAGAACTTTAGATATTAACGTATTCAAGGTTTAACTTACGGTGTGGTCTAGCACCTTGCGCAGTCCAGCGAGGGTTTGGTCTAAGCTGTGCAATTTGTCCAGCTGGGTAATATGCAGCACGGTTTTGAGCCTGCAAGAAAAAGTCTTTAGCATCCAATCTAATTGCTTTATGTTGTCTGCGCAAGTCTAAGTGCATGAATACTTACCGGTGGAAGGGCAGCCATGAAATAACTGGATGGTGGTGGCTGGTAAGGGTTTATGACTGGATTAGGCACAGCCCTGACACTTGCCATCCTTTGCATGTACTGATTAGTCAGATGAGCCTGACGTTCCTCTTTACGCTGAGCCAAAGCAACATAAAGTGGTTTAGTTGCCACGATTCTTCCGTTCATCTCAGTGACCGCTTTGGTTGCTTCTTCAGGGGAAGAAAAACATACAAAGCCAAAGCCCTTGCTGCGCCCTCCTTCCATCATGACCTGAAGAAGAAAGACATTTTTAGTTATAGGTTTGTTTTTTTTTCTGTCATCTAGACAGGGTTCAAAAAGAAAAAAAAAAAAAAAAGCCAAACACTAAAATATTCACCTTCGCACTTGTGATGGTGCCAAAGGGCGAAAACTCCTTGCGAAGTCGCTCGTCATCAATCCCATCATCCAGATTTTTTACATAAAGGTTAACACCCTAAAACAGACAAGAATATTAGAGATTCATCTACTTAAGCAAATGCAATTTAAAACATTTATGGGGCATGCTTGATTATACAGCCTGTGCTTCCCTGTTTGGTAGTGTTATACTACTGCATTCATTGCAAATGTCAGTCAACATACTGTCTAATCCCAGACCTGTCGCCAATTTTGTTTATCACAGACCAAGTCTCTGGAATTATGCATCCACTTAGCCAATAAACCACAAACCTGCAGATATCCTGATAAAAATCTGAACATGCAGACTGCAATTCAAACCTTTACTAGTACCTATAGCTCTGCAATCAGACACTCCCTTTGAAGACTGGTTCCAGACATTTTCTTGAAGTTTTGATATAAGGGAGGAAAGGACAGAATCATGTTTTTATTGCCATCTCTTGGCCTGTGGGGAGAGACTGGCCTCACTTTATAACCTCAAGACTGCCAAGCCACAAACAGGACAGCAACAATACCAATTCTAACCAGTCCCAACTATTAAAGGAAAAACTTTTATTTTTGGATAGCGTGGAGAGAGAATAGAACCCGTCAGTTTTTACTGCTGTCTATTAGGAAGAATATTCCTCTTTATTTCCCCGGTTTACCATTAAAAAAAGTACAAGAAAATCCCACATTCTGCGTTGTCCCCCAAAAAGTACTAGAAAGGAAATTTTCCAATGGGGGCACTAGCACTGGTCTGGGGGTCCCCAAGGGACTACCTTAATTTGCAGGAACTTCCTGTTTTGGCTATGGGACAGAAGTGAAGGTAAATCTCCCCAATGGGTCACAGATGGCAAAATACAAACCAACAGGGGTTTTAACTTTCCCTTTATACAAAATGAAAACAAGTTTTGCTTTAAACAAAGTTTTGGGTGGAGCCAAGTTGTAGAAACAAACTAACCTGGTATCTGGTGATACGGTCCTGCTTCATTTGCTCAAATTTCCGTTTAAGCTCTGTTTGCCGCTCAACTTTTTTCTGGGCACGACCCACATAGATGGCTTTACCATTCATGTCCTTCCCATTCATGTCATCAACAGCCTGAATGGGGAAAAAAAAAAAAAACTGTCAGACTTCCTAGACCTTAAAAAGTGTATTAAACAGAGGGTTTATTTGCTCTTTTGCTCTGTAAATATTGTTAGAGTATGTTTATATCAATTAGTGCAAAAAAAAAAAAAAAACTCTGGACAGAAATTTAGAGCTATCCCATCTTCAAGAGACTATTTAGCACAGTCCCTATCAAGGACTCAAAATTAGTCTTCATACTGTAGAGATGTGGGAGTGGATTAGGTGAGCAGAAGACACTGGGCAGGGCTGGCACCACTATCTACAAATATTCTGTGTGATGTCAGCTCACAACAGGTCTTACAAGAGGATAGCATTACTGGCAACAAATTTTTGTAATCGCAGGGTCTTCAAAGGGGGTAAAACATGGGGAAATGTGCATGTATTACAGATATATGCTGCAAAGATTTCTATAAGTTCCTTAAAGGCAATGTGTCAGAAAAGACTGATGTACACACTGTTAAGTCATTGTAGAACCATAAAAGATTGACCACCTGAATATTGTAGATTCAAATAATGGCCATATCCTCAAAGCAGCATGAAGGCTGCCTTTGCAGACATCCTGAAGTACAGGGTGCCTGAATGCCATGCCCAATACAAAATGACTGACTTATCTGCAGACTTCTTTTGGATCAATGAAAAAGTACCAAGACCAACAAATCTGCATAAGCCAGTTAAAACTTTCAGAAGTATGACAGCAATGGTGGCTTCCATGTTTCTTTCAGGAAAAGTTGAAGTGAACCTGTGGCCAGGCTTTAGAGAGACAGAGGTATTTGCATAGTCCGCAAGCAGTAGTACAGTTTGTTCTCTGTAGCTTTTGCTCACTACACGTCTCTCTGTACTAACTTGGCTGAGCAAACTAATCTATGTAAACACAGCAGGAGCACTGCTCAGAATAAAGGGTAAATTAATAGGCCAAAATTTCTAATATCAAAGCTCCAAATACAAAGTAGGGAGCTTAAGAAGTCACCATTAATAAGCAGAAGACTAGCATATTGCTATAGGTTTTCAGGAAGCAGAGAAAGAATAAAATTTACTTTCACTGTGTAATTACACTACTTCAGGGTAAAAATGTTAATGAACATTTAGGTTTGCAAATAAAAATGTATGCAAAAAATTAGAAAGCATCTGTAATTAAACCATCCCGCCTAAAGCAGATTGACTTACCTTCTTCTCTCATAAGCAGCCAGTCTCTTGTGTTTACACTTGCTACTGCCTTTTTTCTACACTTTCGTTTCAGCATTACTTAAGGAGGAACCGCCCTGAGAACCGCCCAAATAACAGAGAAGCCTTACTTCACCAAGCTCCCAACAGTCTGCTCCCTCTGCCAATTTTATCTTTGCTTCTTGTGCACTACACATTGGTTGCAGAGGTTTTTCTTTTATTTTTATTAATAGATGGATGTTACCATTAGAGGATGGACTAATTAAAAACAGTCTGTGAGCGTCCACACAGCTGTATTCAAGGTATGCTAGCAGTGAACAGATGCTACTACAGTTGATCTGATCGCTGCTAGAAGTTGTAATCTTTCATAGGGGCAACATCATTATTTACTGCAGTGACTCAATATTGAGCTACACTGATGACTACTTAGCTATGCAATCTATCGCCACCAATCACTACTGCTGACCAACAGCAACTGTGTGCATAGGGAATCTGCCTTTTATATGCAGGAAGCAGAGATATACTGGAGTTATCACTTTGAACAATATTTTTATACCCGTGTGCAACTTTATGAAACCTCCTCCTCTACATATAAATTTTGTATCGATCTTTAGTGGCATGACAAGGGGTGCTCAACCTGTGGCCTGCGGAGCCCTGTGGCCCAACCTCAAACCAGGAAAGTGCATGCCCATACCCGGATGGTGGGTCAGCAAGTCCAGATCACAATTGCCGACCCACCACCCCAGAGCATCAGAGTGCATGGAGCTGGTGCCGGCAGCAGAGGGAGCAGGACCTGCATAAGCCGATGCTTCGTCTGTAACGCTGGTTCCTGTCCCAGGCAGAGTGATACCAAGTACACGTCACCTGGGACCTTTCTATAAGCCTGGACAGCGATGGCAGCAGAAGTAGTAAAAGTCAGTGTATTAATCACACACACACCGCACTATAGCAATGGGCATATTAGAGAAGCAAAGTGAAGGTATCCTCTGCTCCTCTGGCAAAACCTGGGCAGCTGCAGACAATCCCACCCATCAAGGCAAACCTAATTAACATGAACACACCCTAAAGTCGGCCTACTAAATGGGCATGCTCTTGGGGAAAGGTCTGCAGGGACATATGGACCTTCTGAAAGCCCATCCAACAAACAGGGCTATAGAAAAACACAGGAACTGCCGGAAGCTATATGATTATGTTATTGCTGCAAAAAGGTCAGGAGAGACTGTACTAATTTTATTGATTTATGATCAGGAAGGGGTTTTCAGGGAATGAGTTTATACAATACATTAAACTTAATTTTTAATACACTGTTTACTTTAAACCGCAACTTAATGTCTTAATTTACCTTCTGAGCATCCTCATGCCGCTCGAAACTGACAAATCCGAATCCTTTTGACTTTCCACTATCATCAGTCATGACTTTGACACTGAGTGCAGGGCCTGAAATAAAAAAAAAAAAAAAAAAAAAAGTTACATTCAGCATAGTAATATTTTGGAATTGTACCATCCGGTGCTTCAAAGAAAGCATTGATTTTAAATTCATTAACCCACGCAAGAATTTATGTTAAGTGATGGAGAGATTAAAGCAGAGTTCCACTTAAAAAAAAATAAAGTCAGCAGCTACAAATACTGTAGCTTGCCGACCGGCTCCTGTACATATACGTCGGCAGTATAAAGATGGATATCTCAGTAATGGCAGCAGCTGCTGCCACAACCGAGGTATCCATCTTTTGAGCCGGCAGTCCTGTTTACAATAATGGTGTCTCTGTAGAGAATTCGCTGCGAGATCTCCATTATCAGCAGCGGGAGGGGCCCCCTCCTGCACCCTCCGCCACTTTCCGGACCTGTCGGAAGCAGCGGAGGCGATCAGGACCTGTCCGTGGCTGGGTATGGAGACGATGGGAAGATGTCCTCAACCAGTCTCCATACTATAGCAGGGCGGAAGCAACGTCAAAACATCACTTCCGCCCATATGTCTTAAAAGGCACATTTTTCGGTTGTCATTTTTTTCAAACAATTTTTTTTTTTCTTTTATTGCATTTAAGTCCAAGTATGAGATCTGAGGACTTTTTGACCCCAGATCTCATATTTAAGAGGACCTGTCATGCTTTTTTTCTATTACAAGGGATGTTTACTTGCTTGTAATAGAAATAAAAGTGACCCAATTTTTTTTTTTTTTTAAAGTGAATAAAATCAAGTTAAATAAAAATTTTAAAGCGCCCCGTCCCGATGAGCTTGCGCACAGAAGCAAACTCATTCGTGAGTAGCGCCCACATATAAAAACGGTCGTCAAACCACACGTGAGGTATCGCCGCAATCGGTAGAGAGAGCAATAATTCTAGCCCTGGACCTCCTCTAACTCAAAACATGCAACCTGTATAAGTTTTTAAACGTCGCCTATGGAGATTTTTAAGGGTAAAAGTTTGACACCATTCCATGAGCAGGCATGAAGCGTGACAGGTTTGGTATAAATTTACTCGGCGTAACATTATCTTTCACAATATAAAAAAAATTGGACTAACTTTACTGTTGTCTTATTTTTTTTTTCAAAAAAGCGATTTTTTTTCCAAAAAAGTGCGCTTGTAAGACCTCTGCGCAAATACAATGTGACAAAAAGTATTGCAATGACCGCCATTTTATTCTCTAGGGTGTTAGAAAAAAAATGTATAATGTTTGGGGGCTCCAAGCAATTTTCTAGCAAAAAAAAAAAACTTTTTTAACTTTTAAACACTGAGTCTGAAAAAGAGGCCTGGTCTTTAAGTGGTTAAGAGGCAACTCACCATATTTCCCAAACATCTCTTTCAATCTTTCATCATCCATGTCTTCACCGAAGTTCTTTATGTATACGTTCGTAAATTCCTTGGCTCTGGCCCCAAGTTCAGCTTCTCTTTCTTTGCGGGATTTAAAACGTCCAACAAATCTGTAGAAGGAAAATTAAAACCTTGAATTCACTTTTGCCAATCTAAAATACCAATCCATACCATTAAAGAAAACCTGCAAGTTTTGACATTTCTCCTGGGACTACTTCATTACCCTTCTCATTTTTTTTAATGTTGCTACAACATAAATATTTGGTTACAAGGACGTCATGTGAGGGTATGTCTGGGAGTTACCCCTTCAAGCCTCTCTGAATATATTCTGTTTTACTAATATGTGGGATTTTAATGCTGCATCATGTTAATCTACTGGGTTGAGCTACATTAGTTGACTACTTATTTGTACTTTTGCATTTTTTTTATTTGGAAATATCAATACAAATCTACTGAAAAGATAAAAAACCTGCAAGTTTCTGTCTGAGATTCTGGCCCTTGACTTTAAAAGTGTTGAGGGAGTAAAAACTAAAGTGGACTTAAAAAAAAAAAAAGGAAAAAAACCTGAGTCGTCAAGGCCAGTATACTGTATGAAGCTAAAAGCAAATTAAAAATCAGGCTCACACACTGAGTCTGACTTGCTTCTGAGTCCAATATCCACATAGAAGAGCCTTGAAAACTCAAATAGGTATGTCACCTTAAAGAGGACTCCTTGATCTGTTCTTAGAAAAAAGCTTAGGTTCTAGGTACTACGCCAAGCAATATTTCCTTCTGGTTTCTTAAACAAGCCAAACATGCATAAAATATAAAACATATAAAGCATCAACTTGAAAAGGAAATCATTGCTATAACTTAAATACATACACTTTTCGGTCATTCAAAAGCATGCCATTCATTTTATCGATGGCCCTTTCAGCAGCTTCCTGAGTCTCAAAGTGGACAAATCCATAACCCTTTGATCCATTTTCATCACAGACCACCTGTTAAAAGACAGAAAAATAGTAAATACCATCTACTTTCACATGAAGTTCACCAACTAATGCATAGCTCTAAAGTCACCAACCTTGCAAGACAAGATGTTTCCAAAGGCAGAAAAGGTGTCATATAAAGCCTTATTGTCAATTGACTTGTCCAGGTTCTTGATGAAAATATTTCCAACTCCACTTTTACGCAGAGATGGATCACGCTGGGACCACATGATGCGGACCGGTTTGCCCTTGATGACGTCAAAGTTCATAGTGTCTAATGCGCGTTCGGCTGAAGAAAAAAGTTAAATCCATTAACATGGATTTTAGTCAAATACCTGAAAGTCATTTTGTTAACCTATTCACTGTCCAACTGAACTGAGTTAAGAATACGAGACATTTAAATGGGGAGCACAGGGCACATGCATGGTGCAGTGGGTATATGGTTTCAGGCCGAGATATCAATCTACATACAGTCCAGGTTTTAAACCCACGTTTCATTAGGTAGTATGTGGTGAAGGGGTCAAGGGCAAAATATACAGGATTTTAGGCAAAACTATGTTTATGTGACAAGAAGGGGCCAATTAGAGGTCAGATTTAAGTTTAATGTAACCTTATAACAATCTAAGTAGAACAGTAAAAGAAATCTGAAACATTAAAGGCCATGAGCAGTTATGTAAAGGTGACTATAACAGTCATTTGCATCACACAGTTGACGGAGAACAGGTTTAAACTAAATTCCATAGCTGTTGCACAACTGGGAAACACTTCTTCCTAATAGATTACATTATATCACAAGTTGGGAATGCAGGATCAAAACGAACACTCATCAGAATGACATTTAGCACTTAATGCATTCTGTGCTAGACACCAGCACCCAAATACTTGGGCCAGCCAGCCGTCTATCACTTGATATCCGATCCCCTATAGCCGTGATCACCAACCCTGTCCTCAGGGCCCACTAACAGGCCAGGTTTTATGTATTACCTTGGGGAGATGCAGACTAGAATACTGCAATCACTGAGCAGCAAGTGATATCACCTGTGATGTATTTCAGTTATCTTGCAAACCTGGCCTGTTAGTGGGCCCTGAGGACAGGGTTGATGACCAGACTTCTGTGTCAAGTGAAACTAGTACGGAATGCATGTAACATGATGAATTGGGAAGTTTCAAAAGCAACTTACCATCAGCTGGTTGCTGAAAGTTCACATAGGCATAGCCAAGGGATCGACGTGTAATCATGTCTCTGCAGACCCGAATGGACAAAATGGGCCCAGCAGGACTGAATTTTTCGTACAACATTGCTTCTGTAACGTCAGGGTGGAGGTCCCCAACGTACAGGGATGCCATAGGGTAGCTAGGAGCACCTGGATTCATGATGACTGCTGGTTAATTGTACACAACTGAAAAAGGAAAAAAAAAAAAAAACACACATTATTGCTGCAATACATATAAAGGGGTTAACATATCAAACTGGGCTAACTGGCAGCTTGCAAAAGGATATGATTAATACAAAGTCACATGAGCAATACTAACAAGTCCCACCACATGTGGAGGAGACTTGTACATCACTATGGTTGAAATCTAGAATACAGGTCTTAAAAATGTTCAGCAATGCTTAGACAGACATTCACCTATATAATGGCAAAGTATGGAAATAGGAAAGTTCAGTATTAAACCTCATGTTTGTCAGCCAAGTCACCACATTTGAGTCAATCTCAATCAGCTGACTACAAAGTAGGCAGCATGTTAAAAAGCATCAGAATCTGCCTCCAAAGAGAAGATGATGAAAGATTAATGCCTTCCCAACACTGCAAAAAAACCCACAGCCAGCATGTCTGAAAATGCGTGAAAACATGTCTAAACGCACATTAACACTAGGCAGGTCAAGCAATGAGCATTAAAGTGGTTGTAAAGGCTCAAGGTTTTTAACCTTAATGCATTCTATGCATAAAAGAAAAAACCTCTGTGCAGCCCCCCTGCCCTCCCCAAATACTTACCTGAGTGCCATCTCGATCCAGTGATGTGCACAAGAGCCTTGGCTCTTATGGGACTCTCCCTCCTGATTGTCTAATATCACCAGCAGCCATTGGCTCCGGCTGTCAATTACAACCAGTGAGCCAATGAAGAGGAGGTGGGCCGAGTCACGGTTCTGTATGTGAATGGACACGCAGAGTCGTGGTTCGGGAACAAGCCTGGTGCCCCCACTGCCAGCTGGAGGGAAGGGCCTGGAGCACTGCCAGGGGACCTGAGAAGAGGCAGATCGAGGCTGCTCTGTGCAAAACCAGGGCAGGGGGGTATGACATTAAAAAAAAAAAAAAAAAAAAAGCGTCAATCTCACTCATTTCAATAGCCAGAATACATTTTGGCTAATGAAATGAATAAACGAGCGCTTGACAACTAATCGCATCTAGATGCATTTGCACGCTCAAGCATTTTTACTGCCAAGAGTAGAGTAGTAGAGTAGTCGTGTACTTTATCTGAAATGATCAGGCTGGTGCTCAGCTCCACATATGTAGATCACTGTGCTGTATTATGTGAGCTGTCAGAATAGATATACTCCATATCTGTGTCAGCTATGAAAAGCATGTCAAATCTGCATTGCCTTTAAAAACTTTTCAAAGCAACAGTTCCAACATTGACTTAACTGCAGGCAGGAAACTAGTAATATTAGCTTTGTTATTTGGCTCAGCAAATGGCTGGCTAGGAGAGGTGCTGTTGGCAATGAGCCAATCAGGCTCTGCTGTGATGCACATGTGCTAATAGGCAACATGCTGATAGGAGGAGACAAGAAAGCATGCTGTTATGACTTTACTGTTAAGTCAGCAGAATGGAGATATGTTCCTAGCAAGCTGTGCTGCTGAACAGAACGGTGACCTGGCTTGATAACTGGAGCACAGACCAATGGCAAAGAACGGCAAAATAACTTGGTGTACAGTTTACATGCAAGTGCTTGAGCTGTACATTGCTTAGTAACTAGGATAAAAAAACAGCAGTTTTATGGTCCCACATAGCCAAGCCCTAAACATTCCAGGAACATTGTGCTGTGGACCTCATGTACAACACTGCATCTAAATATCGCAATAAGCTAAAAGGGGAACACAATCAGAGCCATAATGTTTACATGAAGCCGATGGATCATATTTGCACTTGTACATTGTGTCAGATTAGAATTATACAGCTTTGTATGCTAACAGTTCTATGAGCCATCATTTAGGATCTTCCTGAACTACAGAAAACAGTTAGCAGGTACAATGCAGGCATATGCTATTGCATGCGCTGTGCAGCAACTTATGACCCCCAACAACCCCCCCCCCCCCCAACCCAGGGTGCTCTATACTGAGACAGACCAAGTTTTCTGGTCTCCAGTACAGGCTTCGTCCCTGCCTTTCAAATGCACCTTGCTAAAGGCTCATTGTGATGGTGCTCTTGCTAACCAAAACTAAGGTACGTATAGTAGAAATAGGCAGAGCCAGCACCAAATCAGGAATTATGCTGAGTGCCGTTATTATACAGTAAGCAAAAGGATATTTATTTTTAAACGGTCATCTGTACATAATCACAAATGCTGTATAGAACTGGGTTTTACTATAGTTTATACAGGAACTGAACTCTAGAAAGGCAAAAGAGAGGCAAATAGCCACCAGTATTGCCATGTTGGTGTGGGGGCAGCCATCTTGGAAGAGGCAGGGCTTTTCTTACTTTGTTTTTGGGAGGCCTACACTAGTGAGATTTACTCCAATGCTGACCAAGCTCTGGTCCCAATTGTATAAGATATCAGCCCCCAACTCTTTGCAGTTCTTATAATCCACAGCAAAACCCTAAAAACACAATACACAGATCCAGTATAGAAGAAAGTCAGCTAAAGCATCTGAGCAGTAAATTCTATAGGACTAGCCGCAGTTTAAAAACTTTGCATGGAGCATGCCTGAGCTGGCATATTCTAAGAAACCAAATGTGCAACACCATCCTATCAAGTGTATTATGTACTAGCTTCTACCCCATTGTATACAACTCTAGGCATTTCACAGGTAATTCGCACTTTTTCCCTAATAACCGAAGTTCATACTGTTTGCCCTACAAATAGGAATTTCAAATAGGATCTGAGCAAAGGAACACAACCTTAAAAAGGGATTAGCAAGCACTAAGGTGGGGGAAGGGGGTCCTACTGGAGTAGCTCTGCAGGGGGAGGGAGCCGAGAAGTCTGGCAGACTTTCTAAATTTAGGCTAAATTCACATTTATGTGCCGCCCCACCACACCTCCGAGTTTCCCATGAAATCAAAGGAAACGCATCAAAACATTAATGCAATTAAAATTGTCCCATGATTAACATATCATGATGTACTTTGAATGAGGATACCAACGTGCACCATAAGGCACCCACAAACATTCACATGTGTTTCCATTAACTTCAATAAAAAACACATTAGCAAGCGCTGGGCCACAGCAAGTGTGTATTTGTGAACATTGAGCATGACTCTGGTATAACAATCTTACCATCACACATCACTGTGCACACTGCAAGGGATAGGCAATGGTGGGCTGGCTGTACTGGGGAGGCGGTTCAGTAAAAAAAGAAGTTATTTACGAATGAAAGTTACATCCGAGACATGCAGCACCACACTAAATTATAGTTTACAGCAAGAACGAGAACCCTCCTTGCTTTTGTTAACAAAATTGTGTCACCAGTGATGAGGAACCAAAAACTGCCTTTGTAATTCATGAGAAATGTAAGCAAAACAAGTAAGGCTACATTATCACCTCCCTCTTATCCTTGACAGAGGGGGGTGATCTGTAGTAAAAAGATAGCAGGGATCAATGCCAACTGATAACAACCCAAAGAGAGTACAGGACATTAGCAGCCCACATGAATTCTGATATATCCATAATATTTACATCAACCTACATCTAACACTTCCTCCTTTACCCCAACACCAATGCAGGAAACAAGTCCTAAAGCTCCCCTCAATGTCACCATGCCCCCCCCCCCCAACATGACCACAGAGGGGGAAGGGAGTAGTGGGGCTGGAAGGTGGAGAGCAGGCGCCCTGTGGGGGCTGGAAGGTGGAGAGCAGGCGCCCTGTGGGGGCTGGAAGGTGGAGAGCAGGCGCCCTGTGGGGGCTGGAAGGTGACAGTGAAACCCACCACACAGCCCATCCCCCAACAGGTAACGACCCAGGGGTTTTTGGTACCTCTGCACTAAAGGATCTGTGTTCAGGCTTGATGAAGACTAGCATCTCCTAAGGGCATTTCTGTAACCTGGTAAGCCTGCCATTACCACTTCCTATCCCAGGGTGATCAACCATAGTGAGCAGCATTGTCAGGACAGGGAGCATGTGAGGATTACATAACATTCCATCCCCCCACATAACAAGGTTTTGTAGTCCATTTAGAGATCAGTGAACACCACTATTGATAAACGTCCAAAAGCAAAAAAATACAGGAAAGTCATCAGCTCACAAGATTTCTGGACTAACCAACAGTTTTTCTTGCACTTGCTGAACAAATACAATAAAACAATTTCAGTGATATATTTTGAAACTAAAGGCACCATTACTTACCACCTCTAACAACTCAGGCCCTTTACCAGCATGCCCTCTCCAGGTGATTGTTTTAAGGTAGCTCCCCTTACCAGAGTGTTTATAGCACAAAGGGAACCTGCCAGCATGCAAAGCTCAATTTACATGCCAAAGACTGAAAAAGCAAGTCTCCTGCTCACGGGTTTTGGTTAAATGACTAAAGTTTCACTAAAAGGCAACAGCTTTTATTTTAGCGTTACCTGCATTAACCTCTGGGAACCACCCTCTCTCCTCCCACAAACACACCTCCTCCCACAAACACACCCCCCTCCTCCCACAAACACACCCCCCTCCTCCCACCCCCCATACACTTTATTCTAACCTGGTCATCTCCTGCCATTACCTCTTCCCAGCCTAGGGTGACATCTGTACTGAGCAGCAATTCCACACAAGGAAAGGGTGGTGCATTAGGGCTACATAACACCTTGCTCTCCCACATACCAGAGGAGAGGTGTTTTGTAGTCCATGGAGATGAGTGAACAATGCTAACAGGTAAGAGTCCACAGGCAGAGAGAACAGGAAGTTATCACTAACATGTGACTGGATGAACTTTTTTTGCACACTTGTTGAATATAATAAAACAGTTTCAGGGACACATTTAAAGTGGAACTAAAGGGCACTACACCTACTTCCTCCATGAAGCCAGTCAGATGGATTGGCATTTGGCTGGTTCAGCGGGTGCTGGCTGAATGTCAATCGATGGGCAAAAGTCAATTGATCAACTTCAGTACAACCAGACTGTTGGATTGTTTGGGGTGATTACTACCACCAGCTATCGCTGAAAACATTAATCCTTGTATTCTGGCAGAGGGGAACCTTCTGTTAGAAGAGCACAGTGGTAGGGATTCACCCAACAACAATGAATGTCTTCATGGGGGATCGAGCAATTTTCTTTACTTCAACCCCAGGCTGAAGGAAAAAAAATTGCTTAAATGGGTTGTAATCCCTCCATGTTTTTTCACCTTAGTGCATCCTATGCATTAAGGTGAAAAGACTTCTGACACTGAGCGGCCCCCCAGTTTTACTCACCTGAGCCCCTTACGTTCCCTCGGCGGAGAGGATCCCATCTGCAGTCCCAAGTCACACAAGTGTGAAAGGGGCCTTAGTAAAATAGTAATATCTTAACACGCAAAGGAGCAGCGCTAAAAAGGTGTCACCAAAAATAAACTCCTATCTATACCATAAAGTACATCAGTAATCATGCAAGGAGAATACGTTTATGGCATAGCTAGAAGTTTATTCTATTCAATCGCTGACATTCCTTTTTAAAAAGCTTTGTAAGTGCAGGAATATTATAGCACAGACAGTACATGTCTCCTATAATAGCAGCCTGCCTGAGCAAAAAAATGCCTCCAGCTCCATTTTAACAAGCAAGACTTTACATACACTGGGACTAGGTTTACACTTGCCGACTCAAAAGTAATCTGTGGTGGATCACTTTACAGGAGGCGTTTACCAGGCACGAAGGAGATATGTAGCAGTCCCAATTTTCTGGTTTAACCCGGTAAAGGCCACAAATCCTGTACACTGCATGCTGTCATGGTGCAGCTCCATTCACTCACAAGGTTGTAGAACTGCCAGTCAAATGTAACAAGAGGAGGATTCACGTGATCAACACAAACCGGATGCCTTTGCAGCTTGAGGAGGTAAAACCAAGGCTTATTTTTATAACACCCCCCCCCATGCAAATGTAAACAAACCCTTACACTACCCTCTACCCACCAATGCCAGTGGTGGTCCTATAGCACATCAATATCTGATACCAGTCTAACCTCCCCCACAACACCTTCACATACCCTATAATACTCCTAGACACCCCCCCAGACCACCGCTATAGACCCTATAACACTTCCACAAACCCCATACCTCCACCGCACACCCCATACCCCCTCTACGCACCCCACAGCACATCGACGCACCCCACACCCCCTCCACGCACCCCACAGTACATCGACGCACCCCACACCCCCTCCACGCACCCCACAGTACATCGACGCACCCCATACCCCCTCCACGCACCCCAGTACATTGACGCACCCCAGAGTACATCTACGCACCCCATACACCCTCCACAGACCCCCATAGTACATTACACACCCCATACCCCCTCCATGCACACCATACCACATCTACTCACCCCATACCCCCTCCATGCACACCATACCACATCTACTCACCCCATACCCCCTCCATGCACTCCACAGACCCCCTCTGTACATCCACTCACCCCATACCCCCTCCATACCGCCACTATGCGCCCTATAGTAGAGCCCATAATACGAGCAATGAATCGTACATAATACACGGTGATGAAGTAGGCCTCGTCCTCCTCCATATGGCGGAGATCCTCGTGTGAGGACCCCTCAGGCCCGGGTGTAGGAGGAGTGAAGGCCCGGGCTCGGAGTTGTCAGGAAGCCGCCATGCTGCCCGGGCCTGTATGACAGAGGAGGCCTCTCCATGGAGCTCTGCGGAGCCGGCCGGTCCCCCATCCCCCCGGTCCCCTCTCCTCCGGTTCCCCCTCCCCCGGTCCCCTCTCCCCCGGTCCCCGCTCACCTGTAGTCGGATAGTCGTCGGGTCTCTTCGGGTTCCTCTTAATGGTATGTTTTCCGTTACTTATTCCGGTTTTTTTTTTCTTTTGTATTTTACACGGAGTGCTCGAGCGTTAAAATCAGAACAGAGAAGGGCGGCGGCGGGAAAAGAACGATTCTTCTTCGCTTTTTTTTAAAATCAAACGCAGAAAAAATAAAAATAAAACGCGTCGCGATGAGAGAAGAGGACGGGGATTTTTCTGGTTTTTTCGAGGGATTTTGTGATTTTTTTTTTATTTTTTAATTTTTTTTATGAATAAGAAATGTGTGCCGAGGCCAGGCTTCGGAGCACACACTCACACACAGCACTAACAGCCGGGGTAGTTGGGGAAGAGACAACATCTCTCCGCCTCTCAATTTATAGGGACGCACGCACGCCCGGCGTGCTCTGACGCAGATGACGTGTGGTAGAGAGGGGCTCCGCCCCGCCACCCGTGACTGACGAAAGATAGGGGAGGGGGCGTGGTCCCACAAGGAAAAGAACGTGACACGGTGGAGTTGGATAGCCACGCCTATGTGGCGGTAGAGGGCGTGCCTTGATGGACGCCTAGTGGGTGGTGTCGTCGGCCATTTTGTGGATGGGGATGGGATGACGACATTGCAAAGTTGGAAAGCAAAATCAAATATGGGGCCGCTTAGTTGCAGTGTTATGAAATTACTAGGGGGTTCCGTATAGACAGAGCTAAGGGCTGGGTGGAGAGAACGCCCTGAGCAGACCGAGCGCTTAGTAACGGCGCGACGCACCGTAGGGCATGCCGGGAAATGTAGTTCAAAAAACGTCACCGGAAGGCGGGGCTTGTTCTTACCACGTGTGCAGCACATGGAGTGCAGAAAATGGAGTCACATGGATACGCCGATTTGAAATATTTAATAAAGCTCACGTGTCTTGTTATTTTTTCCTAATTGGATCCAAATAAAGTGTATTTCCAGGCTAAACTGCTGGCATAAGCCCCTCCCTCTAAGTTTTGTTGCTGCGTCTCCTTGGGGCAGTTTTACCTCACTTGCTGTCTTGGTGACCCCCATGACTGTTGAGACAGGAAGTGACTCCTTTCAGCCTGTGATTGAGACTTGATCACTTGTACTGGTTCATATATATGCGATACGGGAACCAGTGCGATTCTAGTGCGGGTTCCCGCATCACATCCTGCCGGCGGTTTTACACTGACATGTGCGAACCGCAGCGGGTGTCAATGTAAAGTTAATGACACCCCCAGATTGGATCGCAGCGCAAACTGCCAAATGGTGCATGAACCAGATCGCATAGGTGCGAAAACACCCACGCGATCCGATTCCAGTGCATACCAAAAGAAAAAGAGTCATGCACCATTTTGATGCGATTTCACCCATACACACTGTACGGCTGAAATCGCATGTGATGTGAACAGGAATGCGAATCACATGCAGTGTTTGCGTCCCACCAGTGTGAACCTAGCCGCAAAAAAGGGGATCCTGTGTGAGTTTGGTGTGGTGCGAATTTCAGCTCCATAGACTTCTATGGGGTCGGACTGAAATCGCAGTCTAGTGTTCACATTAGTGCGATTTTTTTTTTTGCCTAGATTTTATAGAAAATGAAAGCGCAGATGTGACCACTCCCCTCACAAATTTGCACAGAAACCGGACACGCCAAACAGAATTTGCATTGCAATGTAAAGAAAAAATTGCCATGCACGTTTGCACCGTGTACCGCTTTAAATTCGCACTGCATCAGTGTGAACCGGGGGTTAATCATTTATCCGAGCTAAATGACAAAACTGACACAATGCCCCCATACACACAGGTGAGGGATCCTCCACGCTGTTCCATAGATCCCTTCACTTCCTGTTCCATCGTCAAAACAGGAAGTGAGAGAAAATGCCTCCAAAGTGAGGGAATCCTGGTGTGTCACCTTTATTGGGTATACGTTAAAGTGGAACTTTAATCAGAAAATGAAGTCGTGCTAGATCACTTCAGGCTGGCCCCTTTTGCAGGTATAGCAAGTAAAGGGCTATACTGTTTAACCACTTGACCCCTGAAAGATTTACCCCCCTTCATGACCAGGCCACTTTTTTGCGATACAGCACTGCGTTGCTTTAACTGACGCTGTACCCAAATACAATGTATGTCCCTTTTGCCCCCACAAATAGATCTTTCTTTTGGTGGTGTTTGATCACCTCTGTGGGTTTCATTTTTTGCGCTATAAACAAAAACAAAAAAAAGACTGACAATATTTAAAATAAAACAATATTTTTTTACTTTCTCTTATAAAACAATCCAACCAAAAAAACATTTAAATTTCCTAATAAATTTAGGCCAATATGTATTCTGCTACATATTTTCAGGCAAAAAAATCCCAATAAGCGTATATTGATTGGTTTACGCAAAAGTTATAGCGTCTACAAACTATGGGATTTTTTTTTGGAGCGGGACTGCAAAACTGCGGCGGACAATCTGACACTTTTGACACTTTTTGGGAACCAGTGACACTAATACAGTGATCAGTGCTAAAAATATGCACTGTCACTGTACTAATTTTGCGCTATAAACAAAAAAAAGACTGACAATATTGCAAATAAAACAATATTTTTTACTTTTTGCTGTAAAACATCCAACAAAAAATAAAAATAAAAAAATGTAAATTTCTTAATAAGTTTAGGCCAATATGTATTCTGCAACATATTTTTGGACAACAAAAGTGGCAATAAGTTTTAGCGTCGAAAAATATATTTTATATATATATATATAGATAGATATATTTATTTTTATAACAGGGCTGCAATATTTCGGCGTACAATCTGACACTTTTGACACTTTTTTGGGAACCAGTGGCACCAATACAGTGATCAGTGCTAAAAATATGCACTGTCACTGTACTAATGACACTGGCCAGGAAAGGGTTAACTGTGTGCCTAGCCACAGTTTTACTACAGTATGTGTGCTGCTTTTACTAGGGGAAGAGATGGAATTTATTCCCTGCTTTGCAGGGACTCAAACTCCATTCCCCCACCCCCATTCAGAACTGAGATCTAGCTTGTTTATATAGGCAGATTGCAGTTCTGTCTCTCTGCCCGACGATCAGTGGGTGCCAGAGGACATCGAATACCCGGCACCTGCTGAACGGCTTTCACTGTGTATAATGACGTATGCATGTGCACTCCCTACCCGGAATTATCAGATCACGTATATATATATATATATATATATATATACAGTGGGGATGGAAAGTATTCAGACCCCCTTACATTTTTCACTTTGTTATATTGCAGCCATTTGCTAAAATCATTTAAGTTCATTTTTTTCCTCATTAATGTACACACAGCACCCCATATTGACAGAAAAACACAGAATTGTTGACATTTTTGCAGATTTATTAAAAAAGAAAAACTGAAATATCACATGGTCCTAAGTATTCAGACCCTTTGCTGTGACACTCATATATTTAACTCAGGTGCTGTCCATTTCTTCTAATCTGAATACTGGGGGTCTGAAAACTTTGCGTTCCCACTGTATGTATATATATATATACGTGATCTGGCACACGGCTGCTGCCCTGTTTTTTTTTTTGGTTTTCTTTTGGATAGAGTAAGGGAGGGTTATAACTCCTGTCAGGTGTTTTTTTCCCCATCCATATCCTATTGGAGAGATTTCCCTTCACTTCCTGCCCCATAACCACAAACAGGAAGTGAGAGGAAACCCCTCTGTTCCTATTCTGTGGAGAACCTAAAATTAGGATTTTCTGTCATTTACATTCTCAGTGATAACAGTAAACAGGACAAACATAGAGGGTGAATCTCCCTAATAGGGACACAGACAACAATAAAAAATAAAACCTGAGGGCTCCTCTTTTGCCTTTATCAGATATACTTTAACCACTTGCACAGGCCAATTTTAAGCTTTCAGCGCTGTCGCACTTTGAATGACAATTGCGCGGTCGTGCAGCACTGTAGCTATATGAAATTTTTCACACAAATATAGATTTCTATTTAATCATCACCGGGTTCTTATTTTTTTGCTAAACAAACGAAAAAAGACCAAACGTCTAAAAAAAACAAAAAAAACCCTGTTTTTCTTATGCCGGCCATACACGGTTTGAATTTCGAAAGAACTTTCTTTCGAAAATCGTATCTAAGAATTTTTGTACAAAATATCGCACCATTAGTGGGCTGCAGCAACGGCCGATTTTCGTGCAGCAATCAAATTTGAGGAATCTGACATGTTGGAAATTTTTAGAAAAACAAACGATTTTCTAATCAATGATGGGGGAATCGTGCGAGAAATGTAATAAGAAAAGAAAATTTACGGAGAGAAAAGAAGATTCCTGGCCACGAAAATTCTTTTCTGTAGCAACATGAGGTGAAATTGAAGGCTTGGTCGGCCGAATTTCGAAAATCAATGGTGGCATCATCGGATCACAAAAAAAACTAACTTTCTGATTTTGAAAAGAAAATTCATTCGAAATTCGACCGTGTATGGCCAGCCTTAGTTTCTGTTATAAAAATTTGTGAACAGGTACATTTTCTCCTTTACTGGTGTGTGCTGATGAGGCTGCACTGGTGGGCACTGATAGGCGGCACTGATGAGTCAGCACTGATGAGGCGGCACTGATGAGTCAGCACTGATGAGGCAGCACTGGTGGGCACTGATAGGAGGCACTGATGAGACAGCACTGGTGGGCACTGATAGGCGGCACTGATGAGGCAGCACTGGTAGGCACTGATAGGAGGCACTGATGAGACAGCACTGGTGGGCACTGATAGGCGGCACTGATGAGGCAGCACTGGTGGGCACTGATAGGCGGCACTGATGAGGCAGCACTGGTGGGCACTGATAGGCGGCACTGATGAAGCAGCACTGGTGGGCACTGATAGGCGGCACTGATGAGGCAGCACTGGTAGGCACTGATAGGCGGCACTGATGAGTCAGCACTGGTGGGCACTGATAGGCGGCACTGATGAGTCAGCACTGGTGGGCACTGATAGGCGGCACTGATGAGACAGCACTGGTGGGCACTGATAGGCCGCACTGATGAGGCAGCACTGGTGGGCACTGATAGGCGGCACTGATGAGGCAGCACTGGTGGACACTGATGAGGCAGCACTGGTGGGCACTGATAGGCGGCACTGATGAGGCAGCACTGGTGGGCACTGATAGGTGGCACTGATGAGGCAGCACTGGTGGGCACTGATAGGCGGCACTGATGAGGCAGCACTGGTGGGCACTGATAGGCGGCACTGATGAGGCAGCACTGGTGGGCACTGATAGGCGGCACTGATGAGGCAGCACTGGTGGGCACTGATGGGCGGCACTGATGAGTCAGCACTGGTGGGCACTGATAGGCGGCACTGATGAAGCAGCACTGGTGGGCACTGATAGGCGGCACTGATGAGGCAGCACTGGTGGGCACTGATAGGCGGCACTGATGAGGCAGCACTGGTGGGCACTGATAAGCGGCACTGATGAGGCAGCACTGGTGGGCACTGATAGGCGGCACTGATGAGGCAGCACTGGTGGGCACTGATAGGTGGCACTGATGAGGCAGCACTGGTGGGCACTGATAGGCGGCACTGATGAGGCAGCACTGGTGGGCACTGATAGGCGGCACTGATGAGGCAGCACTGGTGGGCACTGATAGGCGGCACTGATGAGGCAGCACTGGTGGGCACTGATGAGGTGGCACTGACTGGCAGCACTGATGGGCGAGGATTGGCACTGATAGGCAGCACTGATGATCAGGACACGGTCGATCAGTGCCCAGATTATCAGTGTACATGTCCCCTTCACACTGGATGGTTACCGGCTCTGCCTCCTATACTTTTTTTTCTACGCAGTGCAAGGCAACCCACTGCCTCACACCGCACGGCCGGCAATTTAACTTTATAAGATAAGATCTCTGTGTGAAATCTCAATAAAGTTCATTTGAAATATAAAAAAAAGCAAATAGTGCGATGAGCCAAGCTCAGTACATCATCACTGAGCTGATCTCTGCCCCACCGCACCACACACCAGCTGCTGCGTTGCAATGCATGGGCTTGTGTGAATAAGCCTTAACACTTCGATATGCAGTGGTGACCAGTGTCACTGAGAAAGATGGTGAGGGGAAATCCAAAATTTCAGAGTTGTCCCCAGAACATGAGGTGAGGGGAAATCTTTTAATGGGGACAGCTGTCTAAGAGGAAATTCTCACTTTGGGCAATTTCTCTGAACTTCCTGTTGCGTCTCTGGGACAGGAAGTGAAGGAAAATGTCCCCTAATGTTTGCCAGGCAGCAAACAAATAAATAAGCTGACAGGGGTTTTAACTCTGTCCTACTATATAGAAACATGTCTGCAGGCACGATCGTCCAAAGTTTATTTGCAGTCACTTATGGAGCACTTGTTGCTATGTGACAGCTTTCATGATAGACTGTAAAGCACACAAAGAGCCTTAGAAAGTAGTGAGTTTTCTCTGTGATCCCAGGGGGACTGAGTGGTAGAGCGGATTACCTTCTTGTTTGGTAAAAGGAAAAAATGTAACCTTTGCCGACCCGCTCTTAGCAGATGTACTGTGAGCTGGCGGCACAGCCGTATGGCTAAGTGTACAGTATATACCATAGTGTATATACCATAGTGTATATACCATAGTTTGTAAACATGACTTTCACACAAACCAATCAATATAGACTTATTGAGATTTTTTTTAACCAAAGACATGTAGCGGAATACATTTTGGCCTAAATTTATGAGGAAATTAGATTTTATTAGATATGTTTTATAACAGAAAGTAGAAAATATCGTTTTTTGTTTTTTCTTAAAATTTTCGGTCTTTTTTTTAGCTATATAATAAAAAAATAAAAACCTAATGGTGATCAAATTCCACCAAAAAAAAAAGTTCTATTTGTGTGAAAAAATTACATAAGTGCACTTTCACACTGACAGCGTGGGGGCGTCGGCGGTAAAGCGTCGCCAGTTTTAGCGGCGCTTTACCGTTGTTTTAGAGGTGCTTTTCGACGGCTATCGGGGCGCATTAAACCCCCCGCTAGCAGCCGAAGAAAGGGTTAGAAGCGCCCGCAAAGCACCGCTGCTGAGGCGGCGCTGCCCATTACTTTCAATGGGCAGGGGTGCTTTAGGAGCAGTGTATACACCGCTCCTAAAGCGGCCCAAAGATGCTGCTTGCAGGACTTTTTTTTAACGTCCTGCCAGCGCAGCGCCCCAGTGTGAAAGCCCTCTGGCTTTCACACTGGGATTGCAGAAAAGGCATTTTTCAGGCGCTTTACAGGCGATATCTTTAGCTCTGAAGCCCCTTAAAAAACGCCTCCAGTATCAAAGAGGTCTAAAGTTCATTTCGTACAGTGTTGCATGACCAGCCAGTTGATATGGCCAGTTACAGTAGCAAAAGTGCTGAATGGTCAAAAATGTTCTGGTTATGAAGGGGCCAAAACCTTCCGGAGGTCAAGTGGTTAGAGCGGAACTTCACTCTCTCAATCAACATTGACTATTTTTGTTCCTCATGCTGCTAGCATTAGTAAATAGATAGGAAAGAGTATCGTATTTTCTTGTTTTAAATTCGTTTTTATATTTTCTTCAGTTACTTCCTGGTTTCTAGGCCTAGGCAAATTATGTCATACATCCCATGAGTGTTCAGGAGAAGCGGGGACTTTCTCAGCTAAGCACACCCTCCTGCCTACATGCATGAGCTAAGGGCAGATGGACTTCAGGAAGTAAATGCTACATGAATCATCTGCCATTACTAAAGATGGCCACAGCTGAAAAAACTAGGGGGTGTTTTTCAAAGTGATTTCTCACTTTGCATGGAGATATGAATGGGTGGGGGGATTTGCTTTCATTATTAAAAATTAAATAGTGTTTAATTAATTTGGGTTTGTGGAGCTCAGATGTAGTGTAGTTCCATTTTAAAGCCCCATACACACGATCCGATTATCGGACGAATGATCGTCCGTTTTTGTTTGCATGTTAATCTCACGTCGAATCTGATGAGTTTACTAAAGTCCCGAAAATTCCCGTACGACAGAATAAAAATTCGGAAGTGATGTCATGTGTTGCAATGCATTTGTATTGCATTTTCGAACGATAGCTGTATTGATTAAACGAAAATCGTGCAATCTGGCATCATACGGAAAACATTTCTGTGCATGTCCGATAGAATAATATTTGATGAACTGTCCTGATCGGCTCTCGAAAGCTCTGTACTAACGATCCGATTATCGTATGATTGATTCGAATGCGGCATTTTTCGTACGATTTTCGGATTGTGTGTACGGGGCATAAGGCACACTAGGTAATCATGTTGTTGATGGGGGTCCCAGGGCTAGTCCAAGTGCAGCCTGCGTCTTCTGTACATGGGTCAAAGGGCACTTGGGTATTTGCACAAATAGTAGTTTCTCATTTGCTTACAGCATCACTCCCTTGTTTGGCAAAATGCTCCGCAATCTCTCTCCCCAGTAATGGAGTTATAGATAATCCCATCGGCTGTCTCCACCAACAATGCTAGGTAAATACCAACAGTGGATGCATCTGAATGAATTCAACCATTCAGCTGAATATTCTGCCCGGCTCCATTGATTTTTAGATTAAAGAATGTTGGGTGGGAGTGTGGAGACAGGACCACCTTTAGTTTGAATTTCCAATGAACCAGCCAAACTTTGCACATCAACACCGTCACCTGGGGCTGTGTGATGTAAATTTCTATTGTATTCCCCAACCAGGTAGCCAGACCTACTGCATATGCCTACGGCCCATAGAATTCAATTGCAAGATAAAGCTGTTCACAGGTATAAGCCCAGAGACCTATGTCCATGCAAATTCACATGTTTATGGAAGTATTGTGCATACCTGCATCCTGTAATTGATTTCTAAAGTCAGCTGTAAACAGCAGCTGTGACTCTCGGATGGGGAAATATGCCCAAATTTACATTCTATGGCCTTAGGCACCTCTCTACTAGCTAGCTGCTGGTAACAGTAGGATTGCAAGTGTAATACCAGAAAATGGTTTACTGGGGTCTAAAGTGAAACTCATATATATATATATATATATATATATATATATATATATATATATATATATATATATATATATATATATATAGTCGGCTTATATAGTTGGCTTGTGTAGCGAATTATATATATATATATATATATATATATATATATATATATATATATTTTTATATATATATATATATATATATATATATATATATATATATATATATATATATATATATATATATATATATATATATATATATATATATAAATAATTTGCTACACAAGCCAACTATATATATATAAATTTAAAATTCGCTACACAAGCCAGTTTGTAATTCAATGTTTCTAAAAACATAATTCCATTACAATATTAGCTGCCATCGTTTTTCAAAACTGTCAAAAAATGAAAAGCAATATGGCAACCTGGAGGCATTCTGTACAATGGTTGGCATACAGAAATGCCCTCAGAAATGCCACTTCTTGTGTGGTTCACTGATTTTCTTGAAAGTGTGCAGTGAGATAGAACTCAAATTTAAACATCTTTTGCAATAGGAGATTTATTTTTGCTGAGAGACTTCATAAGAGTTGAATACAAAATACGTGTGCTGTCCCTTTAGGTGCTCATAATTCATGGCAAAATATATTCAGTCTTGTACGTAATAAATTGTATTTTACAAGTAAAGTGCATCAGTGTAGAATAAATAAATACATACATATTTTACTAACATATGGAAATTAAATAGTGTAAAATACCCAAAAATCTATAGTCAAAAATCCATAAGGCACCACCCACCCACCACCCAAAATATGGTACCTTATCCCAAACCATTAATAAAGTGCATCAGTATTAAATAAATCAAAGAAATATATAAATAATAAAAACACTTCAATAATGTAAACCAGCCAAAAGTTCACGCTGAAAAGTCCATAAAACATTGCCAAATGGTGTTGTGAAAAAAACACTGCAAATTCTGTGATCCTCCAAAGGACCTCTAGATTAAAGGAGGTCAATGCAGCTTGTAATAAATGAATTATCAATCTCCACCAGCACAATATCTCCAGGAGTGGTGAACACTCCCACACTACATCAGCCGATTATTATAAAAAATGAAAAGAAGCAAAGCAAGCCACATTGTTGTAATATATTGTATGTGTAATTTTCCTATGCATATGTGTATCTATTTTGTTTATTTTAGTTTTGGCAGGAAAAAAAAAAACGCTTGACGCTTGTAAAAGTGTGTAACGCATTTAGATGCATTTACAGGCATCAATCGCTTGGGCATTTATTCATTTCATTGGCCAGAATAATCATTTATTCTGGCCATTGAAATGAATTAAATCTCAAGCGCTAAATGCTCCTAGCATTAACACTCGTTTAGACACATTTAATCGCGTTTAGAAGCGTCAAGCATTTTTTCTACCAAAACTCTACTGCTCCTGGGCGCACTGGCAGTATTTCGTTTTTTTTTCCCTGCCTCTAAAAGCCTATGGGGTTGATTTACTAAAACTGGAGCATGCAAAATATGGTGCAGCTCTGCATAGAAACCAATCAGCTGCCAGTTTTTTTTTTGTCAACGCTTAATTAAACAAGCTGAAGTTAGAAGCTGATTGGCTACCATGCACAGCGCCACCAGATTTTGCACTCTTCAGTTTTAGTAAATCAACCCCAAACATGGTTGTCCTCTTTCAATAAATTTACGGCCAGTTTGTAAAATCCGTAATTTTTGCATCTGTCCGTGCTTGTCCATTACGGATATGTCCGTAATGGACATTCGTGGACAGATGCAAAAATTGCAGATTTTGCAAACGCTTTGTAAATTTACTGAATGTTAGCAACCCTGACCCCAATGTGAACATGGACACTTAGGGGAGATTTACTAAAACTGCTGCACACAGAATCTGGTGCAGCTGTGAATAGTAACAAATCAGCTTCTAGGTTTTATTGTGAAAGTTTAATTTAACAAGCTGAAGGTAGAAGCGGATTGGGTACTATGCCTGGCTACACCAGATTTTGTGTGCACCAGTTTTTGAAAATCTCCCCTAAAGGCTAACATGGAGGGGCATTTAACCACTTGATCACTGGGCACTTAAACCCCCTTCCTAACCAGACCAATTTTCAGCTTTCGGTGCTCTCACACTTTGAATGACAATTACTCAGTCATGCAACATTGTACCCATATGAAATTTTTGTCTTTTTTTTCACACAAATAGAGCTTTCTTTTGGTGGTATTTAATCACTGCTGGGTTTTTTTATTTTTTGCGCTATAAATCAAAAAAGACTGAAAATTCGGTAAAAAAAAACCCAAAAACTTTGTTTCTGTTAAAATTTATTGCAGAGTATTGGCGAGTATTGGCAGAGTATTGGCGAGTATTGGCAGAGTATTGCAGAGTATTGCAGGGTATTGCAGAGTATTGGCAGAGTATTGCACATTATTGCAGAGTATTGCACATTATTGCAGAGTACTGCAGAGTATTGCAAATTATTGCAGAGTATTGCACAGTATGGGCACAGAGCAGCGCTGTGGGCACTACAGATCCAGCCCACAGCTCTGCTAAAAACGACCTCTTCCCTCTTCCCCTCTCCCCTCGCACTGTACAGATCGGTACAGAGAGGGGAGGGAGGAACCGGCGTCATATATGACGCCGGTTTGTTTACAAGTGATCGCTCTGTCATTGGATGGAGCGATCACATGGTAAACGGCCACTACAAGTGGCCATTTACCGCGATCCTTGATGTGCTGGGTCTTCCGGACCCGGCGGTCATGGATGTTTGCAGGAGCGTGCCCCAGAGCAACATTCTGGGAGGACGTCCATGGACGCCCACCTAGAATAAGCCGACCGAGTTGTAGCCGTCTTTCGGCTATGGCCCGGTCAGCAAGTGGTTTTAAAGGCAGGAAAAAAAAAAACACCAGACCCCCCTAAGAACCGCTGAAAAAACATCCTGTGTGGATGAGGCCCCAAATTGTGTGAAGATTTACTTTGATTATCCACTTATGTAAAAGAGAAGTCCCTGTTTACTTATCTCATTTGCACGTGTTCGAACAACTGAAGCAAATATTTACACATTTTATTGTGTGAACATTGTTAAATCCTTTAATAAGTCTCAATATCTTAGCTTTGGTGATATGAAGAGCAAAGCTTTTTTGCAAAAAATATGGTAATGGCTATAGAACTACCCGTCTAGGAAAAAGGCACAAATACGGTTTCTAAAACACAAAGACCTGGATCTACAACGTTCTACGGCCTGAAGTTATGACTGTTAAAGCGGAGTTCCACCCCTCCATCCTCTCCCCTTCTGGTGCCACAATTGGCACCTTTCGGGGGAGGGGGGGCAGAATACCGGTGCCGACATCGCGGCACTCCAGGACAGGTAGGTTTTCTATTGTTAAAAGCCAGCAGATAACTATATATATATATATATATATATATATATATATATATATATATATATATATAATACACAGAGACACATAGGTAACTAATATAATATGGCACAATTCATTTAAAAAAAAAAAATCATTGTAGTATTTTTTATCAAATCAGCAATGTGAGTAATCATGATCATGATAAATATATAAAGCAAAAAAATATGTGACTCCTCAAATATTTATTTATCAAGTATAAACAACTTGAGTCACCATGTGGTCACTCATGAAATGTGTCCAAATTTTCCAAGTAAATGTTCAGATGTTCATCCAAATTCTCTTCAATGAAAAAAACAATACCGTTATGATGCCAACACCTTCACCCATGGCTATGAAAAGATGGACACAGGACCTCTTCAGTTACGGGAGGTCAAAAACACCCTCTGAAGGAGGCATCATTTTTACCATCCAACCACAGTAATGGAGGATAATACAGGTATCGCTCTCCACCTCTAGATCGCTCCTCCTTACTGTTCTTCAGAATGATTACACCTCATCAAAAAAGCAAAGGAAAGGGACATTTTATGCACATTTAATTCTAGATTTATGGCAGCGCTCAGAATCTCGCTTAAGTTTATACAGCAGGATATGGACATTGCACATTGTAAACAACAACTGGCATCTACAGTTATTCCTCCACAGGTTTGTGATCAAAACCCATCCGCTGACATGATGATGGGAAGTGTAAGGTGTGGTTTCAAATGGAGCAAGTGTCTAGAGCAAGGGTCTCCAGACTTTCTAAACAAAGGACCAGTTTACTGTTCTCCAAATTGTATTGGAACCAACTGTGCCGGTATGGTTAAAAATTGCCCCACAGCATTAGGGAGAGTATACAATATCTCAGACTTGGTGGTCAGTAGGAGTAGGAATAGTGCCCCATCATTGGTATTAGAGGGAGGAATAGTGCCTTATGTAAGCTTCTGATTCCTGCTCATAGACATGCACAGCCTATTGCATTAGGGTGTGCACCCCAAAGCTCAAACACACATACGTGTATGTATATATATATATATATATATATATATATATATATATATATATATATATTTGGGCTGGGAGATTTTCTTTAAAAAAAAAAAATCTTCAATTCTCTTAAAAAAAACTCGATTCACAATTTGAATCGAGTTTTTTTTTTTTTTTTTTGGAAACCGCGCCGGGTCCCGAGGAGCTGCGGGCATGAGCTTTTAGGCGAGGCCGCGGCTTCGGCCTAGTCCGCGGCGTCCGGCCCTAGCCGCGGACTAGGCCGAAGCCGCGGCCTCGCCTAAAAACTCATGCCCGCAGCGCCTCGGGACCGGCACGGTGAAAAAAAAAAAAAAATCTAAAAAAATCGATTTGCTTAAATTTTGAATCGATTTGACCTCTCAACTCGATTCAAGATTTAAATCGATTTTTTTCCCAGCCCTAATATATATATATATATATATATATATATACACACACCCACCCACACATATATTGTCAAAAGTATTGAGACACCTGCCTTTGCACGCACATGAACTTTAATGGCATTCCAGTCTTATGCCCTGTACACACGGTCAGACATTCCGACAACAAAATCCATGGATTTTTTCCGACAGGTGTTGGCTCAAACTTGCCTTGCATACACACGGTCACACAAAGTTGTCGGAAAATCCGATCGTTCTAAACGCGGTAACGTAAAACACGTACGTCGGGACTATAAACGGGGCAGTAGCCAATAGCTTTCGTCTCTTAATTTATTCTGAGCATGCATGGCACTTTGTGCGTCGGATTTGTGTACACACGATCGGAATTTCCGACAACGGATTTTGTTGTCGGAAAATTTTATAGCCTGCTCTCAAACTTTGTGTGTCGGAAAATCCGATGGAAAATGTGTGATGGAGCCCACACATGGTCGGAATTTCCGACAACAAGGTCCTATCACACATTTTCCGTTGGAAAATCCGACCGTGTGTACGGGGCATTAGTCTGTAGGGTTCAATATTAAGTTTGCCCAACCTTTGCTGCTACAACAGCTTTAACTCTTCTGGGAAGGCTGTCCACAAGGTTTAGGAGTGTGTCTATGAGAATGTTTGACCATTCTTCCAGAAGCGCATTGGTAAGGTCAGGCATTGATCTTGAACGAGAAGGCCTGGCTTGCAGTCTCCACTCTAATTCATCCCAAAGATGTTCTATTGGGTTGAGGTCAGGATTCTTTGCAGGCCAGTCAAGTTCCTCCACTACAAACTCGCTCATCCATGTCTTTATGGACCTTGCTTTGTACACTGGTCAAAATCATTTGGTGGAGAGGGGATTATGGTATGGGGTTGTTTTTCAGGGGTTGGGCTTGGTTTCTTAGTTCCAGTGAAGGTAACACTTAAGGTGTCAGCATACCAAGACATTTTAGACAATTTCATGCTCCAAACCTTGAGGGAACAGTTTGGAGATGTCCCCTTCCTGTTCCAACATGACTGCGCACCAGTGCACAAAGCACATTCCACAAAGACTTGAACTTAGCAGGGATGGTGGAAATGTAACTTCAAGTGCAATAATTCACATTATAATAGTAACTAAAACAAATAAAATTAAGTGTAACAATCTGAAAAAAATCGCAAAGTGCTATAAAAATGTGAACCTCACAACTAAAAAGTTGTTGCACTTGAAGTTAATTTGTATTGCAATTATCTGTAGAGGGGTTTCCATTATCCCTGCTAAGTTTCTTTTGTTATGTCTTGTTTTCAGTTTGATGTGTATTATATGTGAAGTTGCTTATCACAGAGATCAGTATTGTGGTAATATTGAAGTATAGTGAGATTTCCATACATTAGAGGGTTTCACTGTTCTTGTTAAGTTATTGATTAGTAAGTTAGTGATGCACTTTTTTTTGTGGTGTGGGAACACGTAAAAGTGCTTAGCAGCAAGCCTTTTATTGACACTTTTTTATTTTACCTCCAGTAGTTAATTGTAAATAGTAGTGTGGTGATTACCTATTATACTAAAGATTGGCATGTGGCATTAATAAACATCAACGGATTTCAGTTGTGCCCAGGGGCGGACTGACCATACGGGCACTCGGGCACTGCCCGAGGGCCCCATGCCACTAAGGGGCCCCATCAGGGTTGCCAGCCTCAATAAAACCAGGGACAGTATGTAAAAATCTGTGTTTTTTTAAAAATCCCAAGATTATAGCTGCCCGCCTCTCCAGTACTTTTTAAGTGTGTGTATGTGTATTCTGTGTGTGTATACTGTGTGTGTATATTGTGTGTCTGTGTGTGTATACTGTATGTGTGTGTGTGTATACTGTGTGGCCCCATAATCTCCTATTGCCCAGGGGCCCCATAATCTTCTCCTATTGCCCGGGGAACTCATAATCTCCTGTTGCCCGGGGGCCCCATGAGTTGTCAGTCTGCCCCTGGTTGTGCCTCCCCCCCTCCCCATGGAGAATGTGCCTGGCTGCTGAGTCCATTTCCCCATCCCTGCACTCAGTGCATGGATGGGCACTGATTAGCACCACCAATTGGCAGCAATGATGGGCACTAATAGCTGCTCCTAATTGACACTGGTAGGTGGCACTGATTGGCAGCACTGATGGGCACTGAAAGGAAGCACTGATGTCCGATGGTGGGCAGCACAGATTGTTAGCACTGATTGGCAGCACTTATGGGCACTGATTGGTGGCACTGTTAGGCAGCAGTGATTGCCACTGATTGGCAGCATTGATTGGCACTGATAGGCAGCACTGATAGGCCGCACTGTTGGGCCCTAATTGGCACTGATAGGTGGCACTGATTAACAGCACTGATAGGCCACACTGTTGGGCCCTGATAGGCAGCACTGATGGGCACTGATAGGCCACACTGTTGGGCCCTGATTGACACTGATAGGTGGCACTGATTGGCAGCACTGATAAGCCACACTATTGGGCCCTGATTGGCAGCACTGATGGGCACTGATAGGCAGCACTAATTGGCAACCTTGATGGGCACTAATTGGTAGCACTGATTGGCTCTGATAGGCGGCACTGCTAGGCAGCACTGATGGGCACTGATTGTCAGCACTGATTGGCACTGATAGACAGCACTGATGGGCTCTGACTGGCAACACTTATGGGCACTGATAGGCAGCACTGATGGGCTCCGATTGGCAGCACTTATGGGCACTGATTGGCACTGATAGGCAGCACTGATGGGCGTTGATTGGCACTGATAGGCAGCACTGATTGGCGCTGATTGGCAGCATTGATTTGCACTGATAGGCAGCATTGATTGGCACTGATAGGGGAGAGGGGGAGTTTCGCCTTCAGCAGATCGTGAAGCTTGCTGGAGCTGCCCTGTGTGTGAAACTGTCAGATAATGTAACTGCATGCAGAGAGAGAGACCAGCTGTTACAACTCAGCCATGTTGTCGGGGATGGGCGGGACCAAGCAGCTATCAAACACCAGCCAATGATTGGGCTGCTTAAGAAAGGGGGTGGGGCCACATAAAATGTAGCGGCCCGCCCAGACTGGTGTTTGATAGCTGTTTGGTCCTGCCCACCCCTGACATCACTGCTGAGTTTTGACAGTTGGTCTCTCTCTATCTTCATGCAGTTACATTATCAGACAGTTTCACACAGTGAGCGGCTCTGGCAAGCTTCACAATCGAGCTTCACACTCTCTTGGATGCAGATCTTGGGAGACAGAAGGGGGTGATTAGGGTGTGCCCAGGCACACCTCGTGCGCATGCCTATGTTTCTGCTTACTAACTATTCTTATTCTACTGGATCTTAGTTCTGCCTTTGATACTGTAGACCAGTGTTTCTCAACCTTTTACGATGAAATACCTCTGCAAATCTAAAAATATTTCCTAAGTACCCCTCTCTCCAGAAAGTAATTTCTATTGTTTGGGTGTCATGGTTTCTGTGTGTACGCAATGTCCCTATGTGTTTGTGATGATTTCTGTGTGTGTTTGTGATGGTTTTTGTTTGTGTACAAAATCATCATCAACTGCAGCCTCACCAGTGTCCATCAAATGCAGCCTTACCAGTGTCCATAAATACAGCCTGATCAGTGTCCATCAATGCAGCCTGATCAGTGCCCATTAATGCAGCTTCACCAGTGCCCATTATTGCAGCCTCACCAGTGTCCATCAATGCAGCCTCACCATTGCCCATCAATGCAGCCTCACCAGTGCCCATTAATGAAGCCTCACCAGTGTCCATCAAATGCAGCCTCACCAGTGTCCATCAAATGCAGCCTCACCAGTGTCTATCAAATTCAGCCTCACCAGTGTCCATAAATGCAGCCTCACCAGTGTCCATTAAATGCAGCCTCACCAGTGTCCCATCAAATGCAGCCTCACCAGTGTCCATAAATGCAGCCTCACCAGTGCCCATCAATGCAACCTCACCAGTGTCCACCAATGCAGCCTGATCAGTGCCCATCAATGCAGCTTCACCAGTGTCCATCAATGCAGTCTGATCAGTGCTCATCAATGCAGCCTGATTAGAGCCCATCAATGCAGCTTCACCAGTGTCCATCAATGCAGTCTAATCAGTGCTCATCAATGCAGCCTGATTAGAGCCCATCAATGCAGCCATATCAGTGCCCATCAGCTCAGCCTCACCAGTGTCCATCAATGCAGCCTTACCAGTGTCCATCAGTGCAGCCTGATCAGTGCCCATCAGCTCAGCCTCACCAGTGCCCATCAGTGCAGCCTTGCCAGTGTCCATCAGTGCAGCCTGATCAGTGCCCATCAGCTCAGCCTCACCAGTGCCCATCAGCATAGCCTCACCAGTGTCCATCAATGCAGCCTGATCAGTGCCCATCAGCTCAGGCTCACCTGTGCCCATAAATGCAATCTCATCAGTGCCCATCAGCTCAGCCTCACCAGTGCAGCCTATAGGTGTCTGTCAGTGCCTCCTCATCAGTGCACATAGAATGCATGAAGGTAGAAAACCTTCAGACTTTACCGCCCGGACCGGTGACCCCTCCTCGCACATGCTGCAACAGCGTGATGCTGGTGGTGGCCCGCGTGCGTGTGAGGCGTATATATGGTACCTCCCCGAACACAGGTCTCCTTACCACATACATGGATAGGCTGCACTTCACAGGAACGCCTTGCTCTCATGCACACACTTAGGGTAACTACCATGCCATTTTATCACTTTGCTTTTTTCAATTAGTCATCTTTTCCTTTCTGTGTTTTGGTGCCTTGGAACTGGTCATGGTGTTTCTGTATACTTTTTTTCCTTACTCTTGTCTTTGATTTGTGGTTTACCACTATAATTTCATTTGCACACGGTTTCACTGTCACCATAGTCTTATCTGAGTATCTATCTTCAATTCACCCTATCTGAATACACAGTATTCACGGATATTATTTCTATTCAACATAGATCCATTGTATATTTTCACTTTTGTTCATCGCTTCAATACACCATGAAGACTGGTGATCTGTGTTCTGGGGACCCTTTGTCTGCTCCCTACTGTTGCGCGGCCTTAGACTAATCGTTTTGGCCCTGGTTCCATACTCACCACATACCAATGTATTTCATCTCATGTAAGTACCCAGGATTGGCAACTTTTGCCTGTTCCTGTTACCCATAGTGCTATAGTAGACTAACTATGCCCTGTTTTTTGTAGATATTTTTTAGCATCCTTCCCTGAAGAAGTGTCTTTACACGAAACGCGTTGGACATTCAGGATGCAGTCATATGCCCGCCAATAGGAATCAATTTAGAGCCACTATCTACAACCAATCATGTTTATACCATTTACATGACCTCTTACAAGATTGCAATATGCCGCCCAGATGACATGTGTGTGTATATATGAAATTTTCTCATCAATTCTTTCCATATCTTATGCTGCGAAGCCAATATGTATGTAATAATGTATTCTTTATGTCCATGCCATGCTTGCATGTGTGCATATTTATGAAATTGTCTTTTTATCAGTCTTTGCATCATTGTTATGTATGTATACATCCATCTATGCCAATTAAATGTTTTTACAACCTAACCTCCACTAGTCAATAGCCTCATGTAAAGTCCCAAACTCCCTTTTCTTGTGTACCTGTACCAGGGATGGAGGCACATTATTATGTGCCTCATTTAAAGTTCAAAATCCCCCCCATATTTTAATTTGAGAAACATTGCTCAGCTGCGTCCTGTACTATCGTACACTGTAGCAGAAATGCTCATCCATACATTTGTGTTCCCCCAACTTGACTACTGCAGTGCTTTACTTGTTGGTGTACCTAAGTCCACTATTAATCGATTACAATATGTACAAAATTCTGCAGCCAGAATCCTGACTAGGTCTGGTACAAGTGATCATATTACCCCTATCCTGGAGTCCTTGCACTGGCTGCCCATTAGCTTTCGCATAGACTTTGAGATCCTCTTGCTCACCTATAAGCCTCTTCATGGCTTGGCACCCCATTATCTGTCTGAACGTTTATTAACTTACTCTCCCCCCAACCTCTGCACCTCAAATTCTGGTCTTCTGTGTGTCTCCCCTACTTACCTAAACTCGATGGTTGACAGAGCCTTCTCCAGCCATGCCCCAAGACTCTGGAAATCACTTCCAAAGAACATCAGAGAGTCATCTTCTTTAAACTCATTCAAATCAAATCTAAAAACCTTTATTCTTTAGACAAGCTTTTACTTAATTTTCTTTCTTTTTTTTTTGTTTTATTCTATGTATTCCTTGTGTTTTCTTTGAAAAGCGATTTGAGAAGTTACCTTTAAAGGCTCTATATATATAATAATGTTTATTATCATAATCATTTATTTCAGAGGGAGGAATTATGCCCCATCATTGGTGTCAGTGGGAGGAACAGTGTCCTACTGTTGGTGTCAATGGAAGGAATGGTGCCTCGTTGTTAGTGTCAGTGGAAAGAATAGCAGCTAGTATCAGTGGGAGGAAGAGTGCCCAAGGAGATAAAGGTAAACAAAGGGCTACATCAGGCCCACAGGCCACAGCTTGGAGACCATTGGTCTAGAAGGTGAAATGGAGGATTTTTCTTGTGGCCCAGAATATAGCTATCCGTGCAATTCTCCTGAGCCCAAATCAGAATAGGTGCCACTTCCTCTGTAGGTAGAACTTCTGCGTACCCTTTTTGATTTCAAACGTAAGAAAGTACTGACTTGACAGTTTGTACCAAGACAAATTTCCCCCTGATCTTTGGGATGAAGTTTTCTGTGCTAGAAAGGCTGCTCTTAATTCTGTTGTCATTTGTAATTGTGGTCCATGAACCAAGGTCTAAGGCATGACAATTCCTCTAGTTTGGAACTTCAATCCATTACCACATTGACCACCTCAAAAATGATCAGGGAGTCATTTGGATCCTCTGCAGTAGAGATTGCCTTTTCTATTGCCCCAAATGCCAATGGGCCCAATTTACCATGGGAATAACTGCTGAGAGAAGCTGACAACAGCTGGTGGACATTGCTTTTGTCACATAGAAGATCAGTGTCTGCATTTTCTCTAATGGTGACTCCACTGTATTTCGAACAATGCCAAACATTGCTTCTGGAAAAATCTATCCTATCTGTGATGGTTGTAGCTGGCACTTTTTCCAAATAATGAGTTTAAACAAAGATATGTTTGTGATGAATAGGGGTCTGTGGTTGCTAAAAAAATGGTATATTGTCCAGGTATTGGTATACCTGGAGCCCTTGCTGGCAAAGAAATTCAATTACTTTTAAGAAGTGAAGGATCTTGCAGAATCTTTTACTGGTCCATACCCAGATAATAAGCAATAGAGTTGCAAGTTTGAAAATGACTTGCTAAGTTATTCCTGGACTTGTCAGGCTTCACAAGTTTGTTGCACAATTGCAACGAGTCCACGCAAGACTCCAGATCAACTTTGCCAACAAGCTGCAAGTCTGCTGCAAGTTCCGGTTCAGTTATGTTGTGCAATAGTCATCCGACCACAGGGGTGACTGTGACTTGCAGAGTTCTTGCTAGAGACTTGGCAAGCAAATTTGCTACAAATTGCATACCTCCCAACTTTTTGAGATGGGAATGAGGGACACCTATTAGCAAAGTATTTAGACATAAGACACACCCCCTGCCACACCCCCTTGAAGGAGAATTGTCCAAAAAAAAAAAATATTAGTTATTACTATTATTATTATTATACAGGATTTATATAGCGCCAATAGTTTACGTAGCGCTTTACAACTTGAGGGTAGACAGTACAAATACAATACACTTTGATACAGTAGGAATCAGAGGGCCCTGCTCCTTAGAGCTTACAATCTAAGAGTTAAACCCACAAATGCTTTTTTACCACTACTGTTTCTTTTTTATTTGAATTTATGTTTTTGGAATTTACAAATGCAGCAATTTAGAAATTTTATGAAAGGTTTCCACTGCAAAACAATTTTTGATAGATGAGTAGTGCATTTTCTATACAATTATATAGATCAGACCAGAATAAGTGGCAAACGAGGAAGAGAGAGAGACAGAGGGACTTTGTTCCAAATGAGGGCCAGTCCCCCGAAATCAGGGACAGTTAGGAGCGACACGCGCATGCGCAGTAGGGAACCAGGCTGTGAAGCCGCAAGGCTTCACTTCCTGATCCCCTTACCGAAGATGGCGGCGCCTTCACCCGAGTGCTGAGGGACAGATCGGCTTCGGGTGAGGACATCGCGGGCGTCCTGGACAGGTAAGTGTCCATATTTTAAAAGTCACTAGTTGCAGTATTTGTAGCTGCTGACTTTTTAAAAAAATATTTTGACGCTTTAAATCTGTCACCGGTTTGCCTTTTTTTCAGTGAATGGCCTAGAACAGCCAGGTTTTTTTGTGGTTTGGGGTTAATCCCAGTTTTCCCACTGGTAACTGTCACTTTGGAAATGGCTGAACCTAGTTTGCTTCAGTGATGAATCGTTGCTCTTAGAAGAAGGGTTGGTTGTCCAAGGCCACAGTGCTGCTCTCCATGCTGGAATTAATTGTAGCATAGACTCGGCCAAGCAGTACATCTTCTATACCTATGTCAGGAGGAGAAGAGAGAGTACTATAGTACTATTCAATGGAGACAAGTACACAACCAATATCTTTTTTTTTTTTTTTGGGGGGGGGGGGTGAATTAAAAGGTGAATTTAATATTAGAACCTCATCAGGTTTTTGTGCCCCTTTTGGGAAAATTCACTCCTTTCCCAGAGACAATGAATGCCAGGAAAGAAGTCAGGTGAAATTACCCCAATGGTTAAGGTTCTATACCTTTTCTCTTCCCAAAGCGCTTTTCGCACATGCAGTACAGTTCAATTGTTGTTTGCAGGACTGTGATTTTTCACAGGGATTATGTGTATCTGTTACAGGTCTGATAGTGGGCAATTGATTAACTACAGAGATCCCTAATAATATAAAACTAAATTAGAATTTAATTTTCCACATTCTTGTAAAAGCGGGGGTCCACCTATCTATCGTTTTTTTTTTTTTGAGTTCATTCACAAACTTTTCTTGTCAGCATTACATACTCACATATTGTGTGTAATATGTCCGCCTGTGTCAGATTTCGTCGGAAAGAATAACTTATATTATTCACTGCAGGCGATTTCCATCTTCATTGTGGGCATTTGAAGCCCACAATCATTTATTTCCTGGATGTGGTGAATGCTGTGCTCCCAGCATTCACCGCTCGTTCCCGCACATGCTCAGTGGCATCCTGGGAAGCCTGAGACTAGCTCCCAGGAGTCTGGGAGAGGCTAGAAACACGCCTACTCCCACGGGAGGAGAACCAGGAAGTGCAAAGAAGAATAGAAAAATAAAAGGTAATTACGGCGATTTAAATTTTTTTAAACGGCATGTCAGGATCTAGGCAAGGAAGAGAATACATACAGATATTGTTCAAAATTTGGGTGGAACCCCGCTTTAAGGATAATGCCCCTTCCAATCAAAGTTTCATTATGCCTCCAGGGCATTTTGCGAAGTGTCGATTTTTTTTCCTCCCTTCCCTCAGTCTAACGCTAAAGCTCCAGTAGAATTTGGTCTGAATGTTCGTATGGAAATTCTGGCCAGAGCATTCAAGATTGCCATCCCTCTGTCAACTAATATCTTAGTACTTTGTCCCATCTTCCTAGGTGCCCTGTAATGCTAGCTGCAATGTCAGGCAGGGCACCCTACCCTTGATGCACAGCCACACAACTCTGCAGGTAGCAAGAAGATGGCTGCATTGCTAGTGAGCACCTGTCTCTGGACTATGCAGCATGAAAGGTTGCTTCCTTTTTTCTTCTTTTTTCCTTTTTATTTCCATCCATATTATCCCCATACATGAGATCATCCAGTATTGAAACTTTAGTCATACATTGTTCATTTTTCTTATAATATCACCTTTTTTTGTATAGACTATATTTACTCTATACGTGAAGAAAACAAGAGTTATTGTCTATTTACCTTGATCACTCTAAGATTCGTCAAACATTCCCTCTATTCTGTAAATTGATAATTCATTATCTTAAGATCATGCCCCCCATTCGTCCACAGTTTGATCCCATTTGGGGTGGTCGGGTGGTCTGGAGGCATGACTCAACTGATGTGCAGCTAACTGAGGGAATTTTATTGTTGTCTTCATTTTTATTTTTCTACTTCTAATGCCGTGTACACACGGGCGGACTTTTCGACCGGACTGGTCCGACGGAACAAATCCGTCGGACAATTCGACCGTGTGTGGGCTCCATTGGACCTACAGCGGACTTTTTCTGTCGAAAATCTGACGAACTTTAGATTTGGAACATGTTTCAAATCTTTCCGACGGACTCGAGTCCGGGCGAAAAATCCGCTCGTCTGTATGCTAGTCCGACGGACGAAAACCGACGCTAGGGCAGCTATTGGCTACTGGCTATCAACTTCCTTATTTTAGTCCGGTGTATGTCATCACGTACGAATCCGTCGGACTTTGGTGTGATCGTGTGTAGGCAAGTCCGTTCGTTAGAAAGTCCGTCGAAAGTCCGTCGTAACTCTGTCGAAAGTCCGTCGGACCTTTGTTGCCGTAAAGTCCGCCCATGTGTATACGGCATTAGGGTCTTATACTCTCTTATAATAGGATTGAGTTTGTTCTTGATTCTTTTTCAACTTCTTTTGCATATATTTAAAGAGGAGTTCCACCCGAGGTCAAGTCAAAAAAATAAATAAATTAAAAGTCAGCAGCTACAAATACTGCAGCTGCTGACTTTTAATTGGACACTTACCTGTCCCAGGGTCCAGCGATGCGGGGGGTCGAAGCCCCGCTCGTCTCCCCCTCCGTTCAGCGGCGCCGGCATTGCCACTGTGGGCGCCGGGCTGTGGCTTCACAGCCTAGCACCCACTGCGCATGTGCGAGCGGCGCCGCGCGCCGTGATTGGCCGCTCAGTCACCTGGGACCTGTAATGGGTCCCAGATGATTGACAGGAGGGAGGGAGCAGAGCCGAGCCCTTCCTGTGCCGAGGGGGAAGTGATGTCACCAGCCCAGGCACTGGAAGAGGCAGACTACGAGGGACCCCCTAGCAACAGGCATTTAGAGGTAAGTAAAAAAAAAATATATATCCAAATGTTTTTTTGTATTTTTTTTTAGGATTTTTTATGTAGTTTTTTTTTGGGGGGGGGGACCCCACTTTAAGCTCTTTCTTGTATTATCTAAATGAGATGGTATCATCAAATGTATGACAATGTTTCTTAATTTCCGAATCTTATGTACATGTCAATATCATGATATATTCTTCTTTTTATTGTAAAATTCAATAAACATTTAAAACAAGAAAGGTTGCAAGTGTTTCAAAGAACAGGCAAACATTTTGCATACTGTATGAGCTAGGTTGTGCTTCTGTATATGCGCATGGGACCTAATGCTACTCCTGATCACAGCCTATTCAAAGGTTAAAACTTCTATTTAACTCAACTGTTGATAATATGGAAATGAAATGGTCATGGCTTTTATTTGTGTTCCTTTGAAGTTCTGTGAGAAAAACACCTTCTGGAGGTGACAGACCTTGGAATGTTCTAGGATCTCTGCATATGTATGCACACCTAAAAGTGTTACCTAATGTTAATTTTAGGTCTGTTTCATGTGAAATTTCCGTAATGCTAAATGGTAACACTTTTCTATTTATTTTAGGGATTACATTTAAAAATGGTACTGTGATTTATCTTCCTGTCCGTAATTAATGTAAAGTTGGTAAAAACAATTAGATCTAAAGCCAGTGTTTTATTTTTTTTGCTTATGATGTGTAAAATGGCTAATTCCCAGTTGTCACTTGTGACAACCATGGGAGAGCGTTTTGGGGAAAAAAGTTTTAGAAGCACTATGATTTACTTACTGATCACGGTCAGAGTTAAACTTTTTTTTTTCTTTTTGAGGTGCCGAGCAGAAAGCAATGGAAAGCATGTTATTATTGGTAACCATGGGTGCTGGAGACACTTTTAGAGTATCCTGTTAGGCCTGTTTAACGTGGAACTTCACTCTCCCAATCAACATTGATTATTTTTCTACTCATTCTGCTAGAAATAAATAGCAGTAGTAAATAAGATAGTAAATAGCAATAGTAAATAGGAAATTATATGATATTTACTTGTTTTAAACTTTTTTTCTTTTACATTTCTTCAGTTACTTCGTGGTTTCTTGCCTAGGCAAATGATGTCATACATCCAAGGAGTCTTCAGAAGAAGAGGAAGGGGTTTTCTCAGCTAAGCACATCTGCATGCTTGAGCTAAGGACAGATGGATTCCAAGACGTAAATTCTACATGAATCATTTGCCCTTACTCAAGATGGCCACACCCAGAAAATGCAAGGGGGGTGTTTTTCTTAGCAAAATAAAGCATAGAGACATGGATGGATGGGTGAGTTTGCTTTGATTATTAAAAATGAATTATAAAACCACAAATCCTCCGCGCTATCAAAAGAAAAAAGGCAATGGAATAGCAGCCAGCAAAAATGCGTTGATTACAAATATAAAGATTAAAAAGTCCTGATATGCAGTGCTAATTAGATGTATCAAATATAATTCACAATCATTGGTGTGCGCAGCCTATTGCATTAGGGTGTGCATCCCAGAGCACAAACACACATGTGTGTATATTAACAGAGCAGTGGACAATGTCAGTAGAGCAGATTGGTGTCATTAGGGTAGTGGATGGTGTCAGTAGTTATTTTTATTATTATTATTATTATTATTATTATTATTTACAATTTATTTTTTTAAATATTATTTTTTATTACTTTCAAAAAAAATAGGAGCTCCATTGGGGGGCTTTGGTGAAATATTAAGGGTCTAAACAGAGAGAAAGGGACTGAGGACAGAGCTTCCCCAGTTCCTTTTCTCTGCAGCCTCAGTTGCACTGGACAGTAAACGAATTTGAAGTGCTCTGTGCTGAGCGGCTTCCTGTTCATTCACAAACTAAAGCATGGTAAACATAGTTTACTATGCTTCAGTTAAGAATAAACACAGGAGCGATTGGTACAGATCACTCACTGTGTTCATTCATTCATCAATCCTGAATCATCCCCCGCAGCAGCAGCAGCAGGCGGGAGAGGAGCTGAGGGAAGCTGGCAGCACTGAAGGAAGAGGGGACAGGAGCAGGGGGAATCGGCACCACACAGGGTGATTAGGGTGTGCCCAGGCACACCTGGCACACCCTGTGTGCACGCCTATGTTCACAATCAAATATAATGAACACTAGAGTGACAAGTAAAGTCCATGTGACGAATATTTGAAGGACAGATGAAAGCCCCACACCAGTTTCAGTGCAGTAAGAAGTGCACACAACACCACCGTGTTTCCAGCAAGTCTCCTTACCAGAACAGTTGGACCCTCAAATTATAGAGAGGTCATGTGAGCATGTGACATAATTATATCCACGACTCAGCACTGATGTAGAATGGCTCCCATCAACCACCATAGAGCTGTACATGTAGATTCAAACGAGCAGCCACACAATTGTGCATCTGATTAGCGCTGCAGATCAGGAATTCTTAAAAATTAATTAAATAATGTTTTTGGTCTGTGGTGCTCAGATACAGTGAAGATCTGCTTTAAGACCCCTTTGACACTGGGGCGTTTTTCAGGCGCTAAAGGGCTAAAAATAGCACCTGTAAATGCCCTGAAAAGCGCCTCCCCTGCAGTCCCAGTGTGAAAACCTGAGTGCTTTCACACTGGGGCGCTGCGCTGGCAGGACGTTGAGGCGTTGGGGGCGTCGGCAGTAAAACACCATCGATTTTGCGGAGGTTTTCGGCCAATAGCGCGTCGCTTTTAACCCCCGCTAGCAGCTGAAAAAGGGTTAAAACCGCCCGCAAAGCGCTGCTGCATCGGTGCTATGCCAGCAGTTCGGCGGCGCTGCCCATTGATTTCAATGGGCAGGGGCGCTTTAGGAGCGGTGTATACACTGCTCCTACAGCGCTGCAAAGATGCAGCTTGCAGGACTTTTTTCGGCGTCCTGTCACTCGGGCTTTCACATTGGAGTGAGAGGAGAGGCTCTTTACAGGCGCTATGCAGGAGCTATTTTTTAGCTCTATAGTGCCTGTAAAGCGCCTCAGTGTGAAAGCAGCCTAAAAAAGTCCTGCAAGCAGCATCTTTGGGGCGGTGGAGGAGTGGTGTATACTTCGCTCCTCCATCACTCCTGCCCATTGAGATGAATGGGCACCGCTGCCTAAGCGCCTGCAAAGCGATTCGGCAGCGGCGCATTTAACCATTTATTCGGCCGCTAGTGGGAGATAAAAGTGTCCCGCTAGCAGTCGAATAGCGTAGCTAAAGCAACGGTAAAGTGCCACTAAAACTAGCTGCATTTTACCGTCAACGTCTGCCCGCCCCAGTGTGTGAGCAGCCTAAAGGATACCTGTACTGTACAGGGGTCACTGGGCTGGGAAAAGAGTAATTTAGTAAGTGATATTTTTCTATTTTTTACAACTGGTCGGTCTCAAGGTTGGTGATAGACAGTAGTCACAGCAGGGACCCAGTCCGGGAGACTACGTTCTTGCCAGTCAGAGGCTAAAGCTAGCCACACATGCTGCTAGATTGTGCAGAGATTCAGGGGCAGATAAATAATCTGCATAAACTGTGGAGGTGCACAAGGCCCCCCCCTAGGGTTGCCACCTCATCCCTTTAACGGAACACATATTAATTACACAGGTTCTGTGGCCGATTAAGGTGGTAATTAAATTCACTTGGTGCCTTATCTGCATTCAATTAGCCTCAGAACTTGTGCAATTCATATGTGTTCAGGTTTAGGCTAGGTTCACACTGCTGCGAATTCTATTGCGAATTTGAGCCGTTGCGATCGCTCAAATTCGCAAGTCATTTAAATTACATAGATTAACATTAGTGCCGTTCACATCGACGCGTTGCGAATATAACCTGCGTGAAAAAAAGGTCCTGTGCGAGTTTACTGCGTTGCGTTGCGAATTTAGTCTCCATAGACATCAATGTAAATCGTTCTTGAATCGCATTGATGGTTCACATATGTGCGAATTCCACCACACTACTCTCCACAAAAACCAGGAAGTACACAGGAAGTTAAGACCCTTTTTTTTTTTACATTATGATTCCATTGGCTAGACTATCAATCGCAGCTATATCCAACTCCTGAAATTCGCGGTAAAATCGCGGTAAATTCGCGGTAAAATCGCGGTAAATTCGCGGTAAAATCGCGGTAAATTCGCACTGCAGCAGTGTGAACCTAGCCTCAAAGGGATGAGGTGGCAACTCTACACCCCCCCCCCCCCCCTGTGGTTTTGGCGGGTGCTGTGACTCCCTTCTTCTGAAATATACACCTAAACACTGCTCACTTCTGGGGCTGGTGAGAAAGAAGACTTTTTTTGTGATTCCCTAACCAGGCTTCAATTTTATGTTATTCATTTAAATCCCCAACCTAAAGTAGGGCTGGATCTAGATTGTCTGATCTGGGGGTGCAGTAAAAAAATCAGGGGACATCCCATCAACACACACGAGTCCTCTCCTTCACATCAGAATCCCACATCACAAGAGAGCCAGCAACCACAGGTTGGGCAATGCGAAGCCGTCCCGGCGAAGAACACACAGTGATTATAGATAGCGGCTATAGTCGCTGGCAATAATCGCATGAAAAAAACAAAACTCTGGTTGTACCCAAGTTGTTCGATCAATCAACTTGGGTACAATCAGCCTGCCCATATATGGTTTTAATCTTAGGGGGTCCCTGATGAACCGGCCGAAATTTGAACCCGTGTATGCCTGGCTTAAGGCAAATAGGGCAATGGGAAAAAAGCTAATTTAAATTTTGGCCAGGCCGTGCTGAACCAGCTGGATTTCGATCCATTTGTCCAGCTTAACCACTTGCCGCCTGCCCACTGTCAAATGATGGCGGGACAGTGTGGCTCTTGCGCTGGATGGATGTCATATGACGGCGCACCAGAACGGCCGCTCTCGCCAGCCTGTGGGGCCACGCAGAGCGGCAATCATGGCCGCGCCGTGTTGCTAGGACACGGCGGGACCCCGATCTCTGTAAAGAGCTGCTGACGTGGCTCTTTAACCATGTGATCATCTGTGTCCAACCACAGCCAGTCACATGTAAATGCGGAAGTGTCATAAATCGGCTCTCATCGCCTCACATTGACAGAGTGTGTGGTGAGGAGAGCTGATCAGTGGCATCTCCTCACAAGAGAGAACAGGGCAGGTAATCGGGGCACTGATCATCAGTGCCCAGATTACAGTAAAGCCCCAGCAGTGCCACCAATCAGTGCCCATGAGTGTCCATCAGTGACACAAATCAGTGCCCATCAGTGACACAAATCAATGCCCATTACTATTGCCAGTCAGTGCTGCTTTTTAGTGCCCATCAGTGCCTGCTCATCAGTGCTGCCCATCAATTCCCATCAGTGCTGCCCATCAGTGCCGCCCATCAGTACCCACCAGTGCCATCTAGCAGTGCCCATCAGTGGCACCTATTAGTGCCCATCAGTGCTGCCTATCAGTGCCCATGAGTGCGGTATAATAGTGCCACCTCATCAGTGTCCATCAGTGAAGCCTATCAGTGCCCATCAGTGCTGCCTCATCAGCGCACATCAGTGAAGGAGAAAAATTACTTATTTACAAAATTTACTGACAAACTGAGAAGAACTTTTTTTTTTTTTTTTAATTTTTGGTCTTTTTTCTTTTTTAGTAAAAAAAAAAAAAACAGCAGTGATTAAATACCACAAAAAGAAAGCTCTATTTGTGTGAAGAAAATTATTAAAAATGTATTTGGGTGCAGTGTAGCATGACCGCGCAATTGTCATTCAAAGAGCAACAGCGGGGGAGTCCCTGGTATTAAACATGTTAAAGTGGTATTAAAACCAAAAGCAAATGTGTATCATATGCAGATTACCAATTCTTAGATATACCCTGTTTCCCCGAAAATAATACCTAGCGTGATTGTCGGTGATGGCTGCAATATAGGCCCTACCCCCCAAATAAGCCCTAGTTAAAGTCCTTGTAGGTCTTATTTTCAGGGTAGGGTTTATTTTCGGGGAAACAGGGTAGGCCTTTTTGGGGGGTAGGGCTTATATTGCAGCCATCACTGACAATCATGCTAGGTCTTATTTTCAGGGAAACAGGGTAATGGTTGCATTATCTGACCTCAGTAAGTCTGTTGTTTTTTCAAAAGAACAAGCTCTCTTGCAGATTAGCAGTTAGAGGGTTGAAATGATCAGCTTTTATTTATGTAAAACATTTATCCCAAAGAGAAAAAAAAATCTGTTGCTGTAACTGCTTGTAAAATGTTAGCTGGAGTTTGGCTTGAATTTGTTAGTGCATCTAAATCTGCTAGTACATCTAACACTCCCCTCCTCCCCTAGATGGACAATACAGTATTCGAAAGATGCCCCCTGTGCTCCTTTACCCAGAATGGGGGCACTCTAATGCAGGAGGTGTGTTACTGGCCAGATCACTGGGTAAAAACAGCCTAAAAAAAACAAATGTGGTTACCACATCTAATGATTGGTAAGCTGCAATATATTACATTTTTGGTTTTGGGCTTAATAGTGTTTTAAGAAAACACTATTAAGCCCAAAGTTCCGAAGTTCCCTCATTTGCTTCCTATTGTTGTAAAATTACAATGCAAAATTGGTGAGCTAAATACATTTCAGGCAGATCAGGGGGTATTTTTGTTGCACTTGCAGGGTATTAAAGAGATTAAACACAGAGACGTGCGCATGTATATCAGAGATGCGCTGCACATGTGTTTTTTTTTTTGTCTCGACTTGTATTTCAAGGTAAATACTGCAGTTACTCAAAATGTGTGCTCACTAGACATATATGTAATACTTTATCTTTAAATGGTTGCCCTTTGAAACAATGATAACACATAGAGGAACCTCCCTGGCCCTTTGGCTGAAAAAGATAATGAACCAAATGGAACTTTAACAGCTGTTATGCCGCGTACACACGGTCGGACTTTTCGTCTACAAAAGTCCGACGGACGCCGACGGACTAAAGCTGGCGGACAATCCGATCGTGTGTGGGCTTCCCCAGACTTTTAGCGGACTTTCAGCGGACTTTTCCAGCCGCAAATCTGACGGACTTTAGATTTGAAACATGCTTCAAATCTTTACGTCGTAACTCCGCTGGACCCAGAAATCCGCTCGTCTGTATGCTAGTCCGACGGACAAAAACCCACGCTAGGGCAGCTATTGGCTACTGGCTATCAACTTCCTTATTTTAGTCCGGTGTACGCCATCACGTACGAATCCGTCGGACTTTTCTGTGATCGTGTGTAGGCAAGTCCGTTCATAAGAAAGTCTGCCGCAAGTCCGCCAAAAGTCCGTCGAAAGTCTGTCGGACGGGCTGTCGGACTTTTGTAGCCGAAAAGTCCGACCGTGTGTACGCGGCATTAGGCTCAATAGGAGACAACTAAAGCCAGACTTGCTGGGTACACACTGTTTGTTCAGGACTGCTGGAAAGCCAATTGCTGATAAGTGTATTCTGCAAACAGGGGGAGTCCTGGCATTCAGAATACAATAGCACAGCGGGGAGGATTCCTCCATCCACCGCACTTATGCAGAAGGGGGAATCCGTTAATCTTTTTCATTCAGCCCTGCAATCTGAAAACTATGTGTATATACCTAACTTTGTAACTCACTAATGCTGGCCATACACTGTTAGATTTATTTTGTTCAACCTGCTGGCTGAAATGAAGAAATCAAACAGATTCCTCCATCCATGCAACAGCGTAGATGTAAGAGTCCCCCTGCTGGAACAGCAAAAGTGTCCCATAAGTCGCATATCGCTGCAAACCTAATGTAAGGGAGAAGTTCCAGGATAAGGTCATATAGAGTTCAGGGCGAACATGCCAATCTGCGCCCCCCCTCCCTTCTTCAAGATGTATGAGCACTATGTGTCAGCAAAAATCCCCTCCCCCCCCAATCTGCATGCTCATCCCCTAAGCAAAAATCCCCCCTCCTCCCAGTAAAAATCTATCCCCCATCTCAAATCCTCTCTCCCCATAAACCCCTAGCACAACCCCCCCACCCCACCCCAAAGGAAAAAAAACAATTCCCCCTCCTAGCACAAATTCTTCCGCCCCACTCCAATCACCACCCCCCTCTTTCCAGTACAAATTCCCCTGCTCCAATCCCTCAACCTAGCAATAATCCCCCCCCCCCACACACACACACACACATTTCCCCTCCTAGTAGAAATACCCCCTAATCGTCTCTAAATGCACACCCCCCCCCCCCCCCAATAAAAATTATTTCCCCTCTACCATTTTACTTTTATAGCACAAACCCCTCAAATCCCCCCCTCCTAGCACAAATCCTCTTCCTCCATCCCCTCTCCCAACACAAAATCCCCCCAAATTACCACTCCTAGTATGGGAGTGCACCGCTCCAAAGTAATCACCTCTCCTAAGAACAGCTGTCTCCGCAATCAGGCAGGGTGCTGGCTCTGTTTGCAACAGAGATAATGGAAGAAATAGAACGCTGGATAGCCGCACTCCAAAAAAGTTCACCTTTATTAAAAAATGGATATCAAAGCTTCACAGGGCAATACAGACGAACTGCACCGCTTCTGCCGTGTTTCACACCAGCTTTGAATAAGCACCATATCTGGTGTGAAACGCGTCAGCGTCCGTGCAGTTAGTCTGTATTGCCCTGTGATGCTTTGATATCCATTTTTTAATAAAGGTGTACTTTTTTGGAGTGCGGCTATCGAGCGTTCTATTTCTTCCACCACTCCTAGCACACCTCCCCAAATATTCCCTCCTAGAACAATTCTTAATCCCTGCCGCCCCCCAAATTTCCCTTTTCAACACACATCCCCTCCCCCCAATCTCATTGTGGTGCCCCTCCCCCCACCTTACATGATACCTCAGTGCCCAGGGCAGCCACCCCTTCTGCCCACCCCTTGTCCAGGCCCTGTAAGGGAGTATGTGACAGCCTCAGCCCAGGCTCCAACCAGGCCACACCCCCAATGTGTTTTGCTCCACCCCTGGAGCTTAATCATGTGGATGGGGATTTCAAAGAAAGGGGAGATTAAATAAATCATCGGCTGCCACATGATTCAAAGAAATAGGTGCCAGGTGAGTGTTAGTCTGGTCACAGAAGTTGAAATTGAATGTCGGGCGGCAGTGGTCGTTTCAATAGAAACTGGCCTGTGTGTACCGCAGCAGGTCTGACAGAAGCCTGCCGTTCGTCCGCCTTCTGTCCAAGGGCCATAACCGAGAAAGGCCTGCTGACTGGCTCCCACTCAGTGCTTTCAGCCAATGGTTCAGAGCACTGACCAGAGTGTTCTGGCGGGGGACCGTCCCCCTGTCAGAACACAATAGCTCAGCAGGGGAGACTGCTGTACTAACATCGGACTGTTAGTACAGCTGCTCAGACCGAAGCTGACAGTTTGTTTTTTTAATCAATCTGTGTGTACAAGGCTTAACATTCACCTGGCACCTATTTCTTTTAATCAATTCTCCACCTTTGCTTGGAATCCCTATCCCCATATTTAAGCTGCAGGGGGCGGGGTGAAATGTGTTGGGGGCGTGGTCTGGTCTGAGGCTGTCACATGCTCCCTTACACTGGGGTTGCAGCGATGTGCGGCTTATGGGACACTTTTCCTTTTTCGCATTGATGTTTGGAGCTGAGATGAGCTCCGTCCCCAGCCAGCACTCATAGTGGTTGGCACTGGATTCTTTGGATTCTCTGACTTCCTTCAGAGTCTGAGTGACACCCATCATTTTTGCATTTAATCACCCTTCTGGGCTATTGTATTTGAATGGATGCAGCTGCTGTTTGGCCCTACACTTTACCACCTCGCTTCTTTAATTTTCTAATCAAGGGACATTAGGCAAGAAGGGGCCTATAGGGCCACCCACTAAGCGAATTTCCGGCAGTATATAAAAAGACAGCCAAAATTCAAACAGTGTATGGACAGTTTAAGGCTGGATTAGCACATCTGTTGCACTTAGCTCACATTGCCATGCATTAACTTAAAGAGGAACTGTAGTCTGCTCACATAGTTTGTAATAAAAACATCTTTTCCATTGAGAACGTCAACCTGTGACGAAACGCGTCTGGGAGGGACGTGCTGACGTCACCACGTCGCCCTGCTGTGGACGGGAGCTGTTTGAGTGCCGGCCGGCATCGCTTTATTCCTTGTTTTTATTGTAAGTGTTATTTCTCTTAATAAATTCTTAGTCCCAACGATATTACGCTATTGGCTGTTCCTTTTTAACCTTATGTACACTGAGCCCATGACGAGTTTGCCAGGACAGGATCATGCCAATTCCGCCAGGATTTCTGCTTGTGGTTTTCTTCCAATTGACTTCTGGTAAGCAAGAACTCCATTGGGCTCACATAAGCTAATCCTGGGTCACGCTGAGATATCAAGCCTTTATTTGTGTTGAGTGTGCGTACACTAGTTTACCATCTGGATAAACCTATGCGGACCTGATTCGCTGCACGAGTGCGACTGACCTTGTCATATTGGAATCGCTCTCTAAAGACCCGGGCTGGGTTTAAGCCACCTGTCTGATTTTGTCTTACGTTCTGGTAAGCATTTCACCACACAGATGTATCTTAAGTGAATTATCAACTTTCAACATTTTCACATTGAGGAGTCTACGTTATCCATTTTGGACTTTAATTGGACTTTATACTCTCATTACTGTTTAAACATCTTTAGCGCGTTTTTTTTTATTTATCTTTTCCATTCTGAAGCTTCCCTCCAACCACTTTGCATATTATTTTATATACACTGTGATTCTGTACTTGCCAAATATGCTGCAGAAATCTCCTTCCACTGAGTCTGGCTGCTGCCATTTTAACTGTGGGCAGCTGAAGCTGCTGCCTGTTCACTTCCTGGATTTACACACACACACACACACACACACACACACCCACACACACACACAAAGACACACCTCCAGCTCTGCAACCCTGCAGCTCTCATTGGCCCTCTTATGACTCATCCCCCTCTCCTTTCCTGGCAAACTCTCACAAGAGTGAGAGAGAGCGCTGTGTATGATATCATAAGCTTATGCCGTGTACACATGGGCCGACCTTTCGACCGGACTGGTCCGACGGAAAAAATCCGTCGGACAATCCGATCGTGTGTGGGCTTCATCGGACCTCCAGCGTACTCTTTCTGTCGAAAATCAGACGGACTTTAGATTTAACCACTTAACAACCGGCCCATAGCCAAATGAAGGCTACAGGGCGGTTGCTTTACTCTGGGAGGGCGTCCAGGGAAGTCCTCCCAGAATTCTGCTCTCGCGCGCCCCCTGGGGAGCGCACCTGAGAGCATCCATGACCGCCGGGTCCTGAGGACCCGGCGCATCACGGATTTCGGTAAATGGCCGCTAATCGCAGCCGTTTACCATGTGATCGCTCCGTCAAATAACGGAGCGATCACATGTAAACAAACCGGCGTCATGTCATCCTCTCCTCCCCTCTGTGTACCGATCGGTACAGTGTGAGAGGAGAGGGGGAGGGATCGGATGGTAGCAGCGCTGTGGGCTGGATGTGTAGTGCCCACAGCGCTGCTCTGTGACAACTGCCATCCATCCATCCATGCTCAGCCATCCCTCAATGCTCTGCAATACCCTGCACTACTCTGCAATACCCTGTACTACTCTGCAATGCCCTGCAATACTGTGCAATACTCTGCAATGCCCCACAATACTCTGCAATACCCTACAATACTCTGCAATACCCCACAATACTCTGCAATACTCCGCAATATTCTGCAATACCCCGCAATACTCTGCAATACCCCGCAATACTCTGCAATACCCCGCAATACTCTGCAATACCCTACAATACTCTGCAATACCCCACAATACTCTGCAATACTCCGCAATATTCTGCAATACCCCGCAATACTCTGCAATACCCCGCAATACTCTGCAATACCCCGCAATACTCTGCAATACCCTACAATACTCTGCAATACCCCACAATACTCTGCAATACTCCGCAATATTCTGCAATACCCCGCAATACTCTGCAATACCCCGCAATACTCTGCAATACCCCGCAATACTCTGCAATACTCTGCAATACCCTGCAATACTCTGCCATACCCTGCAATACCCCAAAATACCCCGCAATACTCTGCCATACCCCGCAATACCTAGCCATACTCTGCAATACTTGGTGATACCCAGCCATACTCTGTAATACTCGGTGATACACAGCCATGCTCAGCCATACTCAGCAATACCCTGCCATACCCTGCCATACTCTGCCATACTCTGCAATACCCCGCAATACCCCGCAATACTCTGCCATAACCCGCAATACTCTGCCATACCCAGCCATACTCTGCAATACCCAGCCATACTCTGCAATACCCAGCCATACTCTGCAATACCCAGCCATACTCTGCAATACTTGGTGATACCCAGCCATACTCTGCAATACCCAGCCATATTCTGCAATACTCTGTGATACCCAGCCATACTCAACCATACTCGGCTATGCTCTGCCATGCCATACCCAGTCATACTTGGTGATACCCTGCAATACCCTGCCATACTCAGCTATACCCAGCCATACCCTGCCATACTCTGCCATACTCTGCAATACCCCGCAATACCCCGCAATACTCTGCCATAACCCGCAATACTCTGCCATACCCAGCCATACTCTGCAATACCCAGCCATACTCTGCAATACCCAGCCATACTCTGCAATACCCAGCCATACTCTGCAATGCTTGGTGATACCCAGCCATACTCTGCAATACCCAGCCATATTCTGCAATACTCTGCCATACCCAGCCATACTCTGCAATACCCAGCCATACTCTGCAATACCCAGCCATACTCTGCAATACCCAGCCATACTCTGCAATACTTGGTGATACCCAGCCATACTCTGCAATACCCAGCCATATTCTGCAATACTCTGTGATACCCAGCCATACTCAGCCATACTCGGCTATGCTCTGCCATGCCATACCCAGTCATACTTGGCGATACCCTGCAATACCCTGCCATACTCAGCTATACCCAGCCATGCTCAGCCATACTCAGCAATACACTGCCATACCCTGCCATACTCTGCCATACTCTGCAATACCCCGCAATACCCGGCAAAACTCTGCAATACTCTGCCATAACCCGCAATATTCTGCCATACCCAGCCATACTCTGCAATACCCAGCCATATTCTGCAATACCCAGCCATATTCTGCAATACTCTGTGATACTCAGCCATGCTCAGCCATACTCGGCCATGCTCTGCCATGCCATACCCAGTTATATTCGGCGATACCCTGCAATACCCTGCCATACTCAGCCATACCCAGCCATGCTCAGCCATGCTCTGCCATACTCAGCTGTACCTTGGAATGTCTTCTTTCCAAAAAGGGGTCATTTGGGGGGTATTTGTACTTTTCTGACATGTTAGGGTCTCAAGAAATGAGATAGGCCGTCAGTACTTCAGGTGTGATCAATTTTCAGATATTGGCACCATAGCTTGTGGACTCTATAACTTTCACAAAGACCAAATAATATCCACCGATTTGGGTTATTTTTACCAAAGATATGTAGCGGTATAAATTTTGGCCAAAATATATGAAGAAAAATTACTAATTTGCAAAATGTTATAACAGAAACTAAGAAAAATGCATTTTTTTACAGATTTTTCGGTCTTTTTTCTTTTATAGCGCAAAAAATAAAGAACCCAGCGGTGATTAAATACCACCAAAAGAAAGCTCTATTTGTGTGAAAAAAGGACAAAAATTTCATATAGATACAGTGTTGCAGGACTGAGTAATTGTCATTCAAAATGTAAGAGCACCAAAAGCTGAAAATTAAGGATATTAAGGGGGTTTAAGTGACCAGTGGTCAAGTGGTTAAAACATGTTTCAAATCTTTCCGACGGACTCGAGTCCGATCGAAAAATCAGTTCGTCTGTAAGGTAGTCCGACAGACAAAAAAGGACGCAAGGGCAGCTATTGGCTACTGGCTATGAACTTCCTTATTCTAGTCCGGGCGTACGTCATCATGTTCAAATACCGGACTTTTGAACGGACTTTAGGGCTTTCGAACAGATTTTAGTCCGTTCGTATGTGAGCAAGTCCGGTCATTCGCAAGTTCGTCGTAACTCCGTCAAAAGTCAGTCGGAAAGACTGTCGGGCGTTTGATGCTCAAAAGTCCGCCCATGTGTACACGGCATTAGGCTTTTTTGCCAGACAATACCTGTATAAGGTGTTTACTGGCAGAAAAAAAAAAGTTTTACTATAGAAAGTTAAAACAACAAGGGCAGAAGATTTAATAGATGGAAAGATGAAAAAATGACTGAAGTTCCGCTTTAAGTTGCCATGCATGAACATTTTTTTTTAAAGCATTGCACTGCATTGGTGTGAATTTTTTTACACACTGAATCACCATGCAGAGTCTTTTGTTCACACCCATCGCAACATGCTGTGATGTGTATAATGCTTTGTAAAGCACTACATCTAAATTCAGCATGTTCCATTTCAACAACATGCACATCAACATAACACTGAGCCTACTGGGAACAATGGCCTTTTGCTTGTTATTGCAACACATCCCCACAAAGCTGGTGTTTGCAGCTTACTACAAGCAAAGAATTTTAAAAAAGCTGAAAGACCTGCTGCCTGCCCAATTAAATTTCAAAGCAAAGAATTGTAAAAAAGCTGAAAGACCTGCTGCCTGCCCAATTCTGCTGATCGTGTATGTTAATGGCAGACACTGCTTTTCAGATCAGCAGTAGGTTTTAGTTGAAAATTACATTGCACGTTTTTTGCAACTAAAACATTTTTCTGTCGAGACTGCTGAGGTTATAGGCACCCCAGAAACATTCGAACTGCTATCCAGTCCTGCCACCATTTTGTGTATCGAACCGTGACCCACTGATGTCTGCAGATCTTCAAAATTATTAAGCTGACCATAGATAGATCGAAATTCGGCTGGTTCAACAGAGACCAGATGAATTTTGATCCATTTATGGCCATTCCGGTTCGTAAGAACTTAGTTAATTTATTGATTGACTGGCTTGTTGGAAATGTATTGTTCAATGATTGCTTCAGCCAATCAGCTGCAGCGCTGATCAGTGTATTCTGACAGAAGAGGAGCTTGCTGCTTCACAGCCGGGAGCGTGCTGCGCATGCCTGAGTCGCGCTGTGTGTCCTAAATGGCCGAGCAATCTTCTGGGACCTGTGACCTGTCTTCTGGGACCTGTACCCAGCTCCCAGTGGGAGCTCGGTACCTGTCAAAACTAGGTACCCACTCCCCCCCCCCAAAAAAAAATAATATGCCAAACCTTAAAGCGGAAGTTCCACTTTTGGGTTGAACTCCGCTTTAAGTATCCTGCTTTCTTTTCCTGAAAAATAGAAATTTGTATGTATATTTTCATAAGAGCAATTAAAAATCATAAAAAACTGAGAATGAAAAAAAAAAAAAACATGAAAATCAGCTCTGCGGCCTAAAACAAAAGCAAAAATGAAATTACTGCCATGTATAAAGGGCAGGTACCTAGATGTGGCCTCCAAAACCCTGCTGCTATAGCCAAACCCAAAGCCAAAACTTTACATCTTGCATCACATTCCTATTGGACACTGAGGCAACCCATCACAGGGACTGTCCAATAGGAACAGGGCCGTTTTTAAGGCAGGGCAAAAGGGGCAGCTGCCCTGGGCCCTGTCATTGTTGTGGGGCCCAAAGCAGCTGCCTCATACTTGCCAACTATTCTGGTTTAAATTCCCTCGTCCCTTGAGGTTTTAGTCCTGTACTGTGTCCCAATATCTTAGTGTGAAGTGCTGCTACTAATGCTGCCCAGCTCTGCCCTATTGTTGTGTACAGATGACTCACCTGCAGACCCTGTTTTTACATGTAAATTACTGGCATTCATATGTAAATAGCGACGGCATTCATATGCAAACAGCGGGCGGCGGCATTGATATGTATATCATGCCCCCCAGAGGTCATATCCACAGTAATCTCTAGCAACCAATCAACAAGCAGAAATTATGTGCTGTAACCTCTAGCAACTAATCAGTGAGCCGTAATGTGTGCTGTAACCTCTAGCAACCAGTCAGTGAGCGGTAATGATACACTGTAACCTCTGGCAACCAATCGCAACAACTGCCTGATTTGATTCAGTAAACTGATTTTAAGTCTAGCTGCTATTTATTGTATGTCTCAGAGCAGGTGGAGAGCAAAACTGCATGGGGGGGCCCAAGAAAAGTTTTGCCCAGGGTCCAATCATTATTAAAGACGGCCCTGAATAGGGATGTGTGAGAGTGGGACAGAGTGGCAAGCTGTGACACTTATTAGGAGATTGTTTCAATAAAGATGGATGTATCAATTCTGAATTGTGTCCGCTTGCCACCATAAACGGGTGAATTTGAATGCTTATAAATTTTCCACTTCATCCAGCTGCTTCCTGCACTTGTGGGTACTTAACTTGAGTATTCATTCTGATTTTATATTGTAACATTTACATAAAAGTAATTTCCTTGATTGTTGTTCCATATTTTAATGACTGTGTTTCTTATACAAATTTGTACCTAACTAATCACAATAAGGGTAATATAAATATGAATGTAATGCTATTTAATTTGCCCATTTAGAACAAAGTGATAGGTCCACTTGATAAGACCCCCTAACCCCATTGATACTTTCTTTTTGAACACTGCCTTTCCACGTCATATGTTTGCCAGGGCGTTTGGAAAAGTTTAGAAATTTGATGTATAAGGGGCCATGTGACCTTCTCCTCTTCTGTCCACAATGCAGTGCTCAGTTACTGAGCAGCCAGTTTCCAGGCCCAAGCACTGTCACTTGGTGGTATACGTGAGGGTTCTTCAAAAAGTTTCCTTTTTTTTTATACATATAGGTTTCACAGTCATTTTCACCAAGGCATGACAACCCTTATACTAAACTGCAAGGTCAGCCGGTGTTCCGTCAGATTAGGCGACCCGTCAAAATGTGTAACGGAAGTGATGTTTTGTCGCCGCCATCTTGCTACACCCCGCACTGAGAAGGGGGCAAGTGGACATCTTGTTACACCCACCGGAGTTTTGCATTTTACACTTATATTTAACAGTAAACTGAGTTTATATAGTGAAATACAGTACTTAGAACTCTGTGTAAATGTTTAGATGTTGAATTTTAAAAGCAGCAAACTTCTGTCCGATTAGCAAACCTCTGAGATCAGAAGGCTTGCCGCTGCTTTTAAAATTAAACATCTAAACAGTCAGACGGCGTTCTAAGTACTGTATTTCACTATATAAACTCAGTTTACTGTTAAAAATAAATGTGGAATGCAAAACTCCAGTGGGTGTAACAAGATGTCCGCTTGCCCCATCTTAGTGTATCCTTACTGTGGATGAGTGTGGGGTGTTGCAAGATGGCGGCGCTGAAACATCACTTCTGTAACACATTCTGACGGGTCGTCTAATCTGACGGAACACTGGCTTGTCAAACAGACACGACCAATGACTACTCCTTCCGTCTTCACCGTTTCCAACAAAAATATAACAGTTTAATATATTACATAAGTATTACTATGCTCCTTACAGGCCACATAAAATATACCCGGATTGCATGTCACAGTGTTGGCGCTGTTGGGCTGACTCTGCGGGTTTCGTACACATGATATGGTCTTGCCCCAATATACAAAATTACTGGTCATTAATTACAACCTTCATCACTAAATTAACCACAGTACCCAGTGGCGTCACTAGGGGGTGGCTTTTGGGGCTATAGCCCCGAATCTGGGGCCCATATCTCTGCAGGGGTCCCCAAAGGGAGGTGAGGCTCTCTGGGGACTCTGATGTAAGTGGGAGGCTCTCTGGGGACCCTGATTTAAGGGGGAGGCTCTCTGGGAACCCTAATGTAAGGGGGAGCTCTCTGGGGACCCTGATGCAAGGGGGAGGCTCTCTGGGGACCCTGATGTAAGGGGGGGCTCTCTGGGGATATATACACACACAACTATATTATATACATGTGTATGCCCGCCCAAGCGTATGACTTTCTTTACTACGCTGCTATGGGTTCTAGCCCCAGATCTTTTGTAGACCTAGCAACACCCCTGACAGTACCTATACCCCAGAAGCTGGAGATCTGCCTACTTGGCTTAGTAGATGCCCTGGCCCCCTCCAGGGCAGTTCGTACACTTCTAGGATTGCTCCTTTTCTACGCCAGGAAACGTATCATACTCAAGTGGAGGGCTCTCACATCCGCCCTTACCCTCCCTGAACGCATGGAAATCGCTAGTCAATCTTGCAGTGCCCCTATATAAAGAAACGTACCCTAGTAGAGGTTGCCCTCTAACGTTTCAAAAGGTCTGGAACATATGGCTAGAGTCTGAATCAACCACTGTGGAACAAGAGAACCTTGTAGGATTAGAGGACTAATATGTTAATAAATAATGAGGGCTCCTCCGATTTCCCTCCAGGGGGCAATCTGACCGACCACGTGTCTATGGCTACTTTTTTGCTATAGACATTCTCCTGGGTGGAGCCTGTGGTGGATTACATATTTTTATGATATTACTTGACCAATTTACTCATCCTAACACACATTAGCAGCAAACTACTAGGGGTTTGTTTTGTTGTTGCCTTGTTAGCCTAGGCAAGCACTTAGGCCCCTTTCACACTGGAGCGGTATTCACCGCTCCTTCCCCGCTCCTGCCCATTTAAATCAATGGGACAGCGCGGCTATACCGCGGCTATACCGCGGCAATACCGCGGCTATGGCCGCGCTGTACGAGGGATTTTAACCCTTTTTCGGTCGCCAGCGGGGGGTAAAACCGCACCGCTAGCGGCCGAATACCGCTGCAAGAACGACGGTACAGCAGCGCTAAAAATAGCGCTGTTGTACCGCCGACGCCCCCACCGCCCCAGTGTGAAAGGGGCCTTAAGGTGTAGCATGCCTTGTTTTATATTTTATGTTTTGTATTATCTGAGCCGGGGAATGGCTCGGTTATTGAACACTATTTTTTTCTGAAATAAATAAAAAGAGATTATCGCATGAATGATCTTCCGTTTTTTTTTTTTTTTTTTAATGCTATTCTCATTATCGAAAACAAATTGGTTGCTAGAGTACGAAAATTCTCTTATGACAGAATAATGTGTACTAACAATTAGATTATTGAACAATCGCTTTGAAAGCTGTATTTTTTGTATGATAATCTTGATTGTGTGTAAGTGTAAGGGGCTTTAGATAATGAACAAATGTTCTGAAAACAACAATGTTCTAACGAAGTTTTTCAGGTGTAAGGCCACTTCATTTGCCTTTAATGGAATTCTATACAAATGGAAAGCAAAAAGGTGCATAGCCAACAGCTATCTGAAGTTCAGTTACTTAGCATTTGTTAGTTAGAAGGCTTTCAACATCACCCTTAAGTTTATCAATTCTCAGCAGGCGTCTGGCTTCCAATTATCACATTCCCTTGTATGAAGGGTGTAGGCTTAGGTCCTCGGAGTCTATGCTCTATTTCAATGTATCAACACCCCTGACTTCTGCTTTTCCAGATTAGCATCTCTATCATCTCTGGAAATTCTTTGTTTGAACAGTCATTCATTTTCATTTCCACTAGCAATAAATCCACCAACCCACATAGAAATAATAAAAGACGTATATAGCAAAACTAGGAAGGAAAGATCTGTATACATTAAAAGAGGAAAGATTGAGACATTTAAGAAGATATGGGAACCTTGCTTAAACAGAGAAAATAACTATTCAGATGAAGAGATAAATGAGAATAATAAGAGAAAAAATGGAGGAACATGTGGAAAGATAAGGGATGGAACTATTGAAGATAAATAAGCTCTCTTTAATTACTTTAATACCGGGTACTTTCACCCCCTTTCTGCCCCGGCCAATTTTCAGCTTTCGGCGCTGTCGCACTTTAAATGACAATTGCGCGGTCATGCAACACTGTACCCAAACTCAATTTTTATAATTTTCTTCCCACAAATAGAGCTTTCTTTTGGTGGTATTTGATCACCATTGGGTTTTAATTAACAAATTAAAAAAGACCAAAAGTTTAGAAAAAAAAAAAAGTTTTTCTTTGTTTACAATTTTGTTTTCTCTTTCACAGACGGGCACTGATGAGGCAGTAGTGACGGGCTCTGAGGAGGGGACACTCATAAGGTGGCACTGATGGGCGCTGATGAGGAGGCACTAATATGCAGCACTGATGGACACTGATAGGTGGCATTGATGGGCACTAATAGGTGGCAATGATGTGCACTGATAGGCAGCACCAGTGGCGTGGGGGGGGGGGGGCCATGGTCCCGGGCACAACATTAAAGGGGCCGAAATCCCGAACCAGACAGTGTCACCCCAGCTCCGTCCTCCTAAGTTAAATTTTCTGTGTCCCCTGCGATCCGGCCGCCATGTTTAGCATCAGCTGCGCGGCCGGTGCTTTGTGATTGGGCGAATGGGGTCATGTGCGGTGGCGGGGCTGGCCTGTCCGCGATCGTGAGTGGCGCATGTGAGAAGTCCACTCCTGGAGCCATGCCTCCGATTCGCTGTGAACCGCCGCCATCTTCTCCTCCTCTCCTCCTGACCGCCGCTGGATCTAGGACTTAGGTCGGATCATCGAATCATTCCTCGTTGGTTGTGGCAAGCAGGCAGCTAGTCAGTGTGGCAGAGCCAGGCAGACAGTAGTGGACAGTGTAGTGGAGTTTAGTGGACAGTGGAGTGGAGAGTGGAGTGTAGTGGACAGTGGAGTGGAGTGGTCAATGGAGTTGAGTGGGCAGTGGAGTGGAGTTTAGTGGACAGTGTAGTGGGGAGTGTAGTGGAAAGTGGAGTGGAGTTTAGTGGACAGTGGAGTGGAGAGTGGAGTGTAGTGGACAGTGGAGTGAAGTGGTCAATGGAGTTGAGTGGGCAGTGGAGTGGAGTTTAGTGGACAGTGTAGTGGGGAGTGGAGTTTAGTGGACAGTGAAGTGGAGTGGTTAATGTAGTTGAGTGGGCAGTGGAGTGGAGTTTAGTGGACAGTGTAGTGGGGAGTGTAGTGGACAGTGGAGTGGACAGTGGAGTGGAGTAGACAGGTAGAAAAAAGAGAGGGCGCACCAGCCTAGTGCATTATTCCAATTTCATATATTTATTGTTAAAAACAAGGTAAAAACTACTCACAAACGTGGATAAATATTGCTTGTAAGGCATTTAGGCTCTGAGAAAGAAGCCAATATTTCTCCAAATGTTTGTAAGTAGTTTTTACCTTGTTTTTTATCAATAAATATATGAAATTGGAATAATGTAGTAGGCTGGTGCGTCCTCTCTTTTTTCAATCTTTTTTATGACTACTAGGATATCCCCCTATCCTGGGGGGGAAGCAAGGCCAGAGAAACTATCCCTTGAGTAATAGACCACCCGGCCATCACACTAATGCGCAAGAGTGTTTGTTTGCTGAGTGGACAGGTAGGTCAGTGTAGTGGTCAGTATAGGAATCATGTAGGTCAGTGTATAGGTTAGTGCAGTGGTCAGCATAGGAATCGGGAAGGTCAGTGTAGTAGTCAGAATAGGAATCAGGTGGGTCAGTGTAGTGGTTAGTGTTGTGGTCAGTGTAGGAATCAGTTAGGTCAGTGTAGTGGTCAGTGTAGGAATCAGGTAAGTCAGTATAGAAGTTAGTGTAGTGGTCGGTGTAAGAACCAGGTAGGTCAGTGTAGTTGTCAGTGTTGAAATCAGGTAGGTCAGTGTAGAAGTTAGTGTAGTGGTCGGTGTAAGAATCAGGTAGGTCAGTGTAGTGGTCAGGTAGGTCAGTGTAGTGGCCAGTATAGGAATCAGGTAGGTTAGTATAGTGGTCAGGTGGATCAGTGTAGTGGCCAGTATAGGAATCAGGTAGGTTAGTATAGTGGTCAGGTGGATCAGTGTAGTGGCCAGTATAGGAATCAGGTAGGTTAGTATAGTGGTCAGGTAGGTCAGTGTAAGAATAAGGCTGGTCAGTACTATTGTAGGAAAGAAAGGGACTCAGGGAGTGCTAAAAGCCCTCAGGTTAGGGGGCCCAAATTACTTGCTTTGCCACGGGCGCTGACGACCCACGCTACGCCACTGATGGGCACTAATAGGTGGCACTCATAGGCAGCACTGATGAGGAGGCACTGACAGTCATTACTGATGTGCAAATAAAAAGAAACTTGCGCTGACACAGAATAGTGAAGAAAGATGCTTGCAAAAAACAGTCAGATGTGCTGTAAAGTGTAACAAATAATAAAAATATGCAGTGCTTATAACAAATGAGGTCCATAAATTAGCGAATCAATAATAAAAAAAAAAATCAACCAAAAACCATCCAGAAATTCGTTTATAAGGTTGTGCAAAATCAAATGTTCAGGAATTTGAGCAAAATCCACCACGTGATCCACCACCCAGTGTAAGATGGACTCCTCCCAGAGTTACACCACCGATCGCAACGGGGGTGCACACGAGCGGCTTACCCTGCTGCACGTCATACGACGCCAAGCCAGGATAACTGAGCCACCTTGCGGACGTTATTCAGCAATAGGGCGGTAGGGAAGTGGTTAAGCTTTTTTTTTTTTAACTAGTTGTAACAAGAGGATAAATGATAATGAGGATATAGAGTGACAAATGATACATGTGATGTAAAGATATAGATTGATATAGGAGGTAGTGCATTACGATTATATAAGTAAAATGTCTATGAGATAAATGTGATGAACGTATGTGTTTGTAAAAGAAAAAAATTCTAAACAAAGATTAAAAAAAAAAAAAAAAAATGCTGCAGTATAACAAATGCAATTATTCATAAATTAACATTTTTGTTTCTTTTTATTTTCCAGAGAAAGGGACTAATAGCAGCCTTTGTGACTTTGTCTGGACTGAGGTTGTGGAGTGACAGAACATGTGGTTGATGCTTTTACTGGATCTGCTGTCCTGGCAGGGAAACAAGCTGCCTAAGCAACTTTCATCTCAATGTTGCAACAATAAGGCTCCATTCACACAGACAATATTTGCATGATATCTGCTGCTGAAGTTGCCTGAAACTTTCCTCATTGTTTTGTACAGGCCTCTTCATCACGTTACAACAGTATGACCCCCCCCCCCATTTTTTCTATTCAATTTCATTTCAGAAGATGACATGAAAGTACAAACAAAATCTTTTTATTTTTTGGTGAAGCGATGCATTTTAAAGCCTGGTATATTTTTTATGCAGTTTGACCTCTTTCACATATGCGGCTGTGGGGGCAGTAAAAACAGGCTGCTGAGCCACAGTTTTATCACAACAGCCCCCCTGACGCCCCCCCCCCCATCTAAAGTCTAATGGTGCCCATACACTAGACCAGGGGTCTCCAAACTTAGGAGGGCTGGACTAGGGCCAGTGGGAGTAGAAAAGGTCCTGCGTCCAGTTGGAGTAAACAATATCCTATCTTTGGTGTCAGTGGGAGCAACAGTGCCCCTTTTTTGGTGTCAGTGGAAAAAAATAGTGCCTCATCGTTGGTGTCAGTTGGAAGAATAGTGCCCTATCAATGGTGCCAATGGATGGATATCTGCCCCATAGTCGGTGTCAGTGGGGGGAATAGTGCCCCATCATTGGTGTCAGTTAGAAGAGTAGTGCCCCATTGTTGGTGCCGATGAATGTAATTCTGCCCCATCGTTGGTGTCTGTGGTGTGAGTGGGAGGAATAGTACCCCATCGTTTGTGCCAATGAAAGGAATTCTGCCCCATCGTTGATATCAGTGGGAGGAATAGTGCCCCTTCGTTGGTGTCAGTTGGAAGAAAAGTGCCCCATCGTTGGTGCCAATGAATGAAATTCTGCCCCATCATTGGTGTTGTTGGTGTCAGTGGGAGGAATAGTGCCCTATCGTTGGTGGTAGTTGGAAGAATAGTGCCCCATCGTTGGTGCCAATGAATGAAATTCTGCTCCATCATTGGTGTCAGTGGGAGGAATAGTGCCCTATTGTTAGTGTCAGTTGGAAGAATAATGCCCCATCTTTGGTGCCAATGAATGGATTTCTGCCCCATAGTTGGTGTCAGTGGGAAGAATAATGCCTCATCCTTGGTGTCAGTGGGAGGAATAGTGTCCCATCATTGGTGTCAGTGGGAGGAATAGTGTCCCATCATTGGTGTCAGTGGAAGGAATAGTGTCCCATCATTGGTGTTAGTGGGAGGAATAGTGCCCTATCGTTGGTGTCAGTTGGAAGAATAATGCCCCATCTTTGGTGCCAATGAATGGATTTCTGCCCCATAGTTGGTGTCAATGGGAGGAATAGTGCCCCATCATTGGTGTCAGTGGGAGCAATAGTGCCCCATCGTTGCTGCCTATGGATGGAATTCTGCTCCATCATTGGTGTCAGTGGGAGGAATAGTGCCCCATCGTTGGTACCAATGAATGGAATTCTGTCCAAATCACAGATTTTTGAACGATTTTTCAGACAGTGTATGGGCATCATTAGGCTGGCCATAGATTATGCAATTTTCTTTCCTTGAAGGAATCTTTTCTGATGCACTATTGGGAGGTTTCTCCACTGTCAGAATATATTAATAACTTCTGGCGGTTATTGCCGCTGACAGTGGTCACACAAAAAGAAACAACAAGTAGGTTGTACTGAAGTCGATCAAAAGATCAACATCAGTACAACCAGCCTGCCCATAGATGGATCTAATGCCGCGTACACACGAGCGGACTTTACGGCAGACTTTGCCCGGCGGACTTTTCAACGTACTTTACGACGGACTTTCTGAATGAACGGACTTGCCTACACACAATCCACCAAAGTCCGTCGAATTCGTACGTGATGACGTACGACCGGACTAAAATAAGGAAGTTCATAGCCAGTAGCCAATAGCTGCCCTAGCGTGGCTTTATGTCCGTCGAACTAGCATACAGACGGCGGACTTTTCGACCGGACTCGATTTTGACGGATTAATTTAAAACATGTTTCAAATCTAAGTCCGTCCAACTTTTGAGAAAACAAAGTCCGCTGGAGCCCACACACGATCGAATTGTCCGACCAAATCCCGTCCGCCGGGCAAAGTCTGCCGTAAAGTCCGCTCGTGTGTACGCGGCATAAATTCTTCCAGTTCCTGCTGAACCAGCTGAATTTCGATCCGTCTATGGCTGGCTTTAGTGACTTTATTGGTGAGATTTTCCCCAAATCCCTGACCCCTAAAATAATTCCTAATACTAAGGGCTCATTAATGCTGCCCGTAAGCTAAACACTAGGCAGTTGTCAGTTTCAGCTGAAGCGAGGGATCAATGTGATGCACATTTCAGCGCATTGCACAGTTTCCGTTTATTTATATTTTTTTTAAATCATCCGGTGTGGAAAAACTCCAGTGAACACCGCAATCTCTACATTTAGAGCCAGTTCACAATGGGAATCGCACAGGAACATGATGTGCGTCCTGTGCAATTCACATTCAGTTCAGTTCAGTTTGGTTAAGCTGAAATCGTACCGCATGCACTACTTTTGAAAACCCACTGGAACCACATCGCATGGTACTTCTGTAACATGCAATCTGATGCGGCCAAAACGCACTGCATTTGCGACCTGCTTTTCAGGTGTCATTAACCTAATATTCACACCCATGCAGTACGTTTCGAATGCAGTGTGGGAAATGCACACGGAACACAGGTTTCCTGCACCACATTCTGGTGTGAACAGGCTCTAAAGCCCCATACACACGATAGGACTTTGTACAAACTTTCCCTTGGATTTTTGTACAAAGGGCATTGCCCAAAAGTTAAAAAATTACTTTTTTTTTTTACACTAAAAACCTGTGTACTGTGTTTTTTATTGACACTTTTTTCCCTAGGTGAATGGGTAGGGGTACGATGTACCCCATACTCATTCACATAGGGTGGGGGGCCGGGATCTGGGGGCCCCCTTATTAAAGGGGGCTCCCGGATTCCGATAAGCCCCCCGCCCGCAGACCCCGACAACCAACGGCCAGGGTTGTCGGGAAGAGGCCCTTGTCCTCATCAACATGGGGACAAGGTGCTTTGGGGTGCGGGGCCCGCAGGGTGCCCCCTCCCCCAAAGCACCCACCCCCCATGTTGAGGGCATGCGGCCTGGTACGGTTCAGAAGGGGGGGGGCGCTCGCTCGTCCCCACTCCCTTTCCTGACCGGCCAGGCTGCGTGCTCGGATAAGGGTCTGGTATGGATTTTGGGGGGACCCCCACGCTGTTTTTTCGGCATAGGGGTTCCCCTTAAAATCCATACCAGACCGAAGGGCTTGGTATTCCCCAGAGGGGAATTCCCTCTCGCGCTCGCCGCAGTAGGAAAATGTGTTTTTCCTATTGCAGGTAGCGCGAGATGTACAGTACCCTGCCGCCGAGAACCAGCACGATCCGATCGCGCTGGAAACATTCTCGCGGCTGCGTACTGTAGTTTGTACAAAAGTCAGATGGCTTTGTGTACACACGATCGGACTTTGTTCCATCGGACTTTTGTTGCCGGAAAGTTTGTCCGTTCGCACAGCCAACAAAAGTCCGATGGAAACTGAAAAAGTTTGTCCGATGGAGCGTACACACGGTCGGATGTTGCTCCAAAACAGCTCATTTGCATGTTTGTTGTCAAAAAGTCCGATCGTGTGTACGGCCCTTTACACACGATAGGACTTTGTACAAACTTTCCCTTGGATTTTTGTACAAAGGGCATTGCCCAAAAGTTTGTCTTGCATACAGACGACAGGACTTTTCCAGCCAACTTTCACCATATCACGTGGTTTTTCAGCTCTTTACCACCACCCTTTGGTCAACTTGTGTATTGTTGTCTGATATTGTGTCAATCTCGCCACTTTTATTGGCGAGATTGACACCTTGCGAGCCGGGTTGACACTGGTGCGGGGATCCGACTTGGATCCCCGCCAATGCCAGGCACTGTGTTTGGAATGAATCTTGAAGGGGAACTCCACGCCAAATTTTAAATAAAAAACCAGCATGGGTTCCCCTCCAGGGGCATACCAGGCCCTTAAGTCTGGTATGGATATTAAGAGGAACCCCCATACACACATCGTGTGTATGGGGCTTTAGTGTGCAGTTTTGCATGTGCCTTCACATGCATTTATAACGCATTTGTGGCTCTTTTACAGTGCATTTTTTTTGCATTTGCAGTGTGTATGCAGTGCACATTTTTTTGCATTTGCAGTGTGTATGCAGTGCATGTTTTTTGCATTTGCAGTGTGTATGCAGTGCATTTTTTTGCATTTGTATTTGCAGTGTGTATGCAGTGCATGTTTTTTGCATTTGCAGTGTGTATGCCGTGCATTTTTGTCAGGCATTATTTATGATTTTTTTTCCCACTGAGATGCATTTACATGCATTTGCTGCATGTTCATTTGCCTATAGGTGTGCTCTGCATATGAAAGCACTGCAATGGTTTATACTAGGTTCCTTTAAAATACATTTGTTTTTCTTTCATATATTAATTTATGCTGCATTTAACCACTTCAGCCCCGGAAGGATTTACCCCCTTCCTGACCAGGCATTTTTGCGATTCGGCACTGCGTCGCTTTAACTGACAATTGCGCGGTCGTGCTACGTTGCACCCAAACAAAATTTACGTCCTTTTTTTCCCACAAATAGAGCTTTCTTTTGGTGGTATTTGATCACCTCTGCGGTTTTTTTTTATTTTTGCACTATAAACAAAAAAAAAAACGACAATTTTGAAAAAAAGCAACATTTTTAACTTTTTGCTATAATAAAAATCCCCCAAAAATATATTTAAAAAAACACGTTTCTTTCTCAGCGTAGGCCGATATGTATTTTTCTACATATTTTTGGTATAAAAAAAAATTGCAATAAGCGTATATTGATTGGTTTGCGCAAAAGTTATAGCGTCTACAAAATATGGGATAGATGTATGGCATTTTATTATTAATTTTTTTTTATTAGTAATGGGGGTGATATGTGATTTTTATCATAACTGCGACATTATGGCGGACACATCGGACACTTTTGACACTATTTTGGGACCATTGTCATTTATACAGCGATCAGTGCTATAAAAATGCACTGATTACTGTGTAAATGACACTGGCAGGGAAGAGGTTAAACACTAGGGGGCGATCAAGGGGTTAAGTGCGTCCTAGAGAGTGATTCTAATTGTGGGGTGGATGGGCTCACTACAACATGACAGAGATCACTGCTACCGATGACTGAGAGCAGTAGATCTCTGTCATGTTGCTAGGCAGAACAGGGAAATGCCGCTCTGCTGCTCCGTGACACGATTGCGGACCCCGGTGGACATCGAGTCCGCGGGACCCGCGGGCACAGTCACGGATTACACGGCGGGCACGCGCGTGCCCACAATGCCGCGATTTAAAGGGGACGTACCTGTATGGCTATTTGCCCAGCTGTGCCATTGTGCTGACATATATCGTCATGCGCTGGTTGGCAAGGGGTTAAAAACTATCTGGCGATCTACAGTATAGTGTTTTCCCTAGCCGATTCCAACTGTTCAGACAAAGACTGAAGGTGCAGGCTAGAAAATTTTTATCGTATGTGAAAACAACATCCATTTTCATTTAATCCGTACAGTTTTCGTCTGAAAAAACAATCGGAACAGCAAGAATATGCATGCTCGGAAACTAAAGAAGACATTACATTAGAATACAATTCATCGCACTTCCGAAATTGTATTCTGTTTATGAGAATTTTCATATGTTGAGTAACCTCTTCATTTTCAATATGAGACTAGCATGCACAAAAAAACTAAATGGACAATCATTCGTCTGATATTCTAGTTGTTTGTACGAGGCTTAACTTTCTACCATGTATCCTCCAACATTCCATTAGGAGTTATCATTGAAGCGTGGAGAAAATAAAGAGGTGCAGGACTTTAATATATTTATATTTATTTATAAAACAAAGGCAGCCCCCCCCCCCGCACGCGGGAGACGAACTGGAAGGCGGCGATCCCCGCAATACCCCCCCCGGAAGATGTCGGAAAGACGTGATCAAAACATACCCCCCTCCCCGTGGGAGGTGGAAGGGCAGAGGCCTCTTTACCTTAGGAGGCAGATGACAGGGATCTCGCTCCTCACTCTGGGGCCGTTTCTTCCCTTCCCGGCCCAACAGGAAGTGGGTCCCGGCCAATCTGGTCTCAAGACCCGCTTCCTGAATGGCAGGGAGAAAAATCAGGAAGACAAAAGCGAATAATAATTCGCTATTGTCACAAAACTGGGTGGGCTCAGGGCACAGTGCTCACGCCCCGCGTCCCACCCTTTTTTGAAGCCAATTAGAGCCGCTAAATCACGTGCTTTAAAAAAAAAGACATGTTCCATAACTTCACATGCCAGTTAACTACCTATGAGGAATACTGTTAGGGCACTGATCACCTCCCAAAGGTCCTTTCCAAAGCATACTCACTATTAAACTCACCCCAGGAACAACCATGTCTACCAGGTATAGTAAAATGGGAATCAGAACTACACATTCACCCTGAAACAGAAAGAAAACATTATCTGATTCTTCCTTAAATCATCAATATGCACCAAAATACAAGAGACTAACTTTAAAATACTCAATAGGTGGTATCTCACGCCCAGTAGACTACACACAATCTTCCCTGAAACATCAGATCTCTTGCTGGAGATGTCAAAAGGAAAAGGGAACGATGCTACATGTTTTCTGGACTTGCCTGAAATGATCAGATTTCTGTGAAAATGTACACAAGGTCACCCAGGGACTCACTGAGCAGGAGATACCATTAGACCCAGCGTTCTTCCTATTGCATGCATCGAACATACCGGCTAAAACTTACAAAAAATCCATCATAAGACACCTACTTAATGCTGCCCAATCTTGTATCCCTCTCTTGTGGAAACAACAACATCCCCGACCATATCAATGTGGTTAAGGAAAATAGAAGATATTAATAAAATGGAGGACTTACAGGTAATTCTTACAGCACAAGACAAACAGGAGACATACACCAAAACTTGGAGGCCTTGGAATATATATAAAATCTCAGTCGAAAGAAAGGCCCTCTTTGGATCATAAACACCCAAATAGGAAACATGACCTGCAGAACAGAACCCATGTCATACTGCCCTCACCCCTTTACCCTCCCCAACCCCTTCCCCCTTCTTCTTCCTCTTCTTTCTGGTCCTTTAGGCCAGGTTCTGCTTCTTAATTTCTTCTCTCCTTTGCGGCTTTTAAAATATGAGGTAAAAAGAAAAGGTGGATTGGGTGACCTAAGGTCAGGATACAAAGTTAATTCACTGAAAGTCACACAAGTATGAAAAATGAAGAAATGCACTGAATGTAAATTTTGTATGACAACTCTTCAGTTAAGTTGTAAACACCCATCGAGCACTCTGATATACCATAGTTTAGAGATTTAAGAGTATAAGCTTATTGTTGATTACCTGTTATCTCTGTATTACTTAGGTTCCACCCTTTGGTGAAGTTTAATAAAAATTATAGTTGAGGAAAAAACCATGTTGAAAACCATGTGTCCGGTGCCCTGCATGTAGATTAGGAGCCGGGCGCATGAATTAGGGGGGAGGCGCCACTGCGCCCCATATGGATGGGCCGCCACTGTTATATATTAAAGTAGAAGTCCATCCTAAAACCAAAATCTCTACATCTACAGATATCCATGATCTAACACTAACCTATCTAACCCTGTAAAGAAGAAAATGGGTGCAGAGGACACTTCTGACAACAGAAGCCCCATAGTAAGTCTATGGGTGACGTCACTTCCTATTCATTTCACAGCCGTTGTCAGCCGTGTCCTCTGCAATGCTTCCGCTGCTGGAGATCGTATCGGACCAGCTTCAGAAAAGGTATGTATACCGATTTCTTCTTTACAGGCATAGATAAGTTAGTGTAATGCCCCGTACACACGGTCGGAGTTTGTTCGGACATTCCGACAACAAAATCCTAGGATTTTTTCTGACGGATGTTGGCTCAAACTTGTCTTGCATACACACGGTCACACAAAGTTGTCAGAAAATCCGATCATTCTGAACACGGTGATGTAAAACACGTACGTCGGGACTATAAATGGGGCAGTGGCCAATAGCTTTCATCTCTTTATTTATTCTGAGCATGCGTGGCACTTTGTCTGTCGGATTTGTGTACACACGATCGGAATTTCCGACAACGGATTTTGTTGTCGGAAAATTTTATATCCTGCTCTCAAACTTTGTGTGTCGGAAAATCCGATGGAAAATGTGTGATGGAGCCTACACACGGTCGGAATTTCCGACAACAAGGTCCTATCACACATTTTCCGTCGGACCGTGTGTACGGGGCATTAGAATGTGCATGTCTGTTGATGCAGGGATTTTAGTTTTAGGGGGGACTTACACTTTAAGTTGTATTTCCATAAGCGCAAGAAACCAAATACTTATCATTGAAGCATACCTGGTTGCCCCTATGGCCATAAACACAGTTCTGTTGACTGCTCCTGGTCTACTTAGGAGGATATTACCAGACTGGTGCTTAAGCATTCATTAAAAAAATAGAGCCCTGTGAAATACTCAGGAAGATTATATGTCTCTTATGAACCTCACTAACAACCACTTCTTTCCCCAGGATACAAGATGCCATGTATATTTTTGTGGTAGATTCTACAATTCGCTCACAAAGCAATAAGCCTCCGGTCACATAGGTACGACTTATCATGCAATTTGCAAAAAAAAAAAAATCATTTTTTTTTTTGCAAAAGGTGGACTTAGCCTTTAATGTACTTTTAAGTTATATGAGCAAATTTAGGGTATCCTTGGTGATACTTAGCCATGTGTGCAGGTATTTACATTACATAAAACTTGCTCATCCATTAAGTTCCGGCATTATTTTCACTGGCCTAGCTGAAGCCTCCCAGAACAGTGCCAGTGTGTGAGTGGATGGTGGGAGACGAAAGCCCTGTTGAGTGACACAAAGTTAAGGATATTCTTTGTACAGCTTCTTATGTTTTTCCTGTCCGTACTGTTCTACACAGCTGAGAACACTGCCTGTATTCCAGTATAACCAGATTATTGGGATGTTTGTGCGAGCCAAGAGGACGGAGAATGAGAACAGGCAAATGGAATGAGCAAAACAATGTGTCCCGTTCCGCGGCCTCAAATAACTCTGGTACAAGGCAAAACCGTTTTTCATGTAGGGAATCTCAGGACAACTAAGAGCTACAAACTACTCAGTTCAGTAAACCTGAAGCTTGGTTTTTAAAGATGCGGGTTCCACGACTGTCACCTTCATCCTAGTTTTTTACACACTAACTCATTCACATGAAACAAATATGCCACCTGTAAAGCTGGTTGTGCCTGCTCATTATGGGTCAATGAGTAAGTGGTGATGCAAGAATCAGGGTGACAGCCCCAGTGCCTTCATCTTTAAAAATCCAAATTTACAATGACAGCCCCCATATTATTTTCTTCCAACGTTGTCTTTAATAGGCTGAAATCTGTAGATTAGCATGCCCCTGCATGACGCCCTGTGCTGAGAGAACGTTAATCTATGATTGGCCCTTGACCGTTCCCCAAAGGTTTCTGATCATGTGACCACTATGTTTCCTTTTCTGGTGGTTTACTTTTCTGGTAAATGGGTCCATTGCTGATCAGTCAAAGATTTTCCAACATGTAGAAATGTAAAGGTTCTGATTTCCTTTGGCGCCAAAAACGCCATTTGGAGTGTCTTCCCTACGCTGGGATCGGCACAGTGGACCCTATTGTGTGGGACATTGATGAGCTTGATATCACATGCTGTTTGTACTAGAAATAATGTAAGGAAAGTGGAACACTTCACATCCTTTAGTACAGGTAAAGAATATAAAATAGATAAGTTTATTACTTGCAAGTCCACCTTCGTCACATACCTTATTGTTTGCCCATGTGGGTTACAGTACGTTGGGTGTACAAAAAGGAATCTCTGCACACGTATCAATGAACACCTCACAAATATTAAAAACGGTTTTCCCAAGCACAGCCTCTCTAACCATTTTAGAATCTACCACCAACAGGATCCTAGCTTGGCCGGATTTTTTGGCATTGATAAGCTGGATGCTGATTGGAGGGGAGGAAATATGGTTCAGAGAATATCAAAAAACGAAACGGAATGTATTTACTGATTGGACACACTTACCCAGGCAGGCATCAATGTTGATATTTATTTAAACTGCTATTTGTCCAACTACTGAACATCTGGTTTTTCTGTCCTTTCAGTTTGTGAAGGGGCTGTCCATTTCGGTTTCATCTCTTTGTATTCCTTTTTATTATAAATGTAATTTTAATTTTTAATTTTATTCTATTTTAAATTTAAACTCATTTACATATCTATTTAATTTAATTTCAATTAATGACATTTGGTTTGATTGTGCAATTCGGCATCTGTCCACAAGATGGCAGTTTGTATGTCATGGCAAATTCATAACAAAACATTTTTTGAATTTTGTTGCATTTTGCTTTTCGGCTACAAGATGGGAGTCAATTAATTCTGGTTTAATTCCCCATTAGAGGAGATGTCACCGGATTGGATGCCTTTAATGGTGATGTATATTTAAGGAGGTGGTGTGCCCGTCCGTACGATCCCTGATGACGTCAGAACGTTCTGACGAAACCGGTCGGACGTAAAACGAACGTGACATGCCATTTCCGCTCGTATTTGATTTCCTGCTTTTTCTGTTTGTATTTTTGCCCGCTTGTACCCTCATGTGGGGAATGCGGTTTTAAGCCATTTTTAGCTTAAATAAATATTTTGGCTTACTTCACCATGGGAGTTTTTCATTCATCTCTCCCCAATTCTAAACATCTATGGTTTTTGTGACCTACCCCAGGAGGTCCTGTCGCATGCATCCAAGTAGCCTCAGCGCTGATAAAGACGCCTGAGTTCCAGCACCTGAGTTAAGGCATCTACATCTGGCCGTGACCGGGAGAAGTCTCGTTGGTTGACCCCAAAGCGTATTTGACTCCTGTCAGGGAAGTCACCTCCATCTGGTGAGTAGGCTGTGTGGCTGGTGATGGCAATTGAATACTGCTATTTGATGCTTCTCTGTACCCAAGAAAGATTTGTCTAGAAGTTCTATCCACCCAGAAACTTTGTTTTTCTATTTTTCAATTTCTGAACATTATTTTGACACATATCTGTCGTACACATTGGATAATAATGGTGGACTTTTTCTTTGAATTTTGCACATTCGATTAATTTGATTAACTTTTTGTTATTTTTCACTAAAATGATTTAATATTCAGTTGGCAGATATTATTTCACAATTCTCACGATTTCTCTATTTATAATATGTTGTTTTACATAGAGTGATTTTGCACAGGAGCGCGGTTTGTAATTAGACAGCTAATTATTTTTCCTAGTTTACCATTATAACGTACTGCTCCCCAACTAATTAAGTTTCCATATGTGCGAGTAGGTATTTTTACCAATTTTTCAAATAACTCTGGTACAAGGCAAAACCGTTTTTCATGTAGGGAATCTCAGGACAACTAAGAGCTACAGACTACTCAGTTCAGTAAACCTGAAGCTTGGTTTTTAAAGATGCGGGTTCCACGACTGTCACCTTCATCCTAGTTTTTTACACACTAACTCATTCACATGAAACAAATATGCCACCTGTAAAGCTGGTTGTGCCTGCTCATTATGGGTCAATGAGTAAGTGGTGATGAAAGAATCAGGGTGACAGCCCCAGTGCCTTTATCTTTAAAAATCCAAATCTACAATGGCAGCCCCCATATTTATTTCTTCCAACGTTGTCTTTAATAGGCTGAAATCTGTAGATTAGCATGCCCCTGCATGACGCTCTGTGCTGAGAGAACGTTAATCTATGATTGGCCCTTGACCGTTCCCCAAAGGTTTCTGATCATGTGACCACTATGTGTCCTTTTCTGGTGGTTTCCTTTTCTGGTAAATAGATCCATTGCTGATCAGTCAAAGATTTTCCAACATGTAGAAATGTAAAGGTTCTGATTTCCTTTGGCGCCAAAAAAAAACGCCTTTTGGAGTGTCTTCCCTACGCTGGGATCGGCACAGTGGACCCTGTTGTGTGGGACATTGATGAGCTTGATATCACATGCTGTTTGTGAGTATACAACTGTTTAATTCTTCAATAAAAAGTTTTTAACCACTTTCATTAACTTTTACCCCCTTCCTGCCCAGGCCAATTTTCAACTTTCAGTGCTGTCGCATTTTGAATGACAATTGCGTGGTCATGCAACACTGTACCCATATGAAATTTTTATCATAATTTTTTTAGACAGATAGAGCTTTCTTTTGGTGGTATTTAATCACCATTGGGGTTTTTATTTCTTGCTAAACAAAAAAAGGCCGATAATTTAAAAAAAAAACAAAAAAAACTTTTCCTTTGATTTTGTTGTAAAATTTTGCACAAGAAATATTTCTTCTTTACTGATGTGCACTGATGAGGCTGCATTGATAGGCTGCACTGATGGGCACTGATAAGGCTGCACTGATGGGCACTGATAAGGCTGCACTGATGGGCACTGATAAGGCTGCACTGATGAGCACTGATAAGGCGGCACTGATGAGGCAGGACTGATAACGCGGCATTGATGGGCACCGATAATGAGGCAGCACTGATGGGCACTGATGAGGAGGCGGCATTGATGGGGCTGGACTGATAAGGCGGCATTGATGGGCAGTGATAGGTGACACTGATGGGCACTGATATGCTGCACTGATGGAGCTGTGCTGATAATCAGGGCACTGATGAAATGGCATTCATTTACATGTGATCAGCTGTGATTGGATTTAGATGATCACATGGTAAAGAGCCTACATCATCATTGGTCGTTCGTTTTGCTTGTCCTCATTTATCCAAGTCAGGGAATAGCTAGTAGTAGTCAGTCACATTCAACTGGACTTCTTCTGGTAAAGATGTTTTGTAGCTTACCAAGCCACTTCTTCAGCTCCAATGAGAGTCAGTCATACCATGTATATTCATACCTTAACCACTTGACCACTGGGCACTTAAACCCCCCTTAATAACCAGACCAATTTTCAGCTTTCGGTGCTCTCACATTTTGAATGACAATTACTCAGTCACGCAACACTGTACCGATATGAAATTTTTTGTCCTTTTTTTTCACACAAATCGAGCTTTCTTTTAGTGGTATTTAATCACCGCTGGTTCTTTATTTTTTGCGCTATAAAAGAAAAAAGACAGAAAATTCTGTAAAAAATGCATTTTTCTTTGTTTCTGGTATAAAATTTTGCAAATTAGTAATTTTTCTTCATATATTTTGGCCAAAATTTATACCGCTACATGTCTTTGGTAAAAAAATAACCCAAATTGGTGTATATTATTTAGTCTTTGTGAAAGTTATAGAGTCCACAAGCTGTGGTGCCAATCTCCGAAAATTGATCACACCTGAAGTACTGATGGTCTATCTCATTTCTTGAGACCCTAACAAGCCAGGAAAGTATAAATAACCCCCAAATGACCCCTTTTTGGAAAGTAGACATTCCAAGGTGTTTACTAAGAGGCATGGTAAGTTTTTTGAAGTTTGAAGTTTATCCCACAATTCTTTGCAAAATCAAGATTTTTTTTTCTTTTTTTCTTTTCACAAAATTGTTATATTAGCAGGTTATTTCTCACACACAGCATATGCATAGCACAAATGACACCCCAAAACACATTCTACTACTCCTCCTGAGTACGGCGATACCACATGTGTGAGACTTTTGTCTGTGGTATGGATGCAGGGGTGGATCCAGGGGGGGGGCAACGGGGAAATTGCCACCCCCAATAAATGTGTTGCCGGGCGGGAGAGAGAGCTGGCGTCTCCGTGAGTAGGTGAGAGCGGGCGGCTCAGTGGCGCCTCCATGGGTGGGTAAGAGAGCGAGCGGGCCGGGCGGCGCTGTTTGCGGGCGGTCGGTGCGGCGGCGGCTTGTGGGCGGGTGAGTGTGAGAAAACTGGCTCGGCGTGAGCGCACAGCTGGCCAATCACCTAGCTGGGGGGTGGAGGAGCAGAGAGATGAGATCATCTCTCACCGCCCCGCACCTGCCCTGCATCCCTGCAGTAACGTCCGCCCTCACTGTGCAGGCAGCATGGGCAGCAGAGAGATTACATTATCTCTCTGCTGCCTGACTCTGGGATAGCAAGAGACAAGCAAACACCTTAGCAGGCAAGTGGCAAGGTGACGTTGCAAAGTGACAATCTGTATCTGGTGGCAGGCAAGTGACAATCCGCAACGTGTGGCAGGTGACGTGGCAAAGTGACAATCCACAACGTGTGGCAGGTGACGTGGCAAAGTGACAATCCGCAACGTGTGGCAGGTGATGTGGTGAAGTGACAATCCACAACCTGTGGCAGGTGACGTGGCAAAGTGACAATCCGCAACGTGTGGCAGGTGACGTGGCAAAGTGACAATCCACAACGTGTGGCAGGTGACGTGGCAAAGTGACAATCCACAATGTGTGGCAGGTGACGTGGCAAAGTGACAATCCCCAACATGTGGCAGATGACATGGCAATGTGACAACCCCCAACGTGTGGCAGGTGATGTGGCAAAGTGACAATCTGCAACGTGTGGCAGGTGACGTGGCAGAGTGACAATCCGCAACATGTGGCAGGTGACGTGGCAAAGTGACAATCCGCAAGGTGTGGCAGGTGACAATCCACATGTGGCAGGTGATGTACCAAATGACAATTTGCAACATATGGCAGGTGACATGGCAAGTGACAATCTGCATCTCGTGGCAGGCAAGTGATAATTCACAACGTGTGGCAGGCGACGGTGGCACACTCAGGGCTCCCACTGATTCTGGTGATTTGAACCATTTCATTTTATACTACAATGTAATAATAGAAATAATGTGCTTCAATCATCCTGACACCATAACAACCATGGTGCCAGGATGATTGAAGAGCCACCACCAGCCATTTCCCCGATAAATTGCCCGCAAAGAAAACATATTTTCTGGCAGTGCCCCTCCCGAGACAAGACTCTGTATCCGCCCCTGTATGGATGAGTATGGATGGGTATGCAGAGTATGGATGGATGGATGAGTATGCAGAGTATGGATGAGTACGCCCAGTATGGATGGGTATGCTGAGCATGCATGGGTGAGCATGGATGGATGGGTATGCAGAGTATGAATGGGTATGCATGGCTGAGTATGCAGAGTATGGATAGGTATGCATGGCTAAGAATGGATGGATGGATTTGTCACTAAGCAGTGCTGTGGGCACTACACATGCAGCCCACAGTGCTGCTGCCACCAATCTCTCCCCTCTCCGCTCACACTGGACGGAGAGGGGAGGGAGGAACCGGATATCACGCTGGTTTGTTTACATGTGATTGTGTGGTAAATGGCCGCGATCAGCGGCCGTTTACCATGATCCATGATGCGCCGGGTCCAGATGTTCTCGGGTGTGCGCCCCAGAGGGGGGGGAGCAGGATTCTGGGAGGACGTCACTGTACTCCCTCCCAGAGTTAAGCAACCACCCTGTAGCCCTCATTCGACTATGGGCCGGTTGCTAAGTGGTTAAAGCCTCCAGATTTTGTGTTAAAGTAGAACTACAGGCAATTTTTTTTTCCCCATTTTGGATAGAGCAAGGGAGAATTTTTTTTCCGACACTTATGTCCCATTGCCGAGATTTCCCTTCACTTCTTATCCCATAGTAAACAGGAAGTGATGGGATTTCCTGGCAAATTAACAGAACAAATAGAGAAGGTGAATCTCTTTAACAGGGGGGGGGGGGGCACAGACAGCAATAAAAACTGACGAGCGTTCTAATTCCTAACCACTCTATACAAAACTAAAAAAAAGTTTTGCCTTTAGTTATACTTTTATTTAAATTGTTCAATAAGGCTAAGCTGGCCCAATAAACTGTAGCCTCAGCTATATATACTATACAGTGCTGAGCTCTAGGCAGTAGTACAGGGACGTCCCATCCCATTCCCAGAACAAAACCAAGTTGGGCTGAATGCTGCTCAGCCATTCTTGTATTTTTATGAATAAATACCAGGCTTCCTTTGGTTGTGGTGAAGAGGCGGGTGGATGAAGTCTCGAGCTCCACCTTAGCCAGAGGAAACCTTGTATTCATTCATAAAAATACAAGGCTTCCTGTGAATAGCTGAGCATCACTCAGCCCAACTTAATTTTGTCTAGGAACTGGATGGGAAGCCCCCGTACTGCTGCTGGAACACAGTACTGTATACTCTATGTAGCTGTGGCTACATACAGTTTATACAGCGCTGACAGCGGCCGTATTTCTTAGTAATGGAAATTGTTCTTTTGGGCCACCTTGGCACAAAAAAACTAACCTGTTATGGACCGCCCCATGCAGATATATTGCATGATTGCATTTTTTCATACACTGAGTCTGGGGAGCATGTGCGCCGCCAGCGACCCGCTCCCACTGTGATTGGAGACAGCAGGAGCCAATCAGCGGGTTCCGGCGGACGCCATGTCCACCAGGACATGGCAATCATTCTCAGGAGAGGCGAAACGGCGGTCTACCTATGTAAACAAGGCAGACTGCCATTCTGTGAGAGAGGAAGATGGAGATTTTGTGTTCCTGCTAAGCAAGAACACAGTTCTCTGTCTTCCCCCAGTCAAAGCATCCCCCACACAGTTAGAAAGCAATCCCTAGGAGCACATTTTACCCTCTGATTGACCCAGATATTAACCCCTTCCCTGTCAGTATCATTAGTACAGTGACAGCGCATTTCTTTAGCACTGATCACTGTATTAGCGTCACTGGTTCCCAAAAAGTGTCACTTTGTTTCAGATTTGTCCACCGCAATGTCACAGTCCCACTAAAAATCGCCGATCGCCGCCATTGCTAGTAAATAAAACAATTAAAAAATTAAAAATTCAATAAACATCCAATAGTTTTTAGACGCTATAACATTTGCGCAAACCAATCAATATAAGTTTAATGGGAATTTTTTTACCAAAAAATATGTAACAGAATACAGATTGGCTAAATTGATGAAGAAATGTGTTTATTTTTTTTATTGGATATGTTTTATAACAGAAAGTAAAAAATATAGTATAGTAGTATAGTAATATAGTATAGTATGCAGAGGTGATCAAATACCACCAAAAGAAAGCTCTAGTTTATTTGGGTACAGCATTGCACGACCGCGCAATCGTTAGTTAAAGTAACACAGTGCCTTATCGCAAAAAATGGCCTGGTTATGAAGGGAGGGGGGGTAAACCTTTCAGGGCTGAAGTGGTTAAGGGTCAATTCACACCGGATGCAGCTGAATGCCTTTTGACTGCATTCCAACTGCATAGTCCAAAATGCAGGTTATCACATGGGCACAGTATGCATAGTGCGCAAACGCATGTAAAGGCGCGCAAATACACCGCAATGCAATGCAGTGCACATAAAAGCCAAAAGAAAGAAGAAAGGAAGTGACCTCACAGGACAAATGCAGATGGAAACGTTTGTGTCAACTGTATGTGGGTGCAAATAAAAACGTGGATCAAATATAAGGGCCTTAGTTTTCTCCTCCTCCTCCTTATCCACTGCTGCTCTAGAGCAGGACAAATCAGCTTGAACATGGTCCTTCTCAGACTGAACAGTCTATTGCTTCTCTAGATTTTGGCTGCTCAGGCTGGGTATTTCAGGGCTGTTATACAATTTTTTTTTTTTTTTTTGCACATTTTTGACTTTTGGATCTAATGTTCCTTCATACAGACTCTCAAAACTGTAAACTGTAGTGGGAAAAATCCTAAAAGTTGGCGATGACTGACTATGCAGGCATAGCTAGGAGTGAAAACATTTTTTACTAGACGATGTCAAGGACGGGTCAGGTCAAGGACTGTGTCTGTCTTAATTGGGTACAGTAGGGGAAGGGGTTGGGGGAGGGAACAACTTCAATGACGCTAGGATGGCTAGGGAGGGTGGCAATTTGCATGAAGTATGTGTGTACTAAAGTTAAAGAATAAAACTGGGACCCAGAAGATACATTTAGGCAACAAGAGGTGCAGGAATTTTATCTCCTGGGTTCAGGTTTGAATGTTTATCTTTAAAAACAGGTTTGCTTTAAATCAATTGTATTTAAATACAAGTACTGGCCAATCTTTATTCAGCCTCGATGACACTTAGCCCCGGTGTCTTGCCGAGAAAGTTCCCTCAGCTGATAAGTTCCCCCCCTGTACTGCGCAGGTGCAGCGCCTGCGCAGTACCAACTACTAGCAGCCGCCGTAGATAGCCGAACGACAAAATCTACAATCAGCTGTACACGGCGCCTGCGCCCTGGGTCCAGGTTCCTTCCTCACCATCCAAGTGGACCTAGAGGGGGAATCTAAAAGAACCGAGCGAAGCGAGGCCGTGCCCGAAGCGTGGCGAGCGAAGCGAGCCCGCGAGGGACCCTCTTACAGGCGCCGTGTACAGCTGATTTTCCCCTATTTATCTTCGGCTATTTCCACCGGATCCTACTGCGCAGGCGCAGCACCTGTGCAGTAGAGGGGGGTCCTTATCCGCCGAGCGGAACTTTCTCGGCAGAACACCGGTTCACACAGGGGCGGCACGACTTGCACCGAGGCGACCTACACACGACTTCCACGGCGACTTGCAAAACGACTTCTGTATAGAAGTCTATGCAAGTCGCCCCCAAAGTAGTACAGGAACCTTTTTCTAAGTCGGAGCGACTTGCGTCGCTCCTATTAGAACGGTTCCATTGTAAAGAATGGGAGGCGACTTGTCAGGCGGCTAGGTCGCCTGACAAGTCGCCCCTGTGTGAACCGGCACTTAGGGTCGGTTCACACTAGGACGACTTGTCAGGCAACCTAGCCGCCTGACAAGTAGCGTCCTGTTCTGTACAATGGAACCGTCGCTCCGACTTAGAAAAAGGTTCCTATACTACTTTGGGGGCGACTTGAGGCGACTTGCATAGACTTCTATATAGAAGTCGTTTTGCAAGTCGCCGCCCCTGTCGTGTCCAGGTCGCCTGAGGCAGTCGCACTGCAAGTCGCGCTGCCTTAGTGTGAACCGGGGCTAATCTAGGCCTTGGAAGCCAAGGCTAATTTGTTCTAGATTTGGCCATTAACTAATCTTCAAACTGCACGTCTGGATGACGCAAGCATGGTCCATCCAACAAAAAAAATCTTGAATATTAGAGATCTCTCCATAAATATGTATGTTTTCATTGCCTGAAGGTGCACATTTATGCCTAGCGACGTGCTCATATACCAGATGATATTTTTAAAGTTGACATGTGCTGCATTTTTTTAAAAGCTCTAATTCAATTAAAAAAAAAAGGTTTAGAATGAAACTGCGTCAACCTATGTGCAAAAATAATACAGAGATTAACCGCTGCCTTCAATTTTTTAGCTTATTGCCAAAAAACAATCATAAACATCATATGTTAAGGCCCCTTTACTCCTCCGTGGATGTCCAGGATATGTCCATTACAGGAACCTAATCACCGAAAGCTGTGAGGCTCCTGGTGGCCCAAAATGATATGGTGAGTGGCCCCCCTGACCTTAGGTTAGGGTTACCACCTGTTTGGGATTCAGTCCGGGTTTTGAATTATGTGTTCGGGTTTCAGGCAGACTGAAACCTGGACACATTATTCATATTGGGCTGTGGCTCCCCAAGTAACCAAGATAGTCACACTGCGGGCGGCTGTCTGGGAGCAGGTTCAGCATCACTGGGGGGGCAGGACGATGCCGTCAGCAAGAGCAATTTGGCCACACCCACTGTTCGCTGCGGCACCGCATTACTACTCTACTTGGGGCGCCCAAAGGTGTCCCATGCCGCTAAAGTGTTCGGGTTTGGCTTGAAGAAAAGGTGGCAACCCCACCTTAGGTGGAGGTGCACATTATTGGAGAAGAGCACATAGCGTTCATCACTTTATTGCACGTGGTGGATATTCAAAGAAGTGGATGTGAAGAAATATAAATATATTCACAAAGGACTTATTATAGTTGTTTATTTGTATAACAAGAGCTCATTATTTCAAAATTTGGTAGCACTATGGTTGAAGTTGTATAAGATTTTTTTTTTTCACGGAATTAGGATATTATTTTGTCATCAGTTGACCACTAGGATGCATTTCAGATATATAATGTGTTTTATTTCACTCGAGTTAATTTAACATGGCAATCTGCGTGACAACATACCCAAACTATAGACTGCACAAATTTTTTTTCCCCATGCAGTGCAATGCTATGGCATGAGCAGAGTTTATTGACAGCAATGGGCTTTCTGATGTTCACACAGTTTACCTGCAATAGGAAAGACAGGAAAATGCATGCCAATGGTGGTAGGAACACGCTGTTTGAAGAAGAGTAGACATCTCCAGATACCTCCAGTGCCAGCTTGTTCTTAAAAAGGAGGGCCTCTAAAAAAAAAATAAAAAAAATTAAAAGTCAGCAGCTACAAATACTGCAGCTGCTGACTTTTAATTGGACACTTACCTGTCCCTGGGTCCAGCGATGCAGGGGATCGAAGCCCCGCTCATCTCCCCCTCCGTTCGGCGGCGCCGGCATTGCAACTGTGGGCGCAGGGCTGTGGCTTCACAGCCTGGCGCCCACTGCACATGCGCGAGCGGCGCTGATCGCCGTGATTGGCCGCTCAGTCTCCTGGGACCTGTAATGGGTCCCAGATGATTGACAAGAGGGAGGGAGCAGAGCTGAGCCTTTTCTGTGCCGAGATGAAAGTTATGTCACCAGCCCAGGCACTGAAAGAGGCAGACTACGAGGGACCCCCTAGCAACAGGCATTTAGAGGTGAGTAAAAAAAAAAATATCCAAATGTTTTTTTGTATTTTTTTTAGGATTTTTCATGTAGTTTTTTTTTTTTGGGTGGAACACCACTTTAAGTAAAACTTATGCCGCGTACACACGATCGGACTTCTCGTCGGAAAAAGATATGATGGCTTTTCTGATGGGATTCCGCTCAAGTTTGCCTTGCATACACACGGTCACACAAAAGTTCGCTGAACTCACGACTGTCAAGAACGCGGTGACGTACAACACTACGCCGAGCCAAGAAAATGAAGTTCAATGCTTCCGTGCGTCGGAATTGCAACAGACAATCGCATTTTCGGATAGGAACTTTTTATGACCGAAAAATTGAGAACGTGGAATTCCGCCAGCAAAAGTCCGATGGAGCATACACACGGTCGCATTTTCCGACGAAAAACTCTCATCGGTCTTTTGCAGGCTGAAATTCCGATCGTGTGTACGCGGCATAAGGCCTCGTACACAAGATACGAAAAAATCAGAAGGGAAATTTCGTAAGACGAGCTGTCTGCAGATTTTCGGATCATTAGTACGGTGCTTTCGACAGCCAATTTGACTTTTTCGTCAGACAAAAGCTGGATGTGCAAACTATAAAATTTTTGTCAGGTGTGAACTCAACGTCTGATTTTTGGATGGTCAGTACAGAAATTGTCACACAAAAGTCAAAAGTACAAAGACGCATGATCGGAACCAAGGAACGTCTGGGAAGAGTTCGGTCTTGTAAACTACTGTTTGTAATCTAGAATTAACATTCGTGATGCGGCAATTGATGAAATGTCGAAATTCTCATCTTCTTTAATGGGATAATAATGAAGCTGTTTTGCTGGTGATACTGATGTAGTTATGCCAAACTTATTTTAAAAGGCTTTTGTTTTGTACAATCTGAAAATCGCGAATTAACGCTCACCAAACTTCTACTAACACGAAATTAGCAGAAGGGGCCCAAAGGGTGGCGCTTAAGAAATGAACTTCCTCTTTATACTCTCATAGTACGTCACTACGTTCGTGTTTGTCAAACGACAATTTGCGGATAGTTAGTATGCTAGAAAAAATGCTACACACGCGCTTTTGATAAAAATCTGACGCTTGGTCGTCCAACAATCAGACTGTGTGTACAAGGCCTAGAACCTGGTTGGCAAATTTCAACACAGCCAATCTCTTCTTCTGAACAGGCTTGACCAGAGATGTCTGGATGGGGCGGTGAGTGTGTACAGCCATACAACTGTAGCCTTCTAAATCAGAGAAACACTATTTTAGGTCCCTACATTCTTTTTGTGAAGCTAACAGGTGCGCACTTGCCCCGGAGCACGTTTGCAGGGCAGAATTTGGACAAATGCTGCATTCAGTAGAGGTTTTAGCCTCATATTAGCATTCCTCCCAACTTTTCGAGATGGGCACGAGGGACACCTTTTATCCCCCGCCACACCCCCTTAAAGGGGAATTATATAAAAAAATGCTTAGTTAAACCCACCAGGGCTTTTTTTTTTTTTTAACCACTACTATGCCTTTATACTGGTGTTTGAAATTTACAAACGCAGCAATTTAAAAATTGGATGAAAGGTTTTAGCACTGGAAAACACTTTATAAAAGATAAAAAGTGCATTTTATATACAGCTATATAAATAAGAGGGACAGAGGGACTTTGTTCCAAATCAGGGACAGTCCCTCAAAATCAGGAACAATTGGGAGCTATGCATTAAAATAGACCTGAAACAATCCCTGTTATAACATTCTGACGTAGAGCTTCCAACCTGCAGTAAAATTGTCTCCTATAGTACCGATTACCAGGGCTGCTGATAAGACAGTACTGCTGACCTTCCTGTACTGGGCCCAGGCCCAATCAGTTCAAAAGGGGGGCTCCTGCAGGGGGATCGTTTCTAATATCTGCCCCTGCCTGGGGCCCCCCTGTGTGCCCCCTCTCCCCATTCATTCATGACCTTCAGAATGAACGAAAGACTCTTTTGAAGAATGCGTACGAAAATAAATGATCAGAAAGAGCGAAAATCTGAAAGAACAAAAAACGATTCAAACCTACAAGTTTAATGAATCTAATACATTCGGATAATTTCCTTTTTTGTATTTTCGTTCTTTCTGACTATTCGTTATCGCTGAATATAAAGAAATAATTGATGAATGCATTCGTATTTCTTTTGGATATATTCAGATTCATTTGATTTTTGGATGGGCAGTGTTAGTGTGTTATCTATGGCCAATGAGAATTGTCCCTTATTCCCTTGTGTGTTTTTCTGTGTCAGACTACATTCCATCCAGGCCCCTGATGACGCATCCTTATATCGAAACGTCGGGTGGAGCTAAAGGACGTGTGATGCGGGATGCTGACTAGAGACACGGCGGCCATCTTATTGGTTTGAAACAATGTTTGTTTCTACATGCTTGGTGGTTCTTTCATCAATGTGAGTGTACCAGCCTTTTTAATTAATAAAACATCTTTTTTATTTGGATGTCTGAGCAATGAGCCCTTTTTATTTCTTATACCTTCATGTGGATGCTGGAGTTAACCGGTGAAGTTTAAGAATAGAAGCAGTCTTTGGGTTAATTCTATCCAAGTGGAGAGGAATAGGCTAGATTATCAGTGGAGTGGATCGATCGATGCAGAGGGACTGCTGGGGCAATTAATCAGTACTTACATTGTGTGTACCCTACACACTGACGGTAAGGGTCAGTCGATTTGGGTGCTTGTGGTGGCTATTCTATGTGCTCTATCTGGTTCTGGATGAAGAACTTCAGTTCGATCATCTTTCCAGTTTTTTTTTACCATAGATGGAGTTTATTGTTTATTCATTTTCTTAAGCGCTACACCTTCTATCTTATATTTCATCCAGAGTCCAGACAGGGTGTGGTGGGCCGATTACGAATACAACCACCAATGTCTGAACGAATGAAGGGTCCGAGCCCAAAGTAATGAATGCCGTATCATCCAAAGTTGCATCCAAAGTTACGAACTATCCAAAGTAACTAATGCTGCATTTAAACTAATGAACGGAAGGAATACAAATGCATCTGAAGTTACAAATGATCTGAAGAAACGAATGCCACATCTAAAGGGATGGAACAGAATGAATACGAATGCATCCAAAGTTATGAATGATCCGAAGTAATGAATGCTGATCATAATGAATAATCCGATAAATGAAAACAAAACAAATTTTTCAGTAGTGCACATGTCTACTGCCTGCTTCCCTCCTCTCCTGCCGGAAGCTGCTGCGGGCACACAGGAATCATTTCAGGATGGAGATCGGTATGTCATTTATGAGCCCCTTCCTTTCCTGAATGAACACAGTGAGCGATTGGTACTGATCACTCACCGCATCCAGTCATAACTGAAGCACAGTAAACTGTGTTTACTGTGCTTCAGTTTGTGAATGAACAGGAAGCCGCTCAGCACAGATCACTTCCCATTCCAGGCTGCAGAGAAAGGGACTGGGGAATCTCGGTCCTCAATCCCTTTCTCTGTCTTAAAAGTGAGACATCAGAGGTCTGTTTAGATCCCTGATATTTCACCAAAGCCCCCCAAAAGGGCAGTTTAAAAATAAAAAAATAATATACCTGTATAAAAAAATTATCTATTCTATCTATTATTTATCAATTTTTTTTTTTTTTAAATGAAGGGTTCGTTCACATGTGCTTTGCAGTCAGCATTTGGATTGATTTTCAGAGAAAATTTGCCAAGCGGTGAGGAGGCATCATGCCTCTTTTAACACACAGCAACTGCATGCTTCGCACACGGTTGTGGGCACTTGCAGAGAAGCGCTATTCACTTGACTGTTTTTTTTTTTTCAACGATGGTGTCATTTCTGCCATGGCTGCAGAGCATAGTACCGCGATCGTGGCATTTAAGCAAAAATATGATTTGTATTTTTCGGAGAGTGGGGCATATTGGGGCCCTGTCAGGTAGGCTGTACGGGGCCCTGAGATTTCTAACAGCAGCCCTGCTGATTACTAATAAAGTGCTGTAAACAACTCTGACTAGTGCTAGTCACAACAAATGATCAGCTTTTATACAAACAGCTATACTTATACCAGACACCAGGTTATAGATATACTATAAAACTAAATTCATTCTGTGCTTAAAGTAATATTAAAGCTTATTTTTAAAAAATAAAATAACAAACATGTCACACTTACCTGCTCTGTGCAATGGTTTTGCACAGAATAGCCCCGATTCTCCTCTTCTGAGGTCCCCCGCCAGTGAGCCTGGCTCCTCCTCTTCAGTGAGCGCCCCCTCATATGGAGCTGCTTTCTATGGTGGCACACATGCAGTCTCACCCCCGAGCCACCCTGCTTGCGCCTATTGACACAGACAGGGCAGCTCGCCCCCCGCTCCCTTCTCACATGATTTGATTGACAGTAGTGGGAGCCAAATTAGTGAATTTCAAAATTTTTTATACATGGTTAAGCAGTTTGTTGTCATTGTTAGCAATGGCCCTATCTTACGTATTTCTGGGGCAGTGACAATAAGCCCTCGTTCACACTGAACCGTGGTTTGAAATTGTGGGAGTTCAGCTGAACTCCCATAATTTCGAACCCGCATTTCAATGTGAGTTCGGGGGCGATTTGAAAGACATCTGTGGCGGTTCATGCACAGATGTCTTTTGAAATCGCCCATGAAGTCGCCAAAAGTAGTGCAGGAACTACTCTTGGAAATCAGTGCGGTGCCGCACCAATTAGGACAGTGCAAATTTAGGACAGGCTGCGATTTGGCATTGCTTTTCTTAAATTTCACCCCCCCCTCCCCTTGCTGCCTTCTGGGAGACACACAGCTCCCAGAAGACAGCGGGACCATTCAGAAGGCGCAGTGCGACTTGCGCATGCGCAGTAGGAAACGGGCTTCACTTCCTATTCCCCTTAGTGAAGATGCCGGCGTCTGCACCCGGAGCCAATTGATGAATAAGCTAGGGTTGCCGACATTGTGGGATACCTGAACAGGTATATGTCCTTGTATGAAAAGTGAGCAGCTTCAGTATTTGTAGCTGCTGACTATTATTTACCGTATTTATTGGCGTATAACACGCACTCTTTTCCCCTTAAAATCAGGGGAAAATCGTGGGTGCGTGTTATATGCCGATCCCTGCTATCTGTGATCTATTGGAGCGATCGCCGCGATCGCAGCCGACATTCACATAGCGTGTAGTTTTAAATATGGCGCCGCGGAGTTCGGAGGGACTCGGCGGAGCTGAACGAGCGCCGCCGAGATACACATAGTCGAGTGTTCTGGGCTTTTTCCGGCGCCGCTCACAGTCGCGCCCAGTCCCGCCATTGGACCTGTGTTATGTCCATCATAGGGAGGGACTGGGCGGGACTGTGAGCGGCGCCGGAAAGAACCGAGTACACTCGACTATGTGTGTGTATCTCGGCGGCGCTCGTTCAGCACCGCCGAGTCCCTCCGAACTCCGCGCCGCCATATTTAAAACTACATGCTATGTCTATGTCGGCAGCGATCTTTCAAGCAATCTGTCCAAGCATGTAATGGACACTGGGGGCAAGGCTGCACTGACCACTGGGGCAAAGCTGCACTGACAAGGCTGCAATGGACACTGGGCAAGGCTGCAGATGGACACGATAAGGCTGCATTGATGGTCATTTTAATGTAAGTTTTTTTTTCCTTAAACTTCCCTCCTAAAAGTTTTTTTCCTTAAAATTCCCTCCTAAACTTGGGGTGTGTGTTATACGCCGGCGCGTGTTATACGCCGATAAATACGGGTAATTTTTTTTACAGGCTGAAACTCCGGTTTAAAGTAGCACTATAGGCAAAACTTTTTCCTGGTGCCTCCATGGCAGCATACCTGTGACAAGCTCCGCCTTGACTCCTCCCTCAGGACCAGTGAATATTATAAAAGAAAAGGATTATGCACTCCCAACATTCTCCTTTTTTTCCTCATACCTCATGGTCAGTGAATGGTGGTCGAATGTCCCTTACCTCTGCAGTCGGCAGCTTCCAAAAAAAAATCTGTGTTTAAATTCTTCCAAAGAGATAGTGAGTAAACCTTCACCAAACGATATAATTACACCCCACGTGCTCTTGGTAGATAGTCTGCTTACCAGAAAATAGTGACCTCATTTTCTGTGACGCTTCCTGATGACGTAATAACGAAACGTACGTCGAGGCGGTACTTGGTCACGTTACTCCATGCACTTCCGGTCCCTTTGGTTGGATGGGACGGTGGAACGCACGCCAGCTACGGGGGCTAGCTGCGAGGCACCATCCGATACAGACACGATTGCAGCCCAAGTGCCGGGTCAAGGCACTTTTCCATGTAAGCAGCCATTTGGCTTTTGTATTCTTATTACTTTTTAAAATAAAACAGGATTACGCTATTGGTTCCCATTGTCTTTTTTACATATTTCACCTATGATCTCTGCGAAGGAGGGGTTTCTTATATCTTCAGCTTCTACCAATACAGCAGGCATTATCCTGCTAAAGCTTCTTCTGACTCGCTGTTTAATTAAAGGGGTCACCATTTTCTGGTAAGCAGATTATCTACCAAGAGCACGTGGGGTGTAATTATATCATTCGGTGATGGATTACTCACTATCTTTTTGAAAAAATTAACACAGAAGATTTTTTTTGGATTTCTTTGTGTCTTTTGGGACTTTTCCTCCCTTTTATTCACAGCCTTCATTGGTCCATCTATTGTTACGATTATTATTTGTATATCACTGTGAATTTTCAAGTATATATGGCACATTGCACGTTAGTTTTTTTACTGAATGTCAATATTATTGGTTCAGTTGATCACATTTGTGTAGCAAATTATCTAGTATTATAGAAAGCCCCCTTCACTATATTTTACCAACACCTTGAGTAATACCACTACCTAATCAGGGGAGCAGCTTTTTTCATAGTATACACCATTTGTTATAGTTTACTATTTAGGTTTGGCGCAGAGTACACATTACATTTTTTTTCGCATGACAAGTCCTACCCCATGATTTCCAATGAGTACCGTTTATATCTGTGCGATTTCAAGTCGCAGCGAATTCAAAGTAGTCCCTGCACTACTTTGGTCCCACTTTGATGCGACTTGCGGTCCATAGACCTCAAGAATACACAGGCATTGTTTCAAGTCGCATCAAAATCACGCGACTTTCAGATCGCAATAGTGGAAACATAGGCTTACTCTGATGGATGATATCAGAGACATTGTTGAAAAGGAAATTAAAAAAAATAAATAAATAATGTTTCTCCCTCTCAACTTTATCCACGGTCGCAACAAGATTCTGCAATGCCAGACGGTCCGCCAGAGGTAGACACAGCAGTGGTTCATATAACAAAGAATTTCATCTCACAAATCGATAATTTAGCCTCAATTGAGGATCCTTTAGACAGATGAATAGACCCCAACTTAAAGGAGCTTACCAAATGGCAGGTAAATGCCTGGAAGTCAGCAATTGCCTTATCTGTATCCAAAGCCCTGTGGGCATGGACCAAAATATGGAAACAGTGATCAAAATGTTCTTAGGGAAAATATAGTCAAGGCTTTGGACCAATTATGGCTCTTAGCAGACTTCACCGGTGAGACGACGATGGATACAATTGGTTACTTCGCAAGATCAACGTCACTATTTGTGATAGCCATATGGGTATTGTGGTTAGAACTACGGGAAGCTGACACTGTCAAAACAAAATTAGCATAAATACCCTTTTTTTAATGGTAAATCACTCTTTGAGGTTACAAAAAGCCATTTCCCGCGTCACAGGAGGAAAGTCAGATATGATTCCCCAGAACTGCAGAAATAGATGTACCCGGGGATTCAGGGATGCTTACTTGCATGCACCCATACTATAACTTTTAGAAGTATCTGAGATTTTCGGTCGACCAGGCCCATCTACAATTTCAGAGTCTCCCCTTCGGATCCTGCACTTCTCTCAGAGCCCTCACGAGGGCTCAGATCACTATCCAAGCTTCTTTATGAGAACTGGGTCTCAGTTCTTATCACTAACCAGATGATATCCTCCTTTTATCCAAAGATCCAGCACGGCTAGTGGAACACAGGTGGTTGAGCAAAAAACACAGTCACTTCCAGCGCTAATAGGTCTTCCAAGGTGTGGAGTAATGGATGTCAGATAAAATGGTGGTGTGAAAGGTAAATATGGTATCTAAAACTGGGTGGATGCTGCCTTCCTCAGATGGGGTAATCCGAAAGGAACTACAAGAAAAACAGAAATGGAAGGCGTGCACACCTTGTGCGTTACCAAAGTTAATTTAACAATAAAAAATTTGATATAAAAGTGGGTACTCACAAAATGCAACTGACAAAAAGCCATGAAAACAATGCAGGGACATGCACAGAACACAGGGTACAGCTAATGCATTTCGGGGGTGCACCCCCTTCCTCAGAGCTAGGCTGGATGCTGTGGCCTACACTATCAAGATATGGTTGGATGGTAAATCATCAAACGAGTCATCTTTTATCCAATTTAGGCGCCTTATTTAACAACGCAAAAGGGATGGTGTCCCTGCCATCTCAGAAAGTGTGGGCGGTCATTCAGAAAGTAAGGAGACAAGGAGACATGAGGATATAGTCCTACATAACAGCCTCGAGCTAACTCAACTTAATAGGGATTTTTGTCTTTTTTATCCAGATGGTCCCATGGATACCTTAGGCACCTTTTAGCTAGAATTCCTGAAGCAATGTAGAAAACCGTCTATCCCAGTCCATATATCAAACAAGTTTGATGCACAGGGGTCTGCACTAGTGGACAAAGAGGCAGATGCCTATAAAGCCTCATCCATTAAGGCATGTCTTCTGGACCACAGTTACCACAGATGCCAATGCAATAGGCTAGGAGGCAAATTGCAACCAGATGTTGGTTCAAGAGAGATGAGCGTTCAATGCGGCAGACTTCATCGCCCAAATCCTGGAAATCCAGGCGGCTTATTTCGCATAAACAGCATTTACTCTCTCAGATCAAGGACAAATTAGTTCTGATTCGGATAGACAATCGAGCTGCAATATCATACATACAACACCAAGGCGGAACCAACAACAGTTCCTTACTAAGGGAAGTGGAACCCGTCTTCATTTGGACAGAGGGAAATCTGAAGGACAGCTAATATTTGTCACAGGTACCGTGGGGACGGAAAGTATTCAGACCCCCTTACATTTTTCACTCTTTGTTATATTGCAGCCATTTGCTAAATCATTTAAGTTCATTTTTTTCCTCATTAATGTACACACAGCACCCCATATTGACAGAAAAACACAGAATTGTTGACATTTTTGCAGATTTATTAAAAAAGAAAAACTGAAATATCAAATGGTCCTAAGTATTCAGACCCCTTGCTCAGTATTTAGTAGAAGCACCCTTTTGATCTAATACAGCCATGAGTCTTTTTGGGAAAGATGCAACAAGTTTTTCACACCTGGATTTGGGGATCCTCTGCCATTCCTCCTTGCAGATCCTCTCCAGTTCTGTGAGGTTGGATGGTAAACATTGGTGGACAGCCATTTTTAGGTCTCTCCAGAGATGCTCAATTGGGTTTAAGTCAGGGCTCTGGCTGGGCCATTCAAGAACAGTCACAGAGTTGTTGTGAAGCCACTCCTTCGTTATTTTAGCTGTGTGCTTAGGGTCATTGTCTTGTTGGAAGGTAAACCTTCGGCCCAGTCTGAGGTCCTGAGCACTCTGGAGAAGGGTTTCGTCCAGGATATCCCTGTACTTGGCCGCATTCATCTTTCCCTCGATTGCAACCAGTCGTCCTGTCCCTGCAGCTGAAAAACACCCCCGCAGCATAAAAATACAGGGACTGATGCGCAAAACCACAACCTCACCTAAAGAAACTCCAACCTAAGCATAAATTAGTACCAGATGGAAAAGCTGCCAACATAGAAGAGTGCACTCACACACCCCAATGGATAGGTGATTAAAATAAAATGTGGTATGTGGCGCTAATCTATCCCTAAGTACCAAAATGCCGGAAGGGCTCAACAATGCTGCACCAATCTGTATGAAATATGATCTTCCTATTGCAAGTGCAAGTATGTAGCACTAACTTAAAACAAATAACAAAAACCGAGGGCAGCCACAGATTGCTACCACACTATAGCATATACCTTCTTACTTCTAAGTGCGAAGTGCATATATGTTAAAATTACCACACGATAACCCAAACATCACAATATTAGCAAGTGCTTAAAAGATACACACAATAATAAAGTGCTCCGTGTAAGGTGCAGATCCTGTAGCGATTAATGATGTAAGTAATGAAAAGTGACACAATGTGCAGAATTATCCTAAATAGCATAATATGTGACTGAAAATACAACCTAAAAATGCTCAAGTACAAGAAAATAAGCATGATTCCTTGTGCTATAAAATAATTAAGTGTATATTGCTCCTCTACAAAATAATACTCTTGTTATCAAAAATACAAAATAACCTGATGTGCAAAGTATATATGTGACTAAAGATGCGACTATAAGCCACGCATCAATACACAGAGAGTGCCAATTGAGCAATATATTCATGCATGCATCTATGCGACTTAAGATGCGATTAAAAACCCCGCATTCACATATAGACAGTGCAATACATAAAGAGTGACAATGGTGCAATGAAATCCACACAAACGCTGTTCTCATGCAAAGTGATCCCTAATGTCCACACGAAAAAGTCTATTTATAAAGTGCAAATACAAAAGGCAGAACAAAGAGAGCACTGTGGATGAGATTAAAAGAGCATGTACGCAATATTAAAAAAAGCTTCGATAAGCATAGTCTATCCAAGCACTATGCAGAGTATCATAATAGTGACCCTTCATCACTGAGAGTGTGTGGAATAGAAAAGTATAAACCCCATTGGAGGGGTGATAATAAAATGATTAAAATCAGTCAGGCAGAGTCAAGATGGATTCACGAATTACGGACTTTATTGCCTTTAGGACACAACGCAGAATTTGATTTGAATTGTTTTATCTCTAATTTTTAATAGTAATACACTAATATTAATTAATCTTTTTTCTATATTGCAATTCCCTTAGCATTATGACTAGGTAGATTGTGCCTTTTGTCCTGATTCAAATATTCCCCACTATGGTACCCTATGTCAGGTACGATTTAGGTTGTACCTTCCCGCTTTGATTTTAATATTGAGAGAAGAAAGTCTATTTTAAATGGCTTAGATGAGTTTGTAAAAGATTTAGATTTCTGTGAATATTTGGTTTGTTTTAATGTGCTAATCATTGAGCTTATAAATATGTTTGTCAGGTCCTTATAACTGGATCAGTAGATATTGTCTAGGATACAAACAGTTTTTTCCTTATCCTTATTGTATATGTACTGTGATAGGTGTTATTTGTTGAGCCACCACTAGATGGCGGAGGTGGTATATTAGGTGCATGAAATATGGAGGTTTACTTTATTTTTATTTCTGCTTTTTATTTGACTCCATCCCACCTTTTATACTTACCCTGATGAATTATGGATTTTAATTGATTATGTATGAAGTACTCATTTCAATGAACTGCCAATACCATCCACTGAGCGTGCTTAAAATGCACGGAGGATCAAATCCAATGTTTGTTTAGCCGTTGCCATGACAGCGGCGCTGATTTAAGCTGGCTACCAGGCACCGGACTCCTCATCCCTTTGAGAAAGTCACCTGGTGTGACGCAACGCGTCAGCGTAGGAGGAGCCAGGTGCCGACGCTTCCCGGGTACGGCCGAACCCGGAAGCCGATTGCGTTCCACTGCTCAGTTTTAACTTTAATGTAAGTTACTACGTTTCTACAATGAACTATATTTTAAAAATAATACACTATGGAAGCTACTCTTTTCTTCCTTATCACCATTCTGGGATCGTTGTGAGTGGCGGGGATTAACACAGAGTTCCAGATCCACGGACACCCTCCTGGGAAGGTGAATCGCTGCAGGAAACCCATCCTCTCTACTAAAGCACCATCCATCCGCTTGATCCGACCCATTGGGGGCCGCCACTGGAGGTGAGAGGCTGGGGGAAACTATTGGTGTGTGCACGAGAATTGAAGTGGAAGAATTCAGCACAAGTCACTTGTATTTGCACTTTATAAATAGACTTTTTCGTGTGGACATTAGAAATCACTTTGCATGAGAACAGCGTTTGTGTGGATTTCATTGCACCATTGTCACTTTTTATGTATTGCACTGTCTATATGTGAATGCGGGGTTTTTAATCGCATCTTAAGTCGCATAGATGCATGCATGATTATATTGCTCAATTGGCACTCTCTGTGTACTGATGCGTGGCTTATAGTCGCATCTTTAGTCGCATATATACTTTGCACATCAGGTTATTTTGTATTTTTGATAACAAGAGTATTATTTTGTAGAGGAGCAATATACACTTAATTATTTTATAGCACGAGGAATCATGCTTATTTTCTTGTACTTGAGCATTTTTAGGTTGTATTTTCAGTCACATATTATGCTATTTAGGATAATTCTGCACATTGTGTCACTTTTCATTACTTACATCATTATTCGCTACAGGATCTGCACCTTGCACGGAGCACTTTATTATTGTGTGTATCTTTTAATATTGTAATGTTTGGGTTATCGTGTGGTAATTTTAACATATATGCACTTCGCACTTGGAAGTAAGAAGGTATATGCTATAGTGTGGTAGCAATCTGTGGCTGCCCTCGGTTTTTGTTATTTGTTTTAAGTTACTGCTACATACTTGCACTTGCAATAGGAAGATTGTATTTCTTTTTTTTTTTTTTTGAAAGATTGTATTTCATACAGATTGGTGCAGCATTGTTGAGCCCTTCTGGCATTTTGGTACTTAGGGATAGATTAGCGCCACATACCATATTTTATTTTAATCACCCCCACAGCATGATGCTGCCACCACCATGCTTCACTATTGGGACTGTATTGGACAGGTAATGAGCAGTGCCTGATTTTCTCCACACATACCGCTTAGAATTAAGGCCAAAAAGTTCTATCTTGGTCTCATCAGACCAGAGAATCTTATTTCTCACCATCTTGGAGTCCTTCAGGTGTTTTTTAGCAAACTCCATGCGGGCTTTCATGTGTCTTGCACTGAGGAGAGGCTTCCGTCGGGCCACTCTGCCATAGAGCCCCGACTGGTGGAGGGCTGCAGTGATGGTTGACTTTCTACAACATTCTCCCATCTCCCGACTGCATCTCTGGAGCTCGGCCACAGTGATCTTTGAGTTCTTCTTTACCTCTCTCACCAAGGCTCTTCTCCCCCAATAGCTCAGTTTGGCCGGATGGCCAGCTCTTGGAAGGGTTCTGGTCTTCCCAAACGTCTTCCATTTAAGGATTATGGAGGCCACTGTGCTCTTAGTAACCTTAAGTGCAGCAGAAATTTTTTTGCAACCTTGGCCAGATCTGTGCCTTGCCACAATTCTGTCTCTGAGCTCTTCAGGCAGTTCCTTTGACCTCATGATTCTCATTTGCTCTGACATGCACTGTGAGCTGTAAGGTCTTATATAGACAGGTGTGTGGCTTTCCTGATCAAGTCCAATCAGTATAATCAAACGCAGCTGGACTCAAATGAAGGTGTAGAACCATCTCAAGGATGATCAGAAGAAATGGACAGCACCTGAGTTAAATATATGAGTGTCACAGCAAAGGGTCTGAATACTTAGGACCATGTGATATTTCAGTTTTTCTTTGTAAAATAAATCTGCTAAGATGTCAACAATTCTGTGTTTTTCTGTCAATATGGGGTGCTGTGTGTACATTAATGAGGAAAAAAATGAACTTAAATGATTTTAGCAAATGGCTGCAATATAAAAGAGTGAAAAATTTAAGGGGGTCTGAATACTTTCCGTCCCCACTATATGTGTGTGTGTAATATAAATTTTATTTTCATCCTCTCTTAATCAAGCTAGGGGCCCTTTTAAATGGGTACTATCAAACCTGAAATTACATGCCCAGTTTTTAAAAAGAGAGAAAAAGAAGTGCCTATATAGGGCTTACTAATTTACATGTACTTAAAATTATGGCCTTTATTTCAAATGATGCTCATTGTTGAGCACAAGGTAGTTAAAGAGGAGTTCCAGTCGAAAAAAAAAAAATTAAAAGTCAGCAGCTACAAATACTGCAGCTGCTGACTTTTAATTGGACACTTACCTGTCCCTGGGTCCAGTGATGCGGGGGATCGAAGCCCCGCTCGTCTCCCCCTCCGTTCAGCGGCGCCGGCTTCACAGCCTTGCACCCACTGCGCATGTGCAAGCAGCACCGAGCGCCGTGATTGGCCGCTCAGTCACCTGGGACCTGTAATGGGTCCCAGATGATTGACAGGAGGGAGGGAGCAGAGCGGAGCCCTTCCTGTGCCGAGGAGGAAGTGATGTCACCAGCCCAGGCACTGGAAGAGGCAGACTACGAGGGACCACCTAGCAACAGGCATTTAGAGGTAAGTCTAAAAAAAAAAAATATCCAAATGTTTTTTTGTTTTGTTTTTTAGGATTTTTCATGTAGTTTTGTTTTTTTGGGTGGAACCCCACTTTAACTCTTCCTGCCTTTATGTTCGAGTACCCTTAAATGATGACATAACACGGCTTGCTGTAGTTTTTGTACTGCTTATTGTGTAATGACATGTGCCTGTTCAATCTCTTGTCATTTCATTTTGAAAACTCAAATATATTGAAATGAAAATTTATAGCCTGTAGTAACGGACCTCCTTTTGAAGTCTACTGGTAGTGAATCCTAATGAGTAATATGTAAAACCAATGAACAGACCTTAGGGGAAAAGATATACCATATAAAAAAACTCTATTACAACCTACAGTGCCTTGCAAAAGTATTCACACCCCTTGACATTTTCCACATTTTGTCATATTACAACCAAAAACGTAAATGTATTTTATTGGGATTTTATGTGATAAACCACCACAAAGTGGCACATAATTGTGAAGTGGAAGAAAAATGATAAATGGTTTTTAAAGATTTTTAAGAAATTAGGAAAAGAGTGAAAACTAGTAACTTTTGCACTTGTAACACATGTTTTTCTTTTGATTTTCCTATTCTCTAAAAATAAATAAATAAATAAATAAATAAAATAAAAATGCACAAACACCAAACCTATGAAACAAGGACATTCTTTTTATTGCTTTTTATTTTATGGTCGGTGTTGCTGTATGTAAACATTGCTTTTCCTGTTGTACTCTACAGTGAAGTGAGTCATTCATGTCCTCACTTTTTACTCGACCTTCTCAGTTGGAATTCATTGAATAATCTTTCATTTTAGCCCATTCATAAAAAAAAAGTGCCATTAATAGATTCTGAATCCAAATCTAATACATTGGACTGCTTTATGAATAGACTTGAACTCAAATTACTGTATCCAACTGCACTTTTATGATAAATGCCTCTTGGAATGCATTCATGGTCTGTTTTTTTTTTTTTTTGCCTATAGTAATAAAGCGGATTGCGCACTTTGAAATCCCTTTTGTGACAATTTGGAACATTAAAGATGACAGTTTTCAGATTGATATTAGGAAGTGGTAAGTGTGACCAAGAACCTATTTTTACGGTTCCACCAGTTCTGTTACTTTGTTCTTGAATAAAAGGCTGTTCAGATGTTTTTAAACTTTGTGACTCTAATTGGTAGTCTATTGTGTAACTTGGCAGTTCAGTATGAAAGCTGATTGCACGCTGACAAAGATGACCACTAGAGGGTTTACCAGCAAATCTGTATACAAAATAGGACAGTGATATTATGAAACTATATAAAACCTATAAATATCAAATTGAGCATTCCTGCGAATTGTGGCTACATTGTTGTTTTTCCCTGGAGTGAGCACCATAAGGTGCCAGATAAAGCAGTAACTTTCAATGCCCCCCTGGTGGAGGGCATGCATCCCCCCCCCCCCCCCCAAAGGATGGTGTTAGGTCCTGAGCAACTTATCCCCAAGCCTGAAACATTACATAGGGGTAGTGGTAAGAATGGAAGAATAGATAGTGTTGGGTAGTAGGAATATATGGAGTCGTGGAGGGGAAAAAAATTGGGTGAGAAGGAAAGGAGAATGGGTGCAGTGGCAGAGGAAATTAAGCTAGGCAGGGAGGGCAAGGAATGGAGGATGGGTGGGAAAGTGAGCAATGGAGGAATAAAATGAAATGGGGGGGGGGGGGGGGGTGACTGACTGAGTGGTGGAGGAAGAGAAGGGCGGCTGGGATGGGTAGAAAAAGATAATAGATTGGGTGAATAGCCCACAAAGCAGAGTTTTTCTTTCCTCTGAGGGACATCTCAACATCTAAGAACCAGAAATGGACCCATGATTTTTATTTATTTTTTTAATTATACAGTAATCCCAGTCTTTTGTCAATTTAGATTTTCGTTTGTGCCAGAACTGCATATCTCCCCATAGAAGTCAATAGGAATGCAAAAACTGATCGTACTAGGTTGATACAGTTTAGATGGCGGTCAATAGGTTAAATGTCAACTTTGAATGGTCTCAGATATTTGGAATGTGCACTTGCCATTAACACAAGAAGCCCAAAGCCTGCCAACACAGGTCCTAAAATCTTTGCACAGAGTTTTGGCAAAGGTATACAGTAAATGGTAATATATGCACCACACGTGTTTTGACATTTTAGCTTATTGCAGTAATTCTCTCTGTCTCTCAGGTATATGGATCCCTATACTGATGTGATGTTAATGGGCTGTATAGCTGCAGTTAATTTTCTTTATTGCCAGGTAAGAATTGAACACTGAGCCTTCATATAAAACTCTTAGAGAATGAAAGTACTGATATGACTTTTGTCATTCTAAAGCAAAGGTTACTCAGGGTGGGGTAAACCTTGTTTAGGTTATATACCTAAATCCTCATTACAAAGCCTCATCTCATCTTCACTTTTGCCACTCTATATGGCAGATCATTTCTAGGGTCCCAATAGACCAGGGGCACCTCTGGGCACACAGGTTAAAATGTTAAAGGACTGGTAAGATACCATGATGACCACTTTGGATCAAATCTAAGTATAGAATATTCTTTTTACCTGAACAAAAATGAATTATTAAAAACCTGTAATGTCACATTATGATGACAAAATAAATAACTAATGGATCGCAGAATTTATTATTTAAGGTACTTGTATAGCGCCGTCAATGTACGCAGCACTTTACATATACATTGTACATTCATATTGGTCCCTACCCTCAAGGAGCTTACAATCTAAGGTCCCTAACTCACATTCGTATTCTAGGGCCAATTTAGACAGGATCCAATTAACCTACCAGCATGTCTTTGGAGTGTGGGAGGAAACCGGAGTACCCGGAGGAAACCCACGCAGGCACAGGGAGAACATGCAAACTCCAGGCAGGTAGTGTTGTGGTGTGGTTGGGATTTGAGAACCAGCGACCCTTTTACTGCTAGGTGAGAGTGCTACCCACTACACCACTGTGCTGCCCAGATAAATTTATACATGTTCCAAAACTGTATAATGCATACACTGTATCATTATTTAATATATGCCATATAGTCCTCTTGCCATCGAGGTACCAGGATTTCTACTTCTTTATTCCTCTGACTAATTTCAGTATACTCTACTCTGCATAAAGTAGCCTAGCATAGCAAATTAACATGCTCCTACACCAATGTCGAAATATTCACCCGCTGACTGGCAACTCTATGGCTGATTTTGAACAGGATCACCTATTTCCTGAAAGGTCTACCTACAAACTGCCTTATTTTAGCTGGACTTGTATGACTTGTATGCCACTGATGCAGCCAGTTTGACCAGCGAAACTGGTCAGGCTTCTTCTTTTGGAGAAGCCTCTTAGCTCCTGTAGGGATAAGACCAGGCTGGTTCAGAACTGATAAGTACATTCTTTTCCCACTTGTCCCACTTCTGGATGCCTACTTGGGTGCCTTGCTATGTATTGTTGCCATCTTTAAAGGGGCCTCAGCTGGAAATTGCTCACTGTTTACAAACATTCGATGTCATATGTGCAGTACATTTGAGATGTGCCTAAGCTACTATACAAGGACTAAGTGGATTAGATGCCTGGTTTTGTACCACTTATTTGGTGTTTACGTCCTTTTCATCCGAGCTGAGCATTGCCAGTAACCTCTCCTATGTCTGAGTGGAGTTGGTTGATGCATGGACAGGGACCTATCCTCATTCCTGAGGTAGGTTTTACCAGATACCAGAAGAGAGGCTTGCCAAGTGCAAACATGCATTCAATGATGATTTCTACAACACCCATGTTTTTTGCATCCTCTTGTGAATACTGATTCGGCCTTCGGTTGTCTGGTTGACAGAACCTTTTATCACTGATCCTTTGAACAACACTTATTGGAGAATATATACCCTATACTGAAGGGTCAAGGTTAGGTCACTAAAGAATTTCTGGCCGAGCCCTGAATCACAAGTCTGTGTCCTATATGATTGTACGCGTCTTCCTTCCATTTTTTGGCGCAAGCCGTGCTCTCTGGTGCTTTTCTTACGGTTTCCTCCACATGCTCTGGTAATACTCTGTGAATGTAAATGTCAACAATAGGGTTCCCCTTTTACATCAGGTGCCCCTACCAGAGTAATGCCCCCATCGGACTACCCCTATAAATCAGTTGCCACCAGCAGGGTACCCCCTTTTTACCAGGTATTCCCATCAGGTTTCTTCATCAGAAGGCTACCTTACAGCTGGTGTCTCCCATCAGTGTGCCCCCTTACAATATTTGTCCCCATCAGAGTGTCTCCTACATTAGGTGCCATCATCGGCATGCTCCTTTACATCAGGTGTCCCAATCAGAGTGCCCCCTTATTTTATGGTAGGGGGCACTCTGATAGGTACATTTTGTTGTGCCCCTCAATATAAAATGCGCCCATCAGCGTGCCCCTTAACATAAAATGTGCCCATCAGCATGCCCCTTAACATAAAATAAGGGGCATGCTGATGGGTACATTTTATACCCACCAACCACCCACCAACTCCACCCTGTAACATGCACTCTCTACCACTGCTTCTGACACTCCTCTCCTCTCTCCTCAAACTCTCTTACCTTCACCCCCCCTCTCCACCTGCCTGCTTATACATATCACCCTGCCTTCTGTCTTCTCCCTACTACTGCTCCTACCAACTCTTGCTCATTCTACATCCATACACTGATAAAACCTCCAGTACTCTGAGACATGCCCCTTCACATAAATCACATTCCCACATTACCTCCCTCACCCTCCTGCTTCTCCTAATCTCTAGTGACATATCCCCAAACCCTGCGCCACCATCATCTGTCTTTCCCCATTGCTCCCATCCCCCTACACCCTCTGGCAGGAGCCGCAACCCACAGAACTTGGTCTCTATTCCTCTTTCCAAAACCAGCCCCCCCTTTTTCTGTGCCCTGTGGAACGCACGTTCTGTCTGCAACAAACTCACCGCCCTTCACGACCTCTTTATCACAAATTCCTTTAACCTACTTGCCATTACTGAAACCTGGCTTCATGAATCGGATACTATTTCTCCTGCTTCCCTCTCCCATGGGGGCCTTCTCTGGACTCACTCCCCCAGACCAAGTGGACGGAAGGGAGGTGGAGTGGGAATCCTTCTAGCCCCATGCAGCACCTATCAGGTACTTCACCCACCTCTCTCTCTGACACTCTCCTCTTTTGAGGCACATTGCATTCGTCTATTCTCTCCCATTTCTCTAAGAATTGCTGTCATCTACCGACCCCCTGGACCAGTATCAGCTTTTCTTGATGACTTCTCTGCCTGGCTACCCTACTTTCTCTCTGCTGAAATCCCCACAATCATTCTTGTGGACTTCAACATCCCTGTTAACACTAACACTACTATTACTTCTAAACTTCTCAGTCTAACCTCATCGCTTGACCTGAAGCAATGGTTACAGGCTCCTACCCACTCCAACGGCAACACCCTTGACCTTGTCTTTTCCTAGCTGTGCAACCTTTCCAACAATCCACTCCCACTCTCTGATCACCACCTTATTAGTTTTGCTCTCTCCCTGTCTTCTACCTCTTCTCCCTCCAACCGCCTAACAGTTACCTGTAGAAATCTTCGCCACCTCAACCCTTCTCTTCTCTACTCTGCTACTGATCACCTCTATGACAAAATCTCACCTCTGTCCTGCCCCAACCAAGCTACTTTCATCTACAACAGCTCACTGTCTTCCTCCCTATACAAGCTTGCCCCCCTCACTACACGCAAAATTAGGCCCCGACTGCTACAACCCTGGCAAACAGATTTCACCAGAAGTCTCAGAAAACGTAGCCGCGCTCTTGAGCGCCTGTGGCATAAGACTAAGACCCAGGAAGACTTCACACAATATAAATCTGCCCTCCTAAAATACTACTCCTGCCTTCACACTGCCAAACAGACCTACTTTATCACACTCATTAACACATTCTCATCCAGTCCACGTCAACTCTTCTCTACCTTCAACACTCTACTCTGTCCTCCACTGCCTCCACCCACCAACTCACTCACTGCCCAGGAGATTGCCAATCACTTCAAAACTAAGATTGATACAATTCATGAGGAGATCACCAATGCGCAAAAACCTCCCCCGTGCAACACCCCATGTCCACAGATACAATCATTACTTTCCTCATTCAACCCTGCTACTATTACTGAGGTTGCTAAACTTTTATCTAGCACCCATCTAACCACTTGCCCCCTGGATCCTGTTCCCTCGCAAATGCTACGCTCACCCTCTGACTCGATTCTACACTCTCTAACTCACATTTTCAACCTCTCCCTCTCTTGTGGCATCTTCCCAAACTCTCTAAAACATGCGCTAGTCATCCCCATAAAAAAGCCCTCACTGGATCCCACCAATCTCAACAACTTACGTCCCATCTCCTTACTCTCCTTCTCCTCCAAACTTCTTGAAAGACTGGTCTACAATCGACTAAGCGACCATCTGACCATGAATAAACTTCTTGATCCCCTCCAGTCCGGTTTTCGCCCTCAACACTCCACGGAAACTGCTCTCCTTAAACTCTCAAATGACCTACTAATGACTAAAGCCAATGGACACTATTCTGTACTACTTCTCCTGGATCTCTCTGCTGCCTTTGACACAGTGGACCACCCCCTCCTCCTCAAAAAACTCCACTCCTTTGGTCTCCGTGACTGTACTCTTCGCTGGTTCTCATCCTACCTATCACACCGCTCCTTCAGTGTCACTTACAACTCTACTTCCTCCTCTCCTCTTCCCTTTTCCGTTGGGGTCCCCCAAGGTTCTGTTCTTGGACCTCTCCTTTTCTCAATCTACACCACCTCCTTGGGTCAGTTGATTGCCTCCCACGGATTTAAATATCATCTCTACGCTGATGACACCCAAATCTATCTCTCCACCCCCCAGCTCTCTCCATCTGTCTCCTCACGCATTACCAACTTACTAGCAGACATATCAGCCTGGATGTCACATCACTTCCTCAAACTCAACCTATCCAAAACCGAGCTCATGATATTTCCTCCCTCAGGTGCCACTTCCCCTGATTTCTCTGTCAATATCAACGGCTCAACTATCAACCCATCTCCCCACGCCAGGGTCCTAGATGTAATCCTGGACTCTGAACTAACCTTTCGACCCCACATTCTATCACTATCCAAAGCTTGCCGCCTCAATCTCCGCAACATCTCCAAGATACGCCCCTTCCTAACCAATGTCACCACAAAGCTTCTAATCCACTCCCTGGTCATCTCCCGCCTCAACTACTGCAACTCCCTCCTCATTGGTTTACCTCTAAATAGGCTATCCCCACTTCAGTCCGTCATGAACGCTGCTGCCAGGCTCATCCACCACACAAACCGCTCAACGTCTGCTACACCCCTCTGCCAATCCCTCCATTGGCTGCCACTCAGTCACCGAATTAAATTCAAGATACTAACTATAACTTACAAAGCCATCCACAATCTGGCCCCCAGCTACATCTCTAACCTAGTCACAAAATACCAACCTAATCGTTCTCTTCGCTCCTCCCAAGACCTCCTGCTCTCAAACTCCCTTGTCACCTCATCCCATGCTCGCCTTCAGGACTTCTCCAGAGCCTCCCCCATCCTCTGGAATGCTCTACCCCAATCCGTCTGATTTTCTCCTACTTTATCCACTTTCAGACGATCCCTGAAAACTCATCTCTTCAGAGAAGCCTATCTGGCCCCCACCTAACAACTGTACACTTATCTTCTCAATCAGCACATCACCCACAGTTATTACCTCTTGTATCTCTTGACCTTCCCTCTTAGATTGTAAGCTCTAAGGAGCAGGGCCCTCTAATTCCTACTGTATCAAAGTGTATTGTATTTGTACTGTCTACCCTCAAGTTGTAAAGCGCTACGTAAACTGTTGGCGCTATATAAATCCTGTATAATAATAATAATAATAAGGGGCACTCTGATGGGCACAACATAACGTGCCCCTTAACATAAAATGTTCCCATCCGTGTAGATCTTAAAATAAAATGTGTCCATCAGCATGTTACCTGTAGGTAAAAGTTAAAAAAAAAGGTATACAACCACTTTCAGTGGTTAATTGTCCAGGACCCACAACCTGGTAAGCAGGGGTTAAAAAATGGTGTGATGAAAACCATCACCGGCAGCAAAGGGGTTAAACCAGGCTGCATTGTATGGCTGATCGTACAATTAGATCGTATCGTGTATGGTCGCTCAGTGCGGGGGGTGACCTGTCGGTACCTGCAAATCGGATCTTGACCAGGTCCAGCGGCAGGGCCGGACTGGGCATGAAAACCAGCCCTGGAAAAAATTTCATACCAGCCCCATAGCATTATTATACTAGCCCAACAGCATAACTTTCTTGTTCATGAAAGTGAAAACCATGTATTTGAAAGCACATTTGAAGAGTGTATTATATATAGATAAGACAGATATGAAAGCACGTAGGGCTTTATATATATATATATATATATATATATATATATATATATATATATATATATATATATATATAGAAGCAAATTCCAGTTAAAAGTGGTCAGTCATCAAGGGGGACACCAGAAACTCGAAAACGTGGGGGGTCGGGGACTCTGTTGACCAGAGACCACCTTCCGCAGAAAGAATACACTAAGGTAAGGGGGGGTTACTGATATAAGGGGGAAACCTTTATATCAGATCAGTGCCCCCTTACATTATTGTATTCATGCACCCCCTTACATCAGAGACCCCCCTCAGACTGGCCTGGCGGCGCTGTCACTGACCTCCTCTCAGGTGCACCATGCAGGGCTCAGTCAGTTGGCTCCAGCTTGTAGGCTTTGGTTTTATGCTATAGTCTCCTCACCACAGTCCACACACGTTGACTTCTCCCGTGACCCCCATCCCAGCGGTGCTCCCATTCTTGACTCCTGTCCAGACTCCCTCAGAGACTGCAGACATGATACAGGAGATGTCAGAGGTTGCGGACATGATACAAGAGATAGTTAGAGACTGAGGACATCATACCAAAGATGGTAAGAGAATGCAGACATGCTACAAGAGATGGTCAGAGACTGCAGACATGATACAGGAGATCAAAGCAGCCTCACCAGTTCCCATCAAATGCAGCCTCACTGTGCCCATCAAATGCAGCCTTATTGTACCCATCAAATGCAGCCTTATTGTGCCCATCAAATGCAGCCTCATTGTGCTCATCAATTGCAGCCTCACTGTGCCTGTGAATTCAGCCTCACTGTGCCCATCATTGCAGCCTCACTGCCATGAATGCTGCCTCACTGCCCATCAATGCAGCAACACTGTGCCCATCAAATGCAGCTTTACTGTGCCCATGAATTCAGCCTCGCTGTGCCCATCATTGCACCCTCGCTGTGCTCCCCAATGCAGCCTCACTGTGCTCCTCAATGCAGCCTCACTGTGCTCCCCAATGCAGCCTCACTGTGCTCCCCAATGCAGCATCACTGTTCCTATCAAATGCAGCTTTACTGTGCCCACCATTGCAGCCTGTGCCCATGAATTCAGCCTCACTGTGCCCACCATTGCAGCCTGAGCCCGTGAATTCAGCCGCACTGTGCCCACCATTCCATCCTCACTGTGCCCGTGAATGAAGCCTCACTGTGCCCACCATTGCAGCCTGTGCCGTGAATTCAGCCTCATTGTGCCCACCATTGCATCCTCACTGTGCCCGTGAATGAAGTCTGACTGAGCCCACCATTGCAGCCTGTGCCCATGAATTCAGCCTCACTGTGTCCACCATTGCATCCTCACTGTGCCCGTAAAGGCAGCCTCACTGTGCACACCATTGCAGCCTGTGCCCATGAATTCAGTCTCACTGTGCCCGTAAAGGCAGCCTCACTGTGCCTACCATTGCAGCTTCACTGTGCACACCATTGCAGCCTGTGCCCATTAATTCAGCCTCACTGTGCCCACCATTGCAGCATTACTGTGCCCACCATTGCAGCCTCACTGTGCCCCTGAATGCAGCAGCACTGTGCCCACAATTGCAGCCTGTGCCAGTCAATTCAGCCTCTCTGTGTCCGTGAATTCAGCCTCACTGTGCCCACCATTGCAGCCTGTGCCCATGAAATCAGCCTCACTGAGCCCACCATTGCATCTTCACTGTGCCCGTGAAAGCAGCATCACTGTGCCCACCATTGCAGCCTCACTGTGCCTGTGCATTCAGCTTGTGCCCGTGAATTCAGCCTCACTGTGCCCACCATTGCATCCTCACTGTGCCCGTGAATTCAGCCGCACTGTGCCCACCATTGTAGCCTGTACCCATGAACTCAGCCTCACTGTGCCCACCATTGCATCCTCACTGTGCCCATGAATGCAGCTGCACTGTGCCCACCATTGCATCCTCTCTGTGCCCATGAATGCATCCTCACTGTGCCCACCATTGCATCCTCACTGTGCCCACCATTGTAGCCTCACTGTGCCCGTGAATGCAGCATTACTGTGCCCAGTTGCAGCCTCACTGTGCCCGTGAATTCAGCCTCACTGTGCCCACCATTGCAGCCTGTGCCTGTGAATTCAGTCTCACCATGCCCACCATTGCAGCCTGTGCCCATGAATTCAGCCTCACTGTGCCCACCATTGCAGCCTGTGCCCGTGAACTCAGCCTCACTGTGCCCACCATTGCATCTTCACTGTGCCAGTGAATGCAGCCGCACTGTGCCCAGCATTGCATCCTCACGGTGCCCATGAACTCAGCTTTACTGTGACCACCATTGCATCCTCACTGTGCCCACCATTGCATCCTCACTGTGCCCGTGAATGCATCTGCACTGTGCCCACCATTGCATCCTCACTGTTCCCGTGAATGCAGCATTACTGTGCCCACCATTGCATCCTCACTGTGCCCATGAATGCAGCTGCACTGTGCCCACCATTGCAGCCTCACTGTGCCCCTAAATGCAGCATTACTGTGCCCACCATTGCAGCCTCACTGTGCCCACAATTGCAGCCTGTGCCCGTGAATTCAGCCTCACCATGCCCACCATTGCAGCCTGTGCCCGTGAATTCAGCCTCACCGTGCCCACCATTGCAGCCTGTGCCCATAAATTCAGCCTCACTGTGCCCATCATTGCATCCTTACTGTGCCCATGAATGCAGCCTCACTGTGCCCACCATTGCATCCTCACTGTGCCCGTGAATGCAGCATCACTATGCCCACCATTGCAGCCTCACTGTGCTCGTGCATTCAGCTTGTGCCCATGAATTTAGCCTCACTTTGCCCACCATTGCAGCCTGTGCCTGTGAACTCTGCCTTACTGTGCCCACCATTGCATCCTCACTGTGCCCATGAATGCAGCTGCACTGTGCCCACCATTGCATCGTCACTGTGCCCATGAATGCAGTCGCACTGTGCCCACCATTGCATCCTCACTTTGCCCACCATTGCAGCCTCACTGTGCCCATGCATTCAGCCTGTGCCCCTGAATTCAGCCACACTGTGCCCACCATTGCAGCCTGTGAATTCAGCCTCACTGTGCCCACCATTGCAGCCTGTGCCCGTGAATTCAGCCTCACTGTGCCCACCATTGCAACCTGTGCCCGTGAATTTAGCCTCACTGTGCCCACATTACAGCATCATTGTGCCCACCATTGCAGCCTCACTGTGCCAGTGAATTCAGCCACACTCTGCCCACCATTGCAGTCTGCGCCCATGAATTCAGCCTTATGTGCCCACCATTGCAGCCTGTGCCCGTGAATTCAGCCTCACCGTGCCCACCATTGCAGCCTGTGCCCATGAATTCAGCCTCACTGTGCCCATCATTGCATCCTTACTGTGCCGTGAATGCAGCCTCACTGTGCCCACCATTGCATCCTCACTGTGCCCGTGAATGCAGCATCACTGTGCCCACCATTGCAGCCTCACTGTGCTTGTGCATTCAGCTTGTGCCCATGAATTCAGCCTCACTGTACCCACCATTGCAGCCTGTGCCTGTGAACTCAGCCTCACTGTGCCCACCATTGCATCCTCACTGTGCCCATGAATGTAGCTGCACTGTGCCCACCATTGCATCGTCACTGTGCCCGTGAATGCAGCCGCACTGTGCCCACCATTGCAGCCTCACTGTGCCCATGCATTCAGCCACACTGTGCCCACCATTGCAGCCTGTGAATTCAGCCTCACTGTGCCCACCATTGCAGCCTGTCCCGTGAATTCAGCCTCATTGTGCCCACCATTGCAGCCTGTGCCTGTGAATTTAGCCTCACTGTGCCCACCATTGCAGCATCACTGTGCCCACCATTGCAGCCTCACTGTGCCCGTGAATTCAACCACACTCTGCCCACCATTGCAGCCTGCGCCCGTGAATTCAGCCTCATGTGCCCACCATTGCATCCTTACTGTGCCCGTGAATGCAGCCGCACTGTGCCCACCATTGCATCTTCACTGCGCCCATGAATGCAGCATCACTGTGCCCGTGAATGCAGCCTAACTGTGCCCACAATTGCAGCCTGTGCCCGTGAATTCAGCCTCACCGTGCCCACCATTGCAGCCTGTGCCCATGAATTCAGCCTCACTATGCCCACCATTGCATCCTCACTGTGCCCGTGAATGCAGCCACACTGTGCCCATGAATTCAGCTTGTGCCCATGCATTCAGCCTCCCTGTGCCCACCATTGCAGCCTGGGCCCGTGAACTCAGCCTCACGGTGCCCACCATTGCATCCTCACTGTGCCCACCATTGCAGCCTACGCCCCGTGAATTCAGCCTCATATGCCCACCATTGCATCCTCACTGCGCCCATGAATGCAGCATCACTGTGCCCACCATTGCAGCCTCACTGTGCCCGTGAATGCAGCCTAACTGTGCCCACAATTGCAGCCTGTGCCCATGAATTCAGCCTCACCGTGCCCACCATTGCAGCCTGTGCCCGTGAATTCAGCCTCACTATGCCCACCATTGCATCCTCACTGTGCCCGTGAATGCAGCCACACTGTGCCCATGAATTCAGCTTGTGCCCATGCATTCAGCCTCCCTGTGCCCACCATTGCAGCCTGTGCCCGTGAACTCAGCCTCACGGTTCCCACCATTGCATCTTCACTGTGCCCGTGAATGCAGCCGAACTGTGCCCACAATTGCAGCATACGACCCGTGAATTCAGCCTCATATGCCTACCATTGCAGCCTGTGCCCATGCATTCAGCCTCACGGTGCCCACCATTGCATCCTCACTGCGCCCGTGAATGCAGCATCACTCTGCCTACCATTGTACCCTACGCCCCGTGAATTCAGCCTCATATGCCCACCATTGCAGCTTACACCCCGTGAATTCAGCCTCATATGCCCACCATTGCAGCCACCTACGCCCCATGAATTCAGCTTCACTTTTGCCGCCACTTCGGGCTCTTATTGATACAGCAGTTTTATCTCCCGCCATGTATCATGGGGCATGGAGTTCGGCTGCCGCGCTGTTACAAGGTCCCGCCCCCCTAGACCGGCTTCTATGATAGGTGGAACCTTCACTCTACTATCACACGAGCCTAGGGGGGCGGGACCATGAAACAGCGCGGCCGCCAAACACAGACCCAGCTCCATTATACACTGGAGGAGGAGGGGGAGGGAGCGGAGCATCGGCGCGGTCCCAGGAATCCATCTCCTGCCTTTCACTGTGTGATACAGGCAGTGTTGCCAACCTACCAGATTGAAATTTACTGACACGACACCCAAAATTTACTGGCACAGCCACGTTTTTACTGGCATTTCCAAAAGTTACAAAATTACAGTTTTAAGTACAAATTTCACTATTTAGGCTACAAACAAGTACAACATGTAATTATCAATGTGATTTAAAGTAGATAATAAGGTAAGACAATATATTTCTTATTTTATTTTCAATATAGTAAGTAAGTAGTGTCACAGTGACAGTCTCTCTCCAAGCCAGGTGGTCCCTCCAGTCCAAACAGCACTGATGGTCTCCCTCCTGGCCTGCCTTGCTCCCATCCCGCAGACCCACACACAAGGCTTTGGCCGCTCTGCTTGGCTTCTTGCACCATGACATCACAGGACATGTTCAGGCACCCCCTCCACCAGGGCTGCCTGAACACACTGTAGCAGGCACTTGTATGGTCTCGGCTGGCTCCGGGACGAGCGTCGTTTTTTACTGGCAACCTTTTCTTTTTACTGGCATTTACTGGCAGGAGAAAATTGCCTGTTTTTTACTGGCTGCCAGTAAAAATACTGACGGTTGGTAACAATGGATACAGGTAACAGAGGGGAGTGGGAGTAGTGTGATATTATAGAAGGGGCGGCAGTGTAATATCATGAGGGGAATCTGTTATGGGGGCTTTGTGATGGGGGGGGGGCATCTGTGACATGAGGCAGTCTGATATAGGGGGGGGCGTCTGTGATGGGGGATCTGTTATGGTGGTATCTGTGATGGGGGAAGTATGTGTGATATGGGGGAGTCTGTTGTGTGGGGAGTCTGTTATGGGGGGAGACTGTTATGGGGGGGGATCTGTGATGGGGGAAGTATGTGTGATATGGGGGAGTCTGTTATGGGGGGAGTATGTTATGTGGGGCTTTGTGATGGAGAGGAGTTTGTGATGGGGGGATCTGTCATGGGGGGGCTTTGTTATGGGGTGAGTGTGTGATTGGGAGTGGTTCTGTAATGAGGGGAGTCTGTGAAATACTGATAAGTTCATATTGATTAAAATTATTTATTTTAAATATTGTACTCCTTTTTTTTTTTGCACTACAAATAAGATGTGTGCATAGGAATTAGTAAATATTTTTTTAAACTATAGTGCGGCCCCCCAACAGTCTGAGGGACCGTGAACTGGCCCCATGTTTAACCACTTGCCTACTGGGCACTTAAACCCCCCTCCTGCCCAGACCAATTTTCAGCGCTCACACTTTGAATGACAATTACTCAGTCATGTAATACTGTACCCAAATGATTTTTTTTGTCCTTTTTTTCACCCAAATAGAGCTTTCTTTTGGTGGTATTTGATCACCTCTGGGTTTTTTATTTTTTGCGCTATAAATAAAAAAAGACCGAAGATTTTGAAAAAAAAACACATTTTTCTTAGTTTCTGTGATAAAATTTTGCAAATTATTAATTTTTCTTCATAAATTTTTGGCCACAATTTTATACTGCTACATATCTTTGGTCCGTGTGAAAGTTAGAGAGTCTACAAGCTGTGGTGCAAATCATAAAAAAATTGATCACACCTGATGTACTGGTGGCCTATCTCATTTCTTGCGACCCGAACAAGTCAGGAAAGTACAAATACCCCCCAAATGACCCCTTTTTTGAAAGTAGACATTCCAAGGTATTTAGTAAGATGCATGGTGAGGTTTTTTTATGTAATTTTTTCCCACAATTCTTTGCAAAATGAAGATTTTTTTTTTCCCCACAAAATTGTCATTGTAATAGGTTATTTCTCTCACATGGCATGTGTATATACCACAAAACACCCCAAAATACATTCTGCTACTCCTCCTGAGTATTACGATACCACATGTGTGGGACTTTTTCACAGCCTAGCCACATACAGAGGCCCAACATGCAGGGAGCACCATCAGGTGTTCTAGGAGCATAAATTACACATTTAACTTGTTGACTACCTATTACACTTTTGAAGGCCCTGGAGCACCAGGACAGTGACAGATGACACTGAGGTGGCCCTGATGACACTGACGTGGCATTGATGACATTTGGCACTGATGACATTTGGCACTAATACGTGGCACTGACAGATGGCACTAATACGTGACACTGATGACAGATGGCACTAATGACACGTGGCACTGAGGACAGGTGGCACTAATACGTGGCACTGAGGACAGGTGGCACTGGGGATGGATGGCATTGGGGAGGGATGACAGATGACATTGACGACTTTTTTTTTCCGTTTTTTTTTTTTTTTACACTCACCGCTGCAGCGGTTTGCTCTCCCTCCTCACACGCTGTCTCTGTGTGAGGAGGGAGAGTCGGCGATGAGAGATGATCTCATACGCTGTGATTGGCCGTTTACCGCGATCTGTGACTGGCTGTGTCCAAGGGACACGGCCAGCACAGAACTTCCCGGATGCGCGCCCGTGGAAGTAAACAGGTGGACGTCGGGTCCCGGCAGGTAGCGTCCGCGCTGCAGCCGTCTTTCGGCTATAGGGCGGGCGCAAAGTGGTTAAAAAGTTTGAGGACCGCTGGACTAGAGCCTCGTTCCTGAGGCGGGATGCTGATTTAAACTTTACCTGAGGAGAAAAGTGTCAAAAAAATGCCACCGATAAATGGAAGAACAGAATGGATTTTTACTTATTATTGGAATAGCCTGTGTTTATAATGGCATAAATTGCAATTCTAATACAAATACATTTGGACAAAGCTACAGAAAAGCTAATAATGGAATGAATCACAGAGAAAGATGGATGACGACATACCAAAGATTGAGGATGTGAGAAAGAGGGGAAATGACGATACCATCCGTGAGGTGAGTCAAAACATTTTTTGATGTTAGGCCCCACTGACCTTTTATCATATGACGTCCACAGGAGCACTCTGTTATCCTGGGCGGGCGTCATATGACGTCCTCTGCTATTCGCCGCTCCTGCGGGCCCCCCGGGGGATGAGGCGTGTCCCTTGGACACAGCTCATCCCAAATCAGTGTAAAGAGCCGGTAGAAATCGTGACCGGCTGTGTTCAATCAGCGCACAAAGCGGTAATCAGGGGTGAGGCTTGTCACCCTGACACAGCCCATCCCTGATTGCGGTAAACAGGGCCGGACTGGCATATCGGGAAATTTCCCGTTAGGCCGCCTGCCCTAGGGCCGCTTTGATCTGTGGCGCTGGGTCTGTGTACTCTGATGGGCTGGTGACGGGTAATCGGGTACTCTGATGGGCTGGTGACAGGTACTCGGGTACTCTGATGGGCTGGTGACAGGTACTCGGATGGGCTGGTGACAGGTACTCGGGTACTCTGATGGGCTGGTGACAGGTACTCGGGTACTCTGATGGGCTGGTGACGGGTACTCGGGTACTCTGATGGGCTGGTGACGGGTACTCGGGTACTCTGATGGGCTGGTGATGGGTACTTGGGTACTCTGATGGGCTGGTGACAGGTACTCGGGTACTCTGATGGGCTGGTGACAGGTACTCGGATGGGCTGGTGACAGGTACTCGGGTACTCTGATGGGCTGGTGACAGGTACTCGGGTACTCTGATGGGCTGGTGACGGGTACTCGGGTACTCTGATGGGCTGGTGACGGGTACTCGGGTACTCTGATGGGCTGGTGACGGGTACTCTGGTACTCTGATGGGCTGGTGACGGGTACTCGGGTACTCTGATGGGCTGGTGACAGGTACTCGGATGGGCTGGTGACAGGTACTCGGGTACTCTGATGGGCAGGTGACGGGTACTCTGATGGGCAGGTGACGGGTACTCAGGTACTCTGATGGGCAGGTGACGGGTACTTTGATGGGAGGACCGAGGTCCACTTTATTAGGGATGGGGACAATCAGTTTGATTGGTGTGCACTGTAAGTGTTACCGTAATCTCATTGTCGATGTAGGGGGGACTCTGGTGACCAGAGATCACCTTCCGCAGAAAGAATACACTAAGGTAAGGGGAGGGTTACTGATATAAGGGGGAAACCTTTATATCAGTGCCCCCTTACTAGGGCTGGGGAAAAAATCGATTCAAATCTTGAATCGAGTTGAGAGGTCAAATAGATTCAAAATTTAACCGGTTCCCGACCGGCTCCTGTACTTTTACGTCGGCAGAATGGCACGGCTGCGCAAAGTAACGTACCCGTGCGTTACTTTGAATTTGCCGCAGGCGGCGCGCGCCTGCCGCGATCTTCGTGTCGCGGGTCCCGCGGACTCGATCACCACGGGCATACCCGCGATCGCCTCACGGAGAGGACGAACAGGGAGATGCCGTTGTAAACAGCATCTCCCCGTTCTGCCTAGTGACAAGTGTCATTCGATCTCTGCTCCCTGTCATCAGAGCATCGGACCTCCCCGCCCCCTAGTGGTTAACCCCTTCACTGCCAGTGTCATTTATACAGGAATCAATGCATTTTTATAGCAAAAATAGTCCCAAAAATGTGTAAAAAATGTCCGCCATAACGTCGCAGTCACGATAAAAATCGCTGATCGCCGCCATTACTAGTAAAAAAAAAAAAAAATTATTAATAAAAATGCCATAAAACTATCCCCTATTTTGTAAACTCTATAACTTTTGCGCAAACAAATCAATAAACGCTTATTGCGATTTTTTTTTTTTTTTTTACCAAAAATATGTAGAAGAATATGTATCAGCCTAAACTGAGGAAAAAAAATGTTTTTTTTATATATTTTTTGGGGATAATTATTATAGCAAAATTTAAAAAATAATGCACTTTTTTTCTAAATTTTCGCTCCTATTTTGTTTATGGCGCAAAAAATAAAAATTGCAGAGATGATCAAATACTACCAAAAGAAAGCTCTATTTGTGGGAAAAAAAGGACGTCAATTTTGTTTCGGAGCCACGTCGCACGACCGCGCAATTATTAATTAAAGCGACGCAGTGCCGAATCGCAAAAAACGCTCTGGTCAGGAAGGGGGTAAATCCTTCCGGGGCTGAAGTGGTTAAGCAAATTGGGGTTTTTTTGTTTGTTTTTTTAGAAAATCTCCCAGCTCTTACATTATTGTATTCACTCCCCCCTTACATCAGTGACCCCCTCAGACTGGCCTGGCGGCGCTGTCACTGACCTCCTCTCGGGTGCACTGTGCGGGCTGGTGGAGTGAACTTGCACAATGTTTAGGAGAAGGGATGAATGTGTGAATAGCTGGCCAGTCTTGCAGGTAGAAGGCATGCTGTGTGCTACTGCAGCCGACTTCCATTACTGCCTCTGTATATGTCACTACAGTGCTGGCGCTGAGGGGCCAGTGAGACCACCTCTCCCTCCATCTGACAGATATCTGCCCAGCCTTTTTATACTGCACCCCCCACCTCTAGGGGCTCTTTCACATAAATGGACAGTGGGGCGGCTGACCTGTGTTTTTTATTGCTCCCTGCTTATGCACCCAAATCCTACCCATCCAGTCACAGCTGTGGCATTTTTACCTGAAGCAGCAGAGTTTTATTGGCAGAATTGCCTCTAAAACTCGCAAATTGAGTTCAATGGTTCCGCTCTGCAACTGCAAGCCAAATACTAGTTCAGTGTAGGAATCAGGTAGGTCAGTGTTGTGGTCAGTGTAGGAATCAGGTAGGTCAGTGTAGGAATCAGGTAGGTCAGTGTAGGAATCAGGTAGGTCAGTGTTGTGGTCAGTGTAGGAATCAGGTAGGTCAGTGTTGTGGTCAGTGTAGGAATCAGGTAGGTCAGTGTTGTGGTCAGTGTAGGAATCAGGTAGGTCAGTGTTGTGGTCAGTGTAGGAATCAAGTAGGTCAATGTTGTGGTCAGTGTAGGAATCAGGTAGGTCAGTGTTGTGGTCAGTGTAGGAATCAGGTAGGTCAGTGTAGTGTACATAACACAAAAAGAAGGGAGAGGTACATTTAGACATATAATCACTCAAATATATATAATCGCAAATTGAGTTCAATGGTTCCGCTCTGCAACTGCAAGCCAAATACTAGGTCAGTGTAGGAATCAGGTAGGTCAGTGTTGTGGTCAGTGTAGGAATCAGGTAGGTCAGTGTAGGAATCAGGTAGGTCAGTGTAGGAATCAGGTAGGTCAGTGTTGTGGTCAGTGTAGGAATCAGGTAGGTCAGTGTTGTGGTCAGTGTAGGAATCAGGTAGGTCAGTGTTGTGGTCAGTGTAGGAATCAAGTAGGTCAATGTTGTGGTCAGTGTAGGAATCAGGTAGGTCAGTGTTGTGGTCAGTGTAGGAATCGGGTAGGTCAGTGTAGTGTACATAACACAAAAAGAAGGGAGAGGTACATTTAGACATATAATCACATTCCTAGTGTCCAAACACCTGTTTGTATACGCGTTTTGGTTAAAAGGTGGAAAAATAGACATGCAATCACAGTGGAACTGATAGTGTATGAACAACTCATCACCACATAAGAGGAGGAATCAGCTTATGCAAGCGCTGCTCCCCTAGCTTCTATTTAACATCTTTAACAATAGGCTCAAATAATGCTTAAAGGAGAAGTCCAGCCTGAGATTTTTAGGCTGGGCTTCTCCTCTGGGTCACAGGAGTGCAATCCGTTTTGCACTCCTGTGACCCGGTCTCAGCGGAGAGCTTTTGTTTAATGTATGTTAGCCCGACATTGAAAGAACAATGACACTCTTTACACTCTTTGAATCGAAGTGGCTGCCTACAGCTGCAATGTCAGGCTAACGCACAATAAACAAATGCTTTTTCTATCTAAGGCACTAAAGTTGCATATAAACCCTGCTCCACTCTCAAGCACGACCCTCGCTGACATTTCTTAAATAGGTAAGGGACGGGCCACTCGGTGATGTCACAAGGTGACACCGCCCTCTCGTGACATCACAGACTGGTGTGCATGCTGGGGGGGGGGTCCCTGAATGGCAGTTTGGAAATGTGGTCACCCTAACTGATGGGCACTGATGAGGTGGCACTGGTAGGCACTGATGAGGCGGTACTGATAGGCGGCACACTTGTCAGGATTTATTGCCGTCTGTGCCCCTGTTAAGGAGATTCATCCTCTCTATTTGTCCTGTTTACCATTATCATTGAAAGTGGAAGTAAAAGAAAATCCTAAATTTTGGGTTGTCCCCAGAAAAGTAATAGAGGGAGAATCTTCCAATGGGGACACTAGTTCTGGTGGCCTCGGGGTCCCCAAAAAATTTCCCTTCACTTGCAGGGATTTCATCCCACTTCCTGTTTGGCTAAGGCACTGGTCCCCAACCTTTATGGCACCAGGGACCGGCGCTGTTGAAGAAAATTGTGCCAAGGCCCGGGGTAGGGGCATATGCAATGGCTGGTGTTGGCGCTTCAATCACCTCGGCACCATCATTGATATGGTGTCAGGATGATTGAAGCGCATTATTTCTATTATTACATTGTAATATATATTGAAATAGTTCAACTCACCATAATGCAGAATGTGCCAGAGTGTCACTTGCCACGTCGCCTGCCACCAGATGCTTTTTGTCCCTTGCCACGTCGCCTGCCACCAGATGCTTTTTGTCCCTTGCCACGTCGCCTGCCACCAGATGCTTTTTGTCCCTTGCCACGTCACCTGCCACCAGATGCGGATTGTCACTTTCCACGTTGCCTGCCACCAGATGCTTTTTGTCCCTTGCCACGTCACCTGCCACCAGATGCGGATTGTCACTTGCCACGTCACCTGCCTTCATATGCAGCTTGTCACTTGCCACATCGCTTGTTACCAGATTTTTTGGGGGTTTTCCAATTGGTGACCTTGATATATGACCCTTAAGGTGGGACCTGGGCCCCATACCCATTTTAAGGCCAATAACTAGAAGATAAGCCAGCCAAGTGGGGACTAGTAAAATTGCCAAGTCAGTTCCCTTAGACTGCAATGGTATTTGTTGTATAACTTTTTAACATGTTAGGCTCTTTAGTTGCCCCCCTGGACTGGGGGGTGTTTTGTCCCATCTGTAATTTTGGTGCATGCTGGATGATGTGCTTAAAGTGGAGGTTCGCTGAAAAAAAAATATTAAAAGCCAGCAGCTACAAATACTGCAGTTGCTGACTTTTAATATATGGACACTTAACTGTCCAGGGAGACCACGATGTTGGCAGCCGAAGCCAATCTGTCCTTCGGCTCTCGGCTGCTGCCGCCGCCATCCTTGGTAAGGAAATAAGGAAGTGAAGCCATGCTAGTGGGGGGTAAAAGCGCCCTGCTAGTGGCCGAAATGCGCCGCAAATCCGACGGTAAACCGCCGCCATAAATAGCAGTGTTTTACCCCCACACTATAGGAGGCACGGTGTGAAAGGGGTCTTAGAGCCCTTTCACACGCGGGGGGGGGGGGCGTCAGCGGTAAAGCAGCGCTATTTTTAGCGCTACTTTACCTTCGTTTTAGCGTCACTATTTTAAGATTGGTTAACTTTCATATTGAAAATAAAGCTTTGTCGGTCGTTAAAAAAAACCTGGCTCCTAACTTTTTTACCTGGCTCCTAGATTCCAAACAAATTTGTCAAGCCCTGCTTTGGGATGTACATGGCACAATGCTAGAGTGCAATTTCCCGATGGGGAAACTATTTGGATTGACCTGTGTGTCCCCAAGGACATACATTGGTAGGGTTTTACTCTCACTTCCTGTTTGGCTATGTGACAGGAAGTGAATAGTTTTTAATGAGAAATTGGCAAAATTTGGGAGGTGTCTTCACCCTATCGAGGGTGTAGACATCCCCCAAAACATCTAATCCCTCTGCAGTCTATCCCCAAGCAAAAATAAAAGGATTTTAATGAGTTTAACTTTGCAAAGACACATTCCTAAGTTCAATTGTGATGCATGTTAATGGCCCATTTAGACCTTTAATAGAAAGTCATCAGTTGCCTTTGACTCTAAACATTATTTTTGGCCAGTCCTAGAAATCTGCATCTGTTTTTCTATTAACCACTTGGTGTCTGTGCTATAGCCAAACGACGCCCACAGAGTGGACCTGAATTTCTGGGAGGCTGTCATAGGACGGGCTTCCCGTATGCTCCCTGCAGAGCGCGCACTGAGACTCGGGTGATCACAGATCGAAGTAAGGGCCGATCCCGGCCCCTTACTACAAGATTAGGTGTCAGCCAATGACAGCTGATCACATGATGTAAACTAAAGCTCGGTAATTGTTTTTTTCTCCTCACGCTGACAGCATGAGGATAAAAATAAAAGATGATCAACGGCTTAGGTGCAAGGGACATTGGTCCCGAAGAGGCAATTCTGCCTCATCTGTGCCCACCAGTGCCACCTATCAATGCCCACCAGTGGTCCCAAGCAGTGCTGCCTATCAGTGTAACCAATCAGTGCTGCCTCATCAGCTTACATCAATGAAGGAGAAAAATTACCTGTTTTCTAAATTTAATATCAAAATATACAAAAATATACAAAATTTATAAAAATCTGTCTTTTCTTTTGTTTGAACAAAAGAAAAAAAACACACAGGTAATCAAATACCACCAAAAGAATGCTCTATTTGTGGGAACTTAAAAAAAAAAAACCAAAAAACATTTGGCTAAGTATGACCGCGCAATTGTCATTCAAAATGGATCAGCGCTGAAAATTGGTCTGGACAGCAGGGGGGGTTTAAGTGCCCAGTAAGCAAGTGGTTAATTTCCATGCCAAATATGGATTTCTGTAATAAAGATGTGTGACCGCTGTGTATACGGCATGTGCGTAAGCAAGTTGCACACATATATGAACAGTACTCATTATAAATCATGGGGTACAACTTGTGATGCAACTTTTCAGTCCCAAGTGTCCTTAGACTCTTTTTCCACTACTGCGAGTTGAGCGACTTGACACGTAAAGTCGCAGGACAAGTCAAAACACATGTATTTCAATGTTCCCCTGTTCTAATTGGTGCAACTCCAAAAAAAGTTCTTGCACTACTTTGTTCTGTGAAATTTTTTTTCTGTGAAATTCAAGACTCCAGGCACTGCGATCAGCTGCATTGGTACAGTGCGATTAGCTGTGGTTTGCCGTTTCCATAGCAACCCGACGGGGTACCGACTCGTATTGAACGGGGATCCGACTTGGATCCCTGCCAATGCCCGGCACTGTTTGGTAGGAATCTTGAGGGGGAACTCCACGCCAAATTTTAAATAAAAAACCGGCATGGGTTCCCACTCCAGGGGCATACCAGGCCCTTCGGTCTGCTGTGGATCTTTAGGGGAACCCCCTACACCAAAAAAATCCCCTGAAAGAACAGGGATATGTGTGTTTACACACACAAATCCCTGTTCCTGCTCTCGTGCACGCGATCACGGGTGGCCGGTGGCGATCGCGCCTGCTGGCCACAGGCATCGGGTTCCCTGCCTTGCAGCATGTGTGCCCGCTATCGCCCTCAAAAGGGTACAGACGTACCCAAACGGCGATTCGTGGGAACGAACCACTTTGCCGATGTATATTGGCGTGAGCTGGCCGGCAAGTGGTTAATAACCATCGGGTTGCCTATTGTGGGGGCTTTACCTCAAGGTGGTAACCACCTCTTCTTTTTTGTAGATCAGTGTAGTGGTTAGTATAGGAATCAGGTAGGTCAGTGTAGTGGACAGGTAGGTCAGTGTAGTGGTCAGTATAGGAATCAGGTAGGTCAGTGTAGTGGACAGGTAGGTCAGTGTAGTGGACAGGTAGGTCAGTGTAGTGGTTAGTATAGGAATCAAGTAGGTCAGTGTAGTGGTCAGTATAGGAATCAGGTAGGTTGGTGTAGAAATCAGGTAGGTCAGTATAAAGGTCAGGTAGGTGGGTGTAGTGGTCAGTGTCATGGACAGGTAGGTGGGTGTAGTGGACGGGTAGATCAGTGTATGTCCAATTTTTCTCCAGATCCCTCAGGTCATTTGTATTCCTTTTGTAGTGTAAAGTACGGGGTTTTTATAGATGAAACTTTAGTGCCTTAGATATAAAGAGCTTTTGTTTAATGTATGTTAGCCCGACATTGAAAGAACAATGACACTCTTTGAATTTAAGTGGCTGCCTACAACTGCAATGTCAGGCTAACTTACAATAAACAAATGCTTTTTCTATCTAAGGCACTAAAGTTGCATATAAACCCTGCTCCAAGCACGACCCTCCGCTGACACTGGCATTGTAAGCCGAATGACATTTCTTAAATAGGTAAGGGGCGGGCCACTCAGTGATGACGCCCTCTTGTGACATCACCGACTGGTGTGCATGTTTGGGGGGGAGGGAGATCCCTGAATGGAGGGGGTCCCTGAATTTGGAAATGTGGTCACCCTAACTGATGGGCACTGATGAGGTGGCACTGATAGGCGGCACACTTGTCAGGATTTATTGCAGTCTGTGCCCCTGTTAATGGTAAACAGGACAAATAGAGAGGATGAATCTCCTTATCACTGAAAGTAAAAGAAAATCCCAAATTTTGGGTTGTCCCCAGAAAAGTAATAGAGGGAGAATCTTCCAATGGGGACACTAGTTCTGGTAGCCTCGGGGTCCCCAAATAATTCCCTTCACTTGCCTTTTTTTTACTCCCACTTCCTGTTTGGCTAAAGGACAAGCTAAGTGAAGGGAAATCTCTGCAATGGAACACAGATGGCGACAAAAAATCTGACAGGGGTTATAACCCTCTCTTACTCTATCCAAAATTAAAAAGAAAATTGCCTTTGGTTCTATTTTAAATACATGCAGCTCATCCCTCGTGCCGAATCCCATTGAAGTCAATGATAGATGAATGTAAAAAACTGTAATGTCAATTGAAATTGTGTGATATCCAGAATTACATTTCTTGTTTTATATTCTGTTTGCTGACTAATAATAATTAATGTGTTTGTTATTTTTTTCATAGGGCTGGTGGATTGTTTGGTCAAGTATTTCTATTAATCAGGTAAGACAAATTTACATATCAATAATCCGAACAGTCACGATAATTGATGCCTTTGGAAGTTTTATTTTATTTTAAAGGCGTTGTAAACTCTCATGTTTTTTCACCTTAAAGTGGAGTTCCACCCACTTTTACAACTCTTCAGCATCCCTCACTAAACTGTGCACTGTAAACAAATTGGATATTTTTTAATTTTTTTTCTCAGCACCTACTGTATATCTGCTGTATTCATTTTTCACTTCCTCCTCCCTGGCCACGGCCCATCGCATCATTTCCTGTTTGCAATGCCTTCTGGGAAGGGGCGGCAACTTCCTCTGAAACTGCCGTTGCTATGGAAACCTGACCTGAAACCTATTATACTGCTTGTGCTGCACTGAGCATGTGTGAGATCTGCAAGGATGAGATCCAGGAAGAAATACAGTCTGGCTTCAGATGCCCAGACTTAAGATGGCCACGGCCTGCTGTAAGTTTATAAAATAACAAACTACTGCTATAAACTAACAAAACAGACCTTAGTTTACAGACTAACTTTACTAGAATACATTAAGCTTGTGTATTATAGGGGTATTTTTATTTAAAAAGTATAATTTCGGCCGGAACAACACTTTAATGCATCCTATATTCTCTCACTGTTAAACTAAACCTACCATTAAAACTATCATTTCATTGTCAGTGGGCAAACGTACAAAATCAGCAGGGGATGAAATGCTTTTTTTCCCCTCAGTGCGTGTGTGTAAAATCTCTTCTTGATGTGGAGCATCTGGTTTCTCCCCACGGGCCTTGCAGAATTTAGCACCAGCCATTTGTTTATGAGCTTATTTAACCACTTTGCCACCCAGGCAAATTCTGACATTTCTCTCCTACATATAAAAATCATCATTTTTTGCTAGAAAATTACATAGAACCCCCAAACAATATGTTTTTTTTTTTTTAGCAAAGACCCTAGAGAATGAAATGGCGGTCGTTGCAACTTTTTATCTACCATAGTATTTGCGCAGCAATTTTTCGAACACGTTTTTGGAAAAAAAAACAGTTTTGTGCTTTAAAAAAACAGTAAAGTTAGCCCAATTTTTTTGCATAATGTGAAAGATGAAGCTACGCCGAGTAAATGGATACCTAACATGTCATGCTTCAAAATTGCACACGCTCGTGGAATGGCGCCAAACTTCGCTACTTAAAAATCCCAATTTTTACTGGCTACATGTTTTGAGTTACAGAGGAGGTCTAGGGCCAAAATTATTGCTCTCGCTCCAACGTTCGCGGCAATACCTCACATGTGTGGTTTGAACACTGTTTTCATATGTGGGCGGGACTTGCGTATGCGTTCGCTTCTGCATGTGAGCACACAGGGACAGGGGCGCTTTAAACATTTTTTTTTCTTTATTGTTAATTTTTCTTTATTTATTTTAGTTTGACACTTTTTTTTCCCCCAAAAATTTTTTTGATCACTTTTCTTCCTATTACAAGGAATGTAAACATCCCTTGTAATATTAATATGGCATGACAGGTCCTCTTTACAGTGAGATATGGGGTCAATAAGACCCCACATCTCACCTCTAGGCTGGGAAGCCTGAAAAAAAAAAAAAAAAAAAAACGTTCCTAGCTTCCCAGCTGAGACGGTGACATTTTTTTGAATGCAGAGGCCGGGCGTGATGTCATACCATCGCCCCCGGCCTCCGACGATCATAGAGACTCCAGTGACCATCTGGTCCGCCGGAAATCTCTGACAAACATCCGGGGCCAGCGGATCCTGTTTCCAACTCACTGATCGTAGCAGTGAGTCAGTAGAAGCACTGGAGGGCGGTGGGAGGGGATGTCCCCTCTCGCCTCCCGTAAGAACGATCAAGTGGCGGAACAGCCGATATCCTTCTTATGGTGTAGGGAATCGCCGGCTCTAAAAGACGATATATGAACAATGCCTGCAGGCATCATTCAGATATCCCCCCCCGCTCAAATTCCAGGCCGTCATATTACGGTGTGCGGGTGGGAAGCGGTAAAGCACTTTCATACTGAGATCCAAAGTAAAACGCGTCAACCTTTACAAGTTGATCTCAAGACCATATGAATTTCGGATTGAATAACTTGTACACATGGTTTTAAAGTGATACTAAAGGTTCAAGTTTTTTTTTTTTTTTTTTTTTTTAAATAACATATCATACTTAAGTATATATGCAATACTGAAAAAAATCTAAACCGTATAGTCCTTTAAAATATTACAGCAGCGCTCTTGTCAAATCCAATTAAATGACAAGCTTTCATATATAGTTTATATGTGAGTAAAAATGGAAACAAAGGAGATCTATTGTAGCTTGTGCCGTGATCTGTAGAGAACAACTTCCACCATACACTCCACCACGTGAGGGGAATTCTCCACTTTGGGGATGCACTCACCAAAAATACAGCAATACTGCGCCTTTAATTATAAAAAGCTTCTCCACCGCTCCAATAAAACCTTCCACCAGATGTCAGTCAAGCTGTGTAGGGCTCCAGTAGGCCATGTGAAAGGAATAACATATCCACATAGTATAGTACTGCTTAAAAGTTTTATTAATCAAAAAACCTCCCTTTGCAAGATATGTGTACCAAATAAAAATGAAAATGAAGCCAAAAGTAAAGTGCACTGTGCCTGTATGTTTCCTCGGTCGCCGGAAAGATGAGAAAAGCGGTCACTGTGTACAGCATCGATACACTTCCTGGTTCTTCGGTCCATGGAGCGCACACGTCACTTCCGGTTAATGTCATAGATTACGTTCTGACGCATTTCGTCACTTCCTGACTTCGTCGGAGGGTATCGCTGCTATACACAGCGACCGCTTTTCTCATCTTTCTGGCGACCGAGGAAACATACAGGCACAGTGCACTTTACTTTTGGCTTCATTTTAATTTATATTTGGTACACATAAGTTTTACATTTTAAGTGGCTGCTTTTACAGAGTGTATTTATATTGTTGTGTATATATAACTACACAGGTGTCATAAGAATTTTTCGCCCAGGGCGCAGAGCGATGCTTTTGTAGGTGGGCCAGTTTAAGCATCTCTACAGTTAACATATTATACTTCCCTCCACTGTGCAGTTTTGTTTTGCACAGAATGGCCCTGATCGTCCTCTTCTGGGGTCCCACGGCGGCTCTCGCGGCTCCACTCCGCATTAGATAACCCCCTCTGGGAAGCTCTCTCCTCAGAGGGTTACCTTGCGGGCGCGCTCCTATGTCATACACTCAGCGTCCAATAGACATGCAATCACATTGGAACTGATAGTGTATAAACAACTCATCACCACATAAGAGGAGGAATCGACTTATGCAAGCGCTGCTCCCGTAGCTTCTATTTAACAAAATCTATACGAGCCATATTTGTTTCCATTAAATATACTGAGGCCAATAAGTTGAATATTGCACATCCTTAACAATAGGCTCAGTTAACGCTTAAAGGAGAAGTCCAGCCTGAGATTTTTAGGCTGGGCTTCTCCTCTGGGTCACAGGAGTGCAATTTGTTTTGCACTCCTGTGAAAATTGCACTCCTGTGACCCGGTTTCAGTGGAGAGCGGTCTGAAGTCCGCTCTCCGCTGACGTCACTGCCATCAGTCGGGGCAGTGCGTCATCCCGACTTCCAAGTCTGGATCCGCCAGCTGCCTTGATTGATGGCAGTTTTAGCAAGCCACTGAGACATCCACACACAAATCCCTGTTCCTGCTCTCGTGCATGCGATCACGGGTGGTCGGTGGCGATCGTGCCCACCGGTCACGCACATAGAGTTCCCTGCCTTGCAGTGTGCACGCCCACTATCGCCCTTAAAAGGTACAGACGTATTCAAACAGCGATTTGCAGGAACAAACCACTTTGCCGGCGTATATCGGCGTGAGCCGGTCAGCAAATGGTTAATAACTGCTGGGTTGCCTATTGTGGGGGTTTTACCTCCTTAACCACCTCAATACTAGGCACTTTCGCCCCCTTCCTTCCCAGACCAATTTTCAGCTTTCAGCGCTCTCACACTTTTAATGACAATTACTCAGTCATGCTACGCTGTACCCAAATGAAATTTTTATCATTTTGTTTGCACAAATAGAGCTTTCTTTTGGTGGTATTTATTCACGACTCCGTTATTTTTTTTTTTGCGATATAAGCGCAAAAATAGTGGAAATTTGGAAAAAAAACAATATTTTCTTTTTTCTGTTTTAAAAGAAATCCAGTAAAATCGAATTTTGTCATAAATTTAAGCCAAAATGTATTCTGCTACATGTTTTTGATAAAAAAAATCCTGTTAAGTGTATAATAATTGGTTTGTGTGATCACGGACATATGTACGCAAATGATCATGTACAGATGTGTGCAGGTGATCACGTACATATGTGTGCAGATTACCATTGGGACATGTGATTTTAGTGGGACATATGTGGGGAACAGCTTTTTTTATTATTTGGGGACATGTGTTTTGGAAACATGTGTGTTTTACATTATGTGGGGACATGTGTGTGTTTTACATTATGTGGGGACATGTGTGTGTTTTACATGTATGTATTTACATGTGTGTTGACACTAGGCTGGTGATCAGTGAGTAAAAAGCTGTAAAAAACAGCTCATACTCACTGATCATCAGCCGGCTGCAGCGATCCCCTCTCCTCTCCTCCTCAGCGACAACTTCCGTGTGAGGAGAGGAGAGCTGATCGCCTAGCAACCGGCTGTGTTTACATCACATGACGGCTGTGATTGGACACGGCCGTCATGTGATCAGGAGGGCCAATCACAGAGCCCTCCTGCCGATCCGAGATGCGCCGTGTCCGGGTGACACGAGCGCATCGGGATCGCGCCGCTGCGCGGGCACGCGCGCGCGCGATCCCGCTTCTTCTGAGGGACGTTCCTGAACGTCCACTCAGAAGGAGAGAGCACCCACCCGGCCGTTTATGTACATTGGCCGGGTGGGAAGTAGTTAAGGTGGTAACCACCTCTTCTTTTTTGTAGGTCAGTGTAGTGGTCAGTATAGGGGTCAGGTAGGTCAGTATAGGGGTCAGGTAGGTGGGTGTAGTGGTCAGTGTCGTGGACAGGTAGGTCAGTGTATGTCCAATTTTTCTCCAGATCCCTTTGTGTTTGTTTTAGGAATTGTACAAGCTTCTGGATTGGCTGTTGGAGTGGACATTTGGATATTTCTTTAAAACAGGTAAGACAAATTTACATATCAATACTCCGAAGAGTCATGATAATTGATGCCTTTGGAAGTTTTATTTTATTTTAAAGGGCTTGTAAACCCTCATGTTTTTTCACCTTAATGCATCCCAGTTGCATTAGATAAGATGGTACTTCTTCGCACTCCTTTTCGGTTATGTAAACTAAATTTTATATACCGGTGTGTGTGTGTGTATATATATAATTTTTTGTGTTCTAGGTGTTTTGCGATTACTTTTTTTTATTTTGTACTTTTTTTTTTTTTTTACGTGTTCGAAATACACTAAAACTACTTTTTCTGAGATTGGGCAACAGTAATGGTTCTATTTGTTTGTTTTGTAGAAAAGGTTCCATGGAAAAAGAAGATCCCAAGAACATCAAGTTTTGTTGACTGTTGCACTAATGTTTTTAGTAGTTTTTAGTAATGTTTTTAGTAAAGTTTTAGTAGTTTTTAGTAATGTTTTTAGTAAAGGTTTTTGTAAATAATAAATAGTAAATCCTATTGTTTTGGGCTTTTTTCTCTATTGGGTTACATATAGTTACATAGTAGGTGAGGTTAAAAAAAGACAAGTCCATCAAGTCCAACCTATGTGTGATTATGTGTCAGTATTACATTGTATATCCCTGTATGTTGTGGCCATTCAGGTGCTTATGTTCGAAATACACTAAAACTACTTTTTCTGAGATTGGGCAACAGTAATGGTTCTATTTGTTTTGTAGAATAAGTTCCATGCAAAAAGAAGATCCCAAGAACATCAAGTTTTGTTGGCTGTTGCACTAATGTTTTTAGTAGTTTTTAGAATTGTTATTAGTAATGTTTTTAGTAGTTTTTAGTAATTTTTTAGTAAAGTTTTAGTAGTTTTCAGTAATGTTTTTAGTAGTTTTTAGTAATGTTTTTAGTAAAGGTTTAATTAAAGTTTTTGTAAATAATAAATAGTAAACCCTATTGTTTTGGGCTTTTTTCTCTATTGGGTTACATATAGTTACATAGTAGGTGAGGTTGAAAAAAGTCCATCAAGTCCAACCTATGTGTGATTATGTGTCAGTATTGCATTGTATATCCCTGTATGTTGCGGCCATTCAGGTGCTTATCTAATAGTTTCTTGAAGCTATCGATGCTCCCCGCTGAGACCACCGCCTGTGGAAGGGAATTCCACATCCTTGCCGCTCTTACAGTAAAGAACCCTCTACGTAGTTTAAGGTTAAACCTCTTTTCTTCTAATTTTAATGAGTAGCCACAAGTCTTGTTAAACTCTCTTCTGCGAAAAAGTTTTATCCCTATTGTGGGGTCACCAGTACAGTATTTGTATATTGAAATCATATCCCCTCTCAAGCGTTTCTTCTCCAGAGAGAATAAGTTCAGTGCTCGCAACCTTTCCTCATAACTAATATCCTCCAGACCCTTTATTAGCTTTGTTGCCCTTCTTTGTACTCGCTCCATTTCCAGTACATCCTTCCTGAGGACTGGTGCCCAGAACTGGACAGCGTACTCTAGGTGCGGCCAGACCAGAGTCTTGTAGAGCGGGAGAATTATGGTTTTATCTCTGGAGTTGATCCCCTTTTTAATGCATGTCAATATTCTGTTTGCTTTGTTAGCAGCAGCTTGGCATTGCATGCCATTGCTGGGCCTATCATCTACTAGGACCCCCAGGTTCTTTTCCATCCTAGATTCCCCCAGAGGTTCTCCCCCCAGTGTATAGATTGCATTCATATTTTTGCCACCCAAATGCATTATTTTACATTTTTCTACATTGAACCTCATTTGCCATGTAGTCGCCCACCCCATTAATTTGTTCAGATATTTTTGCAAGGTTTCCACATCCTGCGGAGAAGTTATTGCCCTGCTTAGCTTAGTATCGTCTGCAAATACAGGGATTGAACTGTTTATCCCATCCTCCAGGTCGTTTATAAACAAATTAAATAGGATTGGTCCCAGCACAGAACCCTGGCGGACCCCACTACCCACCCCTGACCATTCCGAGTACTCCCCATTTATCACCACCCTCTGAACTCGCCCTTGTAGCCAGTTTTCAATCCATGTACTCACCCTATGGCCCATGCCAACGGACATTATTTTGTACAGTAAACATTTATGGGGAACTGTGTCAAATGCTTTTGCAAAGCGTATGGCATTGGTGTCCTGACTGATGACCACACAGCTTAGCAGCTTTGCTTACAAGTACCAGACTTCTAGGAACCCCAAATTTAGTGTGCAAACCCAGTGGAACTAGCACTACAACATATCCAAAGCTGGGGTTCCTAGCACCAAGTGGCCCTGAGATACGGGGCCCCATATTCGGTTCGGAAAATGTCATTCTCTGCTGCAGAAAAGTGCTTGACATTTTCTGAACCGAATTTGGGGCCCCATATCTCGGGGCCACTTGGTGCTAGGAGCCCCACCAAGTGGCCCCAAGATACGGGGCCCCAAAGTCGGTCAACTGTGTCCATCTGCAGCAATGTCATTTCTGGACCCTTTGGGTCCAGAGACCCAAAATTTTGGCTGCAGCTAGGGGGCATCTAGGAACCCTAAACTACCGAGTTTGACGTTTGGGGGCCCTATGGCTGCAAATGGGCATTGTTGAGCCTCTTACAGTAGCTGCGCATTTCTCACCCTAGGCTTATACTCAAGTCAATAAGTGTTCCCAGTTTTTTGTGGTAAAATTAGGTGCCTCGGCTTATATTCGGGTCAGCTTATACTCGAGTATATACGGTAATTACTTATGACAATCTATCTCCTATTGGGGAGATATAAAAAAGTTTCTGTTTAAAAAAAAAAAAAAAAAATATGCAGTATGTTTTTGTTGCTTTTTTCATGCCAAGAAGCCTTTCTTGTTTTATGAAGAATGAACTGTAATTATTGTTCATCCAACCGACAGTAACACACAATAAGTAATATGCAGGGTGCATCGACTGAGCTTCTGCAACCTACGAGTGTCCAAGTACCATCCAAACACAGATATCTTATAGAAGGAAGATTGTGCTGGTATTCAGGGCTCTGTACCAGAACGATGTGCAATAACAAGGTAACTTTACACTGCCTGCCACCAACCTGATTATCAGAAACGTTTACATTCACAGGGAAAGTGAAGAAAACTGACAAAGCAAGTCATTGTATGAAACTATCCTACATAAAGAACTGATCTCATTTCCCCTCTCGATCCAGCGATGTCCACAAGAGTCTTGGCTCTCCAGGGACTCGCACTCCCGAGTGGCCTCTTAGCAGCAGCGGGAGCTATTGGCTCCCGTTGCTGTCAATCACAGCCAGTGAGCCAATCAGAAGACAGAGGGGGCAGGGCCGAGCCACGGCTCTGTGCATGAATAGACACACAATGCTGTGTCTTGAAAGCGCGCCTGCTTGGGTGCGCCTAGAACAAGCTGCTTGCTGTGGGGGCACCCGGCAGGAGGGAGGAACTAGGAGCGCCTGCGGTGGACATAAGGAGGGTCTTGGCTGCTCTGTGCGAAACCACTTCACAGAGGAGGGGAGTATAACATGTTTGTTATTTTAATGCAAAAAAAAAAACAAAACAAGGGTTTAGTAACTCTTTAAAGTGTTACTAAACCCACAACCGTAAAATCACTCTGTATATGCAGTAAACTTAGCATGCTTGTTATACTCACTGTGGAACCTAAGGGGTTAATTCACCAAATTGTGTAAAAAGCCTGTTTGATCCTATCTTCTCTGATTCTCCCCTTCTTCCATAGTCCCCAATCTATCTCCTGACAGTAAAGAGATTTTGGTGGGCACTCTGCACATCCCCAGTTTGGTGTGTATTGCTAGAGGTTTTTTTTGTCCTTGGGAGAGTGCATGTGATCAGCACAGGGCCAATCAGCACTGTCCAGACAGAGGGTATGGGGTCCTGCAGTCTCATAGGGCAGTCAGAGGAGAATGAAAACTGCTCCTACAAGCTTTAACCAAAAACTGATAGAAGTTACAAGACTACTACATACTGCTGATGAGAAAAGCCATTTATATTTACTAAAATAATTGCATTTCCATGTTCTGTGTACTGTGGGAGACCAGATCTAGTAAATGCTGGGTCCTGGGTTAAGTAACACCAACTGTGACCAGAAATACCATATGTGTCTAAGGCCAGGAAAAGTCCCTAAATCATATGTAAATCACACAGATGGTTGTACATGAATGTACCACACATATCCCAAACACAATACAGATCTCCTGGCAGGATCAAAAACGAACAAAAAAAAGCAGAGCTTTTCATCTTGTGAAACTGCATGTACATTTGTTTTATGAATGGGGGCAAAATCAAGTGGTATCCGGCTATTTTCTATCCAGGCTGAATGTTATTCTTTCATACAGAATAGGGCTGCAACTAACGATTACTTTCATGATCGATTTGTTGGCCGATTATTGTTTCGATTAATAACCTTAAAAAAAAACTGTAGCGTATAATTTAGTTAATATGTAAAGTTTAAAAAAAAAAGTAAATTTATTCTTAAATATCTCTATGCAGTGGTAAATATAAATAACCAATAATATATATATAATAATATAATATAAATAACCAACTATATGATTAGGGAGAAAAATATCTAATCCACTCTGAGAATAACAGACAGAAGAGATATACTGTATATACTATTAGAGGAGATATACTGTATATACTATAAGAGGAGATATACTGTATATACTATAAGAGGAGATATACTGTATATACTATTAGAGGAGATATACTGTATATACTATTAGACCCCTTTCACACTGGGGTGCTTTGCAGGTGCTACAGCGCTAAAAATAGCCCCTGCAAAGCGCCCTGTAAGAGCCGCTGCTGTGTCTCCAATGTGAGAGCCCTGAGGGTCTTCACACTGGAGCGGTGCGCTGGCAGGACGGTAAGAAAAAAGTCCTGCCAGCAGCATCTTTGGAGCGGTATTTTGCTATTTTATTATTATATCTGTTTTTGAGATTTTACACGAGAACTGAACGTATTTTCTTGGAACTTTTCTCACCAATATAACTTACAGAATATCGATATTAATACCATAAAAACGGTAATTTAACATTGGGGAAATCAAGTGATTGTCTGTCATGCAACCCATGATTGCAGAAAAGATAATCACATAATCTATCGCCTGCCTTTGAGGAAAGCAATAATCTTTCACTACCCAGGACCAGCACATCTCATGGGAATTATCATCATGATAATCATGTGAATAATAGGCAAAGTGGTTGGAGGGAAGCTTCAGAATAGCAAAGATGTTTTTATTATCAATTATGGGAGCAGACTGCAGTTCCTCTTTAACATTATCAATTCATTTTTTATATTTGTGTAACTCCTCCCAAGAACCAGCCCACTGATTACATCGGGGCTGAGGGCTTTGGAGAGGAGTACCCTGACAAGTGCTGTGATGTTTTCAGGAAGCTACTATGTACAGCCCCTCCCACCAGCCATGGTCTGCCTGCATTGCATAGAGAAGCGTATAGACCCCAGTGATAACATCACTGATGCTAAGATAAGGAAAATAATAATGAAAAATATTTAATTCTAAAGACTCGGGAGGGCCCAAGAAGCAGCAGCATGAAGCAGATTTTTATCTTGCTCTTTGGCCCTTCTGATAGCAGGTTACGCTGCATTTTCCCATCTACACAATCCCCTAATAGAAATTCTGAAGATTTAATGCAGGCTTACAGTAAAAGCTTGAAGCTTCAGTTATTTTCTCATTTTTTTTTCATTATCTGTTATTACTGTCTATTGCGAGAGGTTCCAATATGAAGATTATATGTTCAGGTTAGGCCGCATTCTAAAAGCAGAAATATGACAAAATAAAACCAGTGACTAGTCACTCCTGGAATGAAAGGAATTCTGAAACACCTGACAAGCAGCATCAAGGTGACAACCTTTATGGCCACTATGGGGCCCATCGGTCAAAGAGGAGATAAATGCTAGGTGTCATTCCTTTAGATCCAGACAATACTGTGTGTGCCATGGCAGAGGAGAACGTGTGTTATAAGTAGTGAATGGCTACGAATGTGACTCTGCTTGGAGAATGCACAGGCCAATCTGTCCGGCTAATTTATCATTTGTAAATGAAGCAACTATGACTGCTTTTAGGTGAAGGTTCCCTATACCTGGGGGCAATTCTCATGGCTCCAGCAGCTGATCTGGGTGATGGTGAAACACAGGGAAGGATATGTACAGTCTCTGCTGTAAAGTGAACCCTCTGATTTCTAGATTTAAAGCAGACATTCGCTTTAATAAAGAAATTATTTGGATTAGCAGGTTTATACCTCCTTAAAGCTGAACCCTGGGCAAATACACTATATTACCAAAAGTATTGTGACACCTGCCTTTACACGCACATGAACTTTAATGGCATCCCAGTCTTAGTCCGTAAGGTTCAATATTGACTTGGCCCACCCTTTGCAGCTACAACAGCTTCAACTCTTCTGTGAAGGTTGTCCACAAGGTTTAGGAGTGTGCCTCTGGCAGTGATGGCGAACCTTGGCACCCCAGATGTTTTGGAACTACATTTCCCATGATGCTCATGCACTCTTCAGTGTGGCTGAGAATCATGGGAAATGTAGTTCCAAAACATCTGCGGTGCCAAGGTTCACCATCCCTGGTCTATGGGAATGTTTGACCATTCTTCCAGAAGCGCATTTGTAAGGTCAGGCACTGATGTTGGACGAGAAGGCCTGGCTTGCAGTCTCCGCTCTAATTCATCCCAAAGGTGTTCTATCGGGTTGAGGTCAGGACAGATCCACAGTCTCTGGTTATCTCCTGTACTAGATCCGCAGTCTCTGGTTATCTCCTGCACTAGATCCACAGTCTCTGGTTATCTCCTGTACTAGATCCGCAGTCTCTGGTTATCTCCTGTACTAGATCCACAGTCTCTGGTTATCTCCTGTATTAGATCCGCAGTCTCTGGTTATCTCCTGTATTAGATCCACAGTCTTTGGTTATCTCCTGTACTAGATCCGCAGTCTCTGGTTATCTCCTGTACTAGATCCACAGTCTCTGGTTATCTCCTGTACTAGATCCGCAGTCTCTGGTTATCTCCTGTACTAGATCCGCAGTCTCTGGTTATCTCCTGTATTAGATCCACAGTCTCTGGTTATCTCCTGTACTAGATCCGCAGTCTCTGGTTATCTACTGTACTAGATCCGCAGTCTCTGGTTATCTCCTGTATAGATCCACAGTCTCTGGTTATCTCCTGTACTAGATCCACAGTCTCTGGTTATCTCCTGTACTAGATCCGCAGTCTCTGGTTATCTCCTGTACTAGATCCACAGTCTGGTAATCTCCTGTACTAGATCCACAGTCTGGTAATCTCCTGTACTAGATCCGCAGTCTCTGGTTATCTCCTGTACTAGATCCGCAGTCTCTGGTCATCTCCTGTACTAGATCCAAAGTCTCTGGTCATCTCCCGTACTAGATTCGCAGTCTGTGGTCATCTCCTGTATTAGATCCAAAGTCTCTGGTCATCTTCTATACTAGATTTGCCGTCTCTGGTAATCTCCTGTATTAGATCCGAAGTCTCTGGTCATCTCCTGTACTAGATTCGCAGTCTCTGGTCATCTTCTGTATTAGATCTGCAGTCTCTGGTCATCTCCTGTATTAGATCTGCAGTCTCTGGTCCTCTCCTGTACTAGATCCGCAGTCTCTGGTTATCTCCTGTATTAGATACGCAGTTTCTGGTCATCTACTGTATTAGATCCGAAGTCTATGGTTATCTCCTGTACTAGATCCACAGTCTCTGGTTATCTCCTGTACTAGATCCGCAGTCTCTGGTTATCTCCTGTACTAGATCCACGGTCTCTGGTTATCTCCTGTACTAGATTCGCTGTCTGTGGTTATCTCCTGTACTAGATCTGCAGTCTCTGGTCATCTCCTGTACTAGATTTGCTGTCTGTGGTCATCTTCTGTAATAGATCCAATGTCTCTGGTCATCTCTTGTACTAGATTCGCAGTCTCTGGTCATCTCCTGTATTAGATCCGCAGTCTCTGGTCATCTCCTGTATTAGATCCGCAATCTCTGATCATCTCCTGTAGTACATCTATCAGTGAGCAGTAATGATGTGCGGTAATCTCTAGCTGATTTGCTGCAGTAAACTAATTTTGAGTCTTCCTGCTATTTGTTATATGTCTAAGAGCGGTTTGGGGGCCCAAAAATGTTTGCAGAGACAGCATCTCGTCCTGTCACAGATGTAACATGTACCATGGTCCGCACTGACAGTCTGTAGGAGACCTGCATGGGACCCGCGATCAGCAATGCTTTCCAGGCTCCTACAAAAAAAAAAAAAAAAAATGTGCATTTATTATTTATTTTTTTTACAAGTGAAAAAGGTAAAAAAAAAAAAAATGAACAGCTTTGCTGCAACAGGAGGAGAGCACCCAAGGCATATAAGCATGCTAGTAACAAGGCAGGATGAGGAATGATAACTATATGGGAACTTTTCGTCCAGGATTCAGGGATGCTGCAAATGACCTACAGGAATGATACTTAAATTGTCAATATTTTTCAAAGTTTTTTTTCTTTATTTTACCCACTCTGGCCCCTTTTCTGCACTTTTATGCAAAAAGTGAACTCTAAAAAGGCCTTGGATATTTAGTGTTTCCTATATGATTTTACCTCTGCAACTTTTCCTTCCCCTCTGTACAGCATTTAGTGTTTTGTCGCCATCTTGTGACCATTAATCTTATTGCATGTTCATTTTGTGCTTTATTTTGCATATTCAGTGTATACTATTATCTTTGGTTCTAGTTGCATAAAGTGAAAGTGTGTAGTACATTGCCTTCGTCTAATGGTGCAGTGTGCACTATATTATGTTTCTGCAATGCTAGGCTTTTTTTTCCCAGTGGCATTAAAAGAAATCTCAAAACCAATGAATCTGCATTTTTTTAGTGCAATAATTGGATCAATGTGCCTGACCTGAGTCATTGTGTGAAACCTATCAGACCTGTCACAATAATCAATTGAAAAAAAACAAAAAACACACAAACACCAAAAACAGTCCCAAGGAAAAAAAAAAAAAAATTTTTTATAATATATATATATATTTTATATATATATATATATATATATATATATATATATATATATATATAAAGAGAAAAAGCCCAAAACGACTCACAAACCTCAAAGGCTAGATGTAACTTTATCTAGACTTGTAGTTGAAACTGTTAGTTAAAAGTATATACTGTATTAGTTTATTTTTTACCACTTGAAGACCGGTGTTCTGTCAAAATAGCCAGTTCATCAAGATCTCCAATTACGTCACTTTCGGTTACTGTAAACCATCAATAATTGGAGATTTCGATGACTTGCCATTTTGACACAACACCGGCAAGCGTGTACACTCTGGTACACGAAGACTTTGCTGGTAACAACGAAAAAGTTGTCACTGCCGCGGAGTCAGCCATTTTGTTGGTTAGTATCGGCGCGGACTAACAAAATCCGCTCATGATACCGTGTTCCGGAGTGTACACGGTTGCCGGTGTTGTGTCAAAATAGTAAGTCGTCAATCTCCAATTAGTGACAGGTTACAGTAACTGGAAGTGATGTAATTGGCATAATAAACTCCCTTCCTGTCCAGGTCATTTTTTTTTCTAGTTTTCAGGACGGTGATACTTTGACTGACAATGACTTGGTCGTGCAACACTGCACAAATGATTTTTTTGAGACAGAGCTTTCTTTTGGTGGTATTAAATCACCATTTTTTAATATACTGTATATAAAAGACTGAAGAGTTTGGGGGAAAAACATTTTCCCTTAGTTTCTATTATAAAATTTTGCAAATAAATAATCTTTTTTTTTAAATAAATTTGAACCAAAGTGTATTCTGCTACATTTCTTTGGTAAAAATAACCCAAGTCAGTGTAAAAGATTTAGTCTGTGTGAAAGTTATAGCGTCTGCTTACTATATATTTGAAAATTGATTAATCCTGATGTACTGATTGCCCATCTCATTTCTTGAGGCTCCAAAATGCCAGGACAGTACACATACCCCCCAAATGACCCACTTTAGGTATTTAATAAGAGGCATAGTAAGCTTTTTGAAGTTGTAATTGTTTGTCACACATTTTTGAAAAATGATTAAAAGAGAGGATTTTTAAATTCGATCTTTTAAAGCAAGTTGTATTGAATTATATTGTAACTTTACTGTTTGCCCTAACATCATAAAGCGCTGCACAAACTGTTGGCGCTATATACAGTGGAACCTCAGATTGCGAGTAATGCAGTTTAAGAGTGTCTCGCAATACAAGCTGTTTTTTTTTTTAAATCCTGACTCGCTGTGCTAGCGTTATCTCGCAAGACGAGCAGGAATTTAAGCCGCTGGGGTGTGCAGTACCACATTTGACCAGAGGTGCGGGGGCACCAGCGATGCTCGGAGACACTCAGAGACGCGCAGACATTTGGAAACACTCTGTTTCTGAGTGTCTCCGAGCGTCTCTGAGTGTCTCAGAGCATCTCCGAGCATTTCCGAGTGTCTCCGGTGCCCCCGAACCCCTGGCCACATGTGGTACCGCATACACAAGCAGTGGCTGTGGAACACAATATCTGAGTTTCCATTATTTCCTATGGGGTAACTCGCTTCTATATAGGAGCGATTTGGATTACAAGCATTCTTCTGGAACAAATGATGCTTGTAATCCAAGGTATTACTGTATATCCTATATAATGATCATGATAATATTACACAGCATAGGCCTACCTCCTACAGGAGGTGAGGAGGCTATATGACGCTTCTTCACTACCTGTTTTAACCCATTTTTGCTGTACAAATGGTCTGAGGCATTTGCGTTCCTCTCCACCTGGATCATGTTTGGCAGGCTTGCTACCCACTGATCGCAAAATGGTGGATACGTTTTTTTTCCTGCTGCCGCAAAGTAAAGCATCACAACACCGGCATGAAAACACCCCTGTCTGCTGCTACTGCAGCCTAAGACGGGGGGCGCTAAAAACACAGTTTAACCATGGGTTTTTAATGCCCTCCAACAGCATGTCTAAATTTAGCCGTACACCCCAGAAAACATTCTTCTAATCCTCCTGAGTATGGGGATACCCCACGTGTAAAACTTTGCTGCCTAGATGCACAGCGGGGTCCAAAAACCAAGGAGCACCTTCATGCTTTCAAAGGATTCCTGACTACTTTTCACTTTTTTTAAAACCCTGAAGGGCCAGGATAGGAAAAACGCTCACAAAATGACATAGTGGGCATAGTGAGTCTTTTGAAGATCTCATTTTTTCCCACAAGTTTTTGGAAAATTAAAAAAGAAAAAAAATATATAATTTTTTTACACAAAGTTGTCAAATACAATATTTCTTACACACATCATAGAAATGCAGCCTTTACATGTGTGATCGCTGCGTTTGGTCGCATCATGTGATACAGGGCCAAGTTGACTGGTTCTGTAAGGTTGTTTTGTGATCTGCTGTGTACAATAAACACAACAATCATAAAGCATGCTTGTGTGCCCACTAGAGGGTACACACAAACACTGAAAAGGTGAGACTATTGAAGAAAATGCCTCCCACCCACACGATGCAACCATCTGGTAGTTTTTGTACAACAGCTGGATGGTGAGTGGTTAAACAACTTTCTTTATCAACTAGCTTTCGAGGGCAAATTACACATTTTTAACATACATGGTAAAAATAAAAATTTTTTGCTAGATAATTACTTAGAAAACCCCAAACATTATATATTTTCTAAAAGCAGAAGCCCTGGAGAAAAAAATGGTGGTTGTTGCAATTTTTTTTATGTCAAAGGATATTTGCATAGTGGTGTATCAAACACAGATTTTCAAGATAAAATACATTTAAATAAATTTTAGTGCACACAGACACAATATAATACCCAACTATATTGGTAAAATATAAAAGATGGTGTTGCATTGAGTAAATGGATAACAAACATGTCACGATTTAAAATTGCGCAAGCATGCGAAATGGTGACAAACTACAGTATCTAAAACTGACCATAGGTGATGCTTTAAAAGCCTTTGCAGGTTATCAGTTTAGAGTTAAAGTGGTTGTAAACCCCATTCATGAAATTTGACCTAAGCACATGTAACCAAGTCTCAGGCCTTTTCAGGCCTAATGGAGACCTCCAACGTTAGGGACAGCTGACATCCTTCTGTGTAGAGTGGGTTACGAGGCATGGTGGGTGCAATGTAAGGTAGATTAATGGGCACCAGACACTTCTTGAATGCAAAGAGATTTATTGTCTCTTAAACAGAACTGTCGGAGAGAGGGTTAGGGCCAGGACACCCTTTAGTAGTTGCAATGTTAACCACTTCAATACCAGGCACTTAGGCACCTTCCTGCCCAAGCCAATTTTCAGCTTTCAGCGCTGTCGTAATTTGAATGACAATTGCGCGGTCATGCAACACTGTACCCAAACAAATTTTTTATCATTTTGTTCCCACAAATAGAGCTATCTTTTAGTGGTATATGATCACTTCTGCGGTTTTTATTTTTTGCGCAACAAATAAAAAAAGTAAGTTTTATTCTTCAATGACGGGCACTGATATGGCTGCACTGATGGGCACCGATGAGTTGGTACCAATGAGGTGGCACTGATGGGCACTGATGGGCACTGATACGTGGCACAGATGGACACTGATAGGTGGCACTGATGACATTGATGGGTGGCATTACTGGGCATCACTGGTTTAAAATGGTGCCAGTCAGTGCCCATTTGTGGGCACTGATTGGCACAGATTGGGCACGTGGATGGCCATGGGGCACATACCTGGCCATCCACATTTTGCCCGGCTCCCTGGTGGTCCTGGCGGCTTCCCTGGTGGTGTAGTGCGGGCATCCGAGGGGGTGCTGCGCTGATAAATAATCAGCGCAGACCCCCCTGTCAGGAGAGCAGCCGATCGGCTCTCTTCTACTCGCATCTGCCAGACGCGAGTGAGGAAGCCGATCAACGGCTCTTCCTATTGATATCGTGATCAGCCGTGATTGGACACGGCTGATCACGTGGTAAAGAGCCTCCGCCAGAGGCTCTTTACCAAGATCGGTGGAGCGGTGTGTCAAACTGACACATCGCTCCACCAATTGCCGTAATGCGCACCCCCATGGGAGGGCGGCAGCATGTTATCCTGCTGGATGTCATATGATGCCCAGTCAGGATAACTGAACCACCGCCCAGCCGATAATCTGCTATAGGCCAGGCGGGAAGTGGTTAATTTAGCAGACGCCGAGACTTCTATAGGAAGACAGCAATGCAGGGAAAGGCATCCAGCATGACACCACATCTGCATGAGTAGGGCCGCTATCTCCTATGGCAACAGTCTTGTAACATTTTCCAACAAAGGTGGTAATAAACCTATTCATTTCTTCTACAATCTCCTATTGTAGATCTTCACTCAACTGAGCTCCCAGTCTTTCACTAGGCTTGCTGATCCACTGCCACTGGATCCCCTGAGCTCTTCCAATCTTCTCCTTCAGTATCTTCCTCGTCACCCCACTAGCCTGCTTGGTCCCTGGCTTGGCACACAATATTGCTCGGCAAGTGTCACCTCCACTGGCTGGGTCCCTGGCTTGCCATCTGCTGAAGTTTCCTAATTTTTCACCGTCCCCGGTTGGTGAGAATACTGCTCTGGTACTTGCTTCAGTTACTCACTGTGGTCCCTGGCAGGGGCGTTGCTAGGGGGCAAAAAGACCAGGGGCTTCAGCCCGAAGTCCAAGGCCGGCACGGGGGGGGGGGGGATAATGGCGTTTTTTGGCTGGGTGGTGGGGTTGTGTGGCGGGGGGTAAGCTCACTTGCTGGTTGCTGCTCGGCTTACCAGTGGCCATCAATGCTGACCACTAAACTGACCTACCTACCTACCTGACACACACTGACCTACCTGACACACACTGACCTACCTGACATACACACTCTGACCTACCTGACATACACACACTGACCTACACACACTGACCTACCTGACACACAATGACCTACCTCACACGCACTGACCTACACACACTGGCATACCTGACCTACCTGACACGCACTGACCTACCTGACACGCACTGACCTACACACACTGACCTACCTGACATACACTGACCTTCCTGACATACACTGACCTACCTGACACACACTGAACTACCTGACACACACTGACCTACATACACTGACCTACCTGACACACACTGACCTACATGACATACACTGACTTACCTGACACGCACTGACCTACCTGACACGCACTGACCTACCTGACATGCACTGACCTACCTGACACGCACTGACCTACCTGACACGCACTGACCTACCTGACACGCACTGAACTACCTGACACGCACTGAACTACCTGACACACACTGACCTACCTAAAACACACTGACCTACATACACTGACCTACCTGACACACACTGACCTACCTGACACGCACTGACACGCACTGACCTACAAACACTGACCTACCTGACACACACTGAACTACCTGACACACACTAACCTACATACACTGATCTACCTGGCACACACTGAACTACCTGACACGCACTGCCCTACCTGACACGCACTGCCCTACCTGACACGCACTGCCCTACCTGACACGCACTGACCTACAAACACTGACCTACCTGACACACACTGAACTACCTGACACACACTGACCTACACACACTGACCTACCTGACACACACTGACCTACCTGACACGCACTGACCTACCTGACATGCACTGACCTACCTGACACGCACTGACCTACCTGACACGCACTGACCTACCTGACACGCACTGACCTACAAACACTGACCTACATACACTGACCTACATACACTGACCTACATGACATACACTGACCTACCTGACACGCACTGACCTACCTGACACGCACTGACCTACAAACACTGAACTACCTGACACACACTGAACTACATACACTGACCTACCTGACACGCACTGAACTACCTGACACGCACTGAACTACCTGACACGCACTGAACTACCTGACACGCACTGAACTACCTGACACGCACTGACCTACCTGACACGCACTGACCTACCTGACACACACTGACCTACCTGATACACACTGACACACACTGACCTACCTGACACACACTGACCTACCTGATACACACTGACACACACTGACCTACACTGACCTACACTGACCTACCTGACACACACTGACCTACCTGACAGACATACACTGACCTGGTACCTGACATATACACACTGACTGACCTACCTGACCAGGAGGAGACAGACTTCATGTGTGCAGGTCCTGCAGCTGCAGCTCAGCCATGGTGCTGGTGGGTGAAGCAGCCAGAGGAGAGGAGGAGAGCCGCCCATCCGAGCGCTGAGCAGGGATCGATGTGGCACAGCAGGCCCCTTTGTAATTCCCGCCTTCTGGAGCCTTCTTCACAGCTGGGAGAGGGCTGAGTTGAAGGAGTGCAGGCGCTGGGGATGCTGCTCAGGGTGGCGGTGGTGGTGGCGGCGTCTTCTCTCTTCTTCTCTTCCTCCTGGGCTCTTCCCGGCTGCCGAGGTATCCCCCTCCCTGCTGCTCTGCACTACACGCCACCACCGGACCAGCGGCGGGACGTTCCAGTACAGAACTCGCAGAACAGGCCCCACTAGCACGGAGGAGGAAGTGCAATCCTCCTCCGCTTTGAATGCTGGGCAGTGATGTCACTGGTTGCTAGCCGCTAGGCGGCTATAGCAACCAGTGACCAAGAATAGAGTCAGGCGGGGGCTGAGCTGGAGCCAGAGCCAGCGCTACCACGGCTCAGTCCGCCCCTGTCCCCTGCATTCGTCCCTGGACCGGACAAGAGACTCGGGGCTATTGGCCCCAGGCTCGGGGCTGTAGCCCCAATAGCCACCCCCTAATGACGCCTCTGGTCCCTGGTAATAAGGTGGTTGGTCCTTTAGTGGCGACAGCTTCCCCTCTACCTCCGACCATGACAGGTTCTCCGGCCGGCAGAACCGTCACTTCTGGTTGGACTGCAAGCCACAGTCCCAACCCTACGCTGCTCTCTTGCTTCTGGATATGCCCTCAGACAGCCTAGCAGCCAGATGTCCCCGGGATAGGCCTCAGGCTCTGGTCTAGCAGCCCAGGGCAGCACAACACAAGTCCACCCAGACAGCCGTCCAGGTGGCACAGAACTCCGATCACCTGACTCCACCCAAATAAATAGGTTCTCCCAGCAGGCCAAGGGATTCTAGAAAATCCCTGCCCATTGGCTGACATACCCCACATACTCATAACCTGACCTTGCAATGCCCTTGTCTTATCTAATGTCGCCAGTTACCCAGCCACCTAGCGACAGAAGAGAGAAGTACAGGAATTCCAGAATTAGGGCAAAGTCAGTTGACCCCCTAGCAATTGGCCAAGGCAACTATCACTTGGCAAATAAATTTAAGAGCAACCTTGCCTAAACATCAGGGTGCTACACACATATCTGTAGTGTTTACTTATCTCTCTCCAAAGCTCTAAAGCCCCTGTACAGAATATCGCACAAAAAAATACCAGTTTCGACAGGATCATACGATAATCTGATCATTAGTACACAGCTGTCATCCAAAATTTCCCAAAGCGACAAACACGAAAATTTTTCTCGTACGATACCAGATCATATTTTTGTTTAATCAGTACAGTTTTTCGTCTGAAAATACAATACAAATACATTACATCACTTCCGAATTTTTATTCTGTCATACGAGAATTTTTGTACTTTGGTAACCTATTCATTTTCAATATGGCGACTAGCATGCAAACACAAATACGGACAGACATTTGTCCGATAATCTCATCATGTGTACTAGGCTTAAGTGCCATTTGTCTCTGGTGCTCCGTTCCTCTCTTATCAGCAGAATCACTTCTGAGGAGTTCTCCGACACATGAGATAACAGTAGCTGAAAATTTATGTCGGGGAGGGAGCTTAGAGGTAGATTAGCAGGGAGCTTGTCTATTCAGACTACAGCTCTGCATGTTTCTTTGTTCCTCTGTCTATGTGGAGGGGGGGGGGGTGCCTTTCCTCCAATCAGCTCTCACACAGTGTATGCCCAGACTCCACACCCACTGCTAGAAGAGGAAGAAAGATTTCTAACACGATCTGCACTTTTCAAATAGTGTAGAAAGGGGAAGACAGCAGATATACAAGTAAAACTTATGTAGGGAGATTGGTTTCATCTCTGTGTATCATCTGAGGCTGTTCACTTCACTGGGTATATGTGCGGGTTTACATCCACTTTAAGCATTAACTAGGGCCCTTTATCCCCATGTAAGGAGTGCGTATGCCCCATGGTTTTGAGAAGTGGGATTTATCTTTCATTTTATGAAAATGGGGTACTTTGACGCAGTAGTGGGCTTAAGCACGTATGGCCATATGATGTGACTAAATCCCCATATTCACTTATTAAGATCAATTGATTTTAAGTAGCCTTGCAAGATTTGAAAGCAACTTTTTTTGTGTATGTGTGCGCTATTCTCGATGGCTGAATTTGTATATTGGTCTTTATAGCAGCACCAACCTTAGAAATGTAAGTTTAGGGTGTGCCCTCCAACCCTTTGTTTATAAGTTCAATGGGGACGCAACACAACCGACTGTATTGTATAGAATCAGTGCTTGGACAACAACAATTGCTAAACTCAGACCTAGAATATCTAAATCAAAATCCAAAGTAATTTAAACTCCATCTGTAGGCTCCTGTCCATTTCTTGCACTGTCAAGGATACGTTTTGTTTTCTGCTCTAAACCAATCACTAGTAAATAGAGTATTGGAGGATAGATAAGATTAAGCATTGTTTGTACATCACTTTTTTTACCTTTACAACCCGCTGAGGCTGCAGCAACAGACAGCTGAAAAAAATTGGGCTCAGGGAAATTTTTTTAAAATGCTGCAGAGCAGGGTGGCCAGCATTTGGGAGATCCCTCTCTGCCTGTGGACTCCCCTGCTGATCTTACAGGGCTGGGCCTGGTACTGGAGGGGCGGTGCTACCCCCTTGTTAGCAGCCCTGGAGACTGGTACTCTTTATGGAGATATCAGGGGTCTATTAGACCCCTAATGTCTCCCCTGCCCATGAAAGCAGCCGATCAAAGACAGATCGTGTTTGATCGGCTCCTTCCCTGCATATAACACGTAAGCAGCGGCAGCCATGATCTTGGTATTACCACTTCCGATCAGCGCATTTATATATACACATAGATAAGACAGGAAGTGGTTAAAAAAGAAATAACAACATTAAGTAATCATTAGTACATAAATTGCATATAATGTATAAAAAAATAATTAAATGGCAGATTTACTTCAAATAATACAATAAAATATCAAAAGACGTTTCATCTAATATATAATATAGCCCAAGCTATAGCTGAAAGATGGCTACAGTGTGGGCTTCCTCTGCCGGGAGAGCGTACATGGACATCCTCCCGTGATCGCGCTGCCTGCGCACCCCCTGCAGCACGCAGGCAGCCCCCTCTGTAATCGCAGAGTCTTTCACAGATCGATCACAATCACAGCGACTCTTGTGATCAGTTGTCAGCCAATGATAGCTGCTCACAGGATGTAAACACAAGCCAGTTATCGGCTTTTCTTTCCTCATGCTGACAGCGTGAGAAGAGAGATGATAACCGGCTTGTGCTAGGGACATGTGCACTGATAATCAGGGCACTTATTATCAGTGTCTTGATTATAAGTGCAGTCCCAACAGTGCTGCCAATCAGTGCTCACCAGTGCCTCCTCATCAGTGTCACCTATCAGTGCTCATCAGTGGCACCTATCAGTGCCCATCAGTGCCCTATCAGTGCTGCCTATCAGTGCCACCTCTCAGTGCCACCTATGAAAGCCCATCAGTGCCACCTATTAGTGCCCATCAGTGCCCACCAGTACCACCTATGAGTGCCCATCAGTGCCAACTATCAGTGCTGCCTCATCAGTGCCCATCAGTGCAGTCAATTACTGCCCATCAGTGCAGCCTCATCAGTGCACATTAGTGAAGGAGAAAAATTACGCATTTGCAAAATTTTATAACAAACCTTGAAAAAAATGTTTTCAAAATTTTTCGGTCTTCTTTCGTTTGTTTAGCAAAAAATAAAAAACCTAGTGGTGATTAAATGCCACCAAAAGAAAGCTTTATTTTTGTGAAAAAAACGTATAAAAATGTCATATGGGTACAGTGTTGCATGACCGCGCAATTGTCATTCAAAGCGTGGCAGAGATGAAAGCTGAAAATTGGCCTGGGCAGGTAGAGGATACAAGTGCCTAGTAGGCAAGTGGTTAATCATTTTTTAATTTTCCTATTATTTATGACTTTTTAAAAAAAATTTTAAACACACTGTGACAAGAGTAATATAATGTTACCATAGTAATATTGTACTACTCTGGTGAAGTGCTCAGGATTTTATTTTATTTTTTTACACATTATGTTTGCATATAGCAATGTATTACATTGCTATAAGCAAGCATTTTGCTAAATCCAACTGTTTCATTCTGTCTGTTTTGTTTTGATTAGCTGTGATTGGTCAGAGCTAATCACGTGGTACAGATGGGCTGTGATTGGCCCTGTCTGTATCATGTGAACACACTGACCAATCCCATCTAGCAACACAGTTGTATTCAATGGATGGAATGAAAGGAAGCCATGTATTGTTTACAACTGTCATGTGACCTGCTATGATATGTCACGGGATCACATGGCACCGGCAACGAGCCGGGACGCAGATTGGTCTTTGACCGTGACCCATGGGTGCAGTCGGTGACAGATCGAGCCACTGCATCATATGACGCCCAGTCAGGATGACTGAACCACCGCTCGGCCGGCAATTTGCTATTGGTCAGGAAGGTGTTAAAAATTATTATTTTTTGTACTGTCACCAATCAGTGTCCCTAATTACCGTCACACCCATTACATGATAAAGCTGTACTGCACTGGTGAAAGTATGTTTAAAAAAAAAAAAATGTTTTTTATTTTTTTATTTTTAAATTTCTTCTTTTTCCCAAAAATTCTGACAAAAATCTACAACTTCAAAAAACTTGTCATGCCTCTTACTAAATACCTTGGACTGTCTACTTTGCAAAAAGGGTCATTTGGGGGGTATACAGTATCTCACAAAAGTGAGTACACCCCTCACATTTTTGTAAATATTTTATTATATCTTCATGTGACAACACTAAAGAAATGACACTTTGCTACAATGTAAAGTAGTGAGTGTACAGCTTGTATAACAGTGTAAATTTGCTGTCCTCTCAAAATAACTCAACACACAGCCATTAATGTCTAAACTACTGGCAAGAAAAGTGAGTACACCCCTAAGTGAAAATGGGCCCAATTTGCCATTTTTCTCCCCAGTGTCATGTGACTCGTTAGTGTTACAAGGTCTCAGGTGTGAATGGGGAGCAGGTGTGTTAAATTCGGTGTTATCGCTCTCACTCTCTCATACTGGTCACTGGAAGTTCAACATGGCACCTCATGGCAAAGAACTCTTTGAGGATCTGAAAAAGAGAATATTTGTTCTACATAAAGATGGCCTAGGCTATAAGAAGATTGCCAAGACCCTGAAACTGAGCTGCAGCAAAGTGGCCAAGACCATACAGTGGTTTACCAGGACAGGTTCCACTCAGAACAGAAGTTGAATGCACGTCCTCAGCTTCATATCCAGAGGTTGTCTTTGGGAAATAGATGTATGAGTGCTACCAGCATTGCTGCAGAGGTTGAAGGGGTGGGGGTCGGCCTGTCAGTGCTCAGACCATACACCGCACACTGCATCAAATTGGTCTGCATGGCTGTCGTCCCACATGGAAGCCTCTTCTAAAGATGATGCACAAGGAAGCCCGCAAACAGTTTGCTGTCAGACAAGCAGACTATGGACATGGATAACTGGAACCATGTCCTGTGGTCTGATGAGACCAAGATAAACTTATTTGGTTCATATGGTATCAAGCGTGTGTGGCGGCAACCAGGTGAGGAGTACAAAGACAAGTGTGTCTTGCCTACAGTCTAGCATGGCGGTGGGAGTGTCATAATCTGGAGCTGCATGAATGCTGCCGGCACTGGGGAGCTACAGTTCAATGAGGGAACCATGAATGCCAACATGTACTGTGACATACTGAAGCAGAGCATGACCCCCTCCCTTCGGAGACTGGGCCGCAGGGCAGTACTCAAACATGATAACGACCCCAAACACACCTCCAAGATGACCACTGCCTTAGTAAAGAAGCTGAGGGTAAAGATGATGGACTGGCCAAGCATGTCTCCATGCCTAAACCCTATTGAGCATCTGTGGGGCATCCTCAAATTGAAGGTGGAAGAGCACAAGGTCTCTAACATCGACCAGCTCTGTGATGTCATCATGGAGGAGTGGAAGAGGACTCCAGTGGCAACCTGTGGAGCTCTGGTGAACTCCATGCCCAAGAGGGTAAGGCAGTGCTGGAAAATAATGGTGGCCACACAAAATATTGACACTTTGGGCCCAATTTGGACATTTTTACTTAGGAGTATACTTACTTTTGCAAGATTCTGTATGTACTGTCCTGGCGTTTTCAGACCTCATGAAATTAGATAGGCCGTCAGTATATCAGGATTGTACAATTTTCAGATATCTCCCATAGTTTGTGGACACTATATACTTTCCTTCAGATTACATAATCTACACTGCTTTGGGTTATTTTCACCAAAGAAATAAGGCAGAATCAGTGGCATACCAGCAGGGGGAGCGGTCCACCCTGGGTACCACACATTGGGTGTGGGAGTGTCATCCATACCTCCGCGATTAACAGCCCCAGTGAATAAAGGCTAAATCCTTCTGGAGCAGCAGTGACTTTCCCGGGAGGGGCGTGCTAATGTGGGCGCACCTGCCCCAAAGCTTGTGCGGGGTGTTTGCTGTCCCACGCAATTTTAGCTCTCTGACAGCTGGCATCGCTCCCCGCCAGCTACCTTTCTCACTGGCAATACAGAAGGTGCAACTTTGATGAACCCACACCCTATCACGCCTCCTCTGCTCTGATGTCTTCTGTGTACACAAACAGGAGGAGGAGGAGAGACGCCGCTGTACACGTGCCGCTCATCTGAGGTCTGATCATCACACACTATATATAGTTGGCATATATAGATTAGAATTGCGCGCGGGGGATAGGGAGGTGATATAAATTAATACTTGCAGTGATTTGGGTGTGGGGGAGAGGGTACTGCTTATGCTAGGGGGCATTTTAGGCAATGTTATTGGATATTAAATCTGCCCCACCCCAGCACAAATCCTCCCTCCTCCCAAGGTGGGCACATACTACCTTCTCCCCCACCCCTGATTCAAAGAGGTGCTGGCTGCTATGCAGGGGACAATCATGGCATCCAGGACCCTTAGCACCCCGCTAGAGATGCAGGTCAATCACCCCAGGTGCTCACACTAATGCCCTCCTGCCAGACAAGTAGGTGGAGCCAGGTGGCAGAACTTTTTCCGTCACTGGGCTCCAGGACTCAGGGCCAGTTTACACAATGAATTGCACAGGATCACAATGTGTGTTCCTGTGCGATTCGCATGTGTTCCAGGTGCAGTACAATTTCAGCCCATTCATTTGAATCAGCTGAAATTGTGCCAGACCGCACCAAGAGTTATAAGACGCACAGGAAACGTGTTATATGGTACTATTGTGCCATATGGTCCAATGCAGATAAACGCATTACATTTGGGACCTGCGTTTGTGGTGTCATTAAGTTAACATTGACACCCACTGCAGATCACAACTGAAGTGCGTTTTCAATGCAGTGCGAGAAATGCACATGGAACGCAGGTTTCCTGCATTGCATGCTGGTGTGAACTGGCCCTTAGACCGGCTTTGCGGGAAGTTTTTCATATCTCAGGAATGTCCCACAAAAAGTGGGGAGTATTGTTGATTAATTTGTACTAGAAGGAGGCAGGGTTTGTGTTTGGGGCACTGACATACCAACGGGGGGCCAAGGGGGGAAAGCAGGAAACCCCAGGTGCCACACATTGGGCGAGGGGGAGTCAGGCCGCACCCGCGTGACACCCACCAGAGGAGTGACACCCAGGGCCGGCCGCCAGATTGCCTCCACCACTCACTAACACCTGAGAGCGAAGCAGGGGGCAAAACAGGAGAGAGACACAGTAGCGCTTAACAGACAGCCAGAGCTGCCGGAGTAAATATTTCATATTAACAAGCTGGTGATTGGTTGCTAGGACCACCTAGCAAAACTAATCACCTGCTGGTTAACTCCGCCAGGTCCCACTGTCTATTAAGCGCTGCTGTGTCTCTCTCCCATTCTGCTCCCTGTTTCTCTCTCCTGTGTCTTCTATTCTGCATGCCTGAATAAGGTAGGAAGAGGCAGATCTGCGGGGGGGAAGGGGCTGTGTAATGTAAAGGGGTCCCGAGGTGTGTGGGGGGGGCTGTGTAATATAAAGTGGTCCAGAAGTGCGGGGGCTGTGTGATGTTAAGGGGTCCAGAGGTGTGGGGGGGAGTTGTGTGATGTAAAGTGGTCCAGGGGTGCAGGGGCTGTGTAATGTAAAGGGGACCTTCCTACATTTTACCCGCAGTTATAGCTGCAGTCCTATAGATTTCTATTAAGTTCCACATTTTTTTCTGCATTTTTTTAAAGCGCACCAAAAGTCGCGCATGCTGCATCCTTGGCACACTTTCAGAAAACAGGAATTTTTTTTTGGGGGGGGGGTTGGAATGACACCATGTTTTACTGCACAAGGTGACACCAACTCTAGTCATGTCACTGGCAGTATCACACAGTAATGCCCTGTACACACGGTGTGAGCTTTTTGTTGGAAATTCTGACCATGTGTAGGCTCCATCGGACATTTTCCGCTGGAATTTCCGACACAAAATTTGAGATCTGGCTCTCAAATCTTCCGACAACTAAATCCGTTGTCAGGAGGGGAGTAAGAGTGCCCAGTATTGAAGGGGATATAGAACAAAAGAAATTCTGATCGTGTGTACACAATTCCAACGCACAAAGTTCCACACATGCTCGGAATCAAGCAGAAGAACCGCACTAGCTATTGAACTTCATTTTTCTTGGCTCGTCGTACGTGTTGTGCGTCACCGCGTTCAGAATTTCCGACAAGATTTGTGTGACCGTGTGTATGCAAGACAAGTTTGAACCAACATCCGTCGGGAAAAAAAACATGGATTTTGTTGTCGGAAAATCCTGTTGTGTGTGCAGGGCATTAGTGTGCCGCTGCCAATTACATTTATTTCTGGTGCTAGCCGCCTGATGACAATCCTCAGGTCGGTTGCCGCCATTTTTGCAGAGGAGAAGGAGGGTCCTGGCCGCCTGGGAGAGCAGAGGGAGGATTCTTCCAGATTCCAGGTCACAGTGCGCGGAGGCGTTACACGTGACGTCACTTGACGTCGATGCCCTGTGCGACCACATGCCCGCCTGGGGGGTGCCAGATATAGGATGCGCCCCGGGTGCCAAATGCTCTAGGTACGCTCCTGGGTATACACTTTACCTAAATCTCCTAAATCTATCAAGAAAGATTATTTATATGCAAAATGTTATAATGGAAACAAATAAAAACACTTTTTAAAAAAAATTTAGTATTTTATATTTTATTTAGCAAAAAGTAAAAAACACAGTGGTGATTAAATACCACTAAAGGAAATCTTTATTTGTGTTAACAAAATTATAAAAATTTAGATTGGGTACAGTGTTGCACGACCGCGTGTGACAGCGCTGAAAGCTGAAAATTGGCCTGGGCAGGAGGGGAGTAAGAGTGCCCAGTATTGAAGGGGATATAGAACAAAAGAAGGTTCATATATCAGTGTCCATGTATTAAAAAATAGATACTGAAATATACAGGACATAATACGTTTTACTGTGTCGTGTCCATTGATACAGAAGAAAAACAGATACTGAGCATTACACCCAATGTACAGAACAAGAGAATTACAGCAAACATGCAGATCAAGAGAAGTGTTACTATGTAGTTTCCATATATTCAAAACAGATACTGAGAATTAAATTTACCTTATGTTTAATTTTGATTGAGCGGTTTTACTGTACAGCGTCCATTCCATACAACTCCATCAAGAACAACAGATACTGAGAATTACACCCAGTAAACGGAACTTCTCATTACTATGCAATATTCATACATATAGAATAAGAACAAATACTGAGAATTACACCCAGCAACAGGGTGGGAGAAGTTTCACTGTGCACTGTCAGTGTATACAGAATAAAAACAGATACTGAGCATTACACCCAGCATAAAATATAAGAGAAGTGTTACTGTGCACTGTCCATATCTACAGAAACTGAACATAAGGAACAAGAGAATACAAACAGAATACAAACAAGTGATACTGTGCAGTGTTCAAATATACAGAATACTAACAAATGCTGAAGAGTGGTACCGTGCAGTTTCCATACATATAGAAAATGAAAAAATACTGAAAACTACATCCAGCATACAGAATAAGAGAAGTGTTATGCCGCGTACACACGATCGGTTTCTCGTCGGAAAAAGATATGATGGCTTTTCTGACAGGATTCCGTTCAAGTTTGCCTTGCATACACACGGTCACACAAAAGTTCGCTGAAATTACGACCGTCAAGAACGCAGTGACGTACAACACTACGATGAGCCAAGAAAATGAAGTTCAGTGCTTCCAAGCATGCGTCGAATTGTTTCCGTGCATGCGTAGGGATTTTGCGCGTCAGGATTTCCACAAACGATAGCATTTTCGGATAGGAACTTTTCCCGACCAAAAAATTAAGAGCATGCTCTCAATCTTTTGCTGGCTGGAATTCCACCAACAAAAGACTGATGGAGCATACACACGGTCGCATTTTCCGACGAGAAACTCTCATCGGTCTTTTGCGGGCCGAAATTCTGGTCATGTGTACACGGCATTACTGTGCAGTGCCCATACATGGAGAATACTGGATAAAAGATACTGAGAATTACACCCTGAATACAGAAAAAAGAAGTGTTATGCCCTGTACACACTTTTGGATTTTCCGCCGGAAAATGTTCAATGTGAGCTTGTTGTCGGAAATTTCGACCGCGTGTAGGCTCCATCTGACATTTTCCATCGGCATTTCCGTCACACAAAATTTGAGATCTGGATCTCAAATTTTCCGACAACAAAATCCGTTCTCGTAAATTCCGATCGTGTGTACACAATTCCGATGCAGAAAATTCCATGCATGCTCGGAATCAAGCAGAAGAGCCGCACTGGCTATTGAACTTCATTTTTCTCGGCTTGTCGTACGTGTTGTACGTCACCGCGTTCTTGACGTTCGGAATTTCCGACAAGATTTGTGTGACCGTGTGTATGCAAGACAAGTTTGAGCCAACATCCGTTGGAAAAAATCCATGGATTTTGTTGTCAGAATGTCCGATCATGTGCACGTGGCATAACTGTGCAAATTCCATAGAAACAGAAGAACAACAGATACTGAGAATTGTATAAAGAATAAAATTCTGCACACAGTGATTAAATGAATATAAATAAATGACCCAACAGCTGCACTCATATGTATGTACACACCAAAAAAAACTGATAAAATAAGCAAAATGTTGAGTGGTCATTATTTTTGATAGTTTTCTTGAAATGTTAAATGTCCTATGTGTCCACTAGATGGTGGTGGCATCACTGTAATAGAAAATAGGTGCTTAAAATGTGCTGTGACAATACACCGAGATCAGCCACAACTTTATGACCACTGACAGCTAAAGTAAATAACATTTATTATTACAATGACAATTAAAAGTCAGTGGGATATATTAGGCAGCAAGTAAACATGTTGTCCATGAAGTTGATATGTTGTTCAAGAATGGTTTAAGGAACACAATGAGTTTTAGGTGTTGATTTGGCCTCACAATTCTCCAGATCTCAGTTCAATCGAGTATCTGTCAAATGTGCTGGAAAAAACAAATCTGATCCATGGAGGCCCCACCTTGCATCTTACAGGACTTAAAAGATCTGCTACTGATGGCTTGGTGCCAGATACCACAGCATACCTTCAGAGGTCTAGTGGAGTCCATACCTCGATGCTCCCCCTACCACTTATTATACCACAGTGCTCCCCCTACCACTCATTATACCACAGTGCCCAGAGCAGCCGCCCCTCCTGCCCATCCCCAGTCCCGGTCCTGACTATTCCTACTCATCTGGAACCTCTCCCTGTATCAAGCACTGTCCCTAACCAATGGGTTCCTTTCCCTAACCAACCACTCACTCAAAGTGTGCCCAAATTATGTTTGTTCCCCCTTTTTTAAAGACTCCCTTGTTAGAATGACTGCCTAAACTCTTGCAGGAATTTGGAATCAAATCAGACACCTATTTAACCAGAGAAGACTGATGGAGTGCATAAGGGGACAGTTTCCCCTATCAGACTCCTCTTCCCTTGTAGCATCGGCATAATGTCACCTACAAAAAGGAAGGATGCCTACACCCGCCTACAAACAGGTTACACTAATTTCTGTTCAATGTCATGTTGTTAAGCGCTACACAAACTGTTGGTGCTATATAAATCCTGTATAACAGGGGTCTCTAAACTTTTTAAATAAAGGGCCAGTTTACTGTCTTTCAGACTTTAGGGGGGCCGGACTAGGACCAGTGGGAGTAGAAAATGTACTGGCATCCAGTGGTTGTAAACAATGCCCTATCTTGGTATCAGTGGAAGGAATAGTGCCGCATTGTTTGTGTCAGTTGGTGGAAAAGTGCCCTATTGTTGGTGTCAATGGAAGAAATTTTGTCCCATTGTTGGTGACAGTGGGAGGAATTGTGCCCTTTCGTTGGTATCAATGAAAGGAATTATGCCCCATCATTGATGTCAGTGGGAGGAATTGTGCCCCACCATTGGTGTCAATGGAAGGAATTGTGCCCCACCATTGGTGTAAGTGGGAGGAATTGTGCCCCACACCATTGGTGTCAGTGGGAGGAATTGTGCCCTTTTAAAGGTGTCAGTGGGGGGAAAAATGCCCCATTGTGGGTTTCAGCGACAGGAATTATGTTCCATTGTTGGTGTCAATGGATGGAATAGTACAAGGCCAGGATAAAAGTAAGAAAAGGGCCACATCCGGCCACCGGGCCACAGTTTGGAGACCACTGCTGTATAAGGCTCGGTTCGCACTGCATGCCGATGCAGCTTCCAGCAGGGGTCCTGTGCGTCCTGGTTCACCGTTTCCGGTAGGGTTGCCACCTCATCCCTTTAAACCCGAACACATAGTAATTACACACGTTCTGAGACTAATTTAGTGCAGATAAAGCACCAAGTGAGTTTAATTACCACCTTAATATGTGTTCGGGTTTAAAGGGATGAGGTGGCAACTCCGATTTCAGCCCGGACCTGAAACAGACCAAAAGACGCACAGGGCTCCTGTACAAATTTGCACCGGAGATATGTGAACCGGCTCCATAGAGAGCCATTCACAATCTCCTGCTATTGCAAATTGGATGCAGAGGTTCCACATCCAATTCTCAATAGTGTGAACTCGGCCTTAGAATAATAATATTGTAGGTAAGGGACAGAGGTAGAAAAGGTGTTATTTGGCAAAACTAATACTAATTAAACAGTTTTGTCCTAAAGGTATACCTTTTATGCAAAGAAGATAATCCATCAAATGATTTTATCTCTTGACTACAGTAAACAGAAAGTTGATATTCTGTGTATCCTCAGTGCTGCTCGGGGTGTTTGGTTAGCCTAGTAGCAGGTTCTCCATGTGTGTGCAGTAATGTGTGGTATGTCCCTCCTCCTGGTTGATGGTTCAGGTGTGTAGGACATGCCCCCATAGTGAGCTCAGGTACAACCTGTACAAACACAGACAGAACACCTGAGACGCTGGCTCTACCATACCTGCTATACTCACCTGGAACCATGCATGTCAGCATCCCTATCACAGAGACGCTGGTGGACGAACTCGGGGGACATTATGTGGTTAAGTGATGATTTTTTTTTTTGCACTTTTTTCATGTGACCTGTTTAGAAGGACTGGTGTAGATAAGCTTATCTTGGGCTGGTATATACGTACCAAAATCCATCTGGTTCCTGTTGAGCCACCTAAATTTAGGTTTGTGCGTCCTGCTATCTGTTCAACAGAAGCTGGTCTAATGACCGACTTCTGTCAAATTGTTCTGCTGGAAAACTAGCATTCGATCAATCGGCGCTTGCAGTGCAGATCAGTGTATTCTGACAGGAGAGTAGTCCGCCGTGGTCAGAATACAATGTTGCAGTGGGAGATATCCCTCCATCCACATCGCTTGTGTTGATGCAGGGATCTGTGAGAAATGTTTTTTTTTTCTTTCAACCCCCTCGTTGTATGTCCAGCATTAGGCTGGGTTAATGTGGGTGCAGGGGAGCATTTTATTGAGAACTGTCTCCACGCTTCTAAACTTTTTGGCCAGATATGAAAATTTTTAAAGATTAGGCTTACGCTCAAACTTACATTTACAAAGAAACATTTGTATTCTCAGAAAAAGATTTTCCATCCTGATCCTTCAAATGTTCTCATCCCTGAGGTTCAAATGAATGTCAATTTGACCCCACTAATGGTTAGAAAATCAAACGAGTGTTCTTAAAACAAAACCATGAAAACAAAATTATACTAGTGTATTGCCAAATTAAAGTGATTGTAAGGGTTCATGTGTTTTTTTTTTTTGTTTTTTTTTTAACAAACATATCATACTTGCCTCCACTATGCAGCTCGTTTTGCACAGAGTGGCCCCGAACATCCCCTTTCGGGGGTCCCCCGGCGGCTCTCATTGTTCCCCCACACATCAGATAACCCCCTAAGAGAATTGCTCTCCTGAGGGGGTTACCTTGCGGGCACGCTCCCTCCCGAGTCCAGCATTCGGAGTCCATAGCCGCCAAATGTATGACCCGGCGCCCGCATAATTGGATTTGATTGACAGCAGCGAGAGCCATTGGCTGGGCTCCTATCAATCTATCCAATCAAGAGCCGAGGACCCCGGGCAGCGAGACAGCGCGTCCCCCACAGGGTCAAGTTCCAAGGCTCAGGTAAGTAAAACGGGGGGCTGGGGGGCTGATCACTGGCAGGTGTTTTTTCACCTTAATGCATAGGAGAAAAAACATGAAGGTTTACAACCCCTTTAAGGCTAAGGCACATTTTGGAGGGCAGTGGTTTGACAGGTTAAGATACCATACATGGCTTGAGAAATCAATCGATTTCCCCATCCACCCTAAACAGTGTGGAAAGTATGACTCTCCATTGCTGGCTATCAGCAGCTGCAGCACCCATGACTACATTAATACATTGACACTTCTTAACAGTTAGCCCCCTTTCACACAGGTTTGACAGATCAAAGTCTCACCCTATTTCTGGAACCGTTCATATCGGTGCGACTCTGACTTGCACCAATTTTTGAAAAGGTTCCTGCACAATTTTTGTCAATTTCATGTGAGACTTGCATTGGCATCTGTGCATGGCGTTACACAGATGATGGCAAGCCGCACATGAAATCACACTGAAGTAACTTGATTTCAAAGCCACATTCGGTGTGAACCAGGTGTTACTGCATCTGGTAGGAGGCAATCTCTATTTGTCCGATATATTCTTCATCTGACTCAGTCAAATTTTTTTTAAATCAACTTTTGTTGAGCAGCCTGGTGTCTGCAGGACCACCCATGGCTCATATTATTAAAAATTATCCAAACTTCAAGCAGTCTATACCCAGCATTAAGCAGGAATCATGGCCGGTCCAGCAGGCACTGGCCAACATTCGAGCCATGTATGGGCAGGCTTAATGTACCCTAGATGATCGAATTTTACATGTGATTATTGCTAGCGGCTATTATAGTCAACCCAGGGAGACAACACAATGTCTCTATGGGAGGGATTCCCCCATCAACACTGACTGTGCTGATAAGGGAATCAAGTGATTTTCTTTCCCGTGGTTGCAGGATAGAAAATCGCTCCGTCTATGGCCGGCTTTAGGAAGCCTTTTACAATTACTATTGTTTTACCCCTGAAAAGTGGAAGTTAAAAGAAGTCTGCAGCATGCCTTCAACCCCTCTCCATGGGTATTGCATAAATCAGTAACAGGTGTATGGTTAGGACTGAGGATGGTCGGGTTTATCTGTCTATTTTCTCATGTCTATGGTTATTTTAAAGGGAACATATCAGAAAAGAAACCTAGAGTCTGAATATTGGTACTAAAAATGTTAGTTGCCTGGCTGTCATGTCACTGATTGGGAACAAGCATGCAGATGGACATCTCTGCTTTTCCTTAGTTGCCTGTTTGTTCCGAGGCAATGTGGTTGATTTGCTAAAGGCAAATGGGCTGTATACTTTGCAGGGGGATTTTCCCCAGAGCTTAGTATATATGGAGAAATATCACTTTGCATTTGAATATCTAATCACATGCAAAGAGCATTTAAAAAAAAAAAAAAAAACTATTTTTTTTCGTTAATGTGATTGGATGATGGAAGTCAGCAGAGCATCCACCAAGCTCTGGGGAAAATTCCCTTGCAGCGTGAACGTTCTATTTGGCTTTATTAAATTAACCCTGATGTCTTGTATGAAGCTGTTGGATCAGCAATAAAGCCAGGCAACAAGCATTCTTAGGAGTTCAGCATTAGAAGACCATGGGTTTCTCTAACGGCTTCGCTTTAAGGTGGCCATAGACTGATGAATATTTTGCCAGTTCAGCGGGGACCAGATGAATTTAGATCAGTGTGTGGCTGTCTTTGTTCGACAGAAACCAATCATTTGATCGACCTCTGTTGAAAGGACATGCTGGAAAACTTTTGTCTATCAGAGGCTGCAGCCACTTATTGGTGTATTCTGACAATGCTAGATCCCGCTGTCAGAATACAATGTCCTGGCTGGGGGGAGCCTCCATCCACCATCTTTGGCCCACCGGCCGAACACTACCCATCTTTGGCTAGTCTAAAGGATGGTGCTGGATGAGTATCTGTGACCAGGGCCACGACCAGGTAGGGACAGCCAATACAACTACAAGGGGCCCAATTGTCTGGATGGGCCTGGCACGGCCAGGAGCAGGTGAAGGGGAGCCTTGCTGTGCAGTACACAAACGCTCTAGGCAGCTTCTGCTGCTCTGTGTCATTGAGCTCAGACATCGAGCTCTTTACTGCCACCTCTGGCTACTATGTGCATGTGCACCCCTGGTGTGAGATGCCTGTACTGTGCTATGTACTGTGATTGGCTGCGGCTCTTCTGTGACCCAGCAACATACTAGCTTTGTGGAAACAAGAGCTGGGACTAGGTAGAAGGACCTCATTTACAAGTAGGAGCTGTGAAGGAAAGGGAGGGGGGCTGGTTGTGTACAGGGAGGGGCCAGAGCTATGTGTGTTTACAGATTTGTATATGTGAAGGGAGGGGGCTGACGCATATACAGGAGTGAAGTGGGGGGCGCTGACATGCATACATACAGGATTGAGGGGGAAGATGGCTGAGATATATACAGGATTAAGGGGGGGCTGACATATACAGGTGTGAGAGGGGCTGATGTATACAGTGACATATGCAGGTATAAGGAGGGGTGCTGAGAGCGAACAGGTGTGGGTGGGTGCTGAGAGCGAACAGGTGTGGGTGGGTGCTGAGTGCTTACATTGGGTTCCATCACTGAACATTGTTGGGTTCAGTGATGGAACCCAATCATGAAACCAGACTGTAGTAACTTCAGAGTAGGTAAGTATAGACACCTTTTTTCCTTTTACAAGGTAGATAGAATAGGTTTAGAATGAAGGTGGGAGTGGATTTAAGCTTAGCTAGAGTTTGACTTGCCTTCCAGCTTGAGCTATCACTCAAGTGACACTTTATAGTAACTTCCTTCGTTCCTACACTGACTGCTACATACAGTGCCTTGAAAAATATTCATACCCCTTGATACCCCTCACATTTTGTCATGTTACAACCAAAAATTTTAAATGTATTTTATTGGGATTTTATGTGATAGACCAACACAAAGTGGCACATAATTGTGAAGTGGAAGGAAAATTATAAATGGTTTTCAAAATAAATATGTGAAAAGTGTGGCGTGCGTTTGTATTCAGCCCCCCTGAGTCAATACTTTGTAGAACCACCTTTCACTGCAATTACAGCTACAAGTCTTTTTGGGGATGTCTCTACCAGCTTTGCACATCTAGAGAGTGACATTTTTTGCTCATTCTTCTTTGCAAAATAGCTCAAGCTCTGTCAGATTGGATGGAGAGCGTCTGTGAACAGCCCTTAAGTCTTGCCACAGATTCTCAGTTGGATTTAGGTCTGAACTTTGACTGGGCCATTCTAACATATAAATATGCTTTGATCTCTAAACCATTCCATTGTACCTCTAGCTGTATGTTTAGGGTCATTGTCCTGCTGGAAGGTGAATCTCTGTCCCAGTCTCAAGTCTTTTGCAGACTCTAAAAGGTTTCCTTTTAAGATTGCCCTGTATTTGGCTCCATCCATCTTCCCATCAACTCTGACCAGCTTCCCTGTCCCTGCTGAAGAAATGCATCCCCACAACATGATGCTGCCACCACCATGTTTCACGGTGGGGATGGTGTGTTCAGGTTGATGTGCAGTGTTTAGTTTTCTGCCACACATAGAGTTTTGCTTTTAGACCAAAAAGTTCAATTTGGGTCTCATCTGACCAGAGTACCTTCTTCCACATGTTTCCTGTGTCCCCCACATGGCTTCTCACAAACTGCAAATGGGACTTTTATGGCTTTCTTTCAACAATGGCTTTCTTCCCGACACTCTTTAATAAAGGCCAGATTTGTGGAGTGAATGACTAATAGTTGTGCTGTGGATATCTTGGGATATTTTTCTATTGCCTTACCCTGCTTTAAACTTCTCTACAACTTTATCCCTAACCTGGTGTGTTCTTTGGCCTTCATAATGCTGTTTGTTCATTAAGGTTCTCTAACAAACCTCTGAGGGCTTCACAGAACAGCTGGATTTATACTGAGATTAAATTACACACAGGTGGACACTATTTACTAATTGGGTGACTTCTGAAGGCAATTGGTTTCACTAGATTTTAGTTTGGGTTATCGGAGTATCAGAGGGGCTGAATACAAATGCACGCCACGCTTTTCAGATATTTACTTGTAAAACATTTTGAATACCATTTTATCATTTTCCTTCCACTTCACAATTGTGTGCCAATTTGTGTTGGTCTATTACATAAAATCCCAATAAAATACACTTACGTGTATTAGTTTCAAGTCACTGTAAAAGGATACAGTATGTAGAAAGGTGAGGGGAGGAGCAGAGGAGCTTGGCCAGCACAAAGGGAAGTTGGATACTCCCAGAAGAGAAGAGGGCTATGACATTCAAGGCTGGGGCTGTGCTAGGGAATTGACTCTTCCTGCAAGTCAATAAAATATTTTTTGAAAAAGAAAAATCTTGTTAGTATTTAAATACTTGATTTTTTTTTTTTTTTTGCTTTTTATATGCATTTTTTTTAAGTAGGTGAGAGGGTTTGCTTAAAAATCTATAACCTTGTACTAAGTATTTTTACTTCTCTGTTTACTGGATTATTCGTATATCATTTTTCCTGCCACCTTACAGCACATTGTCCTCTGAAGATTTACCTGAAAATACATTTTGACCCACAGTGCTAATTTAGTGATTGCATATAATTAACAATGTGTGTGTAATGGAAAAAAACCTTGAATGCTTTAAATTTATTTTTAGACCTTCCCAGAACCATATAACGCAAATCGCGTGAACGTTACATTCTTGCTAAACCTCCAACATTTCTAGTATAGCCATAACCTTTTTCCTTTTCAAAAGCACTGTTGTGTTTTCTTTGAGAGCGTTGCTGACTTTATACAATGTCCTTCCATAAGGCCTCATTCAGGCCAGCAGCCTTTAGCAGTACATGGGCAGTGTACTAATAAAGGGAGTGCAGTGTTGATGAGCGGTGTCATTCACATGGTTAAAGAGACAAGACAGCTCCTTGACTAAGGGCCAGTTCACACCATGCCTGCACATTAATCACACAGGAACACGCTGTGCGATTCACACTGCATGCAAAACGCTCTCCATTTGCGATCTGCAGTGGGTATCAATACAACGTTATTGACGCCCCAAGTGCAGGTATAGAGTTTGCTCGCACCAAAAGTATCATGCGATCCAGGTTGCAGTGCATTTTTAAAAAGTAATGCATGCACTACTTTTGGTGCAGTGTGATTTTTTTTTTTTTTTTTTTTTTTTTTTTCAATTGTAATTTTGGATGGGCTGAAATCGCACTGCACAGAACCGCATGTAAATTGCACAGGAACGCACAGTACATTCCTCTGCGATTTTATGTGTGGGCAAGGTGTGAAGTGGCTCTTAAGGCCCGTACACACAATAACAAAATCAGAAGTAAAATTTCGTCCGAACGATCTGCCGATTTTCACATAGTTAGTATGGTGCTTTCCACAGCCGATTTACGAATTTTTGGACGACAAAAACTGTATGTGCAGGCTACAATATTTTTTTTATGTACGAATGAACACAACGTCTGATTTTCACTTAGTTAGTACAGTTTTCGTCTGAAAAATAATTGTAAGAGTAAGACTACGCATGCTCAAACGAAAAAATACACAGAAAACTATTCAACACATTACATCACTGCTGAAGTTGAATTCTGTCAAACAAGAATTTTCGTATGAAAGTAACCTCCTTCACTTTCGACGTGAAACTAGCATGCAACGAAAAACGGATGAAAATTTGCCCGATAATCTGATCGTGTACAAGGCTTTATGCTTGGTTCACACTGCTGCGACTTCGGGGAATGCCTGGGTAATCTTCCTGTAATGTCACATCAAAATCGCATCAATTAAGATGGAGATCTGACTTGGAGGCAACTTCCATTAAAGTCTATGGGCACAAGTTGGATAGACGTCCCCTTAAAGAATGAATTACTTGTATAGCACTGCAAATGCGAACTGAATCGCCTCAAGGTGCTTTAAAGTAGTACAGGAACCTTTTCAAAAGTCAAAGTGACTTCAGTAGTACTAATTAGGACAGCTCTCATTGACTAACATGGGATTTTACATGTCACGTGACTTGGGGTCCATAGCTCCCAACTGTCCCTGATTTTTGAGGGACTCACTGATTTGGAACATGGTCTCTCTGTCCCTCTTTACTCCTCGTTTGTCCCTCATTTTGATCTGATCTATATAGTTGTGTATAGAAATGCACTTTTTACCTTTCAAAAAGTGTTTTCCCAGTGCTAAACCTTTCATCCAAATTCTAAATTGCTGCATTTGTAAATTTTGAAAGCCAATATAAAGGAATAATAGTGGTAAGAAAAAAAAGCCCTTGTGGATTTAGTTAACTTTTTTTTTGGGGGGGGGGGGGGTTAATTCTCCTTTTTATGAGGGTGTGGCAGGGGCCATGTCCTATGCCTACATACGTTTGGTAAAAGGTGTCCCTCAATCCCATCTCAAAATGTTGGGAGATATGGGGGTCTCACAAGTCAGATCCCAAGTGTGAACCGAGCCCTAAAGAACTGTACACAATCAGGATGCTGGTTTCCTATAAAATGCAGGTGTTACCAAAAGGGGCTAACTAGAAATAGCAGGGCCCCATAGCAAAATGTTGTATCAGGCACCCCCCCCCCCCCACAGCTGCCCTAGTGTCAATGCAGCGTGACCTGTGCCCCATGCAGCGTGACCTGTGCCCCATGCAGCCTGGTCTGCCTGTGCCCCGTACAGCTCCACCTATGCAGAGGAAGAGGCAAGCCACCCCGGATCAGCAGAGAGCGGGATTGCCTGCTGTAATAGCTTTCATTTAAATTACCTGTCTTCCCGGGGCTCATCATCGCATAGCCCCACCTCTTGGCCCGACGCCTTTGATGACGTCACATGTCCTGCATTGGATCGGCATTCTGTCTATTAAAGGCACCGGGCCAAAAGGTGGAGCTATGTGACGTGAGCCCCAGAAACACTGGAAGTTCTAATGAAAGCTCTTACATCGGGCAATTCAGCTCTCTGCTGATACGGACAGCTCGCCTCTTCCTTTCCTTTCTCTTCCCCTGGCTGGGAGACTGTGCCGGCGGTGCTCTTATCCTCACTGGGCCCCACTCGGCTGCGGGCCCCATAGCGCCCACATGGGTCGCTATGGTGGTAGTTACGCCCCTGGTTACCAACCCTGAATCCTGGCGAAACCCGCAAAAGGCGTTCTCTTCACTCGTACGAGACATCCCAGAGCCCCTCAACCTGCATACGTGGTACCTAACCCCTCCGACAATGTGACAAGGCACAGCGCTGTCACAAAATACTGTATATACAATTGTGTGAAAGGAGGGGGAATCGGTAATATTATAGGAAGTGGGTGAAGGTCCACGTCAAAAACTTTACATTGCAATATATTACCTATTTTGTAACTTTGTACAAGGAAGCACTCTGGCCAGTTTATTTTGTAGGGAACCTATATTACCTGATGTACATTCACTGAGAAGGGGAAAACCCCATATAAGATGAGTTAACAGAAAATACCTGGTTGGTTTAATTTCTTCAACATATTAAGAAAAACTACCGGTGGGTGAACAAAGCCCAATAGTTTAATTCTTAATATGAAAAAACGTTTTGCGAGCTTCCAGAGTTAATTACCTAAATTAGCCTTAAAAAGATATCTATGCAGGAATTTCAGCTGCTGGCACTATTCACACTGCCATATGTTGTGCTCAATCTTTTGTAAATCAAAACAATGTGCCGCGCTATACACTATACCAATTATCCTTACTGTGCTATAAATCATGTACAAATATTAATACATTTAGTGAATATTTTCATAAAGAGCTCACAATATAAATAAATCCTTCCTGTGCAATAAATCATATAACCAATACAAATATCTATATGGTGAATATTATTTTCATAAGGTGCTCACATGCTAATACTATAAATCGAATAAAACTCAATCAAGTGAAAAAAGTGCTCAAAATCTATACTTCATCAAAAGTCCTCCTAAATTTTCAATGTAATAAATTCTTTGTGATGGTGCTCTAAACTTGCCCACAGTGACAGATACAAGCGGACATACGATCTCACTGGATGTTTTTATCATTTTGCCTGGCATAAAGTGGTGCGCTGTAAGCACCCATAAAGTGCGAGTACCCTGGATATATACTTTTTAATAAAAAATTGTTTTAAATGATAAAGCGCTGTCTAGACTTTTTTTTTTTTTACTTAATATGGACGGAGCATAACCTCACTGAAAAGCCTAGGATCCTACAGAGTTCATATACCATAGAGCCCAAAGGTGGTTAAACTGCGATTTTTAGACCAAACTTATTTATGCGGTCACAAGCCCCTGAGGTGGGCAAAATCGCACAGGGGGAGCATGAGTTTAATTCTTGAAAGTTTCTTGTGACTTGGTGGATTTGGTGCAATTTGGGTTTAAAAAAAAAAAAGTTAGGCTAAATTGACACTTGTGTTATTCTCTGAAAAGTGAACGCAACTTGAATGGGTAAGTTTGTCACCTGTCAACTCAACATGCTACGTTAAATACGCCATGGCATGTGAACAGCCCCCACCCCACCAGCTGTATGGTAGGCAGGTTTTTTAGGTAGGAGGTAAAACCATGGATCAATCTCCTGGTTTTACCATCCTCTGGCTGCCAGTGTGATGGAGGCCTTACTGAACATGTCCCCTGTCAGCACATGTGCATTCAACAGAGCCCAACTGGCTCCAAGTACTGCGTGCCCCCCTCTGATGTGCAAGGGAGAAAGAAGCCTTATGCTGTGTACACACGAGCGGACTTTACGGCAGACTTTACGACGGACTTTCTGAATGTACAGACTTGCCTACACACAATCCACCAAAGTCCGTCGAATTCGTACGTGATGACGTACGACCGGACTAAAACAAGGAGGTTCATAGCCAGTAGCCAATAGCTGCCCTAGCGTGGCTTTTTGTCCGTCGAATTAGCATACAGACGAGCGGACTTTTCGACCGGACTCGATTTCGACGGATTGATTTAAAACATGTTTCAAATCTAAGTCCGTCCAACTTTTGAGAAAACAAAGTCCGCTGGAGCCCACACACGATCGAATTGTCCGACCGAATCCCGTCCGCCGGGCAAAGTCTGCGTTAAGTCTGCTTGTGTGTACGCAGAATTATACCAAGATTTAGGTTGTGTGCTTTTTTTTTTTTTTTTAATACCAAATCTGGGGGACAAAGGGTAAAAAATTGAAGTTTTTGTCACTGTGGTGTAGAGCGCAATAAAAAAAAAAAAACGCTGTCAGATGTTCAAAACCCTGCCAACGTTAGTAAAATGTGTTTTTGTGTCCCCGCTGGAGAGATTTTCCTTCCACACAGGAAATCCAAACAGGAACAAACACAATGTCATAATGTGCTAGTATGCATCGCAAGTCTTATGGGCAAGTCTTATGAGAGACTTGTCCTAAAACAAAGCCCTCCAGCAGCACACTGTCACCGCAGACAGGGCTTCTATTTTGACATGTGACCCCGCCAGGGCCGATCCCAGACTGGGTGCAGTGCACCCCAGCGCCAGAGAGGTGGGGGCGCTGAAGCGCCAGAGTGCTCCCTTCCCTCCTCCTCCTCCTCTTGTTTGTGTCCTGTGGCGCCTCTCCGCTGGTGTTCTAAGAAGAAAGGCGCCGCTGTATTTACTGCTCAAGCCCCTCCCTCCTTCTGTCAGAGAAGGAGAACAGCCAGCCGAAGATGAGAATGGAGACAGAGCGGCTGGTGTCTGTGTGGAGAGAGAGCGGTCCGTGCTGACACATTCTCCTCCTCTCTGTGTCTCCCACTCCTGCTGCCTGCTGTGTACTCTTCTGTTCTCCACCCGGGCGGCGCGGCTGCACACTCTCCTCTCCAGTTGCCAGTGTTTTTATGTACTGTACCCTAATGGAGGGGGGGAGGGTCTGTACTAATGGAGGAGGGGGGTCTGCCCTCGGGGGTCATTACTAATAGAGGGGGGCTCTGTCCTGGGGGGTCTGTAGTAATGGAGGGGGGGCTCTGTCCTGGGGGGTCTGTAGTAATGGAGGGGGGGCTCTGTCCTGGAGGGGGGGTCATGCCCTGGGGGGGGTCTGTACTAATGGAGGGGGGGTCATGCCCTGGGGGGGTCTGTAGTAATGGAGGGGGGCTCTATCCTGGGGGGTCTGTACTAATGGAGGGGGGTCTGTCCTGGGGGGTTTGTACTAATGGAGGGGGCTCTGTCCTGGGGGGGTCTGTAGTAATGGAGGGGCGGCTCTGTCCGAGGGGGGGTCTGTCCTGGGGGGTCTGTAGTAATGGAGGGGGGCTCTGTCCTGGGGGGTCTATACTAATGGAGGGGGGGTCCTGTCCTGGGGATCTGTACTAATTGAGGGGGTCTGTCCTAGGGGGTCTGTAGTAATGGAGGGGGGGGTCTGTACTAATGAAGGAGGGGTCTGTCCTGGGGGGTCTGTACTAATGAAGGGGGGTCTGTCCTGGGGGATCGTTACTAATGGAGGGGGGTCTGTCCTGGGGGTCGTTACTAATGGAGGGAGGGGTCTGTCTTGGGGGGGTCTGTACTAATGGAGGGGGGGTCTGTACTAATGGAGTGGGGGTTTTCCTGGGGGGGGTCTGTACTGAGTAAGGTCTGTACCGCAGGAGGGGTTTATACTTAGTGCGGGTTCTGCACTGATGGAGAGGGTCTATACTTGGTGGAGGGAGGTCTGTACTGAGGGGAGACTATAGTTGGTGGAAGGGGGGGTGACCCCAACCCTAGTGATGCCAATGCAGCTGCGGGCTCTTCTTTCCCCCTCCCTCTCCCTCTCCCTCTTGCGCACGCTGCTGTACTAGTGAGCAGCGCTTGCCAGCACAGCTGCCCTCTATGTATCTTCCCCTGCCTTCATATACCCAGGGAAGAAACAGAATAGAAAAAGGAGCAGAGAAGAGGATTGTGGGATATGTAGTGCCGAGGACTGGCAGCCCCACTGTAACACGGAAACTGCAGCTCACACAACATGCTCAGCTAAATGGGAGAGAGAGAGAGAGACAGGAGCCCGGGAAAGCTTTCAGGGAAGTACACCCAGAACTCCAGAGGGAGAGGACAGTACTGAGGGAACACCATCAGAGAGAGAACCCCGCTGACCTGCGCCACCAGACGGAAAGTCACACAGCCTAGCGCAATCCCTGGCAGAGAAAGGAATGGAGTCATTGCCAGAATATAGATCTGGGCTCTGCCCAGCGGAGTCGCCACGGGCAATTCAGAGTGAGCTGACTCCTGATCAGAGGAACCATCGCTGTATTGCTGGGTCAGGTGAGAGGGCTGATCGGCCATTATCTACTAACGTTCATAGGAAATGCAGTCTCTGATCATCTCCTGTACTATGTCTGCAGTCTCTGATCATCTCCTGTACTATGTCTGCAGTCTCTGATCATCTCCTGTACTATGTCTGCAGTCTCTGACCATGTCCTGTACTATGTCTGCAGTCTCTGATCATCTCCTGTACTATGTCTGTAGTCTCTGACCATGTCCTGTACTATGTCTGCAGTCTCTGACCATGTCCTGTACTATGTCTGCAGTCTCTGACCATGTCCTGTACTATGTCTGGGGGCTCTTTCTAACAGAAGCCCTCTCTGTGTGCATCAGAGAGACTCCCCTACAGGTCTCATTAGTGTACCCTCTTCCTGTATTTTCTTTATTAAGAGATCACAGGAATATCCCAGTGTAACAAAGACTTCTTAGGGGAGCATCTCTGTGTTTGAGTCGTTGCCATAGAAACATTTGTAAAGTGGAGGAGTTGGTAAGATGACCACGCCCATGTGGGGGCGCCAGAAATATTTCTGCACCCAGGCTCCGGTGACCCTAGGATCGGCCCTGGACCCCGCCCCCTTCTGACATCACATAACATCAGAAGGGGACGGGGTCACCTGTTTACGTCACCGAGTGGACCCACCCTCAGCTATATAAACGCTGTCAATGCAGAAAGTCAGCGGGAGGCAAGGGTTTTTTTTTTTGGTCAATGTGTAGGGGGACAATGTACCCGATACCCATTCACATGGGGGGGCTGGGATCTGGGGGTCCCCTTGTTAAAGGGGGCTTCCAGACTCTAATAAGCCCCCCCGCCTGCAGACCCCCATAACTCCTAGGCAAGGGTTGTGGGGACAAGGTGTTTTGGAGGGGGACCCCAAAGCACCCTCCCCATGTTGAGGGCATGTGGCCTGGTATGGTTCAGGAGGGGGGGGCGCTCTTGCGTCCCCTCCCCTGTTCCTGCGGCCTGCCAGGTTGCGTGCTTGGATATGGGTCTGGTATGGATTTTGGTTGTACCCCTACGCCTTTTTTGTTTTGTTTTATTTTAGTGCAGGGTGCCCCTTAATTTCCATACCAGACCCAAAGGTCCTGGTAATAGACTGGGGGGGACCATGCTGGTGTGTGTGCGTGTGTGTGTGTTTGTTTGTTTTTTTTTCTTTGTTTACATTTTCTCTCCTCTAGCAAGGATGAAAACATACCATGTATTTTTTTTTTCTCCAGTCGAGAGGAATGAAAAAAAATCACAGGGGCGGGCTGATCACTGTGATAGCCAATTAGAGCCTATCATTGCTATCAGGTGATTGGGAAGCAAATGCTGCACTTTTATTTTTTAAAGCTCAACTGAACTTTCATTTTAAATCAACAAATATATTCCAGGTGAGTCAAAACAAAAGGCTGTGCAAAGTCTTAGGCCCTTTTCACACTGACAGACTGATCAGTTCCGCCTTTCAGGCAGACCCGACCATCCATTGCACTCTATGGAGCGGCGAATGTCCGTTGACACCCGCCGACATCCAATCCATCTGCTAAAAACAGATGGAGTTTTATTCCCCATCCGTCTGGAAGATTGGATGACAGTCTGGTGTAAAACGGACAGGCGGTCCGTTTCTAGCCAACTGCCCATAGAGGACAGCAGGCTATGTCTGTGTCTGCTCTGCATCAGTGGAGTGGACACGGACCTGTCTTCTGCCTGCTCAGAGAGGATCAGCAGAGGGCTCCCCTGTTGAGCAGGTGGATCTGCTGGCGGCCTCCACTAGTGTGAAAGAGGCCTTTCAGTTATTTTTTTCAGAAATTGGTCTTTAAAAAGGTCAGTCATCTACCAGCATGGTACAGAGAAGGACCCTGTGTGTGTGTGTGTGTGTGTGTGTGTGTGTGTGTGTGTGGTTTTTTTTTTTTGTTTTTTTTTTAGAGGTTTGACATGCCTCCTGCTGAATCAGAACTAGAGTTCTCCAATCAGCAGGGAGCATAGGATTTGCTGCGGGCAGGGGACAGGCTTTTCTATTCAGGTTGTGTTTACTTTCTTAAAACTTAAGCAAACTATACATTTGTACTTCTTTCTTTTTGATGCACTTAGAATGTATTAAGCTGATTTTGGATGAAAATTCAACTGAACTTGAATGGGTTATTAGTTTTGTTTTTTTATATTTGACTGAGTCTTGCTTTAAAGCAAAGTGCTAGCCAAAATACTTGCTGCACCAGTAAAATATGTGAATATAAAACCCTACCACACCATGGAAGGTGGCCAAGCTACTTCCAGCTTCGCCATTTCTACAACCATCAGGACAGGGGCGGATTCATAGATCTGACTCCATTTAAGGAATTCTGTCTCCCCGGTTCAGGTTGCTCACACACCATCTCAAAATGTTATGGCATATTACTTTAGAGCGCCTTCCCCAATGGTCACTTTTATGTCCGAGACCGGGAAAGGGAATTTGGCCATGCACCTTCTTCAGAAGAGTGGGGGGAAAAAAATCTTTTACCTATAAACTATCAAGAGCCTCTCAGGCACAAGAGAGAAACTATAAATTATTGACTATCATTTCTCCATAAAAAAAGTAGGGGAAATCGTCACCGCACATAGTGATTAGGGTGTGCCCAGCCACACACCCTGCGCATGCCTATGTCCATACCTGATTCTCTTAGGCCAAGCTGACCTCAGTCCTACCTTTTGCTTGGGCCTGTTATTTGTTAGCTGTCAGACTACAACCCACATTTTATTCCTTTATTTATATATAGCCAATATTGTACTTTTTGAAGTTCTGGAAATGTGTGAGGGATTAGCAAGAACCTGCACAGAGGATGCCATTGCTAATTGCAATTCTGTCTCTTGCTTCAATACTTTAAAGTGAGAGACAGAGGACATATACATGCAGAGATAGTAGGGACATGCAGGTTCTTCAGGACAAAGCGATGGTTGGCTTCCCCTTCACATATTTTTTTTCCTTTCCATATCAAATTGACCGTGGTATGCAGCAGCAGAACGTGCAGGATAAAGCCTTTCTGCAAGTGTTGCCAATGTGCCATTTTCTTTCTCTTCTTTCTCCTTCTCTTCTGCTAATCCCACCATTGCATAGCAAACTGGCTATGAGGAGTCAGCAGAAATATTTGATCACATGATCACTGCTTGCTGTAGGAGGATGATCGTGGTCATGTACAAGTATTCCCCCTTTCAGGTACTGAGCATGATGAAGATGGCACCATGATCATAAAGGGAGAGGAGGGTTTAGCCACACAGCACTTGGTGCTGTCTGAGCAGCTTGAGCCTACTGTGAGTTGAGGACCAGTAATGAAGAAGTGAATAAGAAGGTGGCAGACTGTACATAAGTGCCACCATTTGGAGAGAAGGAAAGATCTTGGGTAAAGGTAGAACAGCAGTGAGGGAGGATTTTTTCCAGCTTACAGAGCACAAGAGGGAATAGCATTTCTAATCTGGCAGCACTGCCCCATCGGTACAGGCCACTGCTATCCCCAGGGTGGGTCCACAGGGCTCTGTAGCGTAGGCCTTTTATGCCGTATTTGCTCATGACTGCACGGTTGTGGTCTAAAGCCTCTGCCTGCAGCGTATAAGAGGTCGTTAATGTACCAGACATTTGGATACCATGTGCATTAAAAAACATATGACTCTGCACCACAGAGCTCAGTGGGGAGCAGCACCTTGACAAGTTGGCAGCAAAAGGCCTGGTCCCCTCCTAAAGTCTCTTTAGTGCTAACTGTATTGTGGGCTACTGATCCCAGTCTATCCTGTGCAGTAACATCAGTCTCTCCTGCTGGCTCTACATCCATCTCAGACTCCCAGTCTGCTCTGGCATGCCTCTCCCAGCTCTCCCGACTGGGCCTGTCACTCAGTGACACCTGGTGGCTCCCTCCTGAAGACTTGCCCGGCAGTGTTCTCTGCTGTCCTCTCTTGCTCCTGTTCAGGACACCCCTTGGATTCTGTGGGGTTCCCTCACAGCTCCAAGCCCCTGGCCCAAGGTCACCCTCCCAGACTGGGGGGCTCCCTCCAAGGCCCCGACAGCTTAACACGCAATCTCTCAGTTCTTCTACCCGAACAACGCCTCCCTAGCTGGGCTGACCCAAGGTATTTAAGGAGGCCTGGCCCCTGCCAGTCCTAGTTGGAGATTGGTCAGGACTCCTTACCACACCCCAGACAGATCCACCTCCCTTCCCCTCCTCTGCTTCTAGAATCTTCCAGAGACCAGAGGGAGGTAACTAAAAGGTGATGCTATCTGTGAGTCACCAGCTTACGCTAAAACACTCCCTAGCCCACAGATTAAATCAGGCCTAGCCTTCAGCTAGGCCTGCCTAAATTTACCTGCACTGGCCAAAAAAACCTAACTCTAGCACCTACCTACTGTAGAGAGTGCTACAGTTGCAAAGAATTCAGTGTGGCAAATTCTTGCATTAGTTCGCCAAGACAACAAACATGCAGGGCTCACCTTGATTCCATGGTGGTAGCGAACTCAAATCCTATCCCTAACCAGGAGTATTTAAAATAAATAGCAGGAACTAAAGTTTTGTTTTTTTTGTTTTTTTTTTTAATTTTTTTTTTTTGTTTTTTTTTACCATTTCTCATATTAGCCTTTTTCAAGCTCGGAAACAAATCCTTTATGAAGTGGACCTCTCTGAAACCTTAACAGTTATGGTGTGGAAGCAACAAAGGAATATCCCTCTGGATAGAAAAAAAAATATATATATATTTTTCTAAATCAACTATTTAAATTTTTTTGAAGACCGTTTTACATTTTGATAAATAAAAGAACATTGAAAGAATACAATCACATATACATTTATCAATCAGCACGATCAGACCAGCGGCAAATTGACAGTGCTTCAAGTTACCTGCATGTATCCCATACCCAAAGTACAGCATAAATGGATGTAGCTCAGTTCATCCCACGGCCCAGTCACTAACATCTCTTAGCAGTGAATAAAAATCCTTAAATTACAGGATATTGATCTTAAGACACCTTTTAACCCCACTTGCAGGAAAACGGCCCCCAACCACCCAGATGTGGCTACAAAGGGTTCGGGTTATTGAGAGAATGGGAAAAACTGGTCCACTCCCAAAAGAACAATCAAGCAGCCTTTCTCAAAACCTGGCCGTTATGGCATATGCTTGTGTATTCAGAGGAGGGTAAATGGTTGGAGGCTGGGGTGGAGTGAAGGAGCTTTGTTTGGGCTGTATCTCGGTTTTTCCTTTTTTCCTTTTTTTCCTTTTTTCCTTTTTTCCTTTTTTTCCTTTTTTCCTTTTTTCCTTTTTTCCTTTTTTCTTTTTCTCCTTCTCCCAGTTTCTCCCCTTGGGTACTTTTCTAATTTTACAAAACAATTGATGGCTTGATGAGATTGTTACCAGCCAATGCATTATAGCTTTCCATCGGTTCCCAATGTTCACTACTGTCTGGTATCGGACATTGTATTATTCTACTGAACACAAGATTGGGTTATGGGTGTGTTTTACAGAGTCTCCTTGTTTGATCAATATTTGTCTATTCAGGTACCTGTGGTGTTACCGATATTGAGAACTGCGCGATACTTCCATGTAATACCTCCATGTAATCTTAATGAACTCTATAAATAGACTTTTGTCACTTAAACATTAAAAAAAAAAACATTGTGAGAGGTACAGACCAGTTGCCATCATTCATCCAATTGGAGTATGAGTGGGATCAACGCTAGAAGGCTTGCTCACTCTGTAGAGGTGCTTAATTGATCCAGAGATGGCATCCCAGGGGGCTCAATCCACTTGTCCCATATCCTATAAAATATTTATCAGTGATACCCCGTGGGCATAAATGTTTTTCTGTCTGAACCTCTGGTTTTCCAAACATTTGTCAGTCATTTGATGGCAATCTCCGTGGCTGAGCCACTTGGGCAGGAAAGGCACACTGACTGACAAAGCTCTAAAATGTTCCATGAGATGTGACTGAAACAAAGGAACTCAGCATATCATTTTATCTGACTGTTTGATCTCCTACCTTTTCACCTAGACTCCTACTACAGATGGAACTTGCACACTTGGGAAGGGACTCCTAATGCACGAGTTTAGAAAAAGCAAGCACCTAGTTTTCATTGGTTCCTTTAAAATATGTGATATAGATAGATATGTGTGTGATATAGATATATATATATATATATATATATATATATATATATATAATATATATATAATTTTATTTTTTTATATGTGTGTGATTTATATATATTATAAATTTTTTTTTTTTTTTACTGCTATAGTTTTCAAGATGTTCTTATGCGTAATTTATGTTTTTAGCTCTACACAGTCTATCTAGAAGGCTTTATCCTCTTCAAAGTGCGGTACAAGGAGCTACATTTTTGGGATGAACAGGTGAATACTTTGGCATTTTTATATATTTTAGATTCTGGATTATCAACAATCAGCATGGTGACTGTTACTCCTCCCAATTCACATTAGCAGCGTGGGTGTCCCATAGGCATTAGTGCATCACACAATCTGCACCATCTGGCTTAAAGTAAATGTTGCTCATTACGCTTAGAGCCCTTTCACACTGTGCTGCCTAGGGCGTCAGCGGCGCTATTTTTAGTGGCACTTTACCATCGTTTTAGTGGTGATATTCGGCCGCTATTGGGGCGGTTTTAACCCCCCGCTAGCGGCCGAAAAGGGGTTAAATCCACCCACACAACGCCGCGGGATCGGTGTTTTGCCGGTGGTATCGCAGCGCTGCCCCATTGATTTCAATGGGGAGCAGTGGTGAGTTCACTGCTCCAAAGAAGCTGCTGGCAGGACTTTTTCTGACGCCCCTCCAGCGCACTGCTTCAGTGTGAGAGTGAATGGAGCAGCTGTTTTAGGGCGGTATGCAGGCGCTATTTTTAACGCTATAGCGCCTGCAAAATGCTCCAGTGTGAAAAGGGTCTTACTGGGGTTGATTTACCAAAACTGGAGAGTGCAAAATCTGCTGTAACTCTGCATAGAAACCAATCAGCTTCCAGGTTTTATTGTCAAAGCTTAATTGAACAAGCTGAAGTTAGAAGCTGATTGGCTACCATGCACAGCTGAACCAGATTTTGTGCTCTCCGGTTTTAGTAAATCAAATCCACTGTCTTCTTCCTGCTTAACAGTAAATACAACTTTTTAATTCAGTTTTTCATGCCCGGAGTTCACCTTTTTAAAGAGCCAAATTTTGAAGAATGTCTGGGGCTTTTTTTGGGTGCAAGCAAAAGGCCTACCCCCAATGTGGTCTTTTTTGCATCCATGTCCCACGGCACTCTCAGGTGAACGGAGATATTGGTAATGAAAATGTCATAACAACAACACCGTGTTGAAAATAAAGACTACAGTATGTCGTAACCAGTAACAATTAATTCTATGTTTTTAACACCAAGGGTGCGCCCGTATTTTGAAAACATTTGTAACAATGAAATGTTACAAGGTTTGAATAGTGTGATTGTTTCTATGGTCTCTGGAAATTCTTGAAATGTTCTACATGGCAGAAATTTGCTGGAATGTGCCATATGAGACATACTGCACTTGTCAACATATTTGACAACAGACTAAAGAAGTAAACTAAACTAATTTTATCTTTAGGAAAGTCCCCAAATGTACATTCCCAAGTAGGTTCACTCTACCTTTCCTCTGCTGCTGCAAAGAAAAAACACACAGGGTAAGGAAACAGGTTTGCTTTGATGCACAATAAACAGTAGTAGTGCATCGAAATGTGTAAAATATCTTGATAGTCTAAGCAGCATTAAAGTCCATAATCCATCCTAGGTTGTAAGGGGAAGGAGGGTGCACATGATAATGCAGCTTCTGATGGTCAGGGTAATCCAACACTATGACACTAAGGCCGGCCATAGACAGGACGATTTTATTTATTTTTCTTTTCTGCAACCACGGGTTGATGGGGGGGGGGGGGGATCCCTCCTGTGGAGCTATCGTGTTCTCCCAAAGGAGGGGCAGGGGAAGCCATGCCTGCAGGGAGAAAACCATGATTATTGCTAGCGGCTATAACACCCGCTAGCAAAAACTGCATGTAAAATCTGGCAGGCTGGTTGTACCCAAGTAGTTAATTGATCAACTTGGGTACATTCAGCCTTCCCATACATGGTTCAAATCTTCAGCTTAAGGCAGGCCATAGATAATGCAATAAAATCGCTTGAGTCCCTCCCCGGAAGCTATTGTGGGGGGCTGTCCCTGCCGGGAGAACACAGTGATTATTGCTAGCAGCTATTGCCAATGGCAGTAATTGCATGTTAGAAATCGGACATGCTGATTGTACCCAAGTCGATCCAATCAGCATGCCCATACATTGATCGAATCTTGGGCGGCCCCTGCTGAGCCGACTGAGATTCAAAGCATTTATGGCCCGGTTAAGGCTAGCACTGCACTAGTGCACTGTACTACAGCTTAATGACAAATCCCTGCTGCCTTCTGTTTGTGGACAATTGGGCTGGGGATGTCATTGCCCTTTCATTAACAAAAGCTTGCAAATCAGCTATGAAAATGGCCAAAACATTTAGCAAGATTTGGTTCCCATATACTTCAATGGGGTTCAAAGCCATGTTCCATGTTTGTAAACTTCCCATTGTGTTCATCAAAGTCCACTGAACTCAATATTTTAAGACCTTCAATTCATTCTTGAACCCTGTTGAAGGTGCGCTGGAGGCCCTTTTAACTCAGGATAGCAGCCAGTCTAGTGTCAAAACCCTGTCACATTACAACCATTTCCACACCATCAGGTGGGAACACAATCCACTATGGGGACCCATCGCCATCTATACCTTTTTTCAGTTGCGGCACCCTTTAAAAGTATGCAAAATCAAGAAATACCAGTCTAAAATGTAAAAGAAAAAACGTAATTGTTACATAGTAATGAGAAACCTGAGCCTGGGATGATGCATGCAATATCTTTAACCTGACATAAGAGGCTCACCATCATATCCGAGTTCCCCTATACATGAGCCCCCTAATTACACAGTTACCTAGAGGGGCGTAACTAGAAATAGCAGGGCCCCATAGCAAAATGTTGTATGGGGCCCCCCTGCAAACAGCCCCCCCCCCACAGCTGCCCTAGTGTCAATACAGCGTGACCTGTGCCACATACAGCGTGACCTGTGCCCAATGCAGTGTGACCTGTGCCCAATACAGCCTGGTCTGCCTGTGCCCCATACAGGCCCACCTATGCAGAGGAAGAGGCAAGCCACCCGGATCAGCAGAGAGCGGGATTGCCCGCTGTAATAGCTTTCATTTGAATTTCCTGTCTTCCCGGGGCTCATCGTCACATAGCCCCAGCTCTTGGCCCGACGCCTTTTGATGACGTCGCATGTCCCACATTGCATCGGCGTTCTGTCTATTAAAGACACCGGGCCAAAAGGTGGAGCTATGTGACGTGAGCCCCGGGAACACTGGAAGTTCTAATGAAAGCTCTTACATCGGGCAATTCAGCTCTCTGCTGATACGGACAGCTCGCCTCTTCCTTTCCTCTCTCTTTACCCTGGCTGGGAGACTGTGCCGGCGGTGCTCTTATCCTCACTGGGCCCCACTCGGCTGCGGGCCCCATAGCGCCCACATGGGTCGCTATGGTGGTAGTTACGCCCCTGGTTACCTATTTACATCAGAGCCTTACTATTTGGCTAACTGCAATGCAGCAGAGGGAGGTGGAGGAAGTGGACCTCCATCTTTTCCTGAATGCTGGGGGGCCCCTGCATGCTTCCTGCTCTGGATCAGAGTCATGCAATGCTATGGTGTGGGCAAGCCTGCAACCATCCCTGTAGCCACAAATGACACCATGGGATTGGTTTACTAAAACTGGAGAGAGCAAAATCTGGTGCAGCTACACATAGAAACCAGCTACCAGTTGTGTGTGTGTTTGTTTTTATTTATTTTTTGTTAAGTTTTGTAATTGAAAAAGCTGAAGTTAGAAGCTGATTGGCCATCGTGCACAGCTGCACCAGATTTTGCACTCTCCGGGTTTAGTAAATCAACCTGCATGTGTCCTGGACCATGGGCATCGTTGGTTGTTCAGGTACTGAGGACCATCCCGTCTGCACCATGGCAAGTCATGACAGGCAGGGCAAACTGGATCCTTTGCTTGTTGAATCTGTGAGTAAGTGAGGGATTTATACACTTTTTTTTATTTTATATGCAACTCCCTCCTGTCAGAGCTTACACAAGGCGGAAGGTTCTCCCTGCTAGACTAGTCACCTAAACCTAGAACTGTGACATAGATTAAGTCACATGCTTTTCCATACTTGGGTAATTTCATTGATACTTGTGGGTAAACAGAGAAGAAGTAGAGCAAATAAAGAGCAAGTATTTGCTGCTGGGGAGAGGGGCAATAAAGCTCATATGCATGCACAGAACATAGGTTTGCCTTACATTTTTCTTTTTTAGACTAGGCAGTTAAGAATGAGCACATTTTTAAAAGTATAACTGTAAAAGAAATTCATGCCTATATTACTACAAATGTTAAAGAGAGAAAACTGCGCTATTCAAACACTCCAAACCAGCTGCAACCCAAAGTGAAATATGCACAAATATAAATAAGGAGCTGCGCTAAAAATGAGTTAAAAACGTGTAATTGAATAAGATTGATGGGATCAATCAGATCGAATTGAAAAACCACAAAGAGTAACTCCAAACAGGGTAAATAATGAGTGAACATAAATAAATGAATCCACAGTCCTTGAAATTTCTTCTTATAACACAGCGTGTATCCACCACCACATAGAGTGCAAGCTTACCAGCTGCACGAGCTGTCTGGGCTTGTGGCTAATACCCAGCCAGGGCCTTTGATCCTTCCAGCACCTTTGGTGTCCAATAAGCCGAATGTTCCAGGGGACTTGGATTATATCCAGCGGTCAGCAGCCGGCCACAAGAATGACCTCTGTGTGAATATTATTCCAGTAGAAAAAGTCGCCATCGGTAAAACCGGGTGGTATTTATTGTTTTAAAATCTATGCTAATGAGCAGAGAATGCACAAATAAAAATTCCATAGAGAAAGACGACCAGCAAAATAATACAAACCCGGCCATACAGGACGCCCCAGGACGATGTCAGCTTAGTGACGAAATGCATAGGGAGGAGCGACGTGCTGACGTCACCGCGCTGTTTCACGTCCCGCTTGTACAGGCGTTCTTGTACTATTTTGCTGGCTGTCTTTTTTTTTTTTTTTTTTTTAATGGAACTTTTTATTTGTGCATTCTCTGCTTATTGGAACAGATTTTATTGCAATAAATACCACCCGGTTTTACTGATGGTGAGACTCCTATTTTATTTTATTTTTTCTACTGGCATAATATTCACACCGAGGTCATTCTTGTGGCCGGCTGCTGACCGCTGGATATACTCCAAGTCCCCTGGAACGTTCAGCTTATCAGACACCTGAGGTGCTGGAAGAATCAAAGGCCCTGGCTGGGTATTGGCCACAAGTTCAGACAGCTTGTGCAGCTAGTAAGCTTGCACTCTATGTGGTGGATACACGCTGTGTTATAAGAAGTCACTGAAGATTGTATCACAAGGTGTCTTTTATAAAACCTTTTTTTTTCCTTTTGGAAATTTCAAGGACTGATTGATCTTATTCAATAAAAAATTTCTCTTAAAAATCCCAAAAATGGCTTATGTCTCCTCCTATAGATGCATCGGATATTTGGGAACAGACTACCTGTATTTCCACCAAAACACTACCTGGTGATGACCAAATCCATGAGTGAAGAGAGAAGGACAATGCTTGAACAATACTTACAAGAAAGTAAATGCTTTAACTGCTTTGTGACACGACTTTAGTATTAATACAGTTCATATGGTGGTATGGTTTATTTATGGGTTTTTCCCAGTACATCACTATGAGAGCCAAAGAACAGCAATACCAGCTATGTTACTTTGTAGTATTTTATAAGGTGGCATTTCCCCAGCGCAGAACAAAGTATCTTACAGCATCACATCTCTACCTATTACTTTTTAGAAACTAAATACTACATGCGATTTCAGTCATACCATACTTAAATCCAACTCCAGCCAAACCCAAGGGGTGGTGGCAAGGGGTGTGTCCCATGCCCACATACTTTTTGCTAATCGTTAAAATCTCAAAGATGGGAGATATGCCTAGGGATCTATTTTATAAAACTTTCATAGTGCACATGTGAAAAAAATATCTGCACATTTAGAATGAAGCTTGCCCTATTTTCTCTAATAGATGTAGTTCCTATATGACCACAAAGCATTTTTCCTTATTGAGGTATTTATGGAACAAATGCTTTATAAACACTAGGTGGCACGGACAATATAGGAATTGCATGTATTGGAGGAAATATGGTACACCAAGTTTCATTCTAAATATGCAGATCTTTGTCACAGCCGCACTATGTTTTATACATGGACCCTCTTGTGTCTTTGCTGTAAAAAAAAAAAAACATAGTGTATATACACATGGTTTATTAGTAGGGATGAGTTGAAATCATTTTCATTTTCCGCAAATGGATTTTAAGGGTTGCAATGGGCCTTAAATGGCTTCTGTGGGGTATAGAAGTACCGTTCTACTACCCTGGACCTGATCTCCCCTCATTACCCTTATTTAAAACAAACACACACACACACACACACACACACACACACACACACACACACACACACACACCACTTCTGTATAGGTAGGATCACTGTCTCCTATGGCAACGATCTTGTAGCTGTTACTAACTGTAATGGTATTCAACTATTTGTAACGCAGATAGTTCTCTTTACCCCACACTCACTCACTGTGGGCCTTCACTCTAAGAGCTCCCAGTCTCTCTAACTAGACTTCAGATCCACTAGCCACTGGATCCCTGGAGCTCCTTCACAGTAGCACTTAGCATCTTCCTCAAGCGTCACCCCCACTTCCCTGCTGGGTCCCTAACTTAACACTCAGATACTCTTCAAGCTTCACCCCTGGTGACACGTTAGGTCCCTGGCTTGGCACTCCACAAGTGCCACTTCTGCTGTCCTGCTAGGTCCCTGACTTGGCACTTACTGAAGTTTTCCCACTTCTTCACAGTCCCCTGGCTGGCAAGAAGTCTGCTCTGGTATTGGCCTCGGTTTACACACAGTGGTCTCCAGTAGCAAGGTGGTTGGTCCCTTAGTGGCGACAGCTTCCCCTCTACCTCCCGACCACGACAGGTTCCCCGGCTGGCGGAACCGTTACTTCTGGTTGGACTACAAGCCCGCAGTCCCAACACTACGCTGCTTCTCCTGCTTCTGGATAAGCCCTCAGACAGCCTAGCAGCCAGATGTCCCTTAGGTTTCTGGCCTAGCAGCCCGGGGGAGTACAACATACGTCCACCCAGACAGCCATCCAGGTGGCACAGAACCCTGATCACCTGACTCTGCCCATATAAATAGGTTCTCCCAGCAGGCCAAGGGACCCAAGAAAATCCCTGCCCATTGACTGAGACATCCCATTCATTCCTAATCTGTCCTTGCAATGCCCTTGTCTTATCTAATGTAACCAGATACCAGGCCACCTAGCGACAGAAGAGAGAAGTGCAGCAATTCCAGAATTGGGGAAAAAATCAATTGACCTCCTAACAATTGGCTAAGGCAACTAGATTAATAGCAACCCTGCCCAACATCTGGGTTCTATTTCTATATCTAATTATAGAAAATAAAGCAATTATAAGGCTCAAATATACATAGAACAAATCCCAAACTAAGAAACCAATTAAATGACCTCAAATACACCCCCTGGCACAAAAACATACCTTCTAAATATGGGGGGGGGGGACTTGATTTATAAAAAAAAAAACTAAACAGCTGAATGAACGTTCCAGCTTTTGGTGAAATTTTTTTAGCGTTCGAAATAAGTAGTGTCCCACTGTGGGGGAGCTGTCAGTAGTTACTATTTTACTAAATGTGCACTTTATCCTTTATTAAAACTACTTTACAATGACGTTTTGTAATATTTTCATTTTGTTTTTGTCTGTCTGTACACCTTTAATGCATGATACATTTCTATAGTTGTTTCAGATCCTGTTGTTTCGAGCAGTGAGATATTCATGGACTTTTTGAAGAAACTTCAGTTGGTAAGCAGTTTTAGTGTTGCGTTTTTTTATTTTTGTCAGCATTCTCTGCAACGATCGACATGCAGTAAAATGGAGTTGGAAATGTCCTTTCTAAACAACTTCTTTTTATAATTTGTAATTTTTTTATTTTTTTTTTATGGATTTTTTTTTTCTCCATTGTGCAAGACTAGAATATAACAAATGAACATACACTTGTCACATAGCAAGGGAGATGTTGAGTAGCCATAATAGAATAAAAGATTTTAAGGCACAGCTAGAAGGACAATGGCTTAAAGTGATACTATAAGTGTTTATTTAAAAAAAAAATAAAAAATTCATACTTGCCAGCTCTATGCAATGGTTTTGCACAGAGCAACCCTGATCCTCCTCTTTTTGGGTTCTGGCTCCTCTGTCCTGCTGAGTGCCCCAATACTAAGCCGCTTGCTATGGGGGCAATGGTGCATGCTCAATCCCAAGCCCTCTGTGTGTCCATAAACACAGACCATGGCTCAGCCCTGCCCTCTGCTCCCTCAATGCCTGTGATTGATAGCAGTGGGAGCCAATGGCTCCCGGTCATGTGTCTGAGCCAATGAGGAGGGAGAGAGCTGGGAGAACCGCTGCTCTCATGCACATTACTGAATCAAGATGGGGCTCAGGGGGATCTGCTTGCAGAAGGTTTTTTACCTTCATGCATGAAGGTTAAAAAAACTTTAGCCTTCATGTGTTTTAAAGATCATAATACATAACCATGAGAAGCACATCAGAGTAGAAGATAAATTTAGCTGTGGGAGATGAGATGAAACCAGTTGAGTTGGGGGATAACTTGGAAAGACCTAAGGGTGAACCATGCCACAAGTAATTGAGGAAGAATAACCAAGCTACTATCTTAGCTGGGAGAGACTCCATTCTCTGTACTGCTGAGATGGCGTTCAAAAGTTGAGACGGGGGGTTGTAGTAGCTCTCCAATGAATATCGGTCTTCGAGCAGCAGTCAGAATGTAATTTGCCAGTTTTTTTAAGTTTTGGGTATGCCTGGGAAGGGGAAACCAAGAAGGCAATGAATGGAATCTAGAGGTAAATGTTACACCAAGCTACATTTTTATTAAAACAGCCCTGTTCTGTATTTGAAATCTGCAAAAAAAGTATATACAGGGCCAGTGCAAGAATCTTTGTTTACTTAGGCAAAGGTATAAAAGATGAGGTTGTGCTGAGTAAATGGATACTCATGTCAAACCTTAAAAATTTGTGCGCCCACAGCACTTTACAAGCCCCTACAGGTCATCAATTTAGAGTTATGCAGAAATACTGGTGCTAAAATTATTGCTCTCACTCTGGCATGCACACTGATTTATAACAGGTGTAGGACAATCGCCATTTTCATATGTGGGTGACTGCTTACATTTTTTGTGTGGACGTGGGGCTTTATTTTTTTTTTCCATATCCTCTTTATATGCTTAAAGAGGTTGTAAACCCTTCTGTGATGTTTGTTTAAAAAAAAAAAAAAAAAAAGGCATACTTGCCTCCAGTGTGCCGTTTATTTTGCACAGAGTGGCCCCGATCCACCTTCTGGGGTTCCCCGGTGGCACTATCAGCTCCTCCCCGCATTGGGAAACCCCCTAGAAGCGCTCTCCCCGGGGGTTAACGTGCAGGCGTGCTCCTGAGTTCGGCTTTTGCGTCCATAGACACAGAATAACAGACTCGGCCCCGGCGCCCGCGTCATTGGATTTGATTTACGGCAGCAGGAGCCAATGGCTGCGCTGCTATCAATCTATCCAATCGAGAGCAGAGGCAACGGGCAGAGAGGTAGAGCGTGTCTCCACCATGGGAACGAACAGGCTCAGGTGAGTAAAACGGGGGGCTGGTCAGTGTCAAGTTTTTTTCACCTTAATGCATAGGATGCATTAGGGTGAAAAAAACAAGAGGGTTTATAACCCCTTTTAAAAAATTTTTGGTTTATTTTTTATTTTTACATGACTTTTATTGCTATTACTTAGGGCTATGTTTCTCAAATTCACTCCACAATTACCCCCAACAGGTCATGTTTTTAGGATCTCCATCAGATGTAACGGCTGTGGTAATTACTAAGGCAGGGAAACGGATCAAATCATCTGTGCAAAATAATGGAAAGCCTGAAAACATGACCTGTTGGGAGGACTGAGGTTGAGAACCACTGGCATATGGGACCAAAAGCCCCCTACGTGATCGCATATAGGTAACAGATTCTCTTTTATGAAGACACCCAGGGTCTATTAGACCCTGGATGTCTCCTTTCTAATCCACTGCAGCTGATGCAACACAGCTGGAGAATGACCGCTCCGATCCAGGAAGTGATGTCCTACAAGTCACTTCTGGTCTGTGTACAAGAGGAAGGCTGAGTGGATGGCGGTCTGCTAAGGTCCCGTCACCTCTCCCAGCGACACCCGCCATGACCGTACCGGGCCCGCGGCTGGGACAGTGGAGCACTTTAAACGTGGTGGCGGAAGTGATAGGAGGCGTCAAAGATGGCCTAGGCTAGAAGAAGATTGCCAAGACCCTGAAACTTTGCTGGTGGCCAAGACCATACAGCGGTTTAACAGGACAGGTTCCACTCAGAACAGGCCTCGCCATGGTCGACCAAAGAAGCTGAGTGCACATTCTCAGCATCATTTTCAGAGGTTGTCTTTGGGAAATAGATGTATGAATGCTGCCAGCATTGCTGCAGAGGTTGAAGGGGTGGAGGGTCAGCCTGTCAGTGCTCAGACCATACACTGCATGAAATTGTTCTGCATGCCTGTCATCCCAGAAAGGAGCCTCTTCTAAAGATGATGCACAAGAAAGCCCATAAACAGTTTTCTGAAGATAAGCAGACTAAGGACATGGATTACTGGAACCATGTCCTGTGGTCTGAGACAAAGATAAAATAATTTGGTTCAGATGGTGTTAAGCGTGTGTGGCGGCAACCAGGTGAGGAGTACTAAGACAAATGTGTCTTGCCTACAGTCATGGTGGTGGGAGTGTCATGGTCTGGGGATGCATGAGTGCTGCCGGCCCTTGGGAGCTACAGTTCATTGAGGGAACCATGAATGCCAACCTGTATTGTGACATACTGAAGTAGAGCATGATCCCCTCCCTTCGGAGACTGTGCCTCAGGGCAGTATTCAAACAGAACGACCCCAAACACACCCCCAAGATGACCACTGCCTTGCTAAAGAAGCTGAGGGTAAAGGTGATGGACTGGCCGAGCATGTCTCCAAACCTAAACTCTACTGAGCATCTGTGGGACATCCTCAAACGGAAGGTGGAGGAGCGCAAGGTCTCTAACATCCACCAGCTCCGTGATGTCATCATGGAGGAGTGGAAGAGGACTCCAGTGGCAACCTGTGAAGCTCTGGTGAACTACAATCCCAAGAGGGTTAAGGCAGTGCTTAAAAATAATAGTGGCCACACAAAATATTGACACTTTGGGCCCAATTTGGACATTTTCACTTAGGGGTGTACTCACTTTTGTTACCAGCGGTTTAGACAATAATGGCTGTGTGTTATTTTGAGGGGACAGCAAATTTACACTGTTATACAAGCTGTACACTCACTACTTTACATTGTAGCAAAGTGTCATTTCTTCAGTGTTGTCACATGAAAAGATAGAATAAAATATTTACAAAAATGTGAGGGGTGTACTCACTTTTTTGTGTGTGTGTATATATATGTATGTATGTGTGTATATGTGTGTGTGTATATATATATATATGTATGTATGTGTGTATATGTGTGTGTGTATATATATATGTATATGTAGTCCTCTGAAGTTTGCTGGGCTACAAATTACACCTCTGGTGGTGTCAATCTCTTGGGCTCCCTGCATCACTCTATGCTGACCTCCACACCACGACAGTATCCTGTAATTGAGTAAAGGTTAGCAGGTGGAACTTGTAAGAGGAATGGCCTGTGTGTCATCTTAACCTGACCAGAGGAGGGACATAACCTAATGAAATAGATCATAAACACGGTGCTATAGTAAAAATTCCCATCCCTGAAAGATAACCCTGCACTGGACCATCCCTACTGGTTACCTGTTTCCGTGTTTACAGCCCATCTGGTAGAAACCATTGGCCTGCAACGAAAGCAGAAATGTTTCTATTCTCAATGGCTCACTTTAAAAGTTAAGTCAGCCTTTATAAACAAAAATGCAGCTCTCAATGGGACCAGTAGTAAAGAACTATTGCTGATGGTATAGTCAATAAAGTTCATTTATTGGATGCATGCTGAGATTTGAAATTAAAAACTGTCATTAAAAAATGAAATGATAAAATTATTAGACTTCATAAGCACAACTCATTATCATGGTTGAGGTAATCTGAAAATTAGTATATACGATACCACCATGACTTCCAGATGACAAGGGGTTAATGTCAGTAGGTGTGCTCCAAGCTCCGATCCTAATTGTCAGACTCAATGTGCAGGGAGAAAAATAAAGGTGGAGAGACACCGCTCTCTAAGGTGCACTTAGTGGCTGTATTCAGAATATCAGACTCTCTGTGATCCAGGAGGAGTATTGTAGATCGCGCCTCTGAACGACCTCGGTCAAGCTGGCTGGAACCTGGCATGCTGGAGGGCGCTCTGGATGGCGCGCACTGAATCCGGAAGTCAGGAGGCAGGGTAAGGGACGGAAACGAGGTGTACCAGGAAGCTAGGTGGATTGCAAGCTCCAAGAAGCCGTGGCGACCGTGACTTACATGTTTTGCGCTCCTGCGCTTTATCAAAGCAAGTCAGCCTTTATGGCTATGTTCTATGTTGGGCTCATATTTTGGATGTAAAATTAAACCTGATCGGAGTCCAAAGCCCTCCACCCCAAACTGATTCCCCCCCTCGCACAAATCGAGCTTTCTTTTGGTGGTATTTGATCATCTCTACGGTTTTTATTTTTTGTGCTATAAACCAAAAATTAGTGACGAGTTTGAAAAAAACACAATATTTTTTTACTTTTTGCTATAATAAATATCCATTTTATTTTTTTTAAACAAATTTTTTCCTCAGTTTAGGCTGATATGTATTCTTCTACATATTTTTGGTAAAAATCGTAATAAGCGTATATTGATTGGTTTGCGCAAAAGTTATAGTGTCTAGGGGATAGATTTATAGGATTTTTTTTAAATTTATTTATTTATTTTACTAGTAATGGTGGCGATCTGCGAAATTTTTTTTTTTTATCGTGACTGTGATATTGTGGCGGACATATCAGACACTTTTGACACATTTTTAGGACCATTCACATTTTAAAAAGCGATCCGTGCTATAAAAATGCAAGGAAGGGGTTAACACTAGGGGGTGAGTCCTGCTGTTAATGGGCAATCTCGGGTGCCCGGCGGACATCGCGGCATCAGGTCCCCAGTGACACCACGGGCGCGTGCCATCGCCGGCAGTGCACGCATGCCCCCTTGTGGGCCAGAAAGGCGAGGGCGTCATATGACGCCCTCCCAGAACGAGAGCCGCGCCACCTGGCCGTCATATGACAGCCGGCCGGGTGGCAAGCGGTTAAAGAATAAGCAGTATTCCTAGTAAATGTGTGCATCATTACAGCAATAATGCAGTGGGACTTATTCAGTAAAGCAGTGCAAAGAAACTGGTGTGGTCAGTGCTGATTTAGGAAGCATTCTGTGTATAATTTTTGCACAAAAGCAACATACAATATTTTTGTTTTTAACACTTCTTGCATTCTGGATCTCTGGATGACAGATCCCATACCTGTACTGTCCCGTATTTGTTGTACTTTTTATGAATATTGTATTTAGCACTTTTTTTTTTTTTGTTCCAGTACTGCTCAAAATGCTTTTACTTTTTTATTTTATTTTTTTAACAGGGAACTTTTAAGATGCCCAAAGTGTCATTGATTCTCAAGGTCTACTTGCCCGATGGCAAGCAAGTTCAAGTGGATGGTCAGTCATCTGATACTGCTGAGAGAGTGCTGGAGGTAATTACCTGTATGTAGGTTACCTGTACAATCGTGTGTATCCTCCTGTACAGTTGTATCACATTATGCAAAGCTACCTTGGCTTTGGTGTACATAATATATGAAAATGAGACTTTGAACCAAATGTTGCAAGTTGACTTGTATGCAGGAAACTTTTCTGTCTTGTATATCATCAATGGTTCCTAATATTTTGCACCTTTTTCTTGTTGGCTGTAAACTGATCAAGAGTCTACTGTTTTTATCTACAGCTTGCTTTTCGAGGCACAATACTTGTTATCTGAATATCATGTTTACCTAACTTTCATTGACCCTGATACCAGATTACACAATAGTTTTATTACCTGAGAATCAAGTTAAGCGTGTTCTGAATGCTTGCAATGCCACACGGACTGTACAGGTTTAAAATACTCTGAATTCTAATGTTTAGTATGGGGAAAGCATAGTCCATGTGTTGTGAACTCTCTTGTGCTCAGATTGCAAAATAACATTTCTAACTTTAACCACTTGATATCCGCGCTATAGCCGAATGACGGCTACAGCTCGGACCTTAATTCCCGGGAGGCCGTCATATGACGGCCTCCCTTGTGCAGGCGCCCCGAAGGGCGCGCACCGAGCGCGATGTGATCACCGAGTCACTGAGACTCGGCTGATCACCGATCCAAGTAAGGGGCTGGTCCCGGCCCCTTACCATGTGATCAGCTGTCAGCCAATGACAGCTGATCACATGATCAAAACAAAAGCTCTGTGATCATTTTTTTTTTTTCTCCTCGCGCTGACAGTGTGAGGAGAAAAAAAAGCGATCACCGGCTCATTAGCAAGGGACATAAGTCCCAAAGAGGAGGAGGCAATAATGCCTCAATTGTGCCACCAGTACCCCCTGCCAGTGCCACCTGACATTGCCACCTGACGGTGCCTACAAGTGCCACCTATCAATGCCCACCAGTGGTGCCAATCAGTGCCACCTAGCAGTGTTACCTATCAATGTATCAGATCAGTGCCCATCACTGCCACCTATCAGTGCCGCCTCATCAGCGTACATCAATGAAGGAGATGAATTACCCTTTTTAAAATTTTACAACAAAATATAAAAAAAAAATTTTTTATTTTTTTTTTAAATTCGGTCTTTTTACATTTTTTAACAAAAAATAAAAACCGCAGAGGCGATCAAATACCACCAAAAGAAAGCTCTATTTGTGGGGAAAAAATGATAAAAATTTCATTTGAGTACAGTGTCGTATGATCGCACAATTGTCATTCAAAGTGTGACAGCGCTGAAAGCTGAAAATTGGTCTGGATAGGAGGGGGGGTTTAAGTGCCCTGTAAGCAAGTGGTTAAAAAAAAAAAAAAAAAGTTATCAAGAGACAACAATTAAAGAGACACTCTCTCTCCAAACCTTTAATTTTAATCTTTATTTACTGTATGTATTGTAAATTCAATAGGGAAGTTGCATGTTGTAATAACTCCTCAACCAGCCAGATGGGCTCCAAACTCTGTCCTACAGACAAAAATATCTTCATAAAACAAAGGGATCTGAAGCCTTAGGGGCAGCAGTTTTGGGCCATCCCCACCCCTCCTCAAGTTCAAATGTCCACGTTATGAAATATGGTTTTGGTTCCCATAACACAGTGTTATGGAAATGATTAAAAGCTCCAATCGAGCCCAAGGTTATCTGCTGCTGTCTCTAATTTGAAAAGTGTGGATATGCATGCATATAAAAGTAAACACTCTGAGACACGCTCAGCATTGCTACTCATTCCACTTCTGATTTATTCAAGGCGGTGTTAATGTTTTATACACACAAATACGTCATTGCTATGTTAGTCTAATAGGTACATCTCATTGGTTAAGATAGAAAAAGAAGATGGATAATTTTCATAACGAGGTTTGGCTCTCTTTGGTTTTATCTCCAGTTCCGCGTTCTTCTGATGTGTGGGATGCAGGGGGTACTCGCCATCTTGAGAAAATATAGGAACAGAGCAAACCTGTATACTTTATATAATGAGTAAGGAGAAAAATATGTATGCACATAAGAAAATAGACATTTTCAGATTATTATTATTATTATTATTTACATCACATTCCTTCACAATCCCCCCTAAAATGACTATTTTCTCTTTTCTGTCCCTAATACTAAAGGTCCCACTTTGGCCTGGCCCTTCTCCTCAGCAACTCTTTTCGGCTGTATATAGAATTGGGCAGTAACTGTTCACTTCCCTCCTCGATACAGCTGGAGAGGTGCAGTCAGGCGCTATCTATCCCTATAACCCTATAGGACTGTGAGATTATGGACAGGGAGTGACTGTAGAGGAGTGAAGGGTTTGTCATCTTCCATCATAAGGGGGTCCTCTTCTTCTTGGTGGAGAAATGTAGGTGTGCTATTGTCTACAGCCTTGCTCATTAACTTTTTTACAAAAGGTAGAATACAGCATATAATCAGGGCTAAAAGATCCAGGATTATTAATACCGTTACCCGTATCTGGGCGAGCACCTTCTGCCACCCACTCATCCAGCTAAAATATTGGTCCCATGGGTCTGTGATACCTGAGTTCTTCTTCAACTCTAGTGACAGATCTTCTAATTTCTTTATAGCTAAAGTAACCTTACCATTTGGGCCAATATTATCAGGAATGTATGTACAACAGGTTCCCGTTTTTTCCTATGATTTTACAAAACACCTCCTTTCCCAGATAGCACCATGTCTAAGGCCATCCGGTCCTGGAATGTCATGTAGGAAGTGGGGGCTAACTGATCAGAAATTCCCTGGAGGGCATCTTTAGAGTAATTTACAAATCTCTGTTGGTTATAATATGTGTAGTGTCAGGTCACCTAGTGGCTGGGTGACAGATGTACACCGTTGGGATCAGGAGTGCACCGCAAGGTAGTGGACCCTAGCACTGACTGCTGCGGATTGTACCTTGGGAGGTTCAGGAAGCAGGTCTACTGGATCACTGACACAGATCCCACTGGGAGCTAGAGCATAGATTCCCCAGGGCGCGGAGTCTAAGAGCCAGCAGGTGTTCACCAGAGGCTCTAGTGGTGAGGATGGACTGCGCTGCAGTCTGGCTCCAGGTCGCGGCCCCCAGGGTCTCACAGCTCACGCTCACGGTAGACTACAGGAGAAGAGGAAGGAGGGAGCTGGCTGGAACATCAGGGTCACAGGCAAACAGGGATGGTCGGGAACAGGCCAAAGTCGGTAACAGAAATCAGATGTAGGAAACACAGCAAGTACACATAGAGGCTAACACACAGTGGTTGATCAGCACTGCTGGCTTGCAGTGCACAGGTTAATATAGGGTTCCCTGATATGGCCTGGGGTGGGGCCATGCTTAGAGGGGAGGTTACAAAAGCAGTCAGGTGAGGGTCAGCTGGTCTCTAGAGATGAACACATGGAGACAGGTATGCTGATCGACAAACTCTATTGCATAACCATGACATGTAGTTAATTCAATCTACATTCTTGCTGACAGTTGTTATGGGGATCAAAGACTCAAAACCAGCTTTTACCTGATCCCTGGCTTTAAACTCATCAGGGACCCCCCTTGTAACCCCTATGACATGTATGTATACATGAGGATCAAAGCTTCCGGAGAGAGCTGCTCGCTTCCTCCTCTGACTGTGTGCTGGGTCAGTGCATGTATCAGGGGTATCTTTGGTTAGGATATGGGGCTTTCTATTTTCATTTTTTTTGTCTAATGCACTCTGTGGTCGCCCATTCTGGCCCTGTGTTCCAACCCACTGGCCCCCACAGAAACCACAACTCTGTCCCCAGTAACTGTCTGTGTGGCATACATATATGTCCTTACCGTCAGGGATATCACTGTACCAATGGCATCACCATGAAGGGTCAAACGGACAAGGTACTATGTCACAGTAATCTAAGATAAAGGTGGTCACGTGTACCTGAAGAGTTACACCAAAACGTAATTATGTTATCATTTTTGTGATGGCCACCTCCTGGGCCCCTCCCCCCTAGATCAAACAGAAAAAGGATATGCAGCACCCGAAAACATGCTCTCCTGCAGTGATAAGCGTGCATTCAGGTGTTCTTCCTGGCCAACTTGACTGAGGTGGCTGTGGTCAGCAAAACTTGGAATGGACCATCATATCTTGGTTCAAGGATCTCCAGACAGTAGTTGGTGTGTTCCTGTATCTAATTCAGGATCTGGAATGGAAGAAAACACCTGGACATGCATTCAGGTTAATTCTCGTGATAATGTGGTTACATAATTAGTCAACACATCAGACTGTAACTGTAACTGTTGTGGAAAGTAACAACCAAGTCTGGGAGCTGAACCAAACAAAATTTCATAAGGAGATAGGGCATGTTTCCCCCGGAGCTGTGTCTGACACTGAACAGGGCAATGGGCCAACTCATGTTAGTCTATTGGGCCATCTTTAACATCCTGTTTTTAGTGTCCCATTCATCCTTTCTACCTTCCCGCTACTTTGAGGGTGGTATGGGATGTGTAGTGCCAACTGAACCCCCAGTGCTGCCTAAATCTCTTTAGTAAGGGTTGTTGTTAGGGCTGGTCCCTGATCTCTCAATATCACCTCTGGGACCCCAAATCTACATACTATCTCACTCAGTAGTTTCTTAGCTGTGGTCCTGGCAGTCATGACCACTTCCACTAGGGCGTATTCGAATCTGCCACTTCTTGGCACTTGAGAATGATCAATTTGCATCCTCTGGAATGGGGTATAGGGCTTTTGCCAGGTGCTTCTTCTGTGCTTCTTCTGTGCAGCCTGGGTTACATTTGGTGCAGACAATGCATGATCTGCAGAAGCTGTCGGTCAGTGGAGTAACTCTTGGTGCAACACTTGTTGATAAGAGAGTTCATAAAAGTCTTTGTCAAGTGGGCAGCTCCATGTGCCCATTGCACCACGGCTGGGTACATACTCCTGGGTAGACAAGGCTTCTTGTTGCACTCGAATAGTCCATTTCTGAGAGTTGCTCCTCTCCATTTCCAGCTTTCCTTCTTATCCGCACTTGTTGTTTCCTGTAGTTCTTTTAGATAAACTCTGTCCACTGGGAAAGTCTGTAAGGTAAGCACGGGGTGGTCTTCTTCTACCACCCTGCTGTCCACTTCCCGTGGACCACCAGCTGTCTGTTTGGCAGCTGAATTGGCTAGATGATTGCCTTAAGCTTCCTTTGAGTTCAGTTTGTCGTGTGCTTTTACTCAGAATAGTCACTTGGGTTGTGAGAAGCAAGGCATCAATCAAGTTTTCACAGGTGTTCCTGCAGCCATCAGGAATCCTCTGTTCTAGATAACACCATAATCATGGGCAATGTTGAAAGCATATCTTGAGTCCATATGAATGTTGGCTCTTTTTCCCTCTGCCCATTTACATGCTGTAGTAAGTATACAGCTCTGCCTCCTGTGTAGACATCACTGGTGGTAAGGCTTCAGCTTGTAAAACAGTATTTTCAGTGGTGACCGCGTGTCCTGTGTGGTCATGGGGTGACAAGCCAAGACTCTGCTCCTCCTCCTTTTCCCCCCTCGAGAAGTGGAAGAAGGGTGGTAGGGTTCAGTGTTTGACAACTTAATAGAGTAATGCTGTCCAGTAGGAGGGAACACAGGAGTCTCAAGTGTCTGATAGTGGACAAGTGTTTCGGCTGGATCTTGGTTGAATATGGCAACAACGTCATGGGGAGCAAGCAGAACGAGGCAGTGTCCGAGGACCAAGTTCAAAGTTTTGTCAAGCAAAGCTTGTGTAGCAAATCCAGCTCGCAGACACAATAGGCCTCCTCTTGCTACCGCATCCAGCCGACAGGAATAATATCCTATGGGGCGTAGGCTGATGCCGTGTGATTGGGTGAGTACACCTGCAGCATGTCCCAGACGTTCGGATACAAAGAGCTTGAGTGTTTTGTCGTAGTCTGGGAGCCCTAGCGCCGGGGGTGGCGCACTTAAAGGCTTCAAACTTTAGATATTTCTTCAGGAGACATCTGGAAGGGTCTGATTGCAGAGCATCAGTAGGAAGGCTTCTGGAATCCATGCTCTGCACTCGGAAATTAGTCCAAGGAAGGCATGAAGGGATTTCTGACCTTGTGGCAGTGGGATGTCAGAGATTACTTGCACCCTGTCTTCAGTGGGGTGTCGTGTCCCATGGGACAAACGGTGTCCAAGGAAAATGACAGGTGTTGAGCACCACTGCAATTTGGGCTTTGAGGCTCTGCAGCCCTGGTTCGCAAGATAGCACAACAGGCTTTCTGAGGTGACTTCAACAGGGGGTAAGTCAGCTGCACAAAGGAGAAGGTCATCAACATGTTGGAAGAGAATCACTTCCGGGTGTTCCTCTTGTCATGTGTCAAGGATGATAGCCATAACTTTTGCAAACTGGCTTGGAAAGTTCTGTGCCCCTTGTGGCACAACTGTTTAGGTATGTTGCCGTTTCTTTCCGTGGATGAATGCAAAAAGGTACCAGCAGGAGGGGTGAGGGTGGACACTGAAGAAAACGTTTGTAAGGTCCACCTCTGTGAGGTATTTTGCAGTCAAAGGCATCAACAGTAGGTACCTGGTTCTCTTTTTAGGATTCTCTTCTTGGGGTTATTGTGGTTTCCGGGGCAATGAAGCGCCCTCTTTTAGCTTGACTGAAACTGGTGGCACCTTTAAGTTACCGTTGTCTTCCGGTCCTGTGGACCATAGGCACGCAGGGATTCTGTCAAGTACTTCCTGCAGTATTGAACTTGAAGTTTTTTCCTTCATTAAGTGTCATCAGGAGAGGCAGAGAACACAAAGCAGATTAGTCTTCTAAAGATAGGGGAGTATGTAACTTCATCCCCCCTTCAGGCGTGTCCTGATTGAGGCCTGTAGTCCGGACAACACATTAGCTCCTAGTAGATTCAAGGGACATGTAGAGGACACCACAAATCTGGCAAGCAAATCAGGAAGTGGACTGGAGCGGGGCACCCCATCCATTCCTACGCAGGAAACATCAATAGTGGAAAGGAAAGAATTATCAGGCAGGTTCACCGCCCTCAACACACTTTTGGCTGCACCCCTGTCAATGAGGAAAGTGGTAGGTTTTTCGTCTGGGACATCTTGGGGCTCTGCATTCTTTTCTGAAGTGACCCCGTTTCCCACAGTTGTAACAGGTGATCCTTTCCCTGGTATTGGGCAGTGGTGGTGGACTAGTGTAGGCGGGATCTTCGTCATGGGTTACCATGAGGGGCGTTGGTTTTTTACCTTTTTGATTTTCTATACCTCTGGCCACCAACAATAAATCAGACATTTTCATTGAACGGTATTCAGGGCGGGCCACCATCAGGCCTTTTCTGATATCCTCTCTGAGCCCTGAAACAAAAGCGGTTGATAACATGTGTGTGTGTGTGCCTTTTATGAGTCTAGCATGATACTTCTTCACAGACTCCCCTTTATCTTGGGTAATGTCTTGGATTGTGGTCTTCTGATCCGTCAACTTCTCCTTTGCCCAGTCGTGGAGTTGTGCACAGAACTCCACGCCTGAGGTGTAGGAAGTGGCACTTGTCAGGCAGGCATCATTGAAGGCCATCTGCATGACCGGCCAAAAGACATATCCTGCTTTGATTTGGCATAGGCTGATCAAGTCTCTCCAGGCAGCTGAGTAAGTTTCTTGTATCTGCACTATCCTGTGGTAGAAGGGAATTGGCTGCTTCTCTGGGTCAGGCAGACTTGTCACTAAGGCCGCTGTTTGTGATAGAGTAAAAGCGACATACATCACTGGTGCCCCTTCTGGTAACCGAGACTGTTGTTGGGGCAGGGTCTGGCAAGAAGCACTGTTCCTTACGGTTGCCAGCATGTGTTTGAGATCCTCTCGGAACTGAGAGTCTGGAGCCGGATTGGGGGTTAAATCAGTGGGTGGCCTTGCTGCCTGCTGTCGGGCTTCCCACTCAGATGCTTCTTCATCATTAACATATCCGGCCTGGGAATGTGATGCTCCCGTATTGGGGAAGACAGGTGTGTGATAGGAACCATCTTGGTTTAAAACAGGGAGGGCTGGGTACAGGCTGTTTAAGCTTACTGGGTGTACCAAGATGGCCGCCGGCAGGAAGTGCACTGGACTGGGTAGAAAGTGAAGGCATGGGTGCACTAAGATGGCCGCCGGGATGAGTTGTCACAGTGGGTTGTGCTTGGGTGGTGAGAAAGGAGTGGTTGTTAGACGGAGGGCAGTGCTGTCCCTCCCCTCCTTTGTTTCAAGTTCCAACATATCATCAGCTCTGTGATACACATACATAATACAATCGCCATCTTTCTTAACTTCCTTTATTCAATTTTCTTTATCACACAGGATTTTTCTCCCTGTCTCTTCAGCAACATAACTTTCGCCATTTCTTTCACTTTGTCAACTATTTCAACATCTTCTTTGCAATATCACTTTCTTTTCCTTTTTGTAAAAGAGAAAAATCACTTTCTTTTTTTTTTTTTTTCTCTCGTACAACCAAGGGGTTAATATTTTTCTCAGCGTTCTTATCAGCAAATTCCTTCGGTGTGGGCACATAAGACTAATGTACGGTTAATCTCAGAACAAGAACAAACACATCAGGGGTAGTGAGGAGCAACGGCCCGCGACCCAACAGATCCCCCGGGCAGCCCCCCTCCGACCTTAACCAGTCCCCACCCCCTCTCGTGTATATAGCAAACAATAAACCACAAATACACGCACGACAGGACATTACACCTGCCACTCTTCGAACTGCAAAATTTCAGCAGGCTAAAATGACCACAAGGGCAGACCACCCTGCAAAATAAACACGTTTATAGACGTTTGCCACAAGGGAAACAATCTCATGCCAGAGGCCGAAAGCTCATCTGGAGATGAGACTACCCATTCACACATGTAGCACTTCAGGCTGCAAAGCCAGCAGCTGAAATACCCCTCAAAGGTTCGTTGAACCCAGAGAAACAAGTCTATAACGTTTTCTACAAGGGAAACAATCTCATGCCAGAGGCCGAAAGCTCATCTGGAGATGAGACTACCCATTCACACAAGTAGCACCCTTAGACTGCTGAGTTTCGTAGCCCAAAGAATGGCAGACAGTGAACAAAAAATACAGTCAGCAGAAACCCATTGACAGGTTCGTTAAAACAACCTCAGGCGAGGAAATACCTGCCTCTAAAACAGTCTCAGCATACCGACAGAATCCAGCCGTCAACCGAAAGATAAGAGAGTCGTACAGTGGTAAGAATATCAATCAGACTTACCGTACTGTTAGGGCTGCGCAAAGACCCCCTCTGTTATCTTTCAATTAACGCCCGAATGCTTGTCGCGGTATAACTTCGACTGTAGCCTGAGGTCCCGGGTTTCGGCACCATCTGTTATGGAAATGATTAAAAGCTCCAATCGAGCCCAAGGTTATCTGCTGCTGTCTCTAACTTGAAAAGTGTGGATATGCATGCATATAAAAGTAAACACTCTGAGACACGCTCAGCATTGCTACTCATTCCACTTCTGATTTATTCAAGGCGGTGTTAATGTTTTATACACACAAATACGTCATTGCTATGTTAGTCTAATAGGTACATCTCATTGGTTAAGATAGAAAAAGAAGATGGATAATTTTCATACCGAGGTTTGGCTCTCTTTGGTTTTATCTCCAGTTCCGCGTTCTTCTGATGTGTGGGATGCAGGGGGTACTCGCCATCTTGAGAAAATATAGGAACAGAGCAAACCTGTATACTTATATAATGAGTAAGGAGAAAAATATGTATGCACATAAGAAAATAGACATTTTCAGATTATTATTTACATCACATTCCTTCACAACAGTATCATTGTGTTATTTGAAGATATATACAGGTGGTATGCAGTACTTATTTATCAATCAATACATTTATGTGACCTAGATGTCAGAAAGTAGAAACCCCGCACCAGTTTTAGTGTGATAAAATAAATCCACACCACACCACTGTAATATAGGCAAATCTCCTCCTTACCAAAGGGAATGGACCCTCAAATTTTATAGAGTGGTCAAACACACCTTGTAGTGCTCAAAGAACAGACCTCTGCCCAAGGAACTGCACTCCACATCCCTTGGATAACTCCAGATGAAGCGCCAGAAGCTGTGTTTATAATGGACAACCACAAATCGTCTACAGTGACCAGCAACTAAATCTTCTCATTCAAGCCTGATCATTACCTCACAGGGCATAAAAATAAAAATAAAAAATATTATAGTGCAGTAGGTTTTAAAAACTCACTGCTTGCTTTATTATATACAAATGCTCACTCATATGTAAACATTCTAAAATGTGCATCAGCCTCAAATTCCAAGATGGCTGCGGTGTCCAGCTTGCTTGCGTCATGCATTAGGTCTCGCCTTATGCGTTTTGTCATACATTGACGTCAGCTTTATATGAAGATATGTTTGAACTAAAAGAAAAATGTCCGGTTTCTGCATTTCGTTCCCAGTTCATTTTTGGTTCTGGAATAAATAAAATTATATATACATACACACCTCAAAAAAATTAAAGGAACGCTTTAAAAACACAGATCTCAATGGGGAAAAATATCATGCTCTCATCAGATCTCATCCGATCCGCCAGGACGGATGCGAACGTAGGGCCATACGTCTGATTTTAGCGGATCGGATGTTGGCAGACATGGTAACCGCTGACATCCATTGCTCCATAGACCTGCATGGAGTGTACGTTTAGGTCCAGCTAAAAAAACTGACAGGCGGACCTGAATGGTCCGTTCGTGTGAAAGGGGCCTAATGCCGCGTACAATCGACTGGACTTTCCGGCAGGAAAGGTCCGATGGAATCATTCCATCGGACATTCCGATCGTGTGTGGGCTTCATCTGACTTTTTCTTTCGAAAATTCTGATGGACCTAGAAATAGAACATGTTTCAAATCTTTCTGATGGAATCCGTTCCTATCGGGAAAACCGCTCGCCTGTATGCTGTTCCGAAGGACCAAAAACGATGCAAGGGCAGCTATTGGCCACTGGCTATTGAACTTCCTATTTCTAGTCCTGTCATACGTCATCGCGTTCTAAACAATCGGACTTTGGTGTGATCGTGTGTAGGCAAGTCCCTTTTCAGCGGAACTCCGTCAGAACTCTGTCGAAAAAAACGTCAGTTTATTCTGCCGGAAAGTCCAGTCATGTGTACACGGCATAAGATTCAGATCCCTGTATATGTGGATGGCATAAAGAGGCCACAATGTGTAATTTACATTTGATTTCAAAGAAATGATTGTCTGTTTCCTTACAATTTAATGGGGTTATAATGTACACAACTATATCTTATTTGTATATTCTAGGCTGCTTTGTACAAACTGGGAGTGTCCAGAGAATTGAAGGAATATTTTAGTCTGTTTATTACACACAAAGAGAGCAATGGACCATTCACTGGTAAGCATTATTGACAAGCTGTCAGATATTTCACATTTTCCTCAGAATATGTATTCCTGTATCTTCTATACTGCAAACTCACCCACATTTTCTGATTTTAAATTAAATGTTTTCTTTGAGCAAAACGCATTGGAGTGAATGGGAAAAGTGAAATTATATACTTGTGCTTTTTAAGGTGGTTTTATGTGTTTGTTTCAGACTTTTAAGGGCTTTAAATTATTTGTTTAGTGTGGTTTTTCATTTTGTCCTGGGTGTTTTTGTGCTTTAAATAATAACTTGAAAAGTTGTGTTTTTTTTGTTTTTTTTTAAACTTTGAAAAAAAAAAAAAAAAAAAAAAGGGAAAACTTAAACCTCAAACCACACACACAAATACGTCAGTTACAGAGGAGGCCTAGATAATGGGTATATGTATAATCGTATGTATAATCATTTGAGTTAATTTTTTTTCCTCATTAATGTACACACAGCACCCCATATTGACAGAAAAACACAGAATTGTTGACATTTTTGCAGATTTATTAAAAAAGAAAAACTGAAATATCACATGGTCCTAAGTATTCAGACCCTTTGCTCAGTATTTAGTAGAAGCACCCTTTTGATCTAATACAGCCATGAGTCTTTTTGGGAAAGATGCAACAAGTTTTTCACACCTGGATTTGGGGATCCTCTGCCATTCCTCCTTGCAAATCCTCTCCAGTTCTGTCAGGTTGGATGGTAAACGTTGGTGGACAGCCATTTTTAGGTCTCTCCAGAGATGCTCAATTGGGTTTAAGTCAGGGCTCTGGCTGGGCCATTCAAGAACAGTCACGGAGTTGTTGTGAAGCCACTCCTTCGTTATTTTAGCTGTGTGCTTAGGGTCATTGTCTTGTTGGAAGGTAAACCTTCGGCCCAGTCTGAGGTCCTGAGCACTCTGGAGAAGGTTTTCGTCCAAGATATCCCTGTACTTGGCCGCATTCATCTTTCCCTCGATTGCAACCAGTCGTCCTGTCCCTGCAGCTGAAAACCCCCCCCCACAGCATGATGCTGCCACCACCATGCTTCACTGTTGGGACTGTAGTGGACAGGGGATGAGCAGTGCCTGGTTTTCTCCACACATACCGCTTAGAATTAAGGCCAAAAAGTTCTATATTGGTCTTATCAGACCAGAGAATCTTATTTCTCACCATCTTGGAGTCCTTCGGGTGTTTTTTAGCAAACTCCATGCAGGTTTTCATGTGTCTTGCACTGAGGAGAGGCTTCTGTCTGGTCACTCTGCCATAAAGCCCCGACTGGTGGAGGGCTGCAGTGATGGTTGACTTTCTACAACTTTCTCCCATCTCCCGACAGCATCTCTGGAGCTCAGCCACAGTGATCTTTTGGTTCTTCTTTACCTCTCTCCCCAAGGCTCTTTTCCCCCGATAACTCAGTTTGGCCGGACGGCCAGCTCTGGGAAGGGTTCTGGTCGTCCCAAACATTTTCCATTTAAGGATTATGGAGGCCACTGTGCTCTTAGGAACCTTAAGTGCAGCAGAAATTTTTTTGTAACCTTGGCCAGATCTGTGCCTTGCCACAATCCTGTCTCTGAGCTCTTCAGGCAGTTCCTTTGACCCCATGATTCTCATTTGCTCTGACACGCACTGTGAGTTGTAAGGTCTTATATAGACAGGTGTGTGGCTTTCCTAATCAAGTCCAATCAGTATAATCAAACACAGCTGGACTAAAATGAAGGTGAAAATAAATTTATATATAATATTATTATTATTATTATTATTTTCATACTACCTTAATCAAGATAGGGGCCCTTTTTTAAATGAGTACTATCAAACCTGAAATTCCATGCCCAGTTTATAAAAAGAGAGAAAAAGAAGTGCCTATATAGGACTAACTAATTTACATGTACTTAAAATTATGGCCTTTATTTCAAATGATGCTCATTGTTGAGCACAAAATAGTTAACTCTTCCTGCCTTTATGTTCGAGTACCCTTGAATGATGACATAACACAGCTTGCTGTAGTTTTTGTACTGCTTATTATGTAATGACATGTGCCTGTTCAATCTCTTGTCATTTCATTTTGAAAACTCAAAATATATTGAAATGAAAATTTATAGCCTGTAGTAACGGACCTCCTTTTTGAAGTCTACTGGTAGTGAATCCCAATAAGTAATATGTAAAACCAATGAACAGACCTTAGGGGAAAAGATATACTGTATAAAAAAAACTCTATTACAACCTACAGTGCCTTGCAAAAGTATTCATACCCCTTGAAATTTTCCACATTTTGTCATATTAGAACCAAAAATGTAAATGTATTTTATTGAGATTTTATGTGATAGACCAGCACAAAGTGGCACATAATTGTGAAGTGGAAGAAAAAGGAAGTGTTTTTTAAAGATTTTTAAGAAATTAGAAAGAGTGAAAACTAGTAACTTTTGCACTTGTAACACATGTTTTTTCTTTTGATTTTCCTATTCTCTAAAACTTAAAAAAAAATAAACGCACAAACACCAAACCTATGAAACAAGGACATTCTTTTTATTTTATGGTCGGTGTTACTGTATGTAAACATTGCTTTTCCTGTTGTACTCTACAGTGAAGTGAGTCATTCATGTCCTCACTTTTTACTCGACCTTCTCAGTCGGAATTCATTGAATAATCTTTTTCATTTCAGCCCATTCATAAAAAAAAAAAAAAAAAAAAAGTGCCATTAATAGATTCTGAATCAAAATCTAATACATTGGACTGCTTTATGAATAGACTTGAACTCAAATGACTGTATCCAACTGCATTTTTATGATAAACGCCTCATGGAATGCATTCATGGTCTGTTTTTTTTATTTATTTTGCCTATAGTAATAAAGCGGATTGCGCACTTTGAAATCCCTTTTGTGACAATTTGGAACATTAAAGATGACAGTTTTCAGATTGATATTAGGAAGTGGTAAGTGTGACCAAGAACCTATTTTTACGGTTCCGCCAGTTCTGTTACTTTGTTCTTGAATAAAAGGCTGTTCAGATGTTTTGAAACATATTTTTTAAACTTTGTGACTCTAATTGGTAGGACAGTTCAGTATGAAAGCTGATTGCACGCTGACAAAGATGACCACTAGAGGGTTTACCAGCAAATCTGTATACAAAATAGGATAGTGATATTATGAAACAACATAAAACCTATAAATATCAAATTTGAGCATTCTTGCGATTTGTGGCTAAATTGTTGTTTTTCCCTGGAGTGAGCACCATAAGGTGCCAGATAAAGCAGTAATTTTCAATGTCCCCCTGGTGGAGGGCATGCATCCCCCCCAAAGAATGGTGTTTGGTGCCTGAGCAACTTATCCCCAAGCCTGAAAACATTACATAGGGGTAGTGGTAAGAATGGAAGAATAGATAGTGTTGGGTAGTAGGAATATATGGAGTCGTGGAGGGAAAAAAAAATTGGGTGAGAAGGAAAGGAGAATGGGTGCAGTGGCAGAGGAAATGAAGCTAGGCAGGGAGGGCAAGGAATGGAGGATGGGTGGGAAAGCGAGCAATGGAGGAATAAAATGAAATGGGGGGGGGGGGGAGAGAATGACTGAGTGGTGGAGGAAGAGAAGGACAGCTGAGATGGGTAGAAAAACATAATAGATTGGGTGAATAGCCCACAAAGTAGTTTTTCTTTCCTCTGAGGGACATCTCAACATCTAGGATCCTGAAATGGACCCATGATTTTTTTTTTTTTTAATTATGCAGTAATCCCAGTCTTTTGTCAATTTAGATTTTTGTTTGTGCCAGAACTGCATATCTCCCCATAGAAGTCAATAGGAATGCAAAAACTGATTGTACTAGGTTGATACAGTTTAGATGGCGGTCAATAGGTTAAATGTCAACTTTGAATGGTCTCAGATATTTGGAATGTGCACTTGCCATTAACACAAGAAGCCCAAAGCCTGCCAACACAGGTCCTAAAATCTTTGCACAGAGTTTTGGCAAAAGGTATACAGTAAATGGTAATATATGCACCACACGTGTTTTGACATTTTAGCTTATTGCAGTAATTCTCTCTGTCTCTCAGGTATATGGATCCCTATACTGATGTGATGTTAATGGGCTGTATAGCTGCAGTTAATTTTCTTTATTGCCAGGTAAGAATTGAACACTGAGCCTTCATATAAAACTCTTATGCCCCGTACACCCAGTCGGATTTTCCGACGGAAAATGTGTGATAGGACCTTGTTGTCGGAAATTCCGACCGTGTGTAGGCTCCATCACACATTTTCCATCGGATTTTCCGACACACAAAGTTTGAGAGCAGGCTATAAAATTTTCCGGCCACAAAATCCGTTGTCTGAATTTCCGATCGTGTGTACACAAATCCGACGGACAAAGTGCCACGCATGCTCAGAATAAATAAAGAGATGAAAGCTATTGGCTACTGCCCCATTTATAGTCCCGACGTACGTGTTTTACGTCACCACGTTCAGAATGATCGGATTTTCCGACAACTTTGTGTGACCGTGTGTATGCAAGACAAGTTTGAGCCAACATCCGTCGGAAAAAATCCTAGTATTTTGTTGTCGGAATGTCCGAACAAAGTCCGACCGTGTGTATGGGGCATTAGAGAATGAAAGTACCGATATGACTTTTGTCATTCTATAGCAAAGGTTACTCAGGGTGGGGTAAACCTTGTTTAGGTTGTATACCTAAATCCTCATTACAAAGCCTCATCTCATCTTCACTTTTGCCACTCTATATGGCAGATCATTTCTAGGGTCCCAATAGACCAGGGGCACCTCTGGGCACACAGATTAAAATGTTAAGGGACTGGTAGGATGCCATGATGACCACTTTGGATCAAATCTAAGTATAGCATATTCTTTTTAACTGAACAAAAATGAATTATTAAAAAACTGTAATTACACATTATGACGACAAAATAAATAACTGATGGATCGCAAAATTTATTATTAATATTTAAGGTACTTGTATAGCGGCGTCAATGTACTCAGCACTTTACATATACATTGTACATTCATATTGGTCCCTACCCTCAAGGAGCTTACAATCTAAGGTCCCTAACTCACATTCATATTCTAGGGCCAATTTAGACAGGATCCAATTAACCTACCAGCATGTCTTTGGAGTGTGGGAGGAAACCGGAGTACCCGGAGGAAACCCACTCAGGCACAGGGAGAACATGCAAACTCCAGGCAGGTAGTGTTGTGGTTGGGATTTGAACCAGCGACCCTTTTTGCTGCTAGGTGAGAGTGCTACCCACTACACCACTGTGCTGCCCAGATAAATTTATACATGTTCCAAAACTGTATAATGCATACACTGTATCATTATTTAATATATGCCATAAAGTCCTCTTGACATCGAGGTACCAGGATTTCTACTTCTTTATTCCTCTGACTAATTTCAGTATACTCTACTCTGCATAAAGTAGCCTAGCATAGCAAATTAACATGCTCCTACACCAATGTCGAAATATTCACCCGCTGACTGGCAACTCTATGGCTGATTTTGAACAGGATCACCTATTTCCTGAAAGGTCTACCTACAAACTGCCTTATTTTAACTGGACTTGTATGACTTGTATGCCACTGATGCAGCCAGTTTGACCAGCGAAACTGGTCAGGCTTCTTCTTTTGGAGAAGCCTCTTAGCTCCTGTGGGGATAAGACCAGACTGGATCAGAACTGATAAGCACATTCTTTTCCCGCTTGTCCCACTTCTGGATGCCTACTTGGGTGCCTTGCTATGTATTGTTGCCATCTTTAAAAGGGGCCTCAGCTGGAAATTGCTCACTGTTTACAAACATTGGATGTCATAGGTGCATTTGAGATGTGCCTAAGCTACTATACAAGGACTAAGTGGATTAGATGCCTGGTTTTGTACCACTTATTTGGTGTTTTACGTCCTTTTCATCTGAGCTGGGCATTGCCACTCCTATGTCTGAGTGAAGTTGGTTGATGCATGGACAGGGACCTATCCTCATTCCTGAGGTAGGTTTTACCAGCTGGTTGGCCTGAAGAGAGACTTGCCAAGTGCAAACATGCAATCAATAATGATTTCTACAACACCCATGTTTTTGCATCCTTTTGTGAATACTGATTCGGCCTTCGGTTGTCTGGTTGACAGAACCTTTTATCACTGATCCTTTGAACAACACTTATTGGAGAATATATACCCTCTACTGAAGGGTCAAGATGAATTGTCTAGCTCAGGGGTAGTGAATTAAAATTCAAGGAGGTCGGGTCACTAAAAAGAATTTCCGGCCGAGGTCCGAATCACAAGTCTGTATCATATATGATTGTACACGTCTTCCTTCCATTTTTTTGGCGCAAGCCGTGCTCTCTGGTGCTTTTCTTACGGTTTCTTCCACACGCTCTGGGTACACTCTGTGAATGTAAATGTCAACAATGGGGTTCCCCTTTTACATCAGGTGCCCCTACCAGAGTAATTCATTACATTGGGTGCCCCCATCGGACTACCCCCATAAATCAGTTGCCACCATCAGGGTACCCCTTTTATACCAGGTATTCCCATCAGATTTCTTCATCAGAAGGCTCCCTTACATCTGGTGTCTCCCATCAGTGTGCCCCCTTACATTATTTGTCCCCATCAGAGTATCCCCTACATTAGGTGCCATCATCGGGGTGCTCCTTTACATCAGGTGTCCCAATCGGAGTGCCCTCTTAAATCTGATGTCCCCATCAGCGTGCCTCCTTAATTCTGATGTCCCCATCAGCGTGCCCCCTTAAATCTGGTGTCCCCATCAGCGTGGGGTAGGGGCACTCTGATGGGCACAACAAAATGTGTCCATCAGTGTGCACTTTAACAGATTATGCCCCACATACCTTGAGGGCAGGAGAGAGCACATTCGGCAAGCTGAGGTGTCCCCATCAGAGTGCCCCTTTTACATCAGGTGTCCCCTTAAAATAAAATGTGCCCATCAGCATGGTCCTTATTTTATGTTAGGGGGCACTCTGATGGGTACATTTTGTTGTGCCCCTTAACATAAAATAAGGGGCATGCTGATGGGTACATTTTATAAGGGGTACTCTGATTGGCACAACAAAACGTGCCCCTTAACATAAAATGTGCCCATCCGTGTTGATCTTAAAATGAAATGTGCCCATCAGCATGACCCTTAACATAAAATAAGTAGCATGCTGATGGGCACATTTTATGTTAAGGGGCATTCTGATGAGCACAACAAAATGTGTCCATCAGTGTGCACCTTAACAGATTATGCCCCACATACCTTGAGGGCAGGAGAGAGAACATTCTGCGAGCTACAGGGGGGGAGGGAAGCTGCGAGATATACCTCGCATGACAGCTAGGAGCAGGGAGCCGGGAGCAGCAGGGGGGCAGGGCGTGCGTGAGGTCACCCCCGGCTGGGAGAAAGCTAGAGCGAGCCACAGTAAGGAGTAGGAGGCGAGGTGCACACACGCAACGTCATTGGTTGCTGGGAAACCCACGGTCCCAGCAAACCAATGACTGGTACTAAAATAATAAATGATTCACTAAAAACTGCCCTTACCTCAAGTGAAATCAAATAGCAGCGCTAATTATAGCAAAAAAATATGTACATGTGTATATTCACCACAATAAACTAAAAGGTGACAACCTGTTAAGTATCACTCAAAAATAATCAAATATTCTAGTGTTATTAAGTTCATACAGTATATATTAGGTTAGTAACATAAAAAGTCCAATAAGCAGTGACGTAGTGATGTGAGTGATGATTCATAAATAATATGATATAGATCTTCAGTGAAAAAAATCTTCCACCACACCGCTGTGAACTGTGATCTCCACTCCCCTTCAGCGAGCAAACTCACCAGCTACTTTTGCCTTACACTCTCGTGTTCGGCTCACAGGCTATTCCCACACAGTAAGGGGTACAGTAATAACTTCCACTCAATCCCTGTTGGATGTCCAGAGTATATACACAAGCGTACTCTGTTTGGGTTCAGGGAGGGATCCAGGGCTCCCCGATCGTCCTGTACAATCTGGTGAGTGAATGTTGCAGAGGAGCTAACAATCAGCCCGTCAATTCCAGCCTATGGCTCCAGGTTCAGCTCTCCCGGATCCTACAGCCCAGACTCGGGGAGAGCTCTCCAGGTGGCTGTGAGCGCAGCGTTTGGCACATAGGAGGGGGCAGTGATCCTGTGGACCATATTAAGTGACAGAATGACTGGTACTACACTGGTGGTCCGGGCAGAAGCGTCCCACGGGCCGTCATTTAATGACATCTGGTCTAGGCCAATGGAAGCTGGGAACCTATTAAGTGATACATGTGCGATATTAGTTTGAATCAACAACACTGGACATTTTGGGTTTCCAGTTTTATTATATTGAAACACCCAGTTTCCTCAGGGGTGTCCAATAGTTTTAAAGCTGAATTCCAGGCACACTATGCGCTATGTCCAAGGAGCTACATGACACCTTGGGCTTATCTCTATTATTCTGACAGGTTTATTGCTCAGCCAGGAATTGCACTGAGACACTTGGGGCTATGAGAAAGGAGAAAGGCACGCAGAGCAGCTATGCCCAATTCTTCCTTCTTTTGCCCATTCAAAGAAGCCTTTGTATTTTGTGAATGTGTTCACCTAATACAAAGGCTTCTGTGATTGGCCAGGAGGAGGGGGTGGGGCAGGCATAGCAGCTGCAGCGACTCTCCTGTTCAAGGTGCCTAGCTCAGAAGGATCAGCACTGCTGTCCCAGAACTACAGTGATGGCTGTCTTCTGGGAGTACTATAAAGCTGTCAGATATAAATAATAGAACAAAGACCAAAATGCTCCACGCTGGACTTAACTCATAGTGTGCCTTCATTTTTTACAAAGGAGCTGAATTACTGGAATTCAGCTTTAATTCTTGTCCAATGTGTGTGTATTTTACGTAAGTTGTCACTGGAGTGTTCCCGATTTTTTTTAAATTTTATTTAGCACCTACACAGTAAATGAGGTTAGGGTGGAGTTGAGTCTAAGCCAGGTTATAATGGTATTCGTCTTTTGTATGTTTGTGTTTTTTTTTTTTGTTTTTTTTGTGCAGGCACAGTGAAAGAGTTTGGTAGGAAAAAGGAAAACCTCTGTTAGGGTCAGTTCACACTGCCCACACACTAATCTTAGGATTAGTATATGGGCTCTCCGTTCCAGCTGCAGTGAGCTGGCGGTAGGGGGCAGTTTGATGCGTGTTTTACCACTTTACACAGCTCCTCCTTTTTTTTTTTTTTTCCTGAACTTTATGTGAAGTTTGCAAAATAACACTTCATTCATGACATCGTACAGCAGTGTGGTGCGTTGCGCTGCTGTAGAGTGACATGCTGTGTCTTTCTATGCGAACATATCTGCATTTTATCACAGTTCAATGCAATGCCAACAAGGCACATAGAAAACAATTGTTTCCTGTGTCCTAGCGGTTCTAATGCAGAAAACCCCCGGTCACATGTAATTTTCAAGTATTCTTACACTAGTACTCAACCACCGCAAGTAATGATTTGTTGCACTGATGTTGTGTCCCTAGTGAAAGGCTACCCCGAAGAAATGTGTAAGCTCTTTAGTTAATGACACCTGAGATGTGTACATAGTGGGTTTACACCTGTATAAAGGGTTCTGAGCCTGGAACATGCAAATCTATTTATTTTAGGGTGGAGATATAGGTTAAGGCTGGGGCAGGGAAGTAATGTTCATGTTTTGGAATTCATGCTGAAGGCAAGGCAGGCAGAATAGTTTTGTGACAACTGGATAAAAGCCAAACTGGTAACCTGAGTTCAGTCAAACCACAAGCTGTTGTGAAAGCTCTGTGTAGGAGATCACATGAAACTGCTGGTAGACCTTCCAGTGCTAGGCTATTGTATTGGGTTATCCTTAAAGAGGTTGTAAACTCTTTAAAAAATAAAAAAAAATTGCATGGCATGTTTATGTAGGGAAAAGGGGCAAACGAGGGAATATCTGATATCGGTGCTTAGCCACGGAGGACGCTTCAAGCCCCCTCAAGCCTATATGCCGTCGGATGCCTCTTTAAAAAACTGCTGTGAAGGGAACCGCTCCCTTAGGATAGTTCACCAGGGATTAGACCTTCTGATTTTGGTGTCCATCTTCACCTTTATAATCTGTACTGACTGGGAGACCTTTATGGTCCCGATCAGGTTTAGTTATTGGTTCTATTTAAGGGCCTATTCAAGTACTTTATATACTCCTGTGGTCACCTTATTTGACATTGAGGTCCCCTTCCCCATGAGAATTCCCTACTTCTAAAGTTGGCACCAGCTCTAGTCTATGCGGGCATTTATGCTATAGGGTTAAACTGCAGCTTGAGTCCACCACAATCATTTGCCTTTAAATACTCCTGAAGAAGCTCACATTTGAGCGAAACATGTCGAGCAAGTGGCAGATTGTTATGGCACCTTAAGTAGTTGCTTTATTTAGCATTGTATTTATACCAATGAGTTTATGTTCCAATTATTTATGTATAAGTGCTTCTTTATGTCTCTTTCTTTCTTCTGTGTGAGACATAGATAATTTTAATCTTTACCCAATAAAAGTAATAATTTTATAACTGGTACGGAAATTATTGTTCTATTTACTAAGTGAAGAAGCACCTTAAAAGTCCCAGGGGAAAGGGGAATGTATCTCTCCTTTCCCCTATCCCCTTTTAGGCTAAATTAGCCTTTGTCTTTACTTCACAGATAATTATGGGATGTGGTGCTGTCAGTTGACTATTTCTGTCCTTCTCAAATTTTATGGGCAAACGAGGGAAGGCAAAAAAATAAGTATGCCATTGTCTTACAGGTGTGGTGTGTTTTTTTTTTTTTTTCCTTTTAAAAAAAATAAAACAAAACCTGTAAGACAATGGCATACTTATTTGTTTGCCTTCCCTCGTTTGTCCTTTTTCCCTACATGAACATGCCATGTAATTTATTTATTTATTTTTTTTTTTATAAAAGCCTTCCATTTTAATTGCATACCTTTTTATTTACTACTCGGGGACATTTCTGTGCATCTCTATGCAATGCAGGTAAATCATGGCTGATGAGAGGGGCTGGTAGGGTGCTGTACATGGCTTCCATTTCAGCACCCTGCCTCTCAAGAGTTCTCCGTTCTGATGGAAGCAGTGGGCTGGCTCCTGAAAGGCGTTATCCAAATCTCAAAAATGCCTTGATGGCTTGGTTTCATTCTAAAGGAGTGGACATTCCTAGTCAGACTGTATTTTTATGCAGGCCAACCTAGGTAACACTCATATGTGATGCTGAGCCTCCATGATTGGAAGAACTGCAATACAGTAGTACCTTTTTTAGATCAGTGGTTCTCAACAGGCCAGGTTTGCAAGATAACTAAAATGCATCACAGATGATATCATTTGCTGCTCAGTGATTGCAGTATTCTTGTCTGCATCTCCCCAAAGTAATACTTAAAATCTGGCCTGTTGGTGGGTCCTGAGGACAGGAGTTGAGAACCACTGTTTTAGATTACAAGCATAATTCGCTCCAGAAGCATGCTTGTAATCCAAAACACTTGCATATCAAAGCGATTTTTTTTTTGATTTTTTTCCCCCCTATAGGAATTAATGAAAACTCATAACATTCGTTCCAGTGTCACTGCTAGTGTATGCAGTACAGCAGGGGTCTTCAAACGGCCCTCCAGTTGTTCAGGAACTACAATTCCCATCATGCCTAGTCATGTCTGTGAATGTCAGTGTTTTACAATGCCTCATGAGATGTGTAGTTCCGTAACAGCTGGAGGGCCGTAGTTTGAGGATCCCTGCAGTACAGCATGTGCAGGGGCGTAACTACCACCATAGCGACCCATGCGGGCGCTATGGGGCCCGCAGCCAAGTGGGGCCCAGTGAGGATGAGAGCACCGCCGGCACAGTCTCCCAGCCAGGGGAAGAGAGGAGAGGAAGAGGCAAGCTGTGACCTGTGCCCAATGCAGCGTGACCTGTGCCCAATGCAGCGTGACCTGTGCCTAATGCAGCGTTGCCTGTGCCCAATACAGCCTGGTCTGCCTGTGCCCCATACAGCCTCACCTGTGCAGAGGAAGAGGCAAGCCACCCGGATCAGCAGAGAGCTGAATTTCCCGATGTAATATCTTAGAACTTCCAGTGTTCCCAGGGCTCACGTCACATAGCTCCACCTCTTGGCCCGGCGCCTTTGATAGACAGAACGCCAATCAAGTGCGGGACGTGTGACGTCATCAAAGGCGTCAGGCCAAGAGGTGGGGCTATGTGACGATGAGCCCCGTGAAGACGGGAAATTCAAATGAAAGCTATTACAGCGGGCAATCCCGCTCTCTGCTGATCCGGGTGGCTTGCCTCTTCCTCTGCACAGGTGAGGCTGTATGGGGCACAGGCAGACCAGGCTGTATTGGGCACAGGCAATGCTGCATGGGGCATGGGTCACGCTGCATGGGGCACAGGTCACGCTATATGTGGCACAGGTCACGCTGCATTGACACTAGAGCAGATGTGGGGGGGGGGCTGTTTTCAGGGGGGCCCTATACAACATTTTGCTATGGGGCCCTGCTATTTCTAGTTATGCCCCTGAGCATGTGGCCAGAGGAGGGGGGGCGCCGGAGACACTGAGACCCCCCACCTCTGGCCACATGCGGTACTGCACACCCCAGAGGCTTGAATCCTGCTCATCTTGCGAGACAACATTTGCAAATTGAGTCAGGATTTAAAAAAAAAAAAAAAGCTTGTATTGCGAAACGCTCGTAAACCACATTACTTGCAATCCGAGGTGTACATTGAAAGTGGCAGGCCAGGGACAGTCGCATACCTCCCCAACTTTTTGAGATGGGAACGAGGGACACCTATTAGCACAAGTATGTAGGCACAGGGCACACCCCCCTGCCACACCCCCTTAAAGGAAAAAGATAGATAACCAGATAACCAAAGAGAGCTGGAGTTCAGATTTAAATGTCAGTTTCTGTGCTGACCGTCTGTCATCTATCGAGTAAAATTAAATCCAGCAGGCTTTACACAAACAGGAACTTTGTTTATCAATCTCTTTAAGGCTGTTCAAGAGCTGGAGATGAATTGGTCCAGACCAACGGAGGAACAGAGGCAGAATCTTCAGCGATTTATAAAGGTGGACGATAAAGTCAAGGTAATAACCCCTCTCTTATGAATGGTTAAAAAAAAACCCATGGACCTCTTTGGACAAAAAATGGAAAGCGTAAAGGTTTTGGTCAATTTTATTTTAGGGTTTAGCCTTTATTTTTTTTGTGCACTGGTCCAAATCATTTGGTGGAGGGGGATTATGGTGTGGGGTTGTTTTTCAGGGGTTGGGCTTGGCCCCTTGGTTTCAGTGAAGGGAACTCTTAAAGCGGAGTTCTAGCCTTCTTTTTTTTTTTTTTTTTTTTTATACTAAAAAAAACACCCCCGTGATGTGCTCATCTTATCTGGTAAATTCCAGCATTTGTACTAAATGTTTTTCTTATCAGATTGTTCTTTAAAAAAAAATCACTGTGCTTTCCTTAGCAAGTGGGCTCCCATCTTCAGTGTGGGCTTCTGAAGCCCACTCGCTCCTTCCGGGATATGGTGCTGCTGGCTACCCAGCATGCACCTTCCGATCTCGCGCATTTGCATTGCGTGCAAAACGTGGCTATGGAAATAGAAGCGGCGGATGCCCATTGCCTCCTGGGATTGATGACACTCATATCCCAGGAGCCAATGGGCGGCCAGATATGATGTACCTCGCCACCATTCTGGTGGACAAATAAGGTAACCGCTTTGGGGGAAAAAAACTTCCGATGAGTAATGGAAATGTCATCACAATCGCAGAGGGGGAAACTTAGTGGGTGGAACTCCGCTTTAAGGCATTGGCATACCAAGACATTTTGGACAATTTCATGCTCCCAATTTTGTGGGAACAGTTTGGGGATGGCCTCTTCCTATTCCAACATGACTGCGCACCAGTGCACAAAGCAAGGTCCATAAAGACATGGATGAGCGAGTTTGGGGTGAAGGAACTTTACTGGCCTGCACAGAATCCTGACCTAATTCCTATGGAACATGGAATGAATTAGAGCAGAAACTGCGAGCCAGGCCTTCTCGTTCAACATCAGTGCCTGACCTCACAAATGCGCTTCTGGAAGAATGGTCAAACATTCCCATAGACACTCCTAAACCTTGTGGACAGTCTTCCCAAAAGAGTTGAAGCTGTTTTAGCTGGCCCAACAAAGGGTGAGCCAACTAAATATTGAACCCTACAAACTAAGACTAAAGCCTCGTACACATGGTCTGATTTTTGTCCAAAGGGCAGGTGCCAGGATCTTGTCTTGCATACTAACGGTACACAATTGTTGGCCAACAAACGCGAACGTAGTGACAGCTCTTGAGCGCCACCCTTTGAGCCCCTTCTGCTAATTTCATGTTTGGTGAGCATTGATTCCGAGCATGCGTGTTTGTACTTTTGTGTTACGGACTTGTGTACTGACCATCAGAAAATCTGACAACAGATCGTTGTCCGCTGTCAATTTACTAGCATATCATCCAACAGTCTGTCCCCTGCCAACAATCTGATCATGTGTACGAACCTTAAAGTGGATGTAAACCCAATGTCATCCTTTCTAAACTACTGCCATAGGGGTTATCTATAAGCAGGGGTGGGGGACTCAAGTCACATGACTTGTCACCTGTTTAAGGACTTGCGACTTGCTTGACAAAATAAATAAATGACTCGACTTGACTTTGACTTGTCACTAATGACTTGCGACTTGACTTTGACTTGGGCTATTTGACTTGCAATGACTTGGCACCACCCCCCCCCCAAAAAAAATATTACCCACACACTCCGCCCACCACCTCCTCTGAGCCAATCGGCATTTGCCAAATGCCATTGGAGCTGTTCAGGGTAGCGGGAAGAGTTGTGTCAAGCGCACCTGTTGATCGTGTGTTCAGCCATGGTGGGGTGATAATGCGACCCCATCGCTCACAACTGAGCGGGAAAGTACTTTCCAATTTAATTTTTTGCAAATGCAATGCATTTTAAGTGGCTATTCTCATCACCATTCAAGGGTCCAGATGTTGGCATTGTGTCAAGTTCAAACTTTGAGCTTAGTTATTTTCCCCCTCAGCAAGGACTACATTTTTTCAGGATTGTTGGCCATTTAATTGCTGAGTGTTCTGCTCCTTGTCTGCTGTTTGGGCATTCAAAGTGTTTCTTTAATATGCCAAGAAAAAAGCACTAAGCAGTTTTGTTAATGTTGAAAATAAAACAAAGCAAAACCTTTCCTGAAAACTGACTTTTAACTCATTTAAAGGTGGAAATGGGGTAGATCAGTATTTTGACTTAATTTGTGACTTGACCAAAATAAATGACTTGACTTGCTTGACTTCTAGCAGGGACTGGACCTGACTTGCTTGCTTTTCGCCACAGTAACTTGGGACTTGCTTGGGACTTGCTTGTGACTTGAAGGTTAAGACTTAAGACTTGCTTGTGACTTACTCCCATGTGTGTCTATAAGGATATACATGCCTCCTGCATGCATCTTTACCTGTCAAATGTCTCCCCTCTGTCTGTCGACCCAAAAAACTGCATATTCTGTGGGCGGGTCTGTTGTCTGGAGCTCGGTGGGTGGAGTCGTGATGTCAGTAGACTCCCCGCCCACCTCTACACTCCCCTTGTCAATATGCATTTTCTCCTGTGTATTTCTAACACTGAACATCTGCTATGATCTCTAACATCCAGTGAAAAGACAGGAAAGTAACCACATGACTTCAGCATGCCAAATCATGCTGAGGTGTGGAACAGCCAATCCTTGCAGAGCTGCTGAAGAAAGGAGTGGGGGAGGGAATTAAAAAATACTGCATGTGTCTTAGGCTAGTGCATGAGATATGTAAATCACCTGTCACTCACAGCAAGGGGGAGGATTTGACAAAGTTTTTTTTCTCAGTTTGTCAAGTTTTATCTCACTGAACAATAAAAGTGGAATGCTCAGAGATGGATTAACTCTGTGTGGCAAGACTGGGCTCAAATGATAGGAAATCTTATACTCTACATTATGATAAAATAAAAAATTGGGTTTACATCCACTTTAAGACTGGGATGCCATTAAAGTTTGTGTCCACAAACACAGTGTGTATTTTTTATTCTTTTTTTTCTTGTCCAGTGATCCTTTCTGAAGGAAGAATGATGACCCTGGTCTGTGAGGCAGTAGATAAAGTTTTCTAATTATGATTTAATTTTGTATTGCAGTTTTTGGAGCTCATGCAGGCAGTTGAACATTACGGTTCTGTGGTATTCGGCTCTTGTACTGCAAACCTGTCAGAAGTCAGAAGCACCGTGACGGTGTCGGTGGGTCACAATGAACTGTCCTGTAGCAGTGAGAATGAACATTTTTGTCTCCCCATCAACATGATTACTCGATGGCATGTTAATATGCATGTGGTAGGTGATCTGTGGTGTATTTTGCTCACTAATATTATTACTTGTATATATCGTTAGTAAGTATTGTAAGATAGGTGTGTGTCTTCTAATGGTGTGCCTTATGCCAGCTGAATGAGACACCATAGAGACCTGTTTTGTAAGCCTGTTTTATATATATTTTTTTATATTCAAAGCATTATGTAATACATTTTTTTTATCTTTACATATGTTATAGAGATCAAATAGATGTCAAGCTCAGCTTCCTGTTTTGCAGTGCTACACAATGGTTGTGCTTTACCTCTCCTAAAGATGGCCATACATGGATTCCTCTATCCATGCAGTTTAGCATGTATGGAGAAATCTGATTCAGCCCACATGTACAATGCAAGTGTATGCCAATAGGGCTGATTTACTAAAAACAATGCACTCCCTGTGAGGCTGAAATTTTACCGTTTATCAAGAAGGGAGCGACGGTTATTGCAAAAGGTGTTTGCTCCCTCTAGTAGTTTTTCTATAAAATTGTTAACTGATACAATAAGTATATGGAATGTCAGGAATGTAAAACTGTAAAATTGAATTCAAAAAACGATTGTAGCCAGATGCTTGGCTAGATGGCAAGTTAGGACATGTTAACACAATGCATGTAAATGCAACTGAAAGTAAAGAAATAATGAAAAAAAAGTGTTTATTTTGACCCATTTAGGGACCGACCCCTCGCTTCAGATTACATTAAAACACGTGTTATATGCACCTCAGTTGTGCAGTATGTATGAAAGGACCCTTTTTAAAGTAGTGGATGGTCCTACTTGAAACACACATGGGTACTTTTTTTTTTTTTTTTGTCTGTACCCCGTTAAATTTCTTAGAGGCACATGAGGAAATATCTCCAAACTCTTAAGCTGGCCATAGATGGATTGCAGACACCCCAACCTTTCAGGGAGGTGGCACACACATTTCAGGGAGGTGGGTGTGGCTTAAACTGTGCTACATATTGAGCGTGGATTAAATGGGGTGTAGCTTTATAGAGTCTGAGATGATTTGCGTAGTGCAGAATGTAGTAATGTTAAATGGGGAATGTATAGTGCATAGTGTATGGCGGTGGGTACTGTGTCCAGGACAGGAGTGCGGAGTGTATGTAGGTGGGTATAATGTGCATGTGAGGAGTGTACAGCGGTGAGTAGTATGTGCAGGATGGTGTCAGTAGTTTATTTTCATTTTTTTATTATTTTTTTTTACAATTTTTTTTATTTTTTGTTCTTCACGATGATTGGGGGTGGGGGTCGTGGACAGTGTCAGTAGTTTTTTGTTATTATTTTCTCTTATTTTTTACACTTTTGTTTTATTATTCTCTTAAATATTTTTTTTCACAATGCTTCTGGGGAAGGGGTGGGGAGTATGTGACGTGATGGTGTCAGTAGGTCATTGGATGGTGTCGCTAGCTTTTATTTTTACATATAATTTTTTTTATTTATTACAATTTTTTTAATTTTTTTTTAATGCTTTTTGGGGGGAGGGGGTTGGGGCAGTGGACAGAGTTGGTAGGGCGGGGGGTGGTGTCAGTAGTTTGCTTTTATAATTTTATTTTTTTATTTATTTTTTTTATAGTTTTTGTTTACAATTTTTATTTTCTTTTATACTTATATATATATATATATATATATATATATATATATATATATATATATATATATATATATATATATATATATATATATATATATATATATATATATATATTTTTTTTACATTTTTTTTTAATCAACTCTGTTGGGGGGGGGGGGGGGGGGGCTTTGGTAAGATATCAGAGGTCTAAATAGAACCCTGACATCTCCCCTTTGAGGAGAGGAGGGAAGCCATCTGGGGGGGACGAGGTGGGGGGGCAGCGGAGGAGGACAGGGAGCCAGAGAAGAGGGGGGGAGAAGGACACGGAGGGGGCTGGAGGAGGAGGATACACAGAACAGTCAGGGATGATCGGTGCAGCAGGAGGCACAGCAGTGATCACTGATCTCCCTATATAGCTTTTTAGCCGACAGCCACGGGAGGGAGGGAAGGAGAAGCGAATGTCAGCTATACAGGGAGATCGGTGTTCACAGCTGTCCCTCCTACTGCACCGATCATCCCTGGCTGTGAACCAGGGGGCCATACAGGATCAGCCCCGCAGCCGGGATATCGGGCAGCACTTGCAGATGTCTGGGAGCCGCCCCCAAAATGCAGAAGGCTCCCGCACCTTGCGGGAGACTTGAGATGTGTCGGATTAAAATGTGATCAGCTCGGCAGGAACCAGACAAATTTCGATTTATCTGCTGCTGTTTCCGTTTAAGAGGAGTTGATCTAATCACTGACTCCTCTCAGACCAAGACTGTGTGATATATTTTCATTGAAATAAGTACTTGGGCAGGGCTGATCAGTGGGTTCTGACAGGGGAGGAGCCCCTGCTGTCAATATACACTAGCACAGTAAAAAAACAAATAAAAAATGGGCCATCTATGGGCAGCTTTAGACACTTATCACAAGAACAGGTGTCTAATTGGAAAACATTCCCACATTTCCCCAGGCCTTTTATTCCTATGACATCTATGAGGACCTGTTCACCTCAGCAAAATGCACATCTGCTGGTGTACGTCGTGAGACACCATACTAGTGTGCCAATTACAAAACCTTGCGCTGCCCCCCCCCCCCCCTTTTTTTTTTCTTCTGTATGCAGTCCTTTTTTAAAGTGCACATAACCATGCAGTGGTGTAAACGGACACCATGGAAAGTGAGACAATTTTTCTTGTCTACGTGCTGGTGTTAATGGGCTCTAAATGTTTAAAAATCCCATTACGTTGATTGGTCTATAACAGTGGTCTCCAAACTGCGGCCCAGGGGCAGGATGTGGCCCTTTTGCTTGCCTTTATCCGGCCCTTGGGGGGCAATATTTCATCCACTGACACCAACAATGGGGTTCCTCCCAATGACATCCACAATGGGGCCCAATGACACCTGTGATGGGGCACAATTCCTTCTAATGACACCAACAATGGGGCATAATTCCTCCCAATAGCACAATTCCTCCCAATGACACCAATGATAGGACAATGATGGGACATGATTCTTTCCAATGACACCAGCAATGGGGCATAATCCCTCCCAATGATACCAGCAATGGGCACATTTCCTTCCCAGTGACACCACGATTCATCTCACTGATACCGAAGATGGGGCACTGACTCCCACTGATGCCAGGACATTTTCTACTCCCGTTGGCCACAGTCCGGCCCCTCTAAAGTTTGAAGGAGAGTGAACTGGCCCTTTGTTTAGAAAGTTTGGAGACCCCTGGTCTATAGGACAATTGAAGGAATAAATCTTCTCAACACGGCAAACTCAGCTGAGGATCTAACCCTTCCCTCCTGTATTAAAGCAGTTCTGGCTATAAATACACTTTATTAGACCAAGTTAGGTTACCTGGACAGCTGCAGGCCAGTCTACATTATGTACAAGGGCTGCTGTATGCAATAAAGGATAAAAATGTGACCAGTGTGTAATTGGGGAGGGGGGGGGGGGGCACACAATGTCAAGCTTGTATTCACTGGGTAACCTTTGATGAAAATTGTGTTTTTTTTTTTTTTTTTGTTTTTTTTTTGTTTTGTTTTTTTTTTTCTATTTATATTTTTATTGCATTATTTTTATTTCAGCAAACTGAAAAATCCAACAGCCAGCCATTAGAACTAGAACTGGAGTACAAACAAGGACACGAGAGGACATGGATGACCATATGGACAGACCAAGTGCGTATCCGTTATATGAAGTATAAGCTACTGAGATCGAAGGATACATCAAAATATGCATATCATTCACCATTACCATGAATGTGCACAAATCAGATGCTTATTTCTTATAGCGGAATAAGTAACAATATAAGGGTCTATTTTTTAAGACTTTGCTGTATGACCCTGACAAACATTTGCACATCCTCAACAAAAGTTGCCATGGTTTGTATAATCGGATTATTTCCTATGATGCTAAGCACCATCTAGTGGCCATAATGTAGTGTTTTTTTTTGTTTTTTGTTTTTTGTTTTTTTTTAATCCCTCAAATCGGAAAAATACTGCATTATGGCCATTAGATGGTACTATCATAAGAAATAATCGTATTACACAAAATACAGTTTTCGTTGCGGCTGTGTGAGCATTTGTTATATTCGTACAGTGAACATTTTTATGCTTAGTCCAAATGTACTTTCAGACTGTATACAAAATTTGTCAAGCTGACCTTGTATTTGTACTACAAGCAAAGTCCACTTATTCAATGTGACCCCTTTCTCCTTGTTTAACTGCTGCAATAAAGTGCCGAAAGAACCTATGGGGGGTAAAATAGATCGTATATTCACCTTTTCCTAACTTCTATAGTGCAGGTGGTGACTTAATTCTCTTGTCGATGGGATCCCTGGAAATGCTGAGTAGCCTAAATCTCCCAAGAAGATGCCTAGCACAGTGCAGGAGCTGCTTCTTGCAAGATTTGGGCTACTCAATGTTCTGAGATCTGACTGAAAGAAAGGTGACATCACCCTTGCTTAGGCAAGGAAGGAAGCCAGGGTAAGTTAAGTATATCAGCTAACACCCTCCTCCACCAATTATTTTTATTTTTTTTCTTTACAGTTAATCATTTTGGGTATTTGAAAGAACCTTGAACCTAGTCACTGAGGAGTGCTTTTAATGTGCTGATTGTATGTTTTGTGATGGTAACAATAGTAATCCCTGCCTGTGCAATATGTACAGGTACACGCGCTTGTATCCTCTATCAGAAGTTTGGATGACGATGCAAGAGCACAGTGGGAAGACAGTTGTCACCCTATAAAGGAAGTGCCTGAACAAGAATCTGCATGGCAGGATCACCAGGCACTCTTTAAATTAAAGATGCATATTTACAAAGTTAAAAAAAGTTTTGAAATTGCATTAGCATATTGAAGCTTATAAAATAATGTGCTGATTTGGATTAGATCCTCAAAGGTTACAGATCAGAGAGGGAACATTTTTAACGCCAGATGACTTGGGTTTATTCAAGATGTAATATCGCCACCTGCTGGGCATATATGGCATAAGTAGACTTTCTATTGGCAGCAATTCTACTAAAGTCCTAAAGTAGTTAAAGAGGAGGGCCAGTCAAAAAAAAAAAAAAAAAATTTAAAAGTCAGCAGCTACAAATACTGCAGCAGCTGACTTTTAATTGGACACTTACCTGTCCCAGGGTCCAGCGATGCGGGGGATCGAAGCCCCGCTCATCTCCCCCTCCGTTCAGCGGCGCCGGCATTGCAACTGTGGGCGCCGGGCTGTGGCTCCACAGCCTGGCACCCACTGCGAAAGCATTAGCGGCGCCGCACGCTGTGATTGGCCGCTCAGTCACCTGGGACCTGTAATGGGTCCCAGATGATTGACAGGAGGGAGGGAGCAGAGCGGAGCCCTTCCTGTGCCGAGGGAGAGATGATGTCACCAGCCCAGGCAAAGGAAGAGGCAGACTACGAGGGACCCCCTAGCAACAGGCATTTAGATGTAAGTAAAAAAAAAAAAATATCCAAATGTTTTTTTGTATTTTTTTTTTTTTTTTTTAGGATTTTTCATGTAGTTTTTTTTTTTTTTTTTTTTTTGGGTGGAACTCCACTTTAAAGTATGTGCCAACCCAACCACTAAAAGCTCCCATAAGCAAGCATATTTAATTTCAAAAATGATATTCAGCATTTTTAAATCTGAAACTTTAAAAAAAATATATAGGATTGGAATGTGAAATGAACGTGCAATCAGACTGGATCTTGTGTGGCCACCTACATGGCTTGTGTAAATGGCTTTTAGAAGGAATCCGAATGCAGTAAGGTGTCTGAGATGCTCTGACTTGCATTTGAGCTGCTTTGACTTGCTTTTCAGTTTTTCAAGGAGCTGATCTGAGCTGCTTTAAGTTGCTTTTGCATCCACTTTAGTCTCTAACTTTCCTGATGTCTCTTCCAGGCGTTTCTGCTCAGCAGTTGCCTAAAGAAGACACTGAGTGAGCAGCCAGTGACTTCAGTCAGGGAGAACCTGGAAATTGTAAGTGGCCATGTGTGGTCTGCTGTGATCAGCAATGATTTAATCAGTAAAACTGGCAAGTCCAATATTTTTTTAATCTTATTTGCATGCAGATCTGCCTGATTTGATTATAATCAGTCTAGCCCAGCCTTTCTCAACCTTTTCAACACAGAGGAACCATAGAAATAACGTTCTGGTCTCAGGGAACCCCTACTTAAAATTACTAGATCTACAACCCATGATACATTAGTGTGATGGTCAGTGGGAAGAATGCTGCTTACACTTGTATACATTGGGAAGAATCCCCCTCCCCTTTATAGATGGCTAAAAAGACCAATGGTGTCAGTGGGAACTTATCTGAGAGGCAGAAATTGCTCAAGGAACATCCTAGCAACCTCTGGGGGAGCCATAGGGGTTCCATGGAGCCCTGGTTAAGAAACCCTGGTCTAGACAATTGTGCTAATGAATTGTATGACTCTTTGCTGATTTTGGACAAATCTGCTTTCATAGTTGGGCAAATCAGAAAATCTGCAATTCCATAGTTGGCCTCATAAATTGACATTCACATCCCATGGTCTGATGAAACTTTTAAAGCGGTGCTCCACCCAAAAGTGGAAGCTCCACTTATTTGCCTATTTAGTGCCAGCAATGCTCTTTAAGAGATCTGAGGGGCAATACTGTCACTCTCTCCTGCCCCCTTCCCGGGCTCTTCTGTTCCACCAGGGAGCCTAGGACAGAATTGGCTGGTCGGCAAACCATGGATATGAAGGAGGAACTTCTGTTCCTTGATCATCTCTATGGTGTATGAAAGTGGAAACCACAATTTTGTCACTTCCAATTTTTGGTTTGTTGTTTACAAACTATTACTGGCTAGTATAGCATCTGATCAAACCGATCTCAGCTTTGATTAGAGGTTTTTAAGGGCAGAAGAGGTAACTGGGGTCTAATAGACTCCAGATGTCTCAGTAAAGAGTACCTGACACTTCCCTAGATAACACAAGGGAGGCTGTTCATCCTTTGTTATAGCACTAAAATTAATAGTGCTCATGTGCAAATGCAAACATAGGTTCCACACACATGAGCGAGAGCAATAACTAGCATCAGGCCTCCTGTTTAACTCTAAACTGGTAACCTTTTAAATACTTTTAAAGCATTACCAATAGAGATTTTTAGATACTGTAGATTGTATGGAAACTACATTAAACCATACTTTTAAAAGCTGGGACACCTTGACCACAATGCCACTCAATTTTAGACAAAAGGTGAACTTGGCCTTTAATACTCATTGAGGGCCGGTTCACACCAGACCATGGTTTGGGAAAGGGGCATTCCATGCGTGTTTTCCAAAAACACACTGCCTTTGCGATCTACTCTGAGTGGCAATACATTATTAACAGCATCCCAAACACAGATCGCAAGCGTAGTGCATTTGTGGGCATTTGGTACAGCGCATTTTTTTTTTTTTAAAGTAGTGGTGCCAAACTGCACTGTAGGAGAATGCACAGGAATCGCACAAGAACGTGCACATTACAGTTTGTACAGAATGTGTAAATACTTAAATGTCCATAGCCTGGCCACGGTTGCATTTTAAAACCTTCTTTAAACTCTCCTCCCTTCCTTTTAAAAACGAACACAACACATTATGTTTTCCTGAAATGGTTTCTGTATTCTCACACAGATGGAAAAGAAGACATCAGCAAATATATTTAGCAGAAAAGCTAAGCAGGTATGTTTACAGAGCATGGTGTCACATATGTAAATGTGCACATCACAAGCCAGAAAAACCCTGTTACTAAGATAGATAATGTACGTGTTCTAGAATTGCAGATACAAATGTCATATTCAGCATTTGTCACCAGGGGGTGTAGCCCAATGCAAGGTCTGCTCTCTGATGTGCTTTTTTTTTATTTTTTAAGGTCTCATTCGCAGGGGTGCAGAGGTCTGTACATTGAGCAGAGCCGATTGTTTTTGGAGCTGTGTGCAGACAGACTCTGTTAGTCAATAAAGATGCAGTGGCTGTACGGACTCTCCTGCACATCCAAGCTTCACAAGTGTGCAGGCATGGGTGCGCACAGCCCAGGATGGCACAGCTGTCAAATTTGGGGGGCATTCGCTGTGTCCCAGCTGACACAAATGGGACTGCCTGCACGGGGATCCACGGAACACCTCTGCATCTCTGTGGGGGAGAACACGGCCCTCAATGTACTCTGTTGTACAATCCGCATTTCCACTTGCTCCTGTCCCAGATTTGTTTTTTATATCATCTACAAGCCACATAGATGAAGATCGCCAGTTAATCTTGATGGGTGAAAGTTTGGTCTGCCTTCCATAACTAAGCTCCTCTGTATAGGATTTATGCTTGTAGCAGGGTTGAAATATTATTGTACCATATTGACAGGATCAAGCTTCAACCATCAAATATCTTTACCCAGTGTCTATGTACCTCTATAGAACTTCCATATAAGCTGTTTTTAAAACCTTAGCTGTCAGGTTCCTTAAAGTGCATCTCTAGCCACATATTTATTTTTTTTTGGGGGGGGGGGGTTGGATTGAGTGGTAAAAGGTGAGAACCTCTGTCAGGTTTGTATTACCGTCTGTGCCCCTGCTGAGATGTACCTTCTCTATTTGTCCTAGTGACTATTTTTTGATCAGGAAAAAAGTGGCGGTCCAACATTTCACAGGAGGTGAGGGGAAATCACCCCAAAGGGACACAGACGCAGAGAAAACCCTGGTAGCGTTCAGACTATTCCCTACTCTATTCCAAGGCTGAATACAAAAACCTTTGTCTAGAGCAGTGTCTATAATTTTTTTTTTTCACTATCAGGGCCACATCATGTTTTTTTGCAAATATTCACATGGTGGAAAAAAAAAAGTTTTTTAAAATTGAATTATTCACATTTTTAAATGAATGAATAAGTTTTTAAATGTTTTTGTTTTTTTTTGTAATTTTAGCAAAATATCATTTAGAACAACAGAGAAACTTCAGTAAAAGAAAGCAAAGAAATTCCAAATAAACTTTAGGCCCCCCTTACATCAGAGGCCCCTCTTGCATTAGGGTCCCCATCAGAGGCCTGGATAATATCTTGCAGGGGGCCGTATTTGGCCTGTGGGCCATAGTTTGAAGACAAAAATAGGAACCAAATCTCCTGCGCTTGAGAGTGCGGCCACAGTCAACTTCTGCATAGGCTGTGCTGCCATTCGTAGCAGGCCAGAGACCCACGGCGAATTACAGACTGAGAAAAATAAGGAACAGAGGGCACACCTTTGCAACTATTTTATTATTTAAATTGTGTTACAAATATATACTTGCAAACACTGGTAAGAATCAGACATATCGAATACAAGAGAAGCTCCAACTAGCCTGTAAAAGGGCTTACCTATAGGTAGTGTAAATATCTTCTAAACGTGCACCGTTTAGGAGATATTTACATTAAATGCAGCCAGTGACATCGCTGGAGCATGCGCTCTGAAAGAACAGCCACCCGTGCCATTACTTCAGAGCCCTTTGCCGCGAATGGCGGCTCCCGCACGCATACGCGAGAGTGACATCATCACGGCTTCAGACAGTCACAGAGCCCGAGTCCGCGAACCCCGAAGGGTGAAGAGTGGAGCCAATGCAACGCTGACTTCTCGGCACAGGAGGGCTTCGTTTTAAGCTAAGTTTTTTAAGCAATGTGCTAGTATGCAATGCATACTAGCACATTATGCCTTTACCTTGCAGGTTGTAAAAAAAAAAAAAAAAAAAGCCAGTGGTTTACAACCGCTTTAACTGAACTGAATTTATCTTAACTCTATGGGCTGAAAGGGAGAAATCTAATGGTGTATGACTAGTCTTCTATCTAGTGTACAAGCGACTTATTTGCAAAAGCTTTCCATCACAACCAATTAGCTTGTCTATTAAGAAAAAGCAAGAATCAGGTTGGTATGGGCAGCTGTTCAAGTTTTTGTTTTTATACTTCAAAAATTGTCTCAACCATGCTTTTAACTATTTTTTTATTTTTTTATTTTTTTTTTTTTGCACAGCTTGAATTCTTTAAGAAAAATGTTTCCTGCTCATCTGAACTTGAACAAAGTAATGTGTTTGAGTCGCAAGCGTTTGGTCTGTAATATTGCTCTGGGCTTGTTTGACTGAATCCTGTAAATATAATTACATTATTGCCAGTATTTTCATTGCCTGCTATTACCAGGGATACCAGCTGCACAGAAATGTATAGACTGCCATGTAAAAAATTAAAGTTGTTCATTAAAGCTAATGGGGGAAAAAAATCTGGTTGTACTGAAGGCATCAGATGGATGAATAATGCACACTTTACGATGATCTGAAAACATCATAGCTAAAGCAACACAAGGTTTATTGGACAGATATTGTGTCTGCATTTTCTAATGCATGTTTTTGTTTCGTCAATGATCTCACACGTTTGGCTGCCTTTTTGTTATTCTGTAGACTCGCGCACTTGGGTTTCTTTATAGAGTCTCAACTCAGCCTCCAGACACACTCTGCTCCTTTTCTGACCTGTGCTGTGCTGTGCTGTCTCATCTTCTGCCCCGCCTGATACTGGTGCACTTTTTAATATGAATTTTTTTTTTTTTTACTAAATGGAAGTGTGTGTATATTTTCTTATTAAACAATAAAATTAATGTGATATATTGTACAATCTTAAATGTGTATTGATTACTTATAGTTACACTTTGTTAAATGTTAATACTGTTTTGTGTGTGTAGCACCCTGATGTTTAGGCAGGGTTGCTAGTAAATGTACCTGCCAGGTATAGTTGCCTTGGCCAATTGATAGGGGATCAATTGATTCTACCTTAATTCTGTAATTGCTGCACTTCTCTCTTCTGTCACTAGATGGCCGGGTATCTGGAGGCATTGGATAAGACAAGGGCATTGCAGGGACAGATTAAGAATAGATGGGGTGTCTCAGCCAATGGGCAGGGATCTTCTTGGGTCATTTAGCCTGCTGGAAGAGCCTATTTGGATGAGGTCAGGTGATTGGGGTTCTATGCCACCTAAACGGCTGTCTGGGTGGACTTGTGTTGTACTGTCCCGGGCTGCTAGGCCGGAGCCTGGGGCCTATCCCTGGGACATCTGGCTGCTAGGCTGTCTGAGGGCCTATCCAGAAGCAAGAGAGCAACATAGGGTTGGGACTGTGGCTTGCAGTCCAACTATAAGTGACGGTTCTGCTGGCTGGTGAACCTGTCATTGTCTGAGGTAGAGGGGAAGCTGTCGCCACTAAGGGACCAGCCACCTTGTTACCGGGGACCACTGAGTAGCTTAAGCGCGTACAGGAGCAGTATTCTCACGAATTGGGAAACTACAGCAGGTGTCAAGCCAAAGACCCAGCCAGCGGAGGTGATGCTTGCAGAGCAGCCTTGTGTGCCAAGCCAGGGACCGAGCAGGCCAGTGGGGTGACGCTTGAAGTATCTTGGATGCCAAGCTAAGGACCCAGCAGGGATGCGGGGCTGACGCTTGAGGAAGATACTGAGTGAGAAGGTTGGAAGAGCTCAGGGGATCCAGTGGCAGTGGATCAGTAAGTCTAGTGAGAGAGACTGGGAGCTTAGTTGAGTGAAGATCTACAATAGGAGATTGTAGAGGAAGTAAAAGAGTTCATTGTAACCTTTTGTTAGGAACTGTTCAAGATTGTTGCCATAGGAGACAGCGTGTCTACACATGCAGATGTGATGTCCGGCTGGGTGCCTTTCCCTGCATGGCTGTCTACCTAATAGAAGTCTCAGAGTCTGACAATTAACATTGCAACTACTGAAGGGTGTCCTGGCCCTAAACCCCCTCTTCCACGGTTCTGTTAAGAGAAAAAAAATCTTTGCATCCAAAAAGTGTCTCGCGCCCATGAATCTACCTTGCATTACACCCACCATGCCTTGTAAGCCACTCCACATAGGATGTCAGCTGTCTGTGACTCTGGAGGTTCTCATTAGATCAAAGGGGACCTGGGACTTGGCTACATATGTGGTGGTGAATTTATAGTATAATGTAAATAATAAAATGTGTATATACATCTCTGATGATTGTGTTATTTGTTGCCACATACATACTATAGTCTACAGGTATACACACAATACTTATAATACTATAGTCTACAGTATTTATTTTGTCTTGTTCTTTTCAAACTTCAAAGTGTGGAATCGCCCTGTGGGAAATTATTAAAATGGTATTCTCTTTGGTCTAAGATGCAGGATCTTCTACAAACGTTATCTAATCCCATACCTTTGAATCCCTTGCATTTCCTTCTAGGCCTCCCTCTCCCAGTAATATCTAAAGCGTCATGGAAACTTATGTTCTTTATCCTTTTGGCCGCAAAGAGAGCTATCCCTAGACATTGGCTCTCCACTTCTCCCCCCCACATTCCATCACTTTCTTTCCATAATGTCTGATATACGTGGGATGGAACACTTGACTGCTAAAATTGAGGACACACTACCCTTATGTTATAAAATATGATAGAAACAGGACGACTCTGCGTACCCCCTTGAATCTGATAACCTTCAAGCCTCCTGAATCTCCTGGTGCCATCTCCTGATTATGTTGTACCTTGCTTCCTTTTCTCTTTTGTATTGTTATTATTCAAAACTACAGTATATATTCTTTTCTCATTTTGTTTACCATATGATACGGTATTATAACTATACATACCTGTATCTACGTTCAGTTCCACAAGTTTATATATACAATGCTCTGTACTATCAAGTGTTGAAATGCTTTTTCTTTGTATTGCAGTGTATCATTTTTGAAAAATGTTATAAATAAAAAAATTTTAAAAAAAATGGTATTCTTTACAGTGGGCTGCTCTATAGCCATCCGTGGCATTATTCTGGTTTTGATCACATGGGGAAGGGTTAAAGCCTCTGTAAAATTGTTGCTTTAGTTTTAATTGTGAACCTGTAGAGACATAGGGGTCAATTCACTAAGAGTTAAATAATGACTGAAAAAATGTGGTAAAATAACGCATGTGGTAAATCATTTTCAAATGTGCAATTTACTAAGAATTTTGTAGTAAATGACTCATGTGGTAAAGAGTCTGTAATGTGATAATTACTGACACTTTTGATGCAAAGTTTAGGAGCGGGCGGTAGATGGTTTTTAAGGAGCGGGGCAAGAAGTCGTCCGCTGCATCCCTAACCGATGACTCCTCAGCTGACAGCTGAATCTAAACAAAGGAATTTCTGGCAATAAAATATGAGAAAAAAAACTGTGTGAGGGTCCCCCCATTAAATTATACCTGACCCTTATCCCAAGCATGCAGCATGGTAGGCCAGGAGGGGGGGGGGGGGTGAGCTAGCGCCCCCCTCCTGAATCCTGAACCAGGCCACATGCCCTCAGCCGGGGGGGGGGGGCCATGTGGCTCTGCCCCCCCCCCCCCCAAAGCACCTTGTCCCCATGTTGATGGGGACAAGGGCCTCTTCCTCCACAACCCTGGTCGGTGGTTGTGGGGGTCTGCAGGCGAGGGGGCGTATCGGAATCTGGAAGCCCCCTTTTTAAGAAGGGGGGGCCCCCAAATCTGGCACCCCCATGTAAATGAGTTTGGGGTGCATAGTACTTATTCACCTACTACACACTACTTCTTCACCAAAAAAAAAATTTAGTGTAAAAAAAGACAGTAGGCAGTTTTTGACCTTTATTTAAACACACCGCCACTTTGGGTGGCCTCGCCCCTTGTGATGTCACCGCTGTTTAAGCAGCGCCTTTGCGCTGTTCTTTGGCCACTAGCCCAAAGAAGAGTTAAAAAAAATCTTGTGTTGCGGTGCTTGCGAATCACTGCCAATTCGTTGCAATGGGCAGGGATGTTTTTAGAGTGCTGTATACAGCGCTCCCAACCCGCCCTAAAGATGCTGCTTGCAGGACTTTTAACTCTACGTTTACACCTATGCACATTTTGGAGAGACACACTACAGTCCATTTTAACATGGTTTCCTATGGTACATGTTCACAGCTGTGTTTTGCAGCCGGTGCGTTTTTGGAAAGGGTCGGGGACGCAGATTGCGTTTCGTGTGTAATAGACTTCAATGGAATCGCACCAGCAATGCAAGTGTTGCGTTCTTGATGCATTTTTTTTTTGTCTCCCCTTTTAAAAACATTGTATATAACTGGTTGTTAGGGACCGGGCTGGGAAGCTGGCTGCCACGTCCATAACTGATGAGTCAACTGTCGGGAGTTCCCCATGGACAGCTGAATGTAAAAAAACAAATAATTGGCGGCAAAAAATAATGTGAAAAAACCCAGCGTGGAATCCTCCCTCAGATCCATACCAGGCCCTTTGCTGCGTGGCCCCGCCCCTTTCCTATTTTAAGAACTTTTTTTGAAACCCCTACTCAGTCACATGGGGGGCGGGATCTGGTTGTGATAAGCTCCCCCCCCTGTCCGCAGACACCCACAGCCCAAGTTTGTGGGGAAGAGGCCCTTGTCCCCCCCCCCCCCTGCCCGCTTGTTCCTCTCCCTTTTCTGACTTGCCAGGCTGTGGGGTTCCCCTCCAAATCCATACCAGACCCCACTTTTTTTGTTTTACATTATGCTGTCAAATGGGTTTAAATGTTCTCCCTAATGCTTGTGTGGGTTTCCTCCCACACTCCAAAGACATGCTGGTAGGTAATTGGCTCCTGTATAAATTGGCCCTAGTATGTGTATGTATGAATGTGAGTTGGGGACCTTAGATTGTAAGCTCCTTGAGGGTAGGGGCTGATGTGAATATACAGTATATGTAAAGCACTGCAATAAATTTGTGGCGGCTGGTGCTCAAAAATTTTTGGGGGCGCAAATAAACTGAAAAAATAAACTGATAGTAATGCAGGGCTGTAAATAGCCATGTATCAAGTGATTATGTATCATTGCTGCTAGATACAACTGTGCCCATCAAATGCAGCCTCAGTATGCCCATCAAATGCAGCCTCACTGTGCCCGTCAATTGCTGCCTCACTGTGCCTGTCAAATGCAGCCTCACTTTGCCCGTCAATTTCTGCCTCACTGTGCCTGTCAAATGCAGCCTCACTTTGCCCGTCAATTTCTGCCTCACTGTGCCTGTCAAATGCAGCCTCACTTTGCCCGTCAATTTCTGCCTCACTTTGCCCGTCAATTTCTGCCTCACTGTGCCTGTCAAATGCAGCCTCACTGTGGCCGTCGTATGCAGACCCAAAATGTCCCAGCCATGTTCATTGCACAAACTCGCAGGATTGTTGTGGTGCACCTTTTTCTTGGAGAAATGCCATTACGTTTTTGCCATTGAACAGCACTGAGTGGTTGCATCTCTTTTCAGGTGGGGTGGTCTGGGGTAGTAAAACTTCAGCTCAACTGCCTACTTGTACTGCCCCTCCCAGCTGTGTAAATGAGCCCCAAAGGTCTTCTTTACAAGTGTGGTCTCAGATCTGGGCATTCCTCTCTAGGAGTTCACATACTGTATTGGCTGTCTGCCTGACACCCTTTCCATCCCAGATTACTTTTTATCTCTTTTACCTGTTCAGCAGCTCAGTACATTCTCTGCAGCCTCACTAGCCGTAGAGTAGATGATTCCTTTTATTACTTAAAGGGGTTGTAAAGGTAAACATTTTTTCACCTTAATGCATTCTATGCATTAAGGTGAAAAAACTTCTGACAATACCGCCGCCCCCAGCCCCCCCGTTTTACTTACCTGACGCCTCGAAAGTCAGCTTCGCGTTCCCGACAGCTATTCCTCCGCTCACCCTGGCCGCTGATTGGCTACAGTGGATGGATTGGAAGCAGCGCAGCCATTGGCTCGCGCTGCTGTCAATCACATCCAATGACGCGGCGCGCTGGGGGGCGGGGCCGAGTGATACAGTGAGCGGCTATAGCCGCCGGCTGTATCACGGGAGCGCGCCCGCAAGCACTAACCACCATGCAAGGGAGCTCGCATTAAGGTGGTTAATGCTTGCGGGGAGGAGCTGAAACAGCCGCCGAGGGACCCCAGAAGACCAGGTTCGGGGCCACTCTGTGCAGAACGAGCTGCACAGTGAAGGTAAGTATAACATGTTTGTTATTTAAAAGAAAAAAATTACCTTTACAACCCCTTTTAATTCCTGGTATGGCCACCTTAAATGAGTGCAGAGAATGTACTGAGCTGCTGAACAGGTAAAAGATAAAGTAATGTGGGATGGAAATGGTCAGATCTGACACTGGAGGATGCAGGGTGTATGTGAGCAGTGTAATAAAATAATACTTTAAAGATAATGTTGTGTCACACTGTGCCCACTTGCAGTCTCGTCAGTGCCCATCAATGCAGCCTCACTGCCCCCACCACCAATCTCATTGCACACAATGTATTGTAGCACACAGTGTTGTACCATGCACACCACTACTCACCTTACATCCCCCACACTGCTGACCCTGTACACTGTGTACACATTCACACCACCAGGACAATTGAAGAAATTCACCCAATGGCTGGGCACACTCACTAATCTAATAATAAAACAATTATGTAATGAGTCTTTTTTATATATATATATATATATATAAAATATAATAGTGATCAATCCATTATTCATTCACAGACACGCTCCTGTGAATTAGGGAGTGGGGTAGCAGTGGAACTACAAGCACCAGAGCACACACATGTCACACACAAGCCATGAGTATAAATACATGATGTCACATGTCCCGCCCCCTGTTCCTTTCTCCTCCAACCAACAATCCGAGAGCGGCTCAGCGACTGACAGCGACTTCCGGGTACAGGGGCAAAGCCAACGCCTCCCGCTCACCTGCCCTCCAATCAGCGTTCAGGTCATGCCTCTGGTTTGACTTTGGGCCAATGCGGCGCTTTCTACTGCTAGGATACCATCGCTAGAAGGTTTCTGGTGGTTGGAAGCCTGTTTGAGTCCATATTGGTTTTCTTTCTGAGCTGTGACATGGTGCAAAGTCCTGTATGATGATAGGCAGCTGATATAGTCCATATCCTGTGGTACCCGGCCCTGCTCCAGGCTGAGTGGCAGTGCAGACTCAGCCGGGAGATCGTGCCACACTCGCGGGTGTCTGTGAGCCCGCCATCAAATGCGGGAGTATCCTGCGAATTGCGGGAGACTTGAGATGTCTGTATGTGAGGGGAGAGCAAATGGCAGAAAGTGAAGGAGCGGGGAGGGGGGGAGAGGGGATGATCGGTGTGATTGGGAAGGTGTACAGTCTTTTATTACATGGAGAGAGGGGGAAGTAAAGTTGGAGGTGAAAGGTGTTGCTGTAGGAGGAATCAGGACAGTGACAATAGCATGGCAGGTGCCCCTTCCTCCCCCCAGTCCTGGCCCTGCATGTGCTGTACCTTCTCTGTGTGTTTCCAGGGATCCCTCTGTGTGCACTGCTGGCTGCCGAGTCTGTCACAGGGAGATGGATGGAGGACATGGACTGCTGCACGGACCTAAGCCTGCCACCGTTCTTCTCCTGCTGATTCCCTCAGCACTTACTTGCTGAAGGAGGCAGGCAGTGTGTGAGCCGATTAACTCCTCCGCCAGCAGCACAGGGACTGAGAGAGCCGGGACTTTAAACTTACTATCGGCAAATACGGTCAGTGTAAATCCGCATAGGAGCCGAAATAGAAAAAATAGTCCCACCAGTTACAGTCTCCCCGGCTCTCCCAATTTACTTTATGCCCCCCCCCCCCCCCACCCCAGCCCAGGGGTCCCACCTTATCAGCAGCCCTGGATAGAGCAATGGATGCAGGCTGGGCAACGTTTGCCCTGGGCACTCCACTGACCAATCCTGTGTTCTATGGGCTAGGTATCAGCAGGCGGGGAGGTGTACAGGATCGTCTGATGGCTGGCCAGCCAACTCAGAGATGCTCAACCCTTGTGTTCCACCACCATGGGACCGGGAAAAGTTGACCAGCGAGACTGAAAGTGAAGCAGTTCAGCTAAAAGCACCGCCCTATGTCCTCCACGGCTCCGCCGATCACAAAAAATTATTGTATAGTAGGAGTGTTGGGGCGCACGGCTCTGCCCCTGAGGAAACGCTAAAGGAAGCCAAACAAGCTTCCCAGCTGAAATCACATGATTGCAGAAACGTCATTCTTCCCATAGACACCTGTGTGTACCACATCACACTGAGACCAAGCAATTTCATTGAGAAACTCTTCTCTTTAGTTCTGCCACTATTTTGGTAGTTTTATGGTATTTATATTTTGCAGTTTTTGGCAGCAATACATATATTAAAACTAAAATCCAGGTATGAGCTTAATTGCATATTTATATAGGTCCATCTTGGACCAATTAACCACTTCCGGACTGCCGCACACTGATATACGTTCCTACTTTGAGGATAGATATCGTTGTTATGGCAACAGCTAGCTGCCATAACCCTGGTATCCCCATGTTCGGCTAGCGGTCCAGTACAAGATAAAAGTGGTCTCTGCGGTGGATTCGCCGCAAGATCACTTTTATCATCGGTGGGAGAAGGCCCCCCTCCCGCCGCGATCCGGTGCCCTCCGCCGCTTACCTGAGCTGTCGGCAGCGGCGGAGGCAATCGGATCCTTCCCGTGGCTGTGCATGGAGACGAGTGAGGGGAAGATGGCCCCCACGCATCTCCATGACACTGCAGGGCGGAAGCGACGTCAAAACGTGACTTCCGCCCATAGCTCTTAAAGGGCCATTGCTTTTCTCATTTTTTTAAATGACAATTTTTTTTTTTTTTAATTGCATTTTAGTGTAAATATGAGATCTGAGGACTTTTTGACCCCAGATCTCATATTTAAGAGGTCCTGTCATGCTTTTTTTCTATTACAAGGGATGTTTACATTCCTTGTAATAGGAATAAAAGTGACACATTTTTTTTTTAAAACAGTGTAAAAATAAAAGGTAAAATAAATAAGAGAAAATTTTTTTTTAATCGCACCCCGTCCCGCCGAGCTCGCTTTCAGAAGCGAACGCATAAGTGAGTAGCACCGGCATATGAAAATGTGAGGTATCATCGCAATTGGTAGAGCGAGAGCAATAATTCTAGCCATAGACCTCCTTTGTAACTCAAAACATGCAACCTGTAGAATTTTTTAAATGGCGCCTATGGAGATTTTTAAGGGTAAAAGTTTGTGGCCATTCCACGAGCGGGTGCAATTTTGAAGCATGACATGTTGGGTATCAATTTACTCGGCGTAACATTATTTTTCGCAATATAAAAAAAATTGGGCTAACTTTACTGTTGCCTTATTTTTTTATTAAAAAAAGTGATTTTTTTTTTTTAAAGTGCGCTTGTAAGATCTCTGTGCAAATACGGTGTGACAGAATGTATTGCAACAACCGCCATTTTATTCTCTAGGGTGTTAGAAAAAAAATGTATAATGTTTGGGGGTTCTAAGTAATTTTCTAGCAAAAAAAACTGTTTTTACTTGTAAAAAACACATCTAAAAAAGAGGCCCGGTCCTTAAGTGGTTAAAGTATGCATATTTCATACCTGACAGACTGCTGTGGAAGCTGACAATCTTTATAGTATCTGGCACGATTACAGTGATAGTCACAATCTTCCGGGTCCTGTGTTGAGCAACTGCCCCATGCATACATTTACAGAACGTCTTGTTTTTTTCTAACTAACTTTCCTTTTCATCTCCTCCAATCAGAGATTACCTTGTATGCATTGGAAAAAAAAACAGGCATTCTGTGAATGCTGCTCATTAGGCTACAGCACCCATGTGAATGAGCCCCATGACCTCACTCACATACGCAGCTTTATTTAACTCAATGGGGCTTTACCTTTCAGATTTAGCAGGGATTTTTATCATTTATGTTGTGTTTGTGTCCACTAATAAGAATTTTATTGTAATTTTTATTTCTTTTCGGAAAAAGAAATTATGACAAAATAGTCAGAAAATCACAGGGAAAAAAAAGCAGCTAAATGCAATATGAGTTTAAAAAAACGCAGGTAAACGCAAGTGCTTCCATATGAGTTTTTCTTGCATTTTGTATTCTCACAAGTGTGAACAGCTATTAGGCATGTTTTGTATTGTATTGTAAACAAACATCCCATGGACACAGGCCCTTCATCTAGTGGTCAGAATATCTTTATAGGTCATTGATGAGCCTCAATTCACACAGTTTTAGCACAATGATAAAACTCTCTATTTTTAGACTGCCATTTTCAAATCTAAAATGCAAATAACGGTTATTTTTTTTAGAAAATCATACTCCTTTCGTGTAACCCTCTTATCTCTAATTGTATTGCAACTGTAATTGTCTCCTTTTTATTTTGCAAGGCTCTGCACAAACTGTTGCCATAAAAAAAAAAACTGGTGCCATTAAAAAAAAATAGAACATTCTTTGCTATAATAATGTTAGTTGTGTAAACCAAGCATATTTAAAATTCAAATTTGAAAACTCTCTGTTAAACTAGAAAAAAAATGTTCATTTTTACAGTTTCATAAAGTTGGTTGAAAAAAAAAAAAAAAAAAACTGTCAGTTGGAAAGTCCTCTATGATGTCATCACCTGCAGGAATAAAAAAGCCAGCCAGTGCAGTGCTCATCAGATGCCTAGTAGGAGCCACACTGAAAGCATTGCTGAGGTGTTTGTCCTGCGATTTTCAGATTGTTATTGTCTTTAGTGAAATTATTCACATATATATATACATTAACATCAAATAGGCATCGACATCTAATATTACCAAGATGTCAAGAGAAGTTAGAAGCTATTCACGACGCTACAACCGTGAAAGGCCATTAGAAAGGCAGAGATACCCATTTCCATATGGTAAGTCATGTGATCCATTTCAATATTATCATTTTCACTTATCAAAATGTACTTTTAATTCATTTTCTAATAGTAGTTTTTAGATTTGATGATTCCCAAAATGAAAATAGTTATTCTCATGAAAGAGAAAGTCCGTAATGAGTTTTCAATCAGATCTAATTTATAGGAAATAGGAGTTTATATCTGTAAAACTAGTGGGAAGAATGGATTTCTTCAGAGGCTCATTTCACTCGGCTTTAACACAAGCAGAAGGAGATCTATTTTTAGACATGTAACGGTTTTTATTTTCAAATCTCACTGGATGGCTCAGCAGAAAATAACTGCCAATCCTTGGAAAACATCCTGGTGTGTTAGCTTTGTAAATGGAGCCTATGGCTAATGGAGCCACGTATTATGGATGTAATCTTACATATAAGATATGCAGATCCTTATTACAGAGCAATCACATAGGTGAAATAATTAAAGTGGTGTTCCGGCCGAAATTATTATATATTATTATAGTATTATAGTATTATATAATACTTTTTAAATAAAAATACCCCTATAATACACAAGCTTAATGTATTCTAGTAAAGTTAGTCTGTAAACTAAGGTCTGTTTTGTTAGTTTATAGCAGCTCAGTGCAGCACAAGCAGTGTAATAGGTTTCAGGTCAGGTTTCCATAGCAACGGCAGTTTCAGAGGAAGTTGCCGCCCCACATGCTCAGTGCAGCACAAGCAGTGTAATAGGTTTCAGGTTGGGTTTCCATAGCAACGGCAGTTTCAGAGGAAGTTGCTGCCCCTTCCCAGAAGGCATTGCAAACAGGAAATGATACGATGGGCCGCGGCCAGGGAGGAGGAAGTAAAAAATGAATACAGCAGATATACAGTAGATGCTGAGAAAAAATTAAAAAAAATATCCAATTTGTTTACAGTGCATAGTTTAGTGAGGGATGCTGAAGAGTTGTAAAAGTGGGTGGAACTCCACTTTAATTATTTCATATTTTAAATCTGCAATTCTCAACATTTTTGCCCCAGAGGAAGCCTTGAAATAACATTTAGATCTCAAGGAACCTCTGCTAACAATACCGATAAACACATCCTCCTAACCAGATGGAAATCTGGTTAGAATTATAGAAGATTGGCACATGTGTGTCCTGTATTAGAGAGTCCCTACACTGGAGCTCCTCCCTTCACACTTCTATGGCAGCAGTTACAGAGGGGTGTTTATTAGGGGGTTTATTCTCTGTTTTGAATATTAAATACATTGGGGGACATTTATCAAATAAATTAGGAAAACAATTAGTCACAAATCAGGCTACATCTCTTTCAGCAAAGTCTCTGCGACTGGTGTACTGACTTGTGTGACTATATTCCTGGGCAGCCAAGTGCAACGGTTTGCAAAGTTCACGGATAGATTTATTACTGAAGATAAGACAGATTTTCACTAAAAACATACACAGAATTAAGAAGTGATCAGGGTCAGGATTACTGCAGTCGCAAGTGCAGCCAAAGGAGGAGTTTAGGACTCAGGCTGTGACCTTGTAATAAATCTCTTGCATGATTCATCTCACTGCTCCTGTTTAGCACTGCTTTACCTTGCAACAGGATTGAAAAAAAAGAAGTTTAAAGAACATTATTTGGAATTTGTCTTTTAATTGTTATTATCTTGTTTATTGTTATTGCAGGGGAATATTCTCCAATACATCCAAGGAGAAGATCAAGATCCCCACTGCGGGACAGAGAGACTGAAAATCGGTTTCACCGGAGATGTCACCATCGCATCATCCAGAGATACGGAACGCAGTCAACGAACATGACTGAAGATCAGCTGCGCCAGAGACATCAGGACCCTGACGTTCCAATGGAATATACGCCACCTGAGGTCGATCGGAACCAGCCAGATCCGGGGAGCATCCAGAGCCCCCATCTTCATGATCAGCAGAGGGAGGAGCATCCTACTTGCAGAATCTGCCAACAGCAATTGGAAGAGGGAGCAGAGATCCACAGACTATCCTGTTCCCACCAGTTTCATGCCCTTTGCATCTTCAGATGGGCACAAGAGAGGGATTCCACCTGTCCCATCTGCCAGGAAAAGTTCCCTTGGTATATGACGGTAAGTGTCTTACATCTGTTTTTTTTTTTCTCCCACATTTTAAAGGTGATTGTTTTTATTAGCTGGATAAAATGATATAAACTTATTTAGTTGATTCAGAATTTTACCTTTGGGAAACTCTTAATAAATGTAATTTCTCTCTTTTCACATACAGCGTACAATTGTCATAGAGAATTATGGAACCATGAAGTTGATGATCCCTGGCTCACTCTGGACCAGCCGGGCCTCATTTTCCATTGGATTTGACAACAGAGAGCCAACTATACAAGGACTGCCAGGTAAAATATTAATACAATTTTTGTTGGGTTAGCGGGGAAAAAAAGCCTTCTGCTGTGTGAAGGAAGCTTGGGTTGGTTACAAAATGAAGAATAGCTTTGTAATCATTCAGCAGGAACCTGCCGACATTTGGTCAGTGTGTACAGCAGTCTGTCCTATAGGTCCTAAAGGTTTTATTCAACCTGCTGGGTTGAATGAAAAAAAAAATTGTAGTACCGGGGCATAAGAATCATGTCTGCTGCTTTATTCAAATTGTCTACTTAGTTGCCAGACAACATGCAGCTGTTAAAGGGCTAGTCCACACAAAAGTGATATCTAAGTGAAGAGGAGTGAGTAGAATTCTCACTACTGGCTCCCCAAGAAGCAATAAAATGCCACACACATGGGGATCAATGCATCCTCTATATAGATATAAAAATGATTATATCATCTGCTGATGAACATATTTATTATGAAAATTAGGTTAGAATTGCAGATAATTGTCCTGTGTTTGTCCTGCCCTGGAGTTCCTTGCTCTAAACATCTGTAGCAGAGGTTACAGAGGGGGGTATATTCTCCATATTGGATACAAAATATATCTAATAACATACAGAAAATAATAGAAGGACATTCTGCCTGGACATTCTCCTGCTACTGAGGATAATGTCCTAAGGTCACCGCTGTGACTTTACACAAATGAAAAAAAGGTTAAAAAGTAAGGAAATATGATTTGGAATGTGTCTTTAGCATTAGACAGGAGGGAAGCATCTCCAATTTACTAAACATCATTGTTTTTGCAGGCCAAGGTTCTCCCATACATCATATCAGAGAATCCAAAACTTTAATATGGGCCCGTTGGCCTGAAGAACAAGAGCTCCAGAGTTCCAGAAGCGTCCAGAACACTGACAGAAACAGCTCTACGGTGGACCAGAACCAGGCAGAACCGGGGAGTGCCCAGACTCCACCTCCTTGTAACCAGCACAGCGATGAGCTACCTGAATGCAGCGTCTGTTTACTGGAAATAGAAGAGGAAGACAAATCTTCTAGACTACCCTGTTCCCACCAGTTCCACAATGACTGCATCACCAGGTGGATGGAACAGAGCAGAACATGTCCACTCTGCCGGGACGGGGTCAATCATCATATATGGGTAAGTGTCCTACATCTGTTAATCTTTTCTATCACTTATACTATTTCTGAGTACAAGTGATTGTTTTTTAATATCTGGCAAAAACATTTAGAAATGATTTTGTTCATTAAGAGCATTTTCTTTACGAAACCCTTTGATAAATCTAACTTTTCTTCTCTCACCTACAGTCCACGTTTGATCTACCAACTTATGGACGGATGGCCGTTATCATCCCTGGACTATTATCATCTCTACAGCCACCAGTTAGGATGGACTTTGATCGTGAAGCACTAACTTTACGAATTCATACACCCACCAGAGATGAATAAGGAAACAATTTCAGCAGCAGTAGGTAAGCCATGCCTGATAGAAGGATAGATTTCCCCCATTACAATAATTTTCTTTACAACTAACAAAATGATCACTTATTGAAAAATAGGGATCCTTATCCTTGTGTGATAGCTTTGTGAATAGAGCCTAATAACACCGAATCCCATTATAGTGAATGTAATGTATGAGGTTTGCTATAATGCAGGTCCTTGTTACAGAGCGATTAGATGGATAAAATCTATCAATAAATTGGTGAATCAGATAAATGAAGCCTTCTACTCTGTGAAGGAAGTTTGGGTAGTTACAAAATGAACATTAGCTTTGTATTTGCTCAGAATCATGTCCGCCAACTGATTTGGATTGTCTACTTAGTTGCCAAAGGCTATAAAGCTCTTACAGGGCTAATTCACTAATATTTGATACCTCAATTGTTGGTAAATGGTGCAGATATGGTGGAGGTCCGAGTGAAGCTTGTTCCCCAGGAAGCAATAAAACCTAACAGAGGTTCTAAGCTTTCCCTACTCTATGGAAAAAAAAAAAAAGAAAATATTTTATTGGATGATTTATTAGCTGCTGTGGCTGAATCAGGATATGAATGCAAGAGACAAGAACCTGTCCACTGTGACAGCAGAGGGTTACTTGTCTAATTCCGATTTGTGTCTTTTCTCCCAAAACTGCCTCCTTGACCACTGTTGGGTGACAGTGATTGTTTTGTTAGCTGGTATAATTATTTAGAACATTTCTTTTGCTTGTTATTTATACTTCTTTTATGAAATCCTTAATACATGTTTCTTCTCTCCCCACAGATACAACTGCTGCACAGATTTCATAGATAGTGTGTTTGTTGTGTTTGCAGTGTGTGTGTGTTTGCGGTGTGTGTGTGTGTTTGGTACGGGTAGCACAGTGGCATAGTGGTTAGCACTCATGCCTTGCAGCACTGGGTCCTTGGTTTCCTATTCCAACCAGGATATTACCTGCATGGAGTTTGCATGTTCTCCCTGTGCTTGAGGGGGTTTTTCGCCGGGCACTCCGGTTTCCTCCTACACCCAAAGACATGTTTAAAAGGTGTGGTGAATGTAGGGACTGGCCAGAGAGGGATTACTTTGACGCAGTTGGCCAGCTTAAACATACATTGCAATGTGTATGTGAACTAAAAATCCCTGTTCTTATGCAAAGTGTATTATTATATATATATATACACATATGACATTTGGATTTGACCACAGGTGTATCTTATTTCTATTGAATAGTGCAGGCCAGTGACCAGACCTGAACCTGTAAGCTCTCCTACATCCAGGGCCAGCACCAGCATAAGGCTTCTTAGGCAGTCACCTCAGGACACAATGATAGGAAAAGGGGGAGCAGTACATTTTTCTTGGAATTCAGATTTTTAACTGTGCTGCAGACATGTGTTTTTTACCACACTCCCGGCCGCCGATCACTTCCACAACTGCCAATCTGCCGCTCCCTCGTCATGTGGGAAAGGAAAGCAAGCTGGGACTTTCTATGAGGCACGTCATGTCAAAATAGGATCAATACATAAATAAAATTACAATGCAAGATTTATTGTTGCATATACAAGTTCATGCCACATTCTAAAGAGAAGCTTTATATCAAGTATATAGATAGTCACATGACTTACACTAAAAAATACTGCTCATAACATACAATACAATTGGCGAATAGGTATAAACAATATACATGAAAAAAATATTAATATGAATAATATAACCAAATATTGCTTGACATCTGGTAGCACTCAACGCGTTTCTTGGCATTTCAGCCATTCAACATTTGTGTGACCGTGTGTGTGCAAGACAAGTTGGAGCCAACATCCGTCGGAATGTGCGATCGTGTGTACAGGGCATAAGAGTGTAAAAATGTCTCTATGTATTCCCACAGGGGGATAACATGAGAGTGAATGTGTGATGAAACCGAAATAAAACGTGCCAAAAAACAGAACTCACGGTAGAATGTAAATGGAGGAAGAAATAGTCCCATTGTGGTTCTATACATGTTATGTGTAAGCTGGCTCAGGTCTACATGTGCTGTCATGTGAATGAAGCAAGAAAATGAACCACCAAACATCCAAGGTCACCTTGTACTCCCCGTCCGAGGCGGGGCCTCATCAACGTCATGCCTGATTGGCCATACAGCACGAGGGAGGCGGGAAGAGAGAACCCCACTGCGCACAGCGGAGCCGCCATACAGCGTGCTCTCACCTGTCCCGCCCACAGCCACAGATGGTAATAGAGCATCGGAGACGTCAGTGACACCTTGTGTGCAGCGTTGATGCATGACGTTGATGCGCAGGAGGCCGGACCCCGCCCCCACGTCAAGTGAGGGGGAGGAACGGACTGCCGCACATCGCAGCCCCCGGAGATGGAGAAACACCCAGCCCCCATCAGACCTCGTCATGTTTACTGCGTTCCGCTGTTCCACCTGCAGGCACCGGGCAGGTGTCACTGGCAAGGGCGGCGGAAACTCAACAAACATCCATCCACTGAGCCCCCCTCCTGTGCCCAGACCAGGAAGTGACATGTAAGACACGTCACCAGTGCTGTCATTCCTGGACCGGCGCTGTCATTCTCCAAGATTAGTGTCTAGGGAAGTGGCTGATGGAACATGATGTGTGTTCCATCAGCTGCAGTGGAGTACAGAGGAGACATCCAGGGTCTAATATAAGGTGACCAGATTTTTAAAATGAAATCCAGGGAAATATTTATTTTTTAATTGGAAATCGGAAAACTATTTTATAAGCATATTTTCCTCAAATGATATAGGCAGTGTATGTTTACGATAATTCTCCCGCTCTACAAGACTCTGGTCCGGCCGCACCTGGAGTATGCTGTCCAGTTCTGGGCACCAGTCCTCAGGAAGGATGTACTGGAAATGGAGCGAGTACAAAGAAGGGCAACAAAGCTAATAAAGGGTCTGGAGGATCTTAGTTATGAGGAAAGGTTGCGAGCACTGAACTTATTCTCTCTGGAGAAGAGACGCTTGAGAGGGGATATGATTTCAATTTACAAATACCGTACTGGTGACCCCACAATAGGGATAAAACTTTTTCGCAGAAGAGAGTTTAACAAGACTCGCGGCCACTCATTAAAATTAGAAGAAAAGAGGTTTAACCTTAAACTACGTAGAGGGTTCTTTACTGTAAGAGCGGCAAGGATGTGGGATTCCCTTTCACAGGCGGTGGTCTCAGCGGGGAGCATTGATAGCTTCAAGAAACTATTAGATAAGCACCTGAATGACCGCAATATACAGGGATATACAATGTAATACGGACATATAATCACACACATAGGTTGGACTTGATGGACTTGTGTCTTTTTTCAACCTCACCTACTATGTAACTATGTAACTATGTGGTATGTGTTTATGGAATTTCTGTATGATATATACATTATTTCTCACGTTTCATCCATGAGATAAAAAAAAATATATACTTCTTAGAAATTTTTGGGATATGACTACCAAATGTTAGACCCCTTTCACACTGAGGTGCTTTTCAGGCGCTTTCACGCTAAAAAAAGCACCTAAAAAGCTCATGAAAAACTATTTCAATGAAAATGAATGAATGCTTTCACACTGGGGCTGTGCGCTGGCAGGGCGGTGAAAAAACGCCCCTCTCCATTGAAATGAATGGAAAGCTCTTCAAAAGTGCTCAGCGTTTTACTGACAGTTTAGAAGCACCTCAGTGTGAAAGGGGCCTTATGGACAGAAGACAGAGAAAAAACTTGGAGGGCGGGATGGGGCCCCAAAATTCAAATCCAATCCGGGCAGGGGCGGCTCCAGACAATGTTTTTTTAGGTGCTATGGTGGTGCTTGAGGTAAAAGTGAGGGTACTAATGCGGCGTGCTACTACACACCTGTGGGAGTGGCCAGCAAGTGGCGGTTTCTTCATGGCATACAATGGTGATCAGTATGTCCTGGCCTCTGTATACCAATAAAAAGCCAAAAAATGCAGCACAACCCTACACTTCCTTTATACAATTCTACACATGGACTTATAAGTGCAATGGTAAAACCTATAAATGAATATCCAGTTCAAATCAACCAATGTATTACATAACGGTAGTGATGGTGTCACCCCCTCTGCAAAAATATTTTAAGAATTTGCAGAGCAAATAATGGTAAAACCCCTTACATACAAAAATAATACAGAGACGCAAATCAACCTGTGTATTAGAACATGGTAGTGACGGTGTCACCCTCCCTGCAAAAGGCAAGAAATATCACAGAATTGCAATGTGCAAATAGTGGTGAAACCCCCTATATATAATAATAATAAAATGTACACTTGATGTACATATTTTACTTATTATTATTATTAATAAATATCAGTAACAATAAGTGTAACTGATCCCAGCGCTCCAAGGATTTAAGAATGAAGCACTATAGCAGCTATTATAAAGGAACAAAATATAAAAAGAAATATGCATAAAAATAGCGACATTAACAGCGCTGGCAAAATATCCAAAGACATTCAGTGCAATATGATAGCATTCAGTGAGCTAAAAACATCAAACACAAATAAATGAGTGACATAAAAGTCCATACAAAAGTCCTTAAATAAGTGTACGGTGCCGTGTCCCATTGGATATTTAAAGCATTCTTCCTGAATACCGTCACCGATCCACCACGTGAACACCCCTTTGGTGATGCACTCACCGCAATAAAGAGTTAACTAAGCCTGGTCTCTCCACAGGGATATAAGGTCAAGCTGGACGCTCTCTAAGTTCCAAAAGAAAAACTTTGCATGTCTGTGTAGGGGCGGAGCTCACTATAGCTACTGCTGGCTGTGACGCACAGGAGGATGCTATGTAAAGGGCTCAGGAGGAGGCTACCTGTAGGATGCAGGGTTCAGGAGGATGCTACATGAAGGGCTCAGGAGGATGCTACATGAAGGGCTCAGGAGGATGCTACATGAAGGGTTCAGGAGGATGCTACATGAAGGGTTCAGGAGGATGCTACATGAAGGGCTCAGGAGGATGCTACATGAAGGGCTCAGGAGGATGCTACATGAAGGGTTCAGGAGGATGCTACATGAAGGGTTCAGGAGGATGCTACATGAAGGGTTCAGGAGGATGCTACATGAAGGGTTCAGGAGGATGCTACATGAAGGGTTCAGGAGGATACTACATGAAGGGTTTAGGAGGATGCTACATGAAGGGTTCAGGAGGATGCTACATGAAGGGTTCAAGAGGATGCTACGTGCAGAGTGCAAGGTTCAGGAGAGCGTTTCGTAAAGAGTGATGGTCAGAGACTGCAGACATACTACAGGAGATGATCAGAGACTGCAGACATACTACAGGAGACGGTCAGAGACTGCAGACATAGTACAGAAGATGGTCAGAGACTGCAGGCATAGTACAGGAGACGGTCAGAGACTGCAGACATACTACAGGAGACGGTCAGAGACTGCAGACATACTACAGAAGATGGTCAGAGACTGCAGACATACTACAGAAGATGGTCAGAGACTGCAGGCATAGTACAGGAGATGGTCACTGTGGATATTATACAGGAGACAATTAGAGACTGCGGATAATATACAGGAGACGGTCAGAAAATTTTCCACTGAAAAGCGAGCCATGCTTAGGTCACTTTTCAGAGGCATTTGACATGCAGTGAGGAGGTGATATTTCCTTACTGCCTGTTTAACCCCCTAAATACCACTTGAAAGCACAGAGGACAAAGTACTGTTATAGGCTGAAAAAAACAAAGCTCTTTGGCTGTAGTTAAGGAAAGGGGGGGAGAGAGAGGGAAGGAAGGAGGAGGGGGAGAAGCCGGTCAAAGCGGCTTCAGGTGTACAATGTGGCTGTTGCTGCTCCATAAACTTCCCATCCTATTCACACACAGCACAAGGGTTGCCGGAGTGTGGGCGGACACAGGGAGGGAGGGGCGAGAAGAAGCGGAGCTCATATCCCGCCTCTACCATTCATGTGGAAGGGGGGAGCTGTGCTGTCGGTGCTCTGTGAGAACAGAACACAGACACTCAGGCCTGTGACAGATGCAGCCATCTCTGTATTCACACAGAAGGTTGGCAACACTGATGGGGCATCCTACACGGTGGCACTGTCCTGACACCCCCCTAATGTGTGGCACCCGGGGAAGACCCCCCCCCCCCCGCTCCCCCTGTTGATATGTCACTGGCGCTGCCCCTGAATCCGGGGACAAAAGGGGGGACAAATTTGGAGCGGGGACAGCCTGCTCAGTCCGGGGACTGTCCCGGAAACCGGGGATGTCTGGTCAGCCTAGTCTAATAGACCCCAGATGTCTCATAGAGAGCACTTGTCACATATATACTATCACATAATGGGCTAGTAGTCCCCTATGTGATTGCAAAAAAGTCACGTAAAAATAAAAAAAATAAAATAAAACGTTTTAAACAGTTAAAGAGATAAATAAAAAAATAAAAAAACATTTTGGACCCCACACACACCCACACAAAAACACATGCATTGGGGCGCCTACGTACGAAGACAGCAATTACTCTACACATGTCACACATCACCGCACATGCTGGAGTGAGAGCAACAATATTAGCACCAGAGCTCCTGCATAACTGCTTTTAAAGCATTGTTGATGAAAAAATACAGGGTACTGAAGTTTTTGGCCGGTTTACAAGCATACACAATTTTAAGGTTTGACATTTTTGTTATTAATTTACTCAATACAACCTCATCTTTTATATTTACCAAAATATTGTGTAATAAAATAAATTTATGTACCCAAAAATTAAATTTCCTGAGTGTTTTTTTTTTACTGAATTTTTCTCATACAGGGTGCACCATGGATTGCTTTTGTGGGGGGGGGGGGGGCAGCAAAATTCTCCTTTACCGGTGTAGACAAAAATCTCTGCACAGGCCCTGTGTAGCCACCACATTTAAGGACTGTTAAAGTGATTGTAAACAAACATGTCATACTTACCTGCTCTGTACAATGGTATTGCACAGAGTAGCCCCGATCCTCTACTTCTGGGGACCCTGTGGCTGTCCTGGCTATTTTATACTTCCAAGTGTCCTCATAGCAAGCCACTTGCTACAGGGGGAACTCATGCAGGCTTGACCCAGAGCTGGGCTCTGTGTGTCCATTGACACACACAGTGCGGCTCAGACCCATCCCCTGCTCTCTCCTACAAGGTTTTGACTGACAGCAGCAGGAGCTTCCTCCATGTCCCGAGGAAGGAGAGAGAGGAGAGAAACGCTGCTCTCGTGCACAGTGCTGGATTGAGATTGGGGGAGGGGCCCTGAATACTGAAGGTTATTCACCCCAATGCAGAGAATGCTTTTTTTATTTAACCACCTACTTACTGGGTCATAGTAAAATGACACTGGCAGGAACACTGTCTCTCCCTGGACAGGCGTTATATGACGTCCGCCCGCTCTCGCACGCCCCCGGGGGCGTGTAGTGCAGTGATCGGGGATGAGGCGTGTCCCTCTGGACATAGCCCATCCCCGATCAGTGTAAAGAGCCAATAAAAATGGCTCTTTACCACATGAACGGCTGTATCCAATCACAGCCGGTCACATGCCCTGTCTTCATGCACGCCGCTCGTGCGCGCTCCCAGGGGCACGCAGAGCGGCGATCGGGGATAAGGCGTGTCGCGCTGACACAGCCCATCCACGAATGGGGTAAAGAGCCAATGAAATTGTCTCTTTACATTGTGACCAGTTGTGTCCAATCACAGCCGGTCACAAAATTAAAACAAGCCACAGTAACTAGCTGTTTTCCTGGGTTCTCCTTTTCACACACGGATCAGGTGCTCCCTGCATGTTGGACCTCTGTATGTTGCCAGGATGTGTAAAAGTCTCACACATGAGGAGTAGCAGATTGTATTTAGGGGTGTAATTTTTGCTATATACACCGGCCCATCAGAGTACCTGTCACCAGCCCATCTGAGTACCCGAGTACCTGTCCCCAGCCCAGAGTACCTGAGTACCTATCCGCAGCCCATCAGAGTACCCGAGTACCTGTCGCCAGCTCATCTGAGTATCCGAGTACCTGTCACTAGCCCATTAGGTTACCCGAGTACATGTCACTAGCCCATCGGAATACCCGAGTACCTGTCTCCAGCCCAGAGTACCTATCTCCAGCCCATCAGAGTACCCGAGTACCTGTCTCCAGGCCAGAGTACCCAAGTACCTGTCTCAAGCCCAGAGTACCAGAGTACCTATCTGCAGTGCATCAGAGTAACCGAGTACCTGTCTCCAGCCCATCACAGTACCCGAGTGCCTGTCTCCAGCCCATTAGAGTACCCGAGTACCTGTCTCCAGGCCAGAATACCCAAGTACCTGTCTCAAGCCCAGAGTACCAGAGTACCTATCTGCAGTGCATCAGAGTACCCGAGTACCTGTCTCCAGCCCATCACAGTACCCGAGTACCTGTCTCCAGCTCATTAGAGTACCCGAGTACCTGTCTGCAGCCCATCAGAGTACCTGAGTACCTATCTGCAGCCCATGCCTCATAGAATATATGTTGGGGTGTTTGCTTTCCAAAATTGGGTCATTTTGTGGGTAATTTCACTGTCCTGGTGGTCCAGGACCTTCAAAAGTGTGATAGTTTGTCAGGAAATTAGATATGTAATTTATGCTCCTAGAACACCTGATGGTGCTCCCTGCATGTTGGACCTCTGTATGTGGCCAGGATGTGTAAAAGTCACACACATGAGGTATCGCCATACTCAAGTAGCAGAACGTATTTTGGGTGTAATTTTTGCTATATACATGCTATGTGTTAGAAATATCTTATTAATTGACAACTTTGTGTAAAAAAAAAATTCATTTTCATTTTCTTTCCAAAAACTTGTGGAAAAAAATGACATGCTCAAAAAACTTATTATGCGTCATAGAATATACGTCGGGGTGTTTGCTTTCCAAAATTGGGTCATTTTGTGGGCGTTTTCATTGTCCTGGTGCTTCAGGGCCTTCAAAAGTGTGATAGGTCGTTAGGAAATTATATGTGTATTTATGCTCCCAAAACGCCTGACGGTGCTCCCTGCATGTTGGGCCTCTATATGTGGCCAGGCTGTTAAAAAGTCTCACACATGTGGTATCGCCATACTCGGTAGGAGTATCAAAATGTATTTTGGGGTGTAATTTGAAGTATGCATATGCTGTGTGTGAGAAATAACTCATTATGGCAAATTTGTGTAGAAAAATAAATAAAATGAATTTCCTAATTTTTCCAAAGAATTGTGGAAAAAAAAAATTACAACTTCAAAAAACTCACCATGCCTCTTACTAAATACCTTGGACTGTCAATTTCCAAAAAGGGGTGATTTAAAGGGTATTTGTACTTTCCTGACATTTCAGGGCTCAAGAAATGAGATAGGCCGTCAGTGCATCAGGTGTAATCAATTTTCAATGACTGGCACAATAGCTTGTAGACTTTATAACTTTCACACAGACTAAATAATATCCACTAATTTGGGTTATTTTTACCAAAGATATGTAGCAGTATAAATTTTGGCCCAAATTTGTGAACAAAAATTACTTATTTGCAAAGTTTTATAATAGAAACAAAAAAATGTTTTTTCTTTTTTTTTTTTTTTTTTGCTCTTTTATTTCACTTATATAGCAAATAAAAAACCCAGATCTATTAGTCTGAAAAAAAAACATTTTTTTTTGTTTGGGTACGGTGTTGCATGACTGAGTAATTGCCATTCAAAGTGTGAGAGCACTGAAAGCTGAAAATTGGTCTGGGCAGGAAGGGGGTATAAGTGCCCTGTATAGAAGTGGTTAAAAAAATAACAAACATGTTATACTTTTGCACAGAGTAGCCCTGATCCTACTCTTCTCGGGCCCCCCGCCGGCGCTCTGGGCCCTCCCCCCTTGCCGAGTGCCCCCATAGCAAAGTGCCTGTTGTGGGGGAACTCTGCGTGCTCGCTCCCGAGCCGGCTCTCTCATAAGACACAGAGAGCACGACTCAGCCTTGCCCCCCGCTCTCGCCTTACTGGCTGTGATTGACAGCAGTGGGAGCATTGGCTCTTGCTGCTGCATCTCAGCCAATCAGGAAGGAGAGACCCAGCAGAGCCTCGGGTCTCGTGTATATCACTGGATCGAGATTGGGGTTAGGATAAGTATTGGGGGGGCGGAGCTGCATGCTGACTTTTTTTTTACCTTCATGCATGGAATGCATGAAGGTAAAAAACTTTCAATCTTTATAACCACTTAAAAAAAAAGAAAGGTCATGCGCATCCTTTTTGTGCATAGGGAAGCCTGTTGAAATGAATAGGCTGTCCTAAACGGGACATACATAATCGGGCTCAGGTAAGTATGCAGGGAGGCTGCGCACAGAAGGTTTTTTTTTACTTTATTCAGAATGCATTAAAGTAATATTAAAGGCATTTAAAAAAAAGAAACATAACAAACATGTCATTCTTACCTGCTCTGTGTAATGGTTTTACATAGAGCAGCCCAGATCCTCCTCTTCTCGGGTCCCCCGCCAGCACTCCTGGCCCCTCCCTCCTGCCGAGTGCCCCCTGAGCAAGCAGCTTCGAATGGAGACACCCAAGGAGGCACAGCCCCACCCCTCTCTCTCTTCTCAGCCAATGAGGGAGAGTCCCCAGACAGCCAAGGCTCTTGTGCACATCACTGGATTCGCAATGGGGCTCAGGTAAGTATTGGGGGGGGCTGCTAAACAGAGAAGGTTTTTTACCTTCATGCATATAATGCATGAAGGTAAAAAAACTGGAGCCTTTACAACCACTTTAACCTTTTCCTACCCACCCTATAGCCGAAAGACGGCTACAGCGTGGGCCTAAATTGCTGGAAGGGCGTCCATGTATGTCCTCCCGTGCATGATCTGCCTGCGCTTCCTGTGATCAGTGAGTCAATGAGACTCGGCTGATCACAAATCGGAGTAAGGGGCCGATCCTGGCCTCTTACCACGTGATCAGCTGTCAGCCAATGACAGCTGAACAAATGATCTAAACAGAAGGTCGTAGAACGGCTTTTTTTCCCTCACTCTGACAGCGTGTGGAGAAAAAAAGGCGATTACCGGCTTCTGTCAGAGGGACATCAGTCCCGCAAAACGGACACCCACTGCTGCAAAACAGTGCCCACCACTGCCACCTGCCAGTGCATATAAGTGCTGCCTATAAGTGCCCACCAGTGCCATCTACAAGTGCCACCTATCAATGCCCACCAGTGCCACCTACCAGTGCCCATCAGTGCTGCCAATCAGTGCCTCATCATCAGTTCCACCTATCAGTGTTATCTACCAGTGCCTATCAGTGTCCATCAGTGCTACCTATCAGTGCCCTTGAGAGCCACCTATCAGTGCTGCCCATAAATACCACCCATCAGTGCCCACCAGTGCCGCCTTATCAGTGCCAACTATCAGTGCCCATCAGTGCTGCCTTATCAGTACCCACCAGTGCCGCCTCATCAGTGCCCATCAGTGCCACCCATCAGTGCCGTCTTATCAGTGCAGCCTCATCAGGACACATCAAAGAAGGAGAATTACCTGTTTGCAAAAATTTATAACAAGCTATGAATTTTTTTTTCTCACAATTTTCGGTCTTTTTTTTTCTTTTAGCAAAAAAGAAAAAAAAACAGTAGTAATTAAATATCATCAAAGAAAGCTCTATTTTTGTGAAAAAAAATTATAAAAATTTTATTTGGGTACAGTGTTGCATGACCACGCAATTGTCATTCAAATAGTGACAGCACTGGAAGCTAAAATTGGCCTAGGCAGGAAGGGGGTAAAAGTGCCCAGTAGGTAAGTGGTAATAAAAAATCCTCCTGCTGTTAGAACCACTTTAAATATAGCTGTTTGTAGATTAACCACTAGAGGGAGCAAACAGTCCATTCACAATCACTCTACTTTGCTTCTTATAGCCCAACTCCACCTTCTTTAAAATAAATAATTAAATAAATAATACAAAAAAAAAATGTTTATAAAGCATTAACACAACTCTGATGACATTACAAACATCAAACGGATCTTTTCTAATTGTTTGTTTTGCCTTTCTATTGACTGAGGGCTCAAGCACCCCACCACCTAGAGCCATAGAATGGAACGTTTGGGTGTATTTCCTCACCCGGGAGCCACAGGTGCTGCATACAGCTGCAGGATGTACACCACCGGTAACTGTGTAAACCTGCACATTCATACAAACCTAAAACCCCCAAATACGGACTGCGTTCTGAGTTTTACATCTGTACGCATGTTGGGGTTTAAGCAAGTTTCAGCACATACCCAGATACAGCTAGGGTTCCCACGTGTCCCGGATTGCCCGGGACATTCCCGCAATTGGCAGGTCTGTCCCGGGTCCCGGGCACCTTCATTCCGGGACAATACAGTGTCCCGGAATGGAATTGACAGAGCGAGCAAACCCCGCTATAGCGCTGGTGCTCGCTCTGCCTCCAACTCCACCTGAGACTCTGGTCACTGGCGGCTAGCAACCAGTGACCTCACAGACTGCCCAGCATGCAAAGCGGAGGAGAAGTTAACTTTCTCCTCCACGCCTAATGCTTTCCACCATCCCGGACGAGGCTGTCAGCGGGGCAGCCCCAAAGACACTGATCCACTGGGCACTGTTACCTGGATGTCTCCCTGCCTCGTACCGCAGAGCAGACTGAAGCCGCCTCCCCCTCCTCGGCTATTACAAGCCTATACAAGTATGCGGAGAGGGAAGAGGGACACCGCTCTGGATTCCTGGCGCTGATCTGAGGTCTGTTCTAAGCGTATATTATGCTTATGTAGATGGACAGAGAAGGGGCATGGATAGTGATCAGGAAAAGGGTAAAAAGTGCCCCCCCCAGCACGTTTCTGACACCCACCTCTCCACTAGCACAAGTGGAAGGGGGGGGAGTCTGTACTTAGTGGGGGGTTCTGTACTTAGTGGGGGGTTCTGTACCTAGGGGGGGTCTATAATGAGGGAGGGGGGTCTATACTGATGGGGAAGGGGTCTGTATTTATTTAGTGGGGGGGTCTATACTGAGGAGGGGAAGTCTGTACTGAGGGAGGGGAATTTATACTTGATGGAGGGGGGTCTTTACTGAGGGGGTATATACTTAGTGGAGAGGAGGGTCCGTACTGAGGGAGGGGGACTATTGTTAGTGGAGGGGGGCCCGTACTGAGGGAGGGGGGCTATAGTTAGTGGAGGGGGGCCCATACTGAGGGAGGGGGCCTATAGTTAGTGGGGGGCAGGGTCTGTACTGAGGGAGGGGGCTTTTACTTAATGGAGAGGGGGCCGTACTGAGGGAGGGGGTCTATAGTTAGTAGAGGGGGGATCTGTACTGAGGGAGGGGGTCTATAGTTAGTAGAGGGGGGATCTGTACTGAGGGAGGGGATCTATAGTTAGTAGAGGGGGATCTGTACTGAGGGAGGGGGCCTATACCTAGTGGAGAGGTGGGTCCATATTGAGGAAGGGGGGTCTATAGTTAGTGGGGGGGGGTCCGTACTGAGGGAGGAGGCTTATACTTAGTGGAGAGGGGGCCGGACTGAGGGAGGGGGCTATAGTTAGTAGAAGGGGGTCCCTACTGAGGGATGGGGGTCTATACTGAGGGAAGGGGGTCTGTACTAAGGGAGGGGGGGTCTATTTTTACAATGTAACAATAGAAATACATTTCAAGCATGGTATTGGGATAATATAAGTGCTAAAACCAGCCATTTACCCGACAAATCACTCGTCGCCGAAATCTCGCCAACCCCGAAACTACATTCAACCCCACCCCCCTGTCCAAAATTGTCCCTGAATGGCAGTTTGGAAATGTGGTCACCCTAGATACAGCTGTGTACAGCCATTCATGTCTGTGGGCAGCTCTATGCAGCACCTACAGCTCCTGGGCACGGAATACAGCCAAAGTTTACATTCTGCAGCCCCGGACAGCTGTGTGCATGAGCCCTGAAGCTGCAAGAGTCTTTAGAGGCTGAACATGTTTGCTGTGTGTCTTTTTCTCAACCTATTTAAAGCGGAGATCCACCCATTTAAAAGTCAGCAGCTACAAAAAGTGTAGCTGTTGACTTTTAATAAACAGAGCCAGGGGCATTGCTAGGTCTGCAAAACATCTGGGGCTATGAGGCTAGAGCCCATAGCAGCGGTCACCAACCTTTTTGCAGGCCCGGGAGGGGGGGCGCCGGTGGTGAGCAATTTTTCGCAGGCATAGGCTGGTGTTGGTGTTTCAATCATCATGGCACCATGGTGGATATTGTGTCAGGGTGATCGAAGCGCATTGTTTCTATTGTTACATTCTAATATATGATGAAGTGGTTCAACTCACCATAATGCAGAATCAGTGGGAGCCCTGGGCGTGTCACTTGCCACCGTCGCCTGTCACCAGATGTGGATTGTCACTTGCCATGTCGCCTGCTACCAGATGTGGATTGCCACTTGCCACATCACCTGCCACCATTTGCATATTGTCACTTACCACGTCACCTGCCACCATTTGCAGATTGTCTCTTGCCACGTCACCTGCCACCTGATGCGGATAGTCACTTGCCATGTCACCTGCCACCATTAGCAGATTGTCACTTGCCACGTCACCTGTCACTAGATGTGGGTTGTCACTTGCCAACTGATGTGGATTGTCACTTGCAATGCCAGCCAGTGCCACCAAATGTGCATTGTCACTGCATTTGTGGCAGGCTGGCAGCACTGGTCCATTTAGTGAGGGCAGGAGAGCGGAGATGTGGGGCGGGCAGTGAGAGATGATGTAATTTCTCTGCTCCCCACCGCACCTCCGACATTAAAGAGGCTCAGTAAATGAGGTAAGGCTTCACTTTTCAAAAAATACCCAATCACATGCAAGGGAAATAAAAAAACATATTATGTTTGCACATGATTGGATGATGGAAGTCAGCAGAGCTTCTGTTCATTTACTAAGCTCTAGAACAGGGATATACAATTAGCGGACCTCCAGCTGTTGCAAAACTACAAGTCCCATCATGCCTCTGCCTCTGGGTGTCATGCTTGTGGCTGTCAGACTTCTAATGCCTCATGGGACTTGAAGTTCTGCAGCAATTGCACTTGCAGAGTGCAACTTGCACCTTGCAAAGTGCACAGTCTTTTTGCCTTTAGTAAATCAACCCCTATATGCTGCCTTAATTAAAATTCCCACCAGATGGCACTAAGGGACAAAAGATAATGACAAGACAATGACAAGTACTGGACAAGTCTAGCATTGGTAAAAAATTGCCATACATTTGAATAATATCAGATTGTATGTACCAGCATAGCTTCCAATAGTCCCCCATTTGGAGGGACTGTCTGTTTTTCAGAACCGTGTCCGTCTTTCCTCCTCAGTTGACCCTTTTTTGGGGGGATATATACACACCTCTATAAAAAAATGAATTGTTTACCTACTAAAAAGTGGTATTTTATAATAAAGCTTGCGTCTTTATCAACAACCGAAATCAGTTTGACGTTTGCGGTGATATGTATTGATATGATCATGCTCCATTAGCTTCTTCCCTGTCCACATCAGCCCCAGAAAGTGACAGCCGAACCAGAAAGTGACATACACAACGCTTCAGTCTTTGTTTACTGGAGGGGAAATGGGAAAATGGGCGGTTCTATCTGCCACGCTGGTCCTCAGACTGTTTATAAAAGGCACTGGTAGAGAAGTGATTAATGGTTCTCCAGTCTGTGAGTTGGGGCTCCAGATTTCACCTGTGGAGAGTGACCCTCCTTTCAGTATCCCAACAATAAGTGGTTGGAACCCCTATCCCATTCAATGTAGATTGTTTGGATCCACCCTGTAAACTGTATTGTGCAAGTGTAAAAGGCCCAGAACTTTTCCGATTGGTCTAGATCCCTGCATAGGTTTTCATCTGCTACAGGTGCTGACCAGCAATTAGAGAATGCTGTTCAGATGGTATTGACTTCGATCCAGGGGCGTAACTACCACCATAGCGACCCATGCGGGCACTATGGGGCCTGCAGCCGAGTGGGGCCCAGTGAGGATAAGAGCACCGCCGGCACAGTCTCCCAGCCAGGGGAAGAGAGAGGAAAGGAAGAGGCGAGCTGTCCGTATCAGCAGAGAGCTGAATTGCCCGATGTAAGAGCTTTCATTAGAACTTCCAGTGTTTCCGGGGCTCACGTCACATAGCTCCACCTTTTGGCCCGGTGCCTTTGATAGACAGAATGCCAATCCAATGCGGGACATGTGCGTCATCAAAGGCGTCGGGCCAAGAGGTGGGGCTATGTGACGATGAGCCCTGGGAAGACAGGAAATTCAAATTAAAGCTATTACAGCGGGCAATCCCGCTCTCTGCTGATCCGGGTGGCTTGCCTTTTCCTCTGCATAAGTGGGGCTGTATGGGGCACAGGCAGACCAGGCTGTATTGGGCACAGGTCATGCTGTATTGGGCACAGGTCACGCTGTATTGGGCACAGGTCATGCTGCATTGGGCACAGGTCATGCTGTATGTGGCACAGGTCACGCTGCATTGACACTAGGGCAGCTGTGGGGGGGGGGGCTGTTTGCAGGGGGGCCCCATACAACATTTTGCTATGGGGCCCTGCTATTTCTAGTTACGCCCCTGCTTCGATCCTTATCATGACATTGTGCTGAATACACGTATGCTGTGTGTTATATCACATAATCTGCCATCAAAGTGTGGAGTGCATGCTGGCTTAGATGTTGACCGGCTTATTAAACTACCAAAGGGATTTACTTCCACCAGAACTACAGCGGAAACATGATTTGGGGGTGTTTATTTTAGGTGATTGCAAAATGAGCAGGCAGTGGGGTAAGCAAAAAGAATTCTGAAGTGCATCACTCGAGGGATTGCCAGCAGGACGAAGGAGGTCCTGATTCCTCTATATAATGAGGTGACCTCATTTAGAATACTGTGTCCAGTTTTGGAGACCTCACTTACAAAAAAATATTGAAAAGATAGAACAAGTCCAGAGCCGTGCAACAAAATAGTGAAGGGTCTGGGGAATAAAACGTATGAGAAGGGACTGCAGAAAATTAATATGCACTTTATTGAGGAAAGAAGAGAAAGGGTGGACATAAAACCTGTAAATACCGACTCCTGGAAGAAGCCTATTGTGGACTCCACCAAGCATGGACTTTCATCCTGTGCAGGTATGCTGGGGCAGCCGCAAGCCTGAAGTTAGGGACCAGGGATGTTAGAAAAAGACTGAATTTTATATTAAATTGTTATCTTGTTAATCTCATCATGCTGAATAATTTAAGTAAAGCTTTTAAAACTTTGCCTCTGCCCATATACACACATATAGTCTACAGCTTGGGTCATTAAGTGCACATAGAGGTATGAAGATAACAGTAAAAGAATTAATAAAGTGTGAAGTATAAACAAGTGGTTACCAAGGGTAACAAAGGTCTCTCTAGCAGCCTGTGACAGGTGAGATAGCCTCTTGCAGTGATGGAGATGTTGTTAGCACTCCTTCTGAAGTGATCTGTCTCCCATAGCAACAGGAGCAGATCCACACTGCCGGGGCCCCCCCAGGAAAAGCAAGAGCTGGATAAAGTGCACGCATGGAGTCCATGTTAGATTCACAGCGGGACCCCATTCCGTTACTGGGAGTGAAGTAGCGGTGATACACTGGACAGGTGGAGAGGGCAAGGGCTCTGCGTGGCCCTCCTAAATGCACAAGTAACCATGAAGATGTTTAGTACATAGAGAGAGTTTACTCAAGTCAGTCATCTATTCCAGCAAAGGTACCCCATTTGTAATGCACCGACTCTATCTAAAGTGCCTAGTGTAGCCCAGAAGAACCCCCACCCCCTGGGGTAAGCCTCTCATGTGACCCTTGCTTGGCATCCAACAAGGAGGGAAACATGGAGGACATGATAACTACCCCATCACACTACAACTTGCTCCTGCTCACATGCAGATTAATCTGCGACTTAAAGATATGGCCCCATCTGCTTCAGCTAGGCTCAGGGGAGAGCTGTTGCTTTTTACAGTCCCTGGAAGATTTAGTTCCCACACGTGTTAACTCTGGAGGATCTCTCAGGGGTACACAATAAAGATTTTCTCCTGCCTCTTTGCTTGGTTGTACCCTTGAGCCTCTTAGCTTTTTGTGGGTTCATATCATCCACCATGATTTATTAGACCAAGGAGTCATTGTCTTTTTTTCACTTGCAGAGTAGTTTTGAGGTTATTCAGAGTTCATCACTCTTCTCAAACCCCAAGCGGGTATTTTCCCCCTTCTAGACTTGCAGCCTTTGTATGCGTTGTGCACCCAGATTGGAATCCCTTAGTCTACTCAGCTCTGCATTTGGTAGCTTTACCTAGTCTTCATAAGCATCTGAGAGCCCTACCCTCATGTTCTCCTTTTTGGGTCAATAATGTTTATTTTATGCGTCACGGTAGGAAAAGGCCATCTATTTAAGTTTGGGCAATTCTTTCAGCCTACCCTCGGCACAGTGAATATTTATCAAAGTGTAGCCCAGTTCCGGGATTTACGGGGATCTGTATCATTGGTTGCCAAGTCAACCTTCCCTTAAGAAAACAAGGGGCGCAGGATCTGGAGTCCACTGTGTCCTTTTTTCTGCAGGCATTAGGGCTCGTTTACACTTGCTTCAAACTGTGGCATGGGACATGCTTTTGTAAAGCTTTCTGAATGCCAATCAAAGCTCCTACATAAATAGTAAACTCACAGTCCTGATTACATGTTGCGTTTGCTGTGCTTCGAAAATTATATCCCATGTCTCTTTCTTGGTGCTTCAAATTGTCTCCAAAGCCTCCATAGAAGTCTATGACAAAGCTCGCTAACACCACCTGCAGCTTTTGACAGGCTTTTATTCAGTTTTAGCTTTGCTTTGTTTTGAGTGCAGAACCCCACTCAATGACAACTTTTAACTCTTCTGTTAAAAGAAATCTGGCCTACACAAAAGCTTCCGCCGATACCTCACCATTCCCCCTCCCTACCTTCCCTTTCCCTCTCATCCCCTTCCCATCCCTTTCCCCTCTTCTTTCTTGTACTTGCTCCTTCTTTTCTTTGACTCACTTTCTGGTAGCTACCTCCTGACTGATGCAGTCGCACCTGTTTATAAATAGTAAACGCTTAAATGAGACATTGATCAATGTCCATTGTGAATGTACTAGGATTTGCTGTTCTGAGATGATGTAATACTGAGAAAATGTACACGTCAGAGATAATATCATATAGTAGAACTAGGTTGATAAGAACTTTACTTTTATAGACATACTATGTTTTATTATGATATACTGTAAGGAGGCTGCGACCTCACTTTTCTATTTTATACCATTGTGGTATTTTGTTCGGGGCCTTGCCCTTTTTCTATGAAAATTAATAAAAATGTATATTTGCAAAAAAAAAAGCTTCAAAAAAAGATATCCAAAGCATCATTGAAGCATCAAAAAAGCATGTTGCTAAAGCGCTGAAGGCTGAAAATTGGCCTGGTCAGGAAGGGAGTATAAGTGCCCAGTAAGCAAGTGGTTAAAGAGACTACTTTCTCAATTAGACATCATCAGGAGACGTTTCCTGATAATATCTAATTGAGAGACGAAACCTGTACGAGTCGGGCGAGCTGTTCTCTCGGCTCTCTGAGTCCATACATGGATAGTATCGGCTTTCGCTTTCAGAGTGACGGCCAGCGGCAGTTATAATATTTACAGGCAGATGATTCCTGGGTGCCGGGGAGGGACTTAACAATGTGAGTAGTTTTTTTTATGATGTGTTGATTTGTTTTAATAAAGACATTTTTGCAAGAAGATATCCCTCTCTGCTTTATACACATGTTGAGCTCCAACTGGTGTGAGTAAAAAGAAACAGCATTACGGACACCTAGCCATGCACAGCTGAGTTGTGGAAAGCTTTCTTTTGATCCCTTTTGGCATAAGTCATAAGAGGTCAACTACATTTGGTGAGTCTGGACCCATTGGGGTTGGGGCACAGCGCACGTGGAGTGAAATAGCACTGCACTGTCACTTTAAAGTGGAGTTCCACCCACTTTTACATCTCGTTAGCATCCCTCACTAAACTGTGCACTATAAACAAATTGGATATTTTTTAATTTTTTTTCTCAGCACCTACTGTATATCTGCTGTGTTAATTTTTCACTTCCTCCTCCCTGGCCGCGGCCCATCGCATCATTTCCTGTTTGCAATGCCTTCTGGGAAGGGGCGGCAACTTCCTCTGAAACTGCCGTTGCTATGGAAACCTGACCTGAAACCTATTACACTGCTTATGCTGCACTGAGCATGTGGGGCGGCAACTTCCTCTGAAACTGTCGTTGCTATGGAAACCTGACCTGAAACCTATTACACTGCTTGTGCTGCACTGAGCATGTGCGAGATCTGCAAGGCTGAGATCCAGGAAGAAATACAGTCTGGCTTCAGATGCCCACACTTAAGATGGCCACGGCCTGCTGTAAGTTTATAAAATAACAAACTACTGCTATAAACTAACAAAACAGACCTTAGTTTACAGACTAACTTTACTAGAATATATTAAGCTTGTGTATTAGAGGGGTATTTTTATTTAAAAAGTATCATTTCGGCTGGAACACCACTTTAACCGCTTGCCAACTTTAACCGCCTGCCGACCGCCGGCCGTCAATTGACAGGCCACGCGGCGCAGCTCTCGTTGTGGGTGGGCGTCATATGACGTCCTCGCCTTCCTAGGCCACCAGGGGGCGCTCGCACACTAGGCACCCGGTGCGCGTGCCCGGCGGCCGCGATGTCCGCCGGGCACCCACGGTTACCGGTAACACAGCAGGACCGTTGATCTGTGTGTCTAAACACACAGATCCACGGTCCTGTCAGAGGAGAGGAGACCGATGGTGTGTTCCCAGTACAGTGGAACATCGATCGGTCTCCTCCCCTAGTGAGTCCCCTCCCCCTACAGTTAGAATCACTCCCTAGCAACACAGTTAACCCCTCGATCACCACCTAGTGTTAACCCCTTCCCTGCCAGCCACATTTATACAGTAATCAATGCATTTTTATAGCACGGATCGCTGTATAAATGTGAATGGTCCCAAATATGTGTCAAAAGTGTCCGATGTGTCCGCCGCAATATCGCAGTCACAATGAAAAATCGCAGATCGCTGCCATTACTAGTAAAAAAATTAAAAAAAATAAATATGTTATAAAACTGTCCCCTATTTTGTAGACGCTATAACTTTTGCGCAAACCAATCTACATACGCTTATTGCGATTTTTTTTTACCAAAAATATGTACAAGAATACATATCGGCCTAAACTGAGAAAAAATTTGTTTTAAAGAAAAAAAAAATTGGATATTTATTATCGCAAAAGGTAAAAATGATTGTGTTTTTTTTAAAACTTGTCACTCTTCTTTTGTTTATAGCGCAAAAAATAAAAACCGCAGAGGTGATCAAATACCACCAAAAGAAAGCTCTATTTGTGGGGAAAAAAATGATAACAATTTCATTTGGGTACAGCGTTGTATGACCGCGCAATTGTCATTCAAAGTGCGACAGCGCTGAAAGCTGAAAAATGGCTTGGGCAGGAAGGGGGCGAAAATGCCCAGTATTGAGGTGGTTAAGAGCACTGGCATCCACCAATAGAGGATGTGATTGATCTATACATGGACTTTCTTGCTTGAATGTTTAATGAATATTATTTTTATAGAGTCACGGATTGCACTTTTATTTCAGGCACTGGCACTTTTTGCCACATTTTACCTGAATGATATTTGTATCAAACATTTTATTTATTTAATACCTTCATTACTTATTTAAGCGTTTTTGTTTTTGGATATATCCAGCAAATGTAGATGTAAAAAAAAGAGTAGAGCACTTTATACCATATGCTGTAATACGCCTGTGAGACTGAGGCCTTTAACAGCGTCCTGGCAGGACAGCTCAGATGGCTCATCATTGAACCCGCCTGAGCTCTTCCCTACTCCAGAGGTTGCTGGTGGTTCATTGGGCTGTGACTGACCTCCCATCTGATGGTGCTGCCATAGTCCCAGTGCCAACCCCACATGGCAGAGCCAAGAACATTACACTGATGATCTTTTTATCTGTCTGTAAGGGGCGCGCTGTTCATCCTGACCCACAATGTGAATCCTTTTTCAGATGGGTGACCAAAGGGGGGGGGTTAAAAAGGGGCAGTTGAGCTGTGGTTTTACAGCCCCCCAGATGCCCACGTGAGCTGTCCCATCAGGTGCTTATTGTCTGTCAAACTCGTCCATTAAGTTTAATAGGGTCGCAGTGCAGTTGCATGCATTACAAGTGTTTGCGGCGCGGTAGTGCACCATTATAGGGTTAAATCAAGTGATAAGAAGGCTATGGGTTGGTAATATTTTGGGCATATGCTGTTCATTCCTTTTTTTTCCATGTATATGGCAATGCGTTGGTGCTTGATATCAGATTTTATGTTTGTGTATTGTATGCTACTGTGGAGGGATCCAATAAAAAAACTTACAATAAAGGGGAAAAAAAGTGGTAAGGAGATAATATAATGCCTTCTCGCTGACTAATACCCTCTGAAAAGTGATCAAAAATGCAGATCGCCTTTCAGGGGGCACCACACTCCACAGCGAGTGTGAAAGAGCCATAAGGGGCACCGACCTCCCAATGAATTCGATTTTAGCAGGCGTTCCCCTGAGGACCCATTCACATCTGCACGTTGCGGGAACACATACAGTCCAGCATGCGTATTCCAGAATGCAGGGAAAACAAACCTCATACTTTTTGGACCATTAACTGTTAACGATACCCTGAGAAACGGTAAAAAAGCTCAACACTTGAATACACTTTTGGCGATTTTGTCGCGGATATGGCGGCCTATTCAAAGAAACGTTCAAGATACAAGTTGTGTGAAAACGCACACGTGACGTGACGTGAAGAGGAAATGGGAATTGGGTCTACGTTTGGAAGTTATTGAAGAATTCCTCGGGGGAAAAATGTATGAGGAATGGCAGCCCACATAGTTATGTCAGGAAGCATGCAGTGGACACATGCTGGAACTTCTAGTCCCACAGGTAAGTCCTTTATGCAGCTTATGCTATCCCTGTGTGTAGCCCAAACTCTGCAGCACATCTCCCACTGAATGCCAATAGGACGTCACTCCAAACAAGGCGCGCTCACGCAGACCTCGACGTGCGCGCGCATGACGTCGTTGCATTCAGCTATGCATATTCCGCGTACCAGCGAGTGTTTGTGCGGGAGCGCGCTTCTCTCCTCGCTCCCCCTCCTCCTCCTCCTCCTGCTGCTGCCTGGTTCCCTCACTTCCGGTTGTCTGATGGATGGTTAGCAGCGGACTGGCCTGTACTGTGTCCGGGGTTACTGGCCGTGGAGCTGCATTGTAGGTAAGAGGCTGCAAGCAGTTGTGTACTAGATGTAATGGTGAGGGGACAGGCTGGAGTGACATCTCCGGGGGGGACAGGCTGGGGTGACATCTCCGGGGGGGACAGGCTGGGGTGACATCTCCGGAGGGGAGGAGACATTGTGCCCAGAAGAAGGTGGATGTTGTGATCATGTGTTTGGCATATGATTGGAGCTCGGTGCATTACAGATGTGGCTCAAAAGGTTTGGCATTAGGTGGCCGGGGTATAGGACATCTCATAGCCGGTGTCTGGGAGCTGCCATTGTTGATAAAGGGTTAAAATGTTCTTCCCATAGCTGTGACAGGGGGGCCAAGACAAAGGTATCGGAGAAATAATGGCCCGCAGCTGTGCATTTTCGTCGAGGGGTTTAGATGTGCCCAAGGGCTGCAATGTGCTTTCTGTAGCTATGGCACAGTGCTGAGACACTGCCATGGCAGGAGGATGAGGCAGGCGCTGCCATGGCAGGAGGATGAGGCAGGCGCTGCCATAGCTGCGGCAGGAGGATGAGGCAGGCGCTGCCATAGCTGCGGCAGGAGGATGAGGCAGGCGCTGCCATAGCTGCGGCAGGAGGATGAGGCAGGCGCTGCCATAGCTGCGGCAGGAGGATGAGGCAGGCGCTGCCATAGCTGCGGCAGGAGGATGAGGCGCTGCGGCAGGAGGATGAGGCGCTGCGGCAGGAGGATGAGGCGCTGCGGCAGGAGGATGAGGCGCTGCTGTAGCTGCGGCAGGAGGATGAGGCACTGCGGCAGGAGGATGAGGCACTGCCGTAGCTGCGGCAGAAGGATGAGGCACTGCGGCAGGAGGCTGAAGTGCTGCCGTGGCTGCGGCAGGCGAATGAGGGTCTGTGGCAGGGGGGATGAGGCAGGAGGCTGAGGCGCTGCCATAGCTAAAGGCTCTGTGGCAGGAGGCTGAAGCGCTGCCATAGCTGCAGCACGCCAATGAGGTGCTGTGGCAGGAGGATGAGACTCTGCCGTAGCTGCGGCGGGAGGGTGAGGTGTTGTGGCAGGAGGCTGAGTCGCTGCCGTAGCTTAAGCGCTGTGGCAGGAGGCTGAGTCGCTGCCGTAGCTTAAGCGCTGTGGCAGGAGGCTGAGTCGCTGCCGTAGCTTAAGCGCTGTGGCAGGAGGCTGAGGCGCTGCCGTAGCTGAGGCGCTGCGGCAGGAGGCTGAAGCGCTGCCGTAGCTGCGGCACGAGGATGAGGCGCTGCCGTAGCTGCGGCACGAGGATGAGGCTCTGTGGCAGGGGGATGAGGCGATGCGGAAGGAGGCTGAGGCGCTGCCGTAGCTGAGGCTCTGTGGCAGGAGGCTAAAGCGCTGCCGTAGCTGCAGCACGCCAATGAGGCGCTGTGGCAGGAGGATGAGGCTCTGCCGTAGCTGCGGGAGGAGGGTGAGGTGCTGCTGTGGCACAGGCTCAGATGTTACCCTAGCTGTGGCGGAGGGGGGAGATGACTCACCTCTCTGCTGTAGCTTAGACGGGGCCTTGCCCCTAACAGCGAGAGTGATTTTTTTTTTTTCCCTTGATTCATTTTTGTAGAATAATGAGCTCTAATGATGAAGAAGAATGTATATAACTATCTAAGTTTAATAGGCTAAAGTGGTGGTCTGACTTGTGCTACCTTTTGCACAAGACTTGCCATCTCTATCTAGAGCCAAACCCCCCCCCCCCCTTGTGTCTGCAGTACAGGAAGTGCAGGGAAATCTCACCAATGAGATACAGATGACTTAGTTATTCCCTGCTGTATTCTCAATAAAAAAAAACAAAAGGTTTTGGCTTTGTATTTAATGTAATGCCGGCTTTACACCTGCATATTGATGTGTTGCAGTAAGGAAACCCATTCATTTTGAACAGGCTGGTAATGCACCCCAGTGCATAAGAAAGCACAGCCAAATCCTTTTTTGGGAATACAGCACATGGTAGTACATTGTTCAGAGTTGGGGCTCGCTGCAACATAGGTGTATTGCTTTACTGCATTGGGATGACAATCAAACCAAATGGCACCACAGCAAACTAACCTATACATGGTGTGATACCAAAAAGAATGGCATGCCAACATGAGCATGGTACATCACCATACATTGGTGTAACATGTGCCTTACTGTAACACAGAGGTGTTAGTCCTGACCTGGAGAAGATGGCAAATAATGTTGGTATTACAAATGTGTAAGTAAACACATGGAGGTGAACCTGTGGGAGTGTGAAGTTGCCTGCTGCTCTTGACATTAGGCACATAGAGGTGTTCAGTATATATATTTACCAGCCACTTTATTAGGTACACCTTGCTAGTACCGGGTTGCACCCCCTTTTGCCTTCAGAACTGCCTTAAAGTGGAATTCCACCCAAAAGTGGAAGTTCTGCTTTAGGCACTCCTCAACCCATTCTTTTCACATTTGGAATGTCATTTTTTTGGGGGGGAGCGGGTACCTAGCTTTGACAGGGGCCTAGGTGACTCGGGACATGTCACAGGTCACAAAAGATGGGTACACTGTAGTCAAAGGGATGGACATGGTCAGCAACAATACTTAGGTAGGCCGTGGCATATACACTCACTGGCCACTTTATTAGGTACACCTGTTCAATTGCTTGGTAGCACAAATTGCTAATCGGCCAATCGCATGGCAGCAACTCAATGCATTTAGGCCTCTAGACATGGTGAAGACAACTTGCTGAAGTTCAAACAGAGCATCAGATTGGGGAAGAAAGGAGATTTAGGTGACTTTACATAGTCTGGTTGAAAAAAAGACACAAGTCCAATGTAGTTCAACCAATAAAAGGGAGGAAAAAAAATTATACGATCCCACATACACAATCCCATACCCACAGTTGATCCAGAGGAAGGCAAAAACCCCAGCAACGCATGATCCAATTTGCTACAGCAGAGGAAAAATGTCCTTCCTGATCCCCCGAGAGGCAATCGGATTTTCCCTGGATGAACTTTACCTATAAATGTTAGTACCCAGTTATATTATGTACATTTAGGAAAGAATCCAGGCTTTTTTTAAAGCAATCTACTAAACTGGCCAGAACCACCTGTGGAGGGAGTCTATTCCACATTTTCACAGCTTTTACTGTAAAGAAACCTTTTCCTCCCCTTGTCCTCTGTGATGACCTTAAAGTGATTGTAAGGCTTTTTTTTTTTTTTTTTTTTTTTTTTTTTTTGTTTGTTTTTTTTAAATAACAAACATGTCATACTTGCCTCCACCTTGCAGTTTGTTTTGCACAGAGTGGCCCTGATCCTCGTCTTCTGGGGTCCCCCGATGGCGCTGGTAGCTCCTCCCCACATCAAAGAAGCGATCTCCCAGGGGGTTACCTTGCGGGTGCACTCCCGAGTCCAGCATTTGCCTCCATAGACGCCAAATGTAGGACTCGGCCCCACCCCCGCCATCCGCGTCAATGGATTTGATTGACAGCAGCAGGAGCCAATGGCTATGATGCTATCAAACTATCCAATCAAGAGCCGAGACAACGGGCAGAGGGGAAGAGTGCATCTCTGGCGAGGGAAATACGGGGCTCTATATGGACCCCTTATTTATTTATACATGTTGATCATATATCCCCCTAGTAACGTGATACTAAAGTCTTGTGTTGTTTATTATTTTTAACTAAAAAAAACAAACAAAAAAAACATGTTATACTTGCCTGCTCTGTGTAGTGGATTTGCACAGAGCAGCTCAGATCCTCCTCTCTGGCCCCTCCTTCCTGTTGAGTGCCCCCACAGCAAGCAGCTTGCTATGGGGGTACCCGAGCCTAGCCGCAGCTCTTTTTGGCCATTAAGGCACAGAGCTGCAGGCAGACCCCGCCCCCTTTCTCTTCTCATTAGCTGGATGACTTTGACAGCAGCGGGAGCCAATTGCGCTGCTGTCTCAGCTAATAAGAATGGGAGTCCCGGGCAGCCGAGACACTCCTACAGCATTGCTGGTTTTAGAGCAGTGGTTCTCAACCCTGTCCTCAAGTACCCCCCAACAGGCCATGTTTGCAGGTTTTCCTTTATCTTGCACAGGTGATTCAGAGTAAATGGCTTGGTATTTTGGACAGCTATTTTATGTAGGAGAAATTCCCAAAACATGACTAGTGGGACCTCAGGTAAGTATTAGGGGGGGCTGAGGAGGGCTGCTGCACACAGAAGGCTTTTTATCTTAAAGCGGTAGTAAACGGCTGGAAAAAAAAACCGCAAGACAATAGCGTAATATGCTAGTATGCATCGCATACTAGCAAATTATGAAATCCTTACCTTAGACTGAAGCCCTGCTGCGGTGCCCGGTCACTGCTGAGGGCGCTGACATGTTCCCTCTGCATTTCTTCTGGGATCGCTGGCTCTGGCGCTGTGAGTGGCCGGAGCCACGATGAGTCCTTCATTCCAGGAGGCTCCGGCAGGATACCCCGCACCTGCAGAGTGCATGCGCTGCTGACTTCAGTGGCTGCATGCAGGGTCAATATCTCCTAAACCTTGCAGGTTTATGAGGAAATTATTTTTACCTACAAGTAAGTCTTATTATAGGCATACCTGTAGGTAGAAATCACCAAGTGGGCAGTGCAAACGCTTTAATGCATAGAATGTATTAAGATAAAAAAAGTTCTGCTTTTACAATCCCTTAAATCTCCTCTTCTCAAGAGAGAATAAATTCAGTTCCTCTAATCTTTTCTCATAGCTGAGCTCCTCGATGCCTCTTATCAGTTTGGTTGCCTTTCTCTACACTTTTTCCAGTTCCCCGATATCTTTTTCTTTTTTGGTGCCCAAAACTGAACTGCAAATGATGTCTCTCTCCCTGCTGTCCATATCTCTCTAAATACATGGAAGGACTTTGCTCACTTTGAACGTGGCATGGTTGTTGGTGCCAGGTGGGCTGGTCTGAGTATTTCTAAAACTGCTGAGCTACTGGGATTTTCACACACAACCATCTCTAGGGATTACAGAGAATGGTCTGGAAAAGAGAAAATATCCAGTGAGCGGCAGTTGTGTGGAGGAAAATGTCTTGTTGATGTCAGAGGAGAATGGGCAGACTGGTTTGGAGATGATAGAAAGGCAACAGTAACTCAAATAACCACTCGTTACAACCAAGGTATGCAGAATACCATCTCGGCTGCCACTCCTGTCAGTAAGAACAGGAAACTGAGGCTACAATTCGCACAGGCTCACCAAAATTGGACAATAGAAGATTGGAAAAACGTTGCCTGGTCTGATGAGTCTGCGACATTCAGATGGTAGGGTCAGAATTTGGTGTAAACAACATGAAAACATGGATCCATCCTGCCTTGTATCAATGGTTCAGGCTGGCGGTGTAATGGTGTGAAAATATTTTCTTGGCACATTTTGGGCCCCTTATTACCAATTTAGCATCGTTTAAATTCCACGGCCTACCTGAGTATTGTTGCTGACCATGTCCATCCTTTTATGACTACAGTGTACCCATCTTCTGATGGCTCCTTCCAGCAGGATAATGCACCATGTCACAAAGCTCCAATCATCTCACCACTGGACAATGAGATCACTGTACTCCAATGGCCTCCACAGTCACCAGATTTGCATCATGGATGTGCAGGTGACAAATCTGCAGCAACTGCGTAATGCTATCATGTCAATATGGACCAAAATCTCTGAGGACTGTTTCCAACACCTTGTTGAATCTATGCCACGGAGAATTAGGGCTGTTTTGAAGGCAAAAGGGGGTCCAACCTGGTACTAGCAAGGTGTACCTAATAATAAAGTGGCCGGTGAGTATATATTCCTTGTAGTCCAACCTCTTTTTGACATCTGCACATTCCCGTTGGCCTCTTACATTCTGTTTTGGGACACAAATGGCAAAAAAAAAAATTACCAGGGTTCTAACCCTCCCTACTTGAAAGCCAAATAAGATAAATAAATAAAAACCAGCACTAGGGACATTACTTACAATCGGTGTGATGTGTCCCTTGTGCTGCTGGTTCTTTGATTGAAATCTTTGATCGTCTGATGGGGACCTTCAATTAATGCCTCATCGTTGGTATCAATGGGAGGAATAGAGCCTCAAGGGCCGGGTAAAGTCTGGCAAAGGGCCGGTGTTTGGAGACCAAAGTCCTAGAGGACAAAAGATTTATTCAAAGCTGGTGCAGGGTGCAGCCACTCAAACAGCATGAGGGTGCATAAGAGGACGCTCTTCAGGTGGCACAGGTTGTGTGTTGGTGTTCATTTGTACAATTGAAAATTCTTGGAAGTAAAGCGGGCCATATACACCAGTAGAATTTTTTGTTTGAAAATTTTTAGTTTTCAGAACATTTATTTGGTTTTCTAATGGTTATTGGGGTCAATTCATGTGGTTTTCGACCACAGTGACAAGATTTGAAGTAGCGGGATGACATTTTTTTTTTTTTTTCTTGAATGAACTAATTCCAACTGTGAATATGGTTTTTGTTGGAAAAATTGTACATATTGTAATGTGTGTGTCCTGGGCACAAAACAAACCTAGTTAATATATTTTGGGATTCCATTAAAGTAGCCGGTCTGGGCGGAATTTTAACAGCTTTGTATAAAGTTAGTTGACTCATTGATAGGAAGAAGAATGTACTGACAAATGATTTTTCAGAATTTCTATATGAAGACTAAGAAAGACCCCTTTCACACTGGAGGCGTTTTTCAGGCGCTACAGCGCTAAAAATAGCGCCTGAAAAAAGCCTCAGCTGCAAACCCAGTGTGAAAGCCTGAGTGCTTTCACACTGGGGCGCTGCGCTGGCAGAGCGTCACAAAAAGTCCTGCCAGCAGCTTCTTTGCAGCGGTGTAGGATTGGTGAATATATCGCTCCTACACCGCTCCTGCCCATACCGCCGGCAAAGTGCCACTGCAGCAGCGTTTTGCGGGTGGATTTAAAGCTTTTCCGGCCGCTAGCGAGGCGGAATAGTGCCGCTAAAACTACAGTAAAGCGGCGCTAAAAATAGCACCACTTTACCGCCGATGCTTGGGCGCTGTGAGCGTGAAAGCACTCTAACCCTTGGTTTACACCTGTACGTTTTGTAGAAATGCACTACAGTCCATTTAACATGGCTTCCTATGGATCTAGCTCACATCTGTGAAATTTGGAGCCAGTGCGTTTTTTGGAAATGGTCAGGGCGGCCAGCCTTCATCGTGATTGAGGTTGGATCTACTTAAGGGGACATTTTTCTTTTTTTAGGATTTATGAATAAAGGACTTGTTAAAAACTGGCTGTGTGTTTTTTTTTTTTTTGTGTTTTTTTTTTGGTGAATTAGTGGGGTACGATGTACCTGTACCCCATTCACATGGGGGGGTCTGGTTGCCCCCTTGTTAAAGGGGGGGCTTCCAGATTTCGATAAGGCACCTCCACAAACACCATGGCCAGGGTTGTGGGGAAGAGGCCCTTGTCCTCCAACATCAGCATCCCCTCCCCATGTTGAGGGCATGTGGCCTGGTATGCTTTCCTCCCCCCCCTTTTTCTGGCCTGCATGCTCGGATAAGGGTCTGGTATGGATTTTGGGGGGACCCCGTGGCATTTTTAAAGAAAAAAAATTTAGCGGGTTCCCCTTAAAATCCGGTAAGCCTCCCTCTTTCACTGGTGGTGGCTTTCTCTTTCCATCCTTGGAGTTTCTATGAAGTGTCGGTCTTTGTTGGACTTTCACTCCATTGTGGTTTGGATCACCCTTATTAAGTGTTGACTTAATAAGTGTTATACAGTAATTTTTATATAACTCTAAAACAGTTATGCACATATTTTATATTGCTGTTTACCTTATACCTGTTACACATTAATTTTCATATAACTTTAAGAGTTATACATATATTTTTTATTGAATTTGATAGCGCTACACATTTACACCCTTATTCATATTGCTTCTAGTCTACAGCTGTGTTGGCTGCTATTGAATCTTTGTTTTACACAGCGCTGTATGTTTTTTTCTGTGGTTTCACTTTCCCCTTAAAATCCGCATCAGACCAGAAGGGCCTGGTATGGATTGAGGGGGACCCTATGCAGTGTTTTTTAATGCCAGCATGCTTTTGTTTACATTCAGCTGTCAGTGGGGAATCCCGCTGAAAGCTGATGAGTCATCGGTTGGTAAGGACTTGGCGGCAGCCGCCCACTCCTTTTTCAGCTATTTACAGTTTAAGGAGCCTTTCCTATTATAAAAAAGAAAAAGCAAAACGCATGAAAAATACATCAAAAATGCACAGTCAAAAACGCAAAACGTGCCGGAAAACCACATCAACCGCAACCTCATAGATGTGAACCTAACCTAAGACGAAATTCTACTGGTGTATGGCCAGCTTAAGTAAAAATTTCCCCTGCAGATAGGGTTCCTTCACATTAGTGGTTGGGAAGCAGTAAACCCTGTGGTTTAGCCACGTTGTTACCATATCCCCAACCCCCCCCCCCCTTTTAGCTGCAAAGGCAGCGGGAAGGGGTGTACACATGCTGTGGCCATGTTTTGCTTTGCCGCCGCTGCAGGAGTTACATCCCCCATTGCTTTTGACAGGCATCGCACCTACCAAATGCGACCCGTTCAAGTGAATGGGGCCGCTCTGCAAGTGTCCCACAACTAAGTGCAATGCAGGTGCCCGCAGCACGCTAGTGCGCAGCGAGGAGACAATGCAACGCCTCCTCACCACCTGTCAGGTGCACTCTGAAGAGAGATCCAGGCAAAGATCGTTCTTTAGAGACTAAATTTATTGTGTAAACGAGCCCAAATGTACTTGCTCTATGGAAGTAGCCCTGGGAGTCTTGTCACTTTGTAATCATTTCGGAATTCTCTTTTTTGATTCTAAATTTCTAGTTAAAAAAAATAAATGAGAATCTGTACAGCAAAGCTGACTAAAAATGGAGTGACCAGCAATGCCTGGAATCTCACACATGCCCTCGAGTGTTACCTACATGGAGAAACTCTATACAGTATGTGAAATGACCAGAATTATTCTTCTGTTTTCCAGATCTAAAAGTAAATACATTGGACTGCAAGTTATCAAACCGAACAGAGTAGAGACATAGACCGGATTCCATTGACTAACTGAAGGACACGTAAGTCGTTTTTCTTTTTGTGCGTGAATGCTACGTTACTTAAAGGAAAACTACAATTTTGTTATTGGCATATGGGGTCCATTGATCTTCCTACTTTCATGTAAATGTCTGCCCGTATTGGAGGTACTGGCAGACAGCTCTCTTGAGTGTCTGCAGAATCCCTGCATTGCTCTGCAGGCTCCTTAGGGAAAAAATAAATACATGCCCTTTTTTTACCTGCAAAATATGGTGCATTTATTATTATTATTATTAATTTTTTTTTTTTTTTTTTGCAAAGGTGAACTTATCCTTTAGAGCAATCCTGTCAGAAAAACAAGACAAACAAAATTTTTAAATAAATAAATTTTGACTTGATATAAGAGTAGCATCATGTCACAACTGAGTATAAAAGAGAAGAGAGGCACCTCTAAGTGTAGCAATATAGTTACATTTAATGAAGGTACAACATTTAGCAACATATTGCTACAGTTAGAGGCGCCTCTGTACTCTTTTATACTCTGGAGCTCCTGCTGGATTTTGCTTCTAATCCTCTTGTGGAGGCTTCCATTTTTGGATGGACATTTTATGGTTACACAATTGCTATAATCTTTTTATATGGACTATAAACTGAAGGACCTTTAAATAAATGGTTGTGGAACGAATCATTTGAGTTTCCATTATTTCTTATGGGGAAATTTGCTTTGATATACAAGTGCTTTGGATTACAAGCATGTTTCTGGAACGAATTATGCTCGCAATCCGAGGTTTTACTGTATTTGCAACCACTGGGCAGCTGACTATTACAGTTTTGCTCAGGGCCACATCAAATTTTCACTTAACGCCAACTCATACATGTACGTCATTTGACTTTCAGTGGTTGTACTGGGATGATGCCTGCAGCTACAGGCATCATCCCGATATTTACTTCTGCCGGCGACCGGCTTTTATGTAAAAGCCATTCTAGAGGCTGATTAGCAGCTGGATGACTTTTACAGGCGGCAGTAGTGGTTGCCTTCCAGTACCTCTCTGAGCTCCACCATCCCACTGGCAAGTCGTCAGTTCTATCGACTTACCACAAAGCTCATTAGGGACGGTCCCTGATGATCTTTGGTATAGGAAACTGAACACGACAAGCATTTTCCTCGCTTCCGGTTTCCCTGATGCAAACGGCGCCATTTTTAAATTTGGAAAGTATCTGATAACACCGATCTTGATCAGATGTTTTTAAGGGCAGAGGAGACATCTTGGGTCTAATAGACCCCAGATCTCTCCATAAAGAGTACTTGGCACTGGCTATTTCTGTCACAAGGAATGTTTACGTTCCTTGTGACAGCAATAAAAGTGATTAAAATATTTAACGCACTCCCATGCTCCCCCACGCATACATAAATGGCAATTGTACCACACATGAAGTTGTGCCGGGAACTTCAGACCGAGAGCAATAATTTCAGCACCAGACCTCCTCTGACTCTAAACTGTTAACCTGAAAAGGGTTTTAAAGCATTGCCTGTGCCCTATGGCTATGTAGTTTGTCGCCATTCCATGAGCGGGGCAGTTTTAAAGTGTGACATGTTGGTTATATATTTACTCATCATAACTCTATCTTTTATATTTTACCTAAAAATTGGGTGTTATGTTTGTGTGCACTATAATTCATTAAAGTGTTTGTTTTTTTCCAAACCATTTGCATTTGAAAAACGACTACGCAAATACTGTGTGACATAAAAAATTGCAAAACCCACCATTATTCTCTAGGGCCTCTGCTAAAAAATATATGTTTGGGGGTTCTAAGTAATTTCTAGCAAAAAATACTGGTTTAAACAAAAAGTTTCACAAAAAGGCCTGGTAAACTTAAACTCAACTCAAAAGTGGCAGTCTTAAACTCAAAAGTAAATATTTATTATATTACGGCTTACCAATTGTTAGATGTGATGGCTGCAATAGTTTTATTTTTTTAGGCTTTCTTTTATTTTCACCTGTTGATCTGGCCAGTAAGTCTGTTGTTTTCCAACAGAACAAGGTGTCCTGGAGATGTAGAAGTTAGTAGGTTGAGACAAATCATTTATGCTGGAACAAACATTTATATAGTGGATCTATTCTATGAGTAAATTTTCTTTCGTTTTGAATGTTGCAGCACATCCACGTGCAACCATGTCCTATGTGTTTGTGAATGATTCATCCCAGACCAACGTGCCCCTGCTGCAGGCCTGCATTGATGGGGACTTCAACTACTCCAAGCGGCTCCTTGAAAGTGGCTTTGACCCTAACATCCGGGACAGTCGTGGCCGCACTGCCCTGCACTTGGCCGCGGCTAGAGGAAACGTAGACATCTGTCAGCTCCTGCACAAGTTTGGAGCAGATCTTCTGGCAACAGATTACCAAGGGAACACAGCACTTCACTTATGTGGCCACGTTGATACTATTCAGTTCCTTGTCTCCAATGGCCTTAAGATTGATATATGGTAAGTGCCTGTTGAAGGAACATCTGTGTTCTATGTTTCTCTACCAAATATTCTTACTGAGCAGACCAATTTCCAAAGGAGGACTGTAAATAAAATCACAAGTGTCATTCTAGTTACTATGTCCCCTGCCTCTAAACAAAAGGAAGGATAGAAAAGGTGACGTTGTGACTTTGACAATCACCATAAAATCAGGTCATCTAAATGTATGCATGCACACAGAGCATATTCCCTGTACGCAGGAATTCAGCATTCTGGGAATGTCATACACGTGTTTAGCCTGATGCATGAAAGGATCACTTGCAGCTTCGTGGGCAGATAAAGATGCTGGGATTTTTTGCTACAGCAGGTTTCTAAGCCTCAAACTGTCTGTGAGGGTGCTTTTGGAGCAGAATCATGACAGCTTTCTAGTCTTCTATTGTAAACACATAGCAGGTGTTTATGAGATGTTTGAAACCAACTTCAGAGTCTTTGTTGTGATCTTTGTGCAAGCAGCTAGAGAGGTACTGTTGGTTAAGCGTAGGAAAATACTTTAATTCCTGTAGTCCAGATCAGGAGTCTCCAAGCTTTCTAAACAGAGGGCCAGTTTATCATTCTTCAGACTTTAGGGGGCTGGAACGTGGCCAGTGGGAGTAGAAAATATGTGAAAATATCTGAAATTACATATGCATAGATATGAAACATAATGTGAACAAGATACATGAAAAAAATAACCACAGCGTGCAATAAAGTCCAAAAATGTATGTCATAAATGAATGCACACAGCCAGTGTGTAATAGTTCCAAGGTGGAGAACAATACAGTGAAAGATAGGGAACTCCCAAGAACTTGAAAGGTGGATGAATGAATCACAATGACAGAGCAGCAGTGTGTGTGTGTGTGTGTGTGTGTACCCTTACCAGAAAAGGTGGACCCCCTCCAGCGCAGGGTCATGTAAGCAGACAGGTTGCCCTCTGTAAGGAGCTGCAGGTATGTAGATATCCGGTGTCTCCGATCTCCGTTTTTCTCTGGTCGATAGAGATATCAAGTGGAACAAAAACCCGATATACTGGTCTCTCAGGCTCTGATTGTTGTTTCTAGCTGATCTAAACTGATCAAATTACGAGCTAGAAACAACTGTCTGCTTACATGACCCTGTGCTATAGGGGGTCCACCTTTTCTGGTAAGGGTCCACACACACAGATTGCTGCTCTGTCATTGTGATTCACTCATCCATCTTTCAAGTTCTTGGGAGTTCCCTATCTTTCACTGTATTGTTCTCCACCTTGGAACTATTACACACTGGCTGTGTGCATTCATTTATGACATACATTTTTGGACTTTATTGCACGCTGTGATTATTTTTTCATGTATCTTGTTCACGTTATGTTTGATATCTGTGAATATTTAATTTCTGATATTTTCACATATATTTTTTAGCGCAACTTTATTTATTTAAACTGACTTTCACCATGGAGATATTGTATGGTTTTTAGTTGCTGCTCCATACACTATTTAGCGCGGTATTTTTTTCTTTTATTTTATTCTGGAGTAGAAAATACCCCAGCATCACTGGGGTAAACAGTGCCTCGGTTTGGGGATCAATGGCAGTAATTTAAATAGCGCTTGTAGACAGAAGGGCAAGGAATGGTACCCCATCATTGGTGTCAGTGGGAGGAATCATGCCACATTCTTGGTGTCAGTGAGAGGAATCATGCCCCATCATTAGTATCAGTGGGAGCACAAGTGCCCCAATGCTGGTGTCACTGAGAGGAATTGTGCCCCTACTGTGGGTGTCCGTAGGAAGAATTGTGCCCTGCTATTGGTGTCAGTGGGAGGAATGGTGCCCTGCTATTGGTGTCAGTGGGAGGAATGGTGCCCTGCTATTGGTGTCAGTGGGAGGAATGGTGCCCCGTTGTTGTTAGTAAAAAGAATAGTGCCTCTTATCAGTGGGAAGAACAGTGGCCTAAGGGCCATATAAAGGCAAGCAAAGGACCACAGTTTGGAGCCCACTGGTTGAGACAGCAGGGTTAATTCTAAGAAATTTGGGACCTCAGAGTTTTTTACTTTCGCATTTATTCAGCTCACCGATTTACATCTATGATTACCATAGGGATGAGAGTTTGCATGTAATTTGAGCCCAGGTTTCCTGACTGGCAGTAAACACACATTTGCATTTTATTTGGAGGTCATAGATAATTGCAGTTTGAAAGATGAAGGGAATTTCCTATACACACAATAGTGTGTGACAATTTAATATATTTTATCAGGTTCTTCAGACCAGTCATTCACCTCTGTGTTGTCTACAGTGCCTTGAAAAAAGTATTCATACACCTTGAAATTTTCCACATTTTGTCATATTACAACCAAAAAATGTAAATGTATTTTATTGGGATTTTATGTGCTAGACCAACACAAAGTGGTACATCATTGTGAAGTGGTAGGAAAATGATAAATGTTTTTTAAATTTTTATTACAAATAAATATCTGAAATGTGTGGCATGAATTTGCATTCAGCCCCCTGTACTCTGATACCCCTAACTAAAATCTAGTGGAACCAATTGCCTTCAGAAGTCGCCTAATTAGTAAATAGTCCACCTGTGTGTAATTTAATCTCAGTATAAATACAGCTGTTCTGTGAAGCCCTCAGGGGTTAGTTAGTGAACCTTAGTGAACACACAGCATCATGAAGGCCAAGTAACACACCAGACAGGTCAGGGATAAAGTTGTGGAGAAGTTTAAAGCAGGGTTAGGTTATAAAAAATATATATATCCCAAGCTTTGAACATCTTACAGAGCACTGTTCAATCCTACATCCGAAAATGGGAAGAGTATGGCACAACTGCAGACCTACCAAGACATGGCCGTCCTCCTAAACTGACAGGCCGGGCAAGGAGAGCAATAATCAGAAAGGCAGCCAAGAGGCCCGTGGTAACTCTGGAGGAGCTGCAGAGATCCACAGCTCAGGTGGGAGAATCTGTCCACAGGACAACTATTAGTCGTGCTCTCCACAAATCTGGTCTTTATGGAAGAGCGGCAAGAAGAAAGCCATTGTTGAAAGAAAGCCACAAGAAGTCCCGTTTTGCAGTTTGCGAGAAGCCATGTGGAGAACACAGCAAACATGTGGAAGAAGGTGCTCTGGTGAGATGAGACCAAAATTGAACTTTTTGGCCTAAAAGCAAAACGCTATGTGTGGGGGAAAACTACCACTGCTCATCACCCTGGTGGTGGCAGCATCATGTTGTGGGCAGTGTTAATTTAGTCGACTAAAACGACTAAAACATTTTAGTCGACTAAATAAATACTATTTTAGTCAACTAAACTACAACTAAAACAATTGAGATGACTAAAATACGACCAAAACTAAAATGGCATTTTAGTCAAAGCACTATGACTAAAACGAAATTGCAATTACTAAAATACTGGAGATTTAGTCGACTAAATACGACTAAAACTAAAACAATTGCAGAAGACTAAAATGGGACTAAACCCAAAATGCCATTTTAGTCCTAAGACTAAAATTAACACTGGTTGTGGGGATGCATTTCTTCAGCAGGGACATTGAAGCTGGTCAGAGTTGATGGGGAAAATGGATGGAGCCAAATACAGGGCAATCTTAGAAGAATCTTAGAAGAAAACCTGTTAGAGTCTGCAAAAGACTTGAGACTTGGGTGGAGGTTCACCTTCAAGCAGGACAACGACCCTAAACATACAGCCAGAGCTACAACGGAATGGTTTAGATCAAAGCATATTCATCTGTTCAAATGGCCAGTCAAAGTCCAGACCTAAATCCAATTTAGAATCTGTGGCAAGACTTGAAAATTGCTGTTCACAAACGCTCTCTATCCAATCTGACAGAGCCTGAGCTATTTTGCAAAGAAGAATCGGCTAAAAATCTCTCCTAGATGTGCAAAGCCCGGTAGACATCCCCAAAAAGACTTGTAGCTGTAATTGCACCGAAAGGCGGTTCTACAAAGTATTTACTCAGAGGGGCTGAATACAAATGCACACCACACTTTTCAGATATTTGTAAAAAATGTTGCAAACCATTTATCATTTTCCTTCCACTTCACAATTATGTGCAACTTTGTGTTGGTCTATCACATAAAATTCAAATTACAATACATTTACTTTTTTTTTTTTTTTCAAATATTTTATTTAAACCAGGAAAGGCAGCACCAAATCACTTCAATAAAGGATAGAAATCGGTATATATTCATCAACGTCAAAGAGCACACCAGGTGAATTACTAAAAGGGAGACACGGGGCTGCCCATCCCTTTTTGTCTTTTTCTTAAAAGAGAGGAAATAAGAAATAAAAAGCATATGAGGCGGGAGGGGCAAGTTGTGAGGGGGAAAGGGGGGAGGTTTGAGATGGGATGTTGCAGCAAGGCTGCCAGAGAAAAGAGGTTTAATTGGGGGAAAAGTCATGTTCTGAATAGAGCTTTCCCTTCTTCAGAGAGAACAAACCTATCCCATAATCTCCAAGTCTTGGTGTATTTTTCACATTTGTGTTGTGCCGTGTGTATTAAGTCTTCCATCTTATTTATTTCTTCCACTTTTTATGAAGCGAACAACTGATGGTCGGTGGGTGTGAGAGTTTCCAATTGAGGGGAATACATGACATGGCAGCATTCAGGAGGTGACGTACAATCGATTATTTGTAAATTCTTGCCCGAATGGTCGAAACATGTAATAAGAAAAAGGCAGAATCGTCATGAATCTCATAATCTAGTGGATTTTTTGATGATCCTCCTGACCTTTTTCCAGAAGTGGTCAAGTTTGGGGGCAGAGCCAAAAGATATGAAGTAGTGTTTCGCTTCCCTCCCGGCATCTCCATTTCAAAATTGGTTGAGGGAGTTGGGGCACGGAGAGGTAGTTGCCTAGTTGAGCCTGAGAGGAAGATTGTCCTGGTCAGTTGTAGAGAGGGATAGAAAACGCTAAACTCAAGCATAATCTGTTTGGGTAAGACGGCTTTTTGGCCAGTGGAAGTCAAAATTTGAGGAATATAGGTTGCCAACCTTTGTTCCCTAACTGATCTGGCTAGCAATCAGCCACATTTTATTTCCTGTTTCATAGTGCATTTTGCGCCATGTTGATAAAACCGCTTTGGCTTTATAGTGTAGTAAGTCAGTCACTTGTCTGCAAAGAGTCATAAGGTCTCCTTCAAGTGTTAGGGTCGGAGCATGTTTATGTCTGGATTCCAGAATAGGAATCCCAGACAGCAAAGACACAAGTTTTTCCTCACATAGTTTCTTAATCCGTGACCCATGTTTAATGAGAGTGCCTCTGATAACCACTTTGTGGGCTTCCTAAAGAATCCCCGGATCGCACTTCGGGTTATCATTAGTTTGAAAGTAGAAATTTAATTCTTTGCCCACTTCCTCCAGAACCTCCAGAGTCTGTAAAAGACTTTCATTTAATTTCCAAAATCTGGTTTTGGAGGAAGAAACATCAGAGAGTGATATGTCAGTACTATAGGGGCATGGTCATACCATGTAATTGTGACTATAGAGGAGTCCCGTACGGCATGCAATTGACAGTGAGGAACGAAAAAGTAGTCTATCTGTGTGTATATTTTATGGGGAGAGGAGTAGAACGTGTAGTTCCTCCTCTCCCGAGTGTTGTACTCGCCAAATAGTCACCAACTGGGCCTTGTGTATAGCCTATGCTATTTGTTTGTGGGATCCAGGAAGGATAGAGGAGCCTGATGAAGTGTCTACAGATGGGATTAGGGGAATATTGAAGTCGCCCCCCCATGGTCAACTAGCGCTAAGCAAACTCGAGACTATCAAAATTTCAGTTATACTACTTTTTTTATAGCATCCATCTCTAGCAGGGCCGAAGGGGAATTAAAAAAATAAAAAAGGGGGGTGGGGTAAAGGGTTTGGGTAGGTTGAAGAAGTGGGGTCAAGGATGGGTAGGTAGGAAGAAGAGGATAGAAAGATCAAAGAAGGCGAAAGATAGAGTAGTAAATAAAAGATAACACTGAAAGTAAGGTTCAATCGGTTATCAGAGCAGAAGCTCTGAACCTAATGTTGCAAAATATTGCAAGAGCGCAGTCAGAGAAAAGTGCGCCGGCCTAAGTGGGGGGACAGTTGGAACAAGTCCAAAAAGCTCCAGGCCATCCCACCCACCCCGGGTAAGAGCATAGACATCATTTGGTTTAACATGTATTGAAAGGAACATTTCTGTCCCCTCTCCCACACTGCCCAGCCCTCCCCTCTGTCCTCCAAAATATAGAGAAGAAGGGAGGTGGGGGACCACGCAGGCCTGAGGTAGAGGAGATCATGAATAAAATTCTGTTGCGTCCGTGTGGACGAGATGGGAACCAAAAAAAGGGAATAAAAGAACAAAATTGCAAAGTATAAGAGCAACATAATTTCAATAACAGTTGCATAAAACAGTTCAACCTTATATTAAGAATATGTGTGGCATTGCATGTAACTGAACCTACTGTATGGTTGACATATGTCCCGAAAGGGAGAATATCCACCATGACATATACACGACCTGTGCCCAAGGGGCTTCCTCTAGAACAAACCCTGGGAAAACTCCTACCTTCAAAGGGGCAAGGTCCCCACAGACAGCCGTAATATCACTCAGATACCACCTAAGTGTTCAAAGGTACTCTGCCCCCAGGATCTCATCAGTGGATTCTTAACAGCCTGCAGTCTCAAATGGATCAAGCCCAGCTCTCTGTAAAAGAAGGGGAACCCCACCCCCATACCAAAGCATCAGTAAGGGAGACCCCTGTGAAGTGTGGGGACTCCCATCCCCTCCTGCCCCCACCAGAGGGAGAAAAGGAGGGGTAGCCGCATACGCAAGTCTGCAATATTCCTTGTCAGGTAAGCATCTGCCTACCAGAAGACGTGCCTGAGATCAGCAACCATGGAGCTATTATCATCCAAAGAAAAAATATATACTCTAGAATGAATACAATAGGCAGTTTAAGCATATATTGGCACTCCATCATCTAGAGTGATACAAATATTAGGGCTCTGAGTCCTTCAGTGAGTGAGAAATAACACACAAAACAACATGCTGCTTTTGAAGAATGAGGAGAGCATGCAAACTTTAAGCAGTGGTATAGGGGGGCAATAAGTGCGTAATCACTTAGGGAACAAAGCCCTTCTAGGGTAGAGTCAGGGAGTTTGCAACACCTCCAAGAGTAGCAATGAGGGTATCGGGCTATGGCAGGTTCATACGACTAGGGGATGAGTGTCTCGTAGCGATGAAGCAGCAGGCTGCCATTGTTTTCTCAGGAAGGCATGGCAACCATTAATTTACAAGTGACAAGAATCCACGAAGTGTTGAAGGGGCACAGATTGTCAAGCAGGAAAAGACATCAGAATCCCAGTATTGGTATTTGTTAGGACTCACAGGACCCCTCTGGGTTTGGTGCCCGTAGCGCCATCTGACCCTCTGTGGCCGAGGCTGAGGGCTCCTTCAAGCGGTTGACATTCCCAAACAACTGAGTGGCCATGGGACAAGTTGCTACCAATTGGGAACTTGGATAAGGTTGGTGTCCAGAAAAGTAAAGAGAGCAGGTAGGTATGCTGGCGTGCAGTGTGTGAAGGAATGGGAGCCCTTGCTGAATGTGACCCAGAGGGGAAAACCCCATCTAATAAGTGAAGTCTAGTCGTGGGTCAGATGCAGGATAGGGCGGAGCAGGGCCCGGCGGTGCAAAGTCGCCTTCGAGAGGTCGGGAAGAATCTTGATTCCGCCCCATCAACATCTATGGCATCAGATTACCACACCTTGCAGAGGATGACCTACTTGTGGGTATATTGAGGCAGTTGGCAAATAACATTGCGTGGCCTGTTGGGGTCTGTAGATTGGGGCCCTAGAGCCCTATGAATACGGTCAAATTCTAAGTTTGCAGGGGGTGAATCACCCAAAACTTTGCGCAGGATAGCAACCGCTGTGTCTGGCAGATTCTCCGTTCCAGTGGTTTCAGGGAGAACCCGGAGCCGCAGATTGTTGCGGCTGCCCTGGTCTTCCAAGTCCTCCAAGTGTAGTTGCAGAGTCATCTCCGTGTCCACATGCGATTCTTGAAAAGATTCCAGTGCCGTAAGCCGTTGTTTCCCCGGAAGACCAACGATCCGATAGAGATTGCATGTCTGATTTGAGGGCCTGTAGCTCTTGTCGGTGGGCATCTTTCAGTCTACCGATGAGAGCTTCTATATCCGCCTTGGCCGGGAGGGCCTGGAGAAGCACCCAGAGCTCGTCATCTGCTCTGAATGTCAAAGGCTGTGGAGAGGAGCCATGTATGTCTGGTCGGAATGCTGCAGGGGTCTCTGAAAAAGCATCAGAGGTAGGAGAGGCAGGGGGTTCACGTGAGTCCAAGGCCCCATGGTGAGAGCCGCATGGCTCCGGCATCTTGGTATCAGGACATGCCATCTGAGAACTCGGGGGGAAAAAGCACTGTATTTCCTCCACCAGATATAGTTGTATGGGTCCCACGGGTTGTCTTGGCATTTAGTCTTTTGTCTTTTTTTTTTTTTTCTCTTTTCTGAGAGCATACCGCTAGAGAACGAGCAGAATAGGGTGGAGGGGGTGGGAGAAGAACAGGAGCTCACAGGACACGCGTCTCTACTCGGCCATGTCCAGACCACGCCCCCACATTTACTTTTTTGGTTGTACCATGACAAAATGTGGAAAATTTCAAGGGGGTATGAATACTTTTTCAAGGCACTGTATGTAGATCATGAGCTGGTTTATGCCCTGTGTTTTAGTTCAGGTTGTTTCTCTGGTTCAGAAATTAATACATCCTGGTTATATTAGTCCCCATGCACAAAAGTACACTGTCCTGCCCCCTGATGACTGGTTATCTGATGGGAAGGTGGCAGGGGGAGAGGTGCAGAAAGCACAGATCTACAAAATGAATGAAGCAGAGGCAGGAAGATCCCTGTACTGCAGGTGCTCAGGTACAGCTTCCTGTCCAGCAAGGAGAACAGTGAGCAGCACAGTAGTGATGTCACCAGATGTCCAAATCAACTGAGACTAGCACTCGCAGCAGTCCGTTAGATCAGGGCTCGACAAATCCTAGGCGCAAGGTCACCATGGCGACCAAAACCACGTCCCGGCGCCTGGGCTTCCACCAGCCCACTCACTGCAATTCCCATTGCCGACGCCCCAGACATGCAGCTCCAGGCGCTGGGCAGCTGATCCTTCTCTCTCTCCCCCCGGCTGGTCGGACTGGTCTCTGTGGTTTTGAATATATAGGGGACCCAGGGTCGAGGTGTATTTAGAGGAGGGGACTGGACCCGGCGCCTGTACTGGGGGAAGACAGGACCTGTGTGTGTGTGTGTGTGTGTGTGTGTGTATACAGAGGTGGAGGGGAGGACAGGGTGTATATAAGGAGGGGGGGACCGGACCCAGTGTGTATAAAGAGGGGGGGCAGGGCTCGCCAGGTCACCATGGCAAACAGAAACCCCATCCCAACGCCTGGGCTTCTGCCGCCCTGACACGCAGCTCTGGGCACAGAGCAGCCGATCCAGCTCCAACATCCAAAAACAAAAAATTTCAGCTCTGCTGCCTACCCACAGCAGAGCCAAAGTTTCTCTCTTCCTCTCAACACACCGGCGCCCCCCCCATGCACCCTCCACCCCCTGCCACCGTCATGCGGAAAGGCTCTGCCACACTCCCCTCTCCTTCAGCACCAGCCAATCCGTGCACACTGTGGCCCACCTCTCCTCCTCCCTGCAAGTCCCTATGTGTGGCGCTCGAGATCAGCAGGAAGGCGAGTAGAGTCCAGCCCAGACAGCATGCCATGCACCACACCACACATCACAACACACACACATCAAAAACCCCAACAGCCTCAAGTGTCAAATCCCCATACTCTGAGAGCCCCAAAACCACCCAGTAAGAGAGCTGTACCTCCCAGCAGCATGCTCAGGTCCAGTCCCCTCAAACTGGCTCCTAACTTTTTTAGCTGGCTGCAAGATTCAAAGCAAATTTTGTCAAGCCCTGCCTTAGATGATTTCACCCTACAGATATACAACTATGAGACTAGGCACAGGGTTAGAGCTGCAAAGCTGCAATCGGAAACACTCCCTACTGATTGCAGTCCTGTAGTTTAAAACATAAATATAACATGTAAATATGTGAAAATACAATGTTATAATATTTTTTTTATTGTGCTATCTGTATCTAATTGGAGAGGTTTCTCTTAACTTCCTGTCCCAAAGACAAAACGGAAAGTAAGGAAATCTTTCCAAAATGAGCGGAAATCTCCAGGTAAACAGTGGTCACTGAAACCAAGTGTTGGAAGATTTGACTTCCATCCCTGTCCTAATGACAGCTGTAAAAGTTGGGATTTCCCATTCTGGCTTGGTGACCACGGTCATCCTGGAAGCCCCTAAATGTTTCCAGAAAGGGAGGAGTTGGTTCTAAAATGGTTGTGGGATTTTGTTTTGGCGACATGGTGCTTCTTAGAGTTCTCCTTTTTTAATGTACTTGTTCTGAATATCTTCCCAGCAATCACCAAGGGGCCACTCCACTTGTCCTGGCCAAACGCAGAGGGGTGAATAAAGAAGTCATCCGCATGTTAGAGTCTCTGGAGGAGCAAGAAGTGAAGGGCTTTAACAGGGGCACTCACTCTAAGATGGAAACCATGCAGACGGCTGAAAGCGAAAGGTATATCCAATGCTCTGAGCTGCTAATGGAAAAGGGACACAGCACTATGTCAGAAGGATCCACGGAGGAAGATTGGTACGTTGAGTTCTCTTTATATTCTTACCTAATTGCTCTGTGCTTAACCACTACTTCATGCTTGCACACAACATTGCTAATGTGCTAACTTTCCTTTCAGTGCCTCAAGCCTCATCTCACTACAGGGCTTGTATGTATTATCTCTGACGGTTAACATTTAGCAAACGCGATTGATTTGTAAAAAAAAATAAATAAAAAAAAAAGATTGTAAGCAAGATGGCATTTTTAGTGCCCAGTTGTACAACCCCCCCCCCCCCAAAAAAAAATATCCTTTTTATTCCTTCAGTTTTGAGCTGTTGATCCTGCCAGTAAGAGACTTGCTGTCCTAAGGTGACAATGCCAACAGTGTCTGCAGACGTAGCATCGTCAACTTAGGAAGCACAGAATGTTAGTTGGCTGTGCGCTGGCTTGTTTGCATGATCAGCCAATATTGTGCATATTCCAGCTCCTGCACTGCATGCTGGTGACTTACGAAGCCATAGAGCCATGTGTGGCTAGTTTAAAAAAAAAAGAATTTGGAAATTGTATATAGGTGATACAAGTCACTTTGTTTTTGGAGCAGATCATTAATTCGGCCCAGAGAGAGGACGTGGAGGGTAATCTAAGGCTAGTTATAGAATCAGGATGGCATGTTTGAATTCAGGGAGATGTCTTTTGCCAAGTTTCTGCCATAGACATGCATGTTCAGAGCACCCAGACCAATGGGTTTATGCCTCCTGGAAATGTCTTGGTTGGGGAAACCAAAAACAATTGGAGTAGATCTTTAAACCTTTTTACTTCTCCTTTTTGCATCAATATTGGCCAGGTAGTTGAGTCTACCGTTGCCCAGAGGAGGATCAGGGCCACTTTGTGCAATTCTATTGCAGGTTCAACCATGGGATGATGTCACCTGAATTATCTGAAATCAAACAGGCGGAGAGATGGCCATTTTATGTCTATATTCTCTTTTTGCCCCACCAGAAGGCAAAGTTTGCTAGTCAGAATTGGATATAGGAAGAGGTGAACAATCCTAATCCTAACAGGCCTGTATTGTGATCCTGAGAGTTGATAAGCTGGAATTGCATTAATATTTTTCTAACCAACAAAATGGCCTCTTCTGCACCGCCGAGCACACAACCTGGGCATGCGCCATCACAAGTAAAAACTCACAGAAAAGGGGGGTTGGCGCTGTTCTATAAAGTAAATACGTGTATCAAGCAGGGGTGGGGGGCATCAAAAAATGAACTCTGGTTGAATATAAGGTGACGAGTGCTGACAAAAAATGTGCGTAAAAGACTTCAGCTGTGAACATATAAAGTGAGTTATGCTGGCAAAAAAATCCACATCAACAATCTCAATATGTTCACAGCTGAAGTCTTTTATGCACATTTTTTGTCAGCACACGTCACCTTATTTTTTAATGTTTTTACATCTAGCACATTATCAAATTATCACATACAAGCATGGTCCATTAAACCCCCCCCCCCTGCTTGATGCACGTATTTACTTTATAGAACAGTCCCAACCCCCCTTTTCGGTGAGTTTTAATTTTGTTGGATTTCACCTTGGTAACTTTGAGTTACCAACCTAAAACAAGTGGACAGATCAGAAAGGTAAAACAAAGTCAGAACTAGATGTGTACCTCAAAATGGGATTTTAAGGGTAATGCAGAAATTGGCAGTGTTGAATTATAGTTAAAAAGAAGTTTATTGATACAAAAACGAATAGAATATACATGAACATACACATTGATCTATAGTTAAGAATAATTATAAAAACATCAGATATATGGAAACATATGATGCATCCTACTGCTAGTTACAAGTACCACCCCCGATAGGTGTGATGGCGTCCTGATAGCAGATTTCCATCGCGTTTCAGCTTATTGTAAGGATAAAGTCTTCCTCAGGGAGGGACTGCATCACATTATTTGCATTTAACTGTGAAAAATCGCTTTCCCAGTGCTGGCAGGGGTCCTAACACATGGTTGTCAATGCTGCTCAAATATCCTCTACGGGATGGCCTGGTGTATTGTGAAGAAACCAGTATTTGGCAGTCGTGATAATTAAACAACTTAAATTGATTGTGTCAGGTGTATTGTTCCAAGTGGCAGGGAGCTCTGGTCCTGGAGTACCTCTCTGTAACAAAGCCAGTTGTGGAATGCCACTTGTACTAGTACTTGTAACTAGCAGTAGGATGCATCATATGTTTCCATATATCTGATGTTTTTATAATTATTCTTAACTATAGATCAATGTGTATGTTCATGTATATTCTATTCGTTTTTGTATCAATAAACTTCTTTTTAACTATAATTTAACACTGCCAATTTCTGCATTGCCCTTAAAATCCCATTTTGAGGTACACATCTAGTTCTAAAAATTACAAGGGATGCTGGCAATGACACGGCCAACCCTCTGAGTCATATATTTAGGTAAAACAAAGTCAAGTCCCTATTTACATGCAGAACAAACATACAAATACGGGGTTGTGACTTAAAAATATTAAAGCAAGGGCAGCCTACATCCATAACAGGTTTCCTTTGAGGTGAACCTTTTATCATGCTTTGTGTAGTTCACAATCACCCTGCAGCTTGTGTTGTGTTATGACTCTTTTAGCTAAATGGCACCATAAAACACTATTGCCTCTTAAATTTCCACTTTGCAGTGCTTATAGTGAACATTTCACAAACATTGGCAATGTAAACGAAGCAGGTGATGAAAAAAATGGCTAAGCTGAAGTTACCTCCAGAAAAAACGCATGTTAGAATGATTGCAAGATCCAGAGAAATCAGTAGTGAAAGATATGTACAGATCTCAACCCTTCTTCCAAACTTCGAGCTTAGCCCTTCCTTCCAAGGGTGCCTCTTGGTCCTCTAACTGGATAGGTAGGTTCACTGATCAGTAGGACATCTCAGGAGTCAGTCTGGTGGAGCTAGGCTTGAATTTACAGAAAAGGTTTAAGTGAAACTAATCTCTCTCAATCAACATTTTCATACCTTTCAATAAAGTAAATACTATAACGCCTCAAAAAATTAATTCTATTGGTAAGCCTCCAGAGCCAACTGACAACCGGAGCTGCCAATTTATGATTTCAAGAGCATCAGCTACCTATTAGTGATGTATAGGAGATGAGGTGAAGAAGGTACCGTGTGTGTCGTTCATAAGTAGATGGAATAGTCTCCTATTGAGTGTGGCAATGAGGGTTAAGATAGAAGAAGGGAAGGGAAAAATTGCATACCACCTTACTAGTTTGTGGGGTACCTTGAAGATAAAAGGCAGGGTAATAGATCAACAGATTAGTGTATTGTACTGTGCAAAAAAAAAAAATTCAAAAGAAACTTCCTTCAGTCACGGTAGTTTGAACTCAAGGCCAGAAAATCTAGGCATTGTCTGTGTTCATGATATCCAAGTAAGCAGAAGTTATTTTATTGTGAATCCAACACATCCATATTTTATGATACATGGTCATTCTGTCTTGGGAGAAATTAAAGTAGATCTAAAGCCTAAACAATTTTTACCTTAATGCATTCCCTGCATTAAGGTAAAAAAATGTTTAGGTAATAATATAACCCCCCTACCCTTACTTATACTTACCCGAGCCCTTACTTGATCCAGCGCTGTGCCCTGCCCATCTGTAGCAGCTTTCTGTGTCTATGGACCTAGACAGGTGGGCCTGAAGCATCTTTCTATGGTGGCACACCATGAAGTGGATTAGCCAGAAGTACATACCGGCAGGGGACCCCAGAAGAGGAGGATCAGGGCTGCTTTGTGCAATTCTATTGCAGGTTCAACCATGGGTTGAAGGAAAGCAAATCACTTGATTCCCCCATCAACATAGACAGTGTTGATGGGTGAATCCCTCATGCTGTGCTATTGTATTCTGACATTGCAAGGTCCCCCCCCCCCCCCTTCGTCAGAATACAGATTGACTTCAGTACAACCAATCTGCCCATAGATGGATTGAAATTTGGCCAGTTTATTCTCAAGGGTTTTGATTTTTCAAACAAAGTAACTAAAAGCCTTATGTAAATGGGTGAAAAAGGTTGCAGGGTGCTTTTTCGGGACAGTTTGGATTATGTACAGGAACTAAAGAAGCACAGTCATTTTCAAAGCCACAGCCCTTCGGAACCACGAAAAACAGAACCTGTCTCAACTATTAAGGTCCTGTTGCAAGGTTTTAGGAAAAGGCAAAACTGTATTCCCAAGTTTGTAATGGCTCCAGATTTCCAGGTGAAGAGCAAATGGGACTGGCAGTGTAAAACCACCTCAGAAGGCAAAGTGACGTTAAGTGAATATTTGAGTAATTTATCTTCAAATTGGAAATCAAGCCAAAGAGCTTCAGCTCCTTTATATGGTTAGGGATAGTGGTCCTGGGTTTCAGCATCATCTGTGTAGGCCACAATTTGTATATTTTATGTAAAGTATGAACTAAAGAGGACATCCCTGTCTGGTCCTGTTCCTTGTAGAGAAGGCGTCTGATTTGGTTTGTGGGGACATATATAGGGCTTGTATTCGAGCACACCTTTTTTTTTTTTTTTTTGTACCCAATCCACTAGCCACAAGAAATTGCTGCCATGTGGTCCCAGGCCACTCTGTCAAACCACTTCTCGGCATTGATGGACAAGAAGAAGCCTCTTAGAGTTTGTGGTCAGTTAATGGTGAACGTTGAAAGATTTCATGGTATTATTGTGGGCTTCTCTACTGGGGTTAAACCCTACTAAGATTTTTGCATACAGTTTTTCAAGTGAACATTGCGAATGGAAATTGGTCTGTAATTTGTCATCAATGTGTGGGATCTTTATCTGGTTGGAGTGGTCGTCAGGTAATAGAATGTTTCTTAATAACCAGTGGACTGCTGGGCAATATCTGTTGTCTTACAGTGAGCTGTCCCCCTGTTTGCATTCAAAAGGGTATTTTTGGCCTGTGTTTTCTTGTGAGCTGCTTCCAATGTTTGCACCCGGGTCGTAAGGGCAGCTATTTGTGCCTGTTACTCTTTTTTTCATTTGGAGGACAAAGCGTTGCATTTATAAGCTTCCCATTGACTAAGCGTGGAGGTGTCTGGAGTAACATTAATTTCAAAAAAGTATTCTTGTAGTTTAGTCTTGAGGGTCTGTAGGTTAAGGGGATAACTCAGTAAAGAAGGGTTAAACTGCCACAATATGGTATGGTGTTCACAATCTGGGAGGAGTCATCGTAACGGGATGGTGATCAGACATGAACATGGGTTCAATTGTTGACCATTGTAGATACATTAAGGCAGGTTAAGAAAGGAAAAAATAATCCAGTCTAGAGTATGTTTGGTGTGGCAGGGAAAAGAACGTGTGATATTATTATTATTATTATTATTATTATTATTTATTACTATTTTTTTTTTTTTTTTTTTTTTACGTTTAGCTGTTTGCCAAGCGTCATGAACAGTCAGGGTAGAAAGTTGAGATTTGATTTGCTGTAAGGTATGGCATGGTATGGTAAATAAATGGGGCTGTTGGAAGGGTCCAGGAGAAGATCGATTGGAGGATTCAGGAGGTCGCCCCTATTAGCAGCCCAAGTTTGAAAGTGGTTCGGAGATCACCAGTTATAACTTTTTTTTTTTTTTTTTTTTTTACATTTCTTCAGTTACTTTCCAGTTTTTGGCCTAGGCCAAAATTATGTCCCACATCCCAGGAGTTCTCATGGACATTTATTCTTTCAATTGGAGAAGTTTCTTTCTTGGCTATGTGCACCCTCCTGACTCCCTGTCTGAGCTGAGGGCTGATAAATTCCAAGAAGCAAATGCTACATGAATAATTTGCATTTTTTACTCATGATGGCCACAGCTAGAAATTCTGGGGGGGGGGTCAAAGTAATTTCTAAAGAAAATAAAGCATGGAAACATGGCTGGATGGGGGAGTTTGCTGTGAATATTAAAATGAATTGATAAGCGTTTTCAGTTTGTGGTGCTCAGATAGTGTAGCTCCACTTTAAGATTTAGATACAACTTGCACAGCCTGTATCTCTGAATGTTTTTGTTTTTTAAATTTTTATTTTAAAAATTCAGTTTTTAATGAAGGTGACCTTGGTCTATTACTAATATAAAAGTCCACCTTCTAAACCAGAAATACCAGTCTATGCTTGGGTTCATAGTAAAGGTGACCTTTGATTTTACCTCTCCTGGGCTAATGTGTAACCCTCATCCTAAACCTTGTGGATGAGTTAAAGTTAATCATATATTTCAGTTTATTATCAATCCAAGAGGGTATGCGTTTTAAGTGTGTGTAAACTCTAACATTACATTTTCTCTTGTTTGCTCCCTGTTGGCTATAGCATTGCAAATTTTTTTATTATATCTGTTTTGAAAAGTGCAAACAAAAAAAACCTCCACGGTTTAGGAGATATTTACAATAAAGGCGTGCGCCGATGTCTACGGCGCATGCACACTTTAGAAAGGGCAGATCGTGCAGTTTCTTAAGGGGGTCATGCTGTGGCTGACGGCCACATGCGCGGGAGTGACATCACACGACTCCGGCCAGTCGCAGAGCCGGAGTTCGCGGCCCCAGAATGAAGAAGGATGAAGGTGCACGCTCGCTGATAGTGGGGACAGCGGTGACATCGCAGGCTTCGGTTTCAGGTAAGTGACACATAATAGGCTACTATGCGATGCATAGTATCCCATTATGCTTTACCTTTGCAGGGAAATAAAGAGGAAGTAAAACCCATCAGGGTTTACTTCCTCTTTAACCACTTACGGACCGCCGCACGCCAATATATGTCCCAATTTGAAGAGGAACATCGTTGTTATGGCAGCAGCTATCTGCCATAACCCCGCTATCCTCTTCTTCGGTTTCCGATAAGAGTGGTCTCTGTGGTGGATTTTCCGCAAGATCACTTTTATCGGCGGTGGGAGAGGAGGATGTTGTCCACTGCTGGGTATGGAGATGAGTGAGGGGAAGATGGCCCCCTCCCGTCTCCATAACATTGCAGGGCGGAAGCGACGTCATAACCTCACTTCCGCCCATAGCTCTTAAAGGGCCTTTTTTTTTTTTCTTTTTTTTTTTTTTAATTGCATTTTAGTATAAATCTGAGATCTGAGGTCTTTTTGACCCCAGATCTCGTATTTAAGAGGTCCTGTCATGCTTTTTTTCTATTACAAGGAATGTTTACATTCCTTGTAATAGGAATAAAAGTGACACTTTTTTTTTTTTTAAAGAACATTGTAAAAATAAAAGGTAAAATAAATAAGAAAAAAAAATTTTTTTAAACGCACCCCGTCCCGCTGAGCTCGCGCACAGAAGCGAACGCATACGTGAGTAGCGCCGGCATATCAAAATGGTGTTCAAACCACACATGTGAGGTATCGCTGCAATCGGTAGAGCAAGAGCAATAATTCTAGCCCTAGACCTCCTCTGTAACTCAAAACATGCAACCTGTAGAATTTTTTAAATGTCGCCTATGGAGATTTTTAAGGATAAAAGTTTGTCGCCATTCCATCATCGGGTGCAGTTTTGAAGCATGACATGTTGGGTATCAATTTACTCGAAGTAACATTATCTTTCACAATATAAAAAAAAAATTGGGCTAACTTTACTGTTGTCTTATTTTTTTAATTCAAAAAAGTGTATTTTTTCCAAAAAGAAGTGCGCTTGTAAGACTGCTGCGCAAATACGGTGTGACAGAAAGTATTGCAACGACCACCATTTTATTCTCTAGGGTATTAGAAAAAATGTATAATGTTTGGGGGTTCTAAGTAATTTTCTAGCAAAAAAAAAAACAGTTTTTAACTTGTAAACAACAAATCTCAAAAAGAGGCTTGGTGCTTAAGTGGTTAAAATGTTTACAGTTCTAACCTAGAGGAGCCTGTGTTTCTCTTCTCATTTGTATATCTGCAGACTGCTTTCAACTCCCCCCCTCAAAGGCTGCCAAGGTTGTTTTGGACTGCTAAGGTAATCTATACAGGTCTCCCATCTTCATCTCTCCCCCTTCACATACCGTATATACTCGAGTATAAGTCGAGGCCCTAATTTACCACAAAAAAAAGGGAAAAACTTATTGACCCGAGTATAAGACGAGGGTGAGAAATGCACAGCTACTGTAAGTGGAAAAGAGGGTCAACAATGCCCATTTGCATGCCTCACTGTGCCCATTTGCAGCTGTAGGTCCTGAGAACTTCATACTCGGTAGTTAGGGGTTCCTAGATGCCCCCTAGCTGCAGCCAAAATTTGGGGTCTCTGAACCCAAAGGGTCCCGAAATGACATTGCTGCAGATGGACACAGTTGACCGATTTTGGGGCCCCGTATCTCTGGGCCACTTAGTGCTAGGAACCCCAAATTTGGTGTGCAAACCCAGTGGAACTAGCACCATAAAATATCCAAAGCTGGGGTTTCTAGCACCAAGTGGCCCTGAGATACAGGGCCACTAAAATCAGTTTAGAAAATATCAAGCACTTTTCTGCAGCAGAGGATGACATTTTCGGAACCGGTTTTGGGGCCCCGTATTTCGGGGCCACTTGATGCTAGGAACCCCAGCTTTGGATATGGTACTAGTTCCACTGGGTTTGCACACCAAATTTGGGGTTCCTAGCACTAAGTGGCCCCGAGATACGGGGCCCCAAAGTCGGTTCGGAAAATGAAATTTTTTTGCTGCAGAAAAGTGCTTGACTCCAGTATAAGTCGAGGGGGGCACTTTCAGCACAAAAAAAGTGCTGAAAAACTCGACTTATACTCGAGTATATACGGTATACTGAATATACACTTCAAGGACATATTGATGGACTAATGCAGGGGTACCCAACTGCTGGCCCGCGGCGCCCTCCGATGTGGCCCGTCGTGCCTTGCTCTGAGATGGCGGGTCGGCAAGCCTAGATCGCAGGTTCTCAACCCGCCATCTCCGAGCATTAGTGCGAAGAACGAAGCCGCCGCTAGGGGAAGCAGAGCCGATGCTTTCTGTATAGCGCCGGCTCCTTCACAGGCGGAGTGATACCAAATGTACTCCACCTGTGACAGGAAGCAACGGCTCTGCTCTCTACTGCAGCTGCATGCTTCTGTCACAATTATGCTCGGGGATGGCGGGTTGGGACACAGGAACCTCCTGCGATCTGGGACAGCAGCCACCAGTATCAGTACCAGTCATCAGTACCAGTACCCGCCAGAAGTACCAGTACCCGCCATCCGCACCAGTCATCAGTACCAGTACCCACCATCCGTACCAGCCAGCAGTACCAGTAGCCGCCAGCAGTACCAGTCATCAGTACCAGTACTCACCAGCAGTACCAGCCTTAGGCCCCTTCCACATGATCGGTCCGATCGGGTCCGCCTGTCTGTTTTTCAGGTGGACTCAAACGGACTCTCCATTCACCTCCATAGAGCGGCAGATGTAAACGGACTCATGTCCTTTTTACACCCGCCTATCTGCAATCCGATCTCCTTAAAAAAAAACAGAAGGGGATCTGTCCCCTTCTGTCTGGGCGAATCGGAGGGCCCTTAGGGTAAGAGCAGGTTGCATCCGTGTCTGCTCTACATATGCAGAGTGGACATAGACCTGCCAACCCCCTTTACGCTCATTGTGGCCCGTGACCAGCTACCAAGTCGATAAAGTGGCCCTCGCTCCTCAAAAGGTTGAGCACCCCTGACATACATGTACTCTTAGCCGCATTGTGATCAAATGGTGGGACTTTAGCCTACCAGCAGTGCTAACAATAACAGGATAGGGGACCATTCAGTGCTAATAAAGTGAATGTTGGAAATTGATGGAAAACATTCAGTTTAATGAGTTCATATTATGATTATTTTATTATGCAAGAACCTTGTCAAACATCATAAAGCTTCAGTTATATTGTCAGAGAAGTGTCAAGATTTTGGTATATAGTTTAACCACTTGCCGACCGGCTCCTGTACATATATACGTCAGCACTTTGAAGATGGATATCTTGGTAACGGCAGCAGCTGCTCGTGTTTGTGTTTACGATAATGGTGGTCTCTGCGGCGGATTCGCTGCAAGATCCCCGTTATCTGCCGCTTACCGGAGCCGTCGGCAGCGGCGAAGGCGATCGGGTCCTATCCGTGGCTGGGTATGGAGATGAGTGAGGCTAAGATGGCCCCCACCCATCTCCATACCATAGCAGGGCGGAAGCAACGTCAAAACGTCACTTCCGCCCATACGTCTTAAAGGCACGTTTTTTCAAATGACAATTTTTTTTTTTTTTAATTGCATATTGGACTTTTTGACCCCAGATCTCATATTTAAGAGGACCTGTCATGCTTTTTTCTATTACAAGGGATGTTTACATTTCTTGTAATAGGAATAAAAGCGACCCAAATTTAAAAAAAAAAAAAAACAGTGAAAAAATAAAAGTAAAATAAATAAGAAAAAAATTTTTCTTTAAAGCTCTCTGTCCCGATGAGCTCGCGCGCAGAAGCAAACGCATACGTGAGTAATAATTCTAGCCCTAGACCTCCTCTGTAACCTAAAACATGCAACCTGTAGAATTTTTTAAACGTCGCCTATGGAGATTTTTAAGGGTAAAAGTTTGACGCCATTCCACAAGCGGGCGCAATTTTGAAGCGTGACATATTGGGTATCAATTTACTTGGCGTAACATTATCTTTCACAATATAAAAAAAAATTGGGCTAACTTTACTGTTTTTTTTAATTCAAAAAAGTGATTTTTTTTTCCAAAAAAAGTGCGCTTATCAGACCGCTGCGCAAATATGGTGTGAAAAAGAGTTTTGCAATGACCGCCATTTTATTCTCTCTATATTTTTTTTTTTTTTTTTTTTAAATCCTCTCCTTTAATAAGTTCCTTGTTCTAGTTGGGGTTAGAGACCATTTCTGTGTATTATTGATTGGTCCCCAGCAAGAGATCATATACCACACAAATCAGCTTGGTTCCTAATTTTTTAAGTGAAAGGCAGACACTGAAGATAACAAATAAATACTAATAATATAAATGGTGCACTATTCCATGTGTTAAAGTAGGTAACACAATGTATTTGAATGAACAAAGTGACTGATGTGTACACAATAGTTTGTGAGGTAAATTGCCTTAATAAATTGAGACTGCTACTAAATAGATTAGTGCATAAGTGACACTCCAAGGTGCTCAAAACAGTACATATGAATAAACAATCTATGTATGAAAAAATTATGCCTTATGTGACAAACAATTATATAGCACAAAGTTCATATTCATGAGCAAAGATGCAGCATGTGGAATCTTTTCAGACAGATCTCTGCATTAATCTCCTATGCTGAAAAGTGCTAAAATTTTGCAAGATGTCTACTGGATTCCACTTGTAAGTAATCTCCAATGACTTAAAATATGATGTTTGATAAAGTAAAGTTGGCCTCTTACCAGATATGGTGGATCCCTATTATAGAGATCAGACTCGCTATGGAATATGACCGCCTGTGTGGATATCACTCTCCTAGGTTTTTTCACAACCAAACGCCTCAAAAGATTGAACTCAAAGAAAAGGAACTGACTCACTTCCATAGGCGTTCAGCTCATCCACATCACAGCAATTAGCCAGTTTAAACTTCTCAGGGGGAATGATATGTAAACTTTTGCATCTGTTTAAATAAAGATGGAACTCCAAGATTCAGGAAATCCTATATAAGGAAAGAAAAAGCCTCATAGTTTAAAACCTGCATACATTTATTAAAATGCTTGTAAAGCTTGAAAAAATTGTCTGGTGACAATGTCATTCGTCCAACCAGTTTTGTGGCGCTACAAGGACTCTCCGATCCGATGTGTTTCCACAAAACTATCGTCTACTGACAGACACTGAAGGTAAACTGATTTTATTTAAGTGTATGTAAATCCAAAAATAAAAAATTAAATATTTCTGGGTTTGTTCCTTATAACCAATCGAAGTATAATCTTTTCTTTTTTTTTTTCTTTACAGCTATGTAGATTAAAAAACGTTATCCTTTTCATTTGTATGCAGTCAATGATCATGTCTTTAGTAAGGTGACAGTGTTCACTGTCCTGCTTGTAATGCTGTAGCAACACGCGTGTTGCAACGTTCTGTAATTCTGGCCAACCGGCGCACACGTTCTGCCTGGAAGGAAATGCTCGGCCAAGGAGCCTTGCTATCAGCCATTCAGGGGCTGCAGTAATACATCAGCTCCCCCAGCCCTTACCTTCACAGTACAAGACCAAGAGATGGCAGTCATGTGATCATGAGAAACTCATTTAAAAAATGAATATATGTAACTATAGGTAAAAAATATAATGACAAGCAGGGGCGTAACTAGAAATAGCAGGGCCCCATAGCAAAATGTTGCATGGGGCCCCCCTGCAAACAGCCCCCCCCCCCCCCACAGCTACCCTAGTGTCAATGCAGCGTGACCTGTGCCACATATAGCATGACCTGTGCCCAATATAGCGTGACCTGTGCCCCATACAGCGTGACCTGTGCCCAATACAGCCTGGTCTGCCTGTGCCCCATATAGCCTCACCTATACAGAGGAAGAGGCAAGCCACCCGGATCAGCAGAGAGCGGGATTGCCCGCTGTAATAGCTTTCATATGTATTTCCTGTCTTCCCGGGGCTCATCGTCACATAGCCCCATCTCTTGGCCCGACGCCTTTGATGATGTCCCATGTCCCGCATTGGATCGGCGTTCTGTCTATGAAAGGCACCCGGCAAAAAGGTGGAGCTATGTGAAGTGAGCCCCGGGAACACTGGAAGTTCTAATGAAAGCTCTTACATCGGGCAATTCAGCTCTCTGCTGATACTGACAGCTCGCCTCTTCCTTTCCTCTCTCTTCCCCTGGCTGGGAGACTGTGCCGGCGGTCCTCTTATCCTCACTGGGCCCCACTCGGGTGCGTGCCCCATTGTGCCCGCATGGGTCGCTATGGTGGTAGTTACGCCCCTGATGACAAGCATCAGAAACAACAAACCCATATTTGTATGAAATAGGAAAACAACCATCGTTCCATAGTTCGACCAAGAACATACAGGTGACTGAAAAACAGATCATAAAAGTAGGGGAAAAAACAGATCCACAGCAAAAAAAAAGAAATTCCCAGCTCAACTTACCGACCAGCCTGCAACTAACCGAATTATCCGAACAGTATGAGTTAAAAACAGGGGTTCAGTTTGCATACGTTTGCAAATACATGCGTAAGCTACAGAGCCCCGTCAAGGCAGCTCTTTTGAGAGCCTCCACAGTGGAAGCACATGCATTATTATGGATAGGAAAACACATGTAATCCACTGTGGGGGCTCTCAAAAGAGCTGCCTTGACGGGGCTCTGTAGCTTACGCATGTATTTGCAAATGTGTGCAAACGAAACTTGTGTTGTTAATGCATACTGTTAGGATAATTCAGTTGGTTGCAGGCTGGTTGGTAAGTTGAGCTGGAAATTTCTTTGATTTTGTTTTGCATGCATTGTCCTTCCATGTGCGCCTTGCTGCAAAGGCCAGTTATAGGTGAGGCAAAAAACAGATCCCTATAAGAATATATTGCAGGTAGGACATTGACAAAGTATCTGTGAAACGGAGCACCTTCAAAACCCAGAACAGCAATAGTGTAATAAAAAGTATAAGTCCAAAAATGACGAAAGAGGAGAGAGAGAACAGTAAAAGAGAGAGTGTTTAAAAATAAAACGAACACAAAAAATAAAATAATTTAAAATGGGGAAAGGGAGATGAGGGGAGAGGGATGAGAGGGCAATAAGTACCTACATAAATCAACAGAAGGGCAACAAACTGTTTAGAGGATCCGGGAATAACTCAGGAGGCTAAACTGCGGCAGTGGTAATGAGTATTGGAAATGATTCCAGACATTACATATAAGATTATGAGAATCAGATTTGTCTTCATCCCAAGCTATCAGATTTTGCATATATTCAATGTGATTCGTTTCACAAGCCCAGGCGGCTAAGTTTGGTGGGTCAGATTGGCGCCAGCATCTGGCAATAACCGATCTGGCCGCAGTTAGGAAATGTCTAATCAGACTTTTTTTAATCCGTTTGTAGGAGCCTGGCATCAGAGAAAGGACAGTAAGCTGGGGCTGGTTGGGGTATACATCACCCACCAGATCAGCAAACAATTGCAATATCTTGTCCCGGGGTCGGCAACGCAAACAAGTGCCCCAGATATGGATCATGGTGCTATTTTAGTTATTTATAATCTGTATTTGTATAGCGCTAACAATTTACACAGCACTTTACATATTGTACATTCACATCAATCTCTGCCGACAATGAGTTTACAATCTAAGGTTCCTACTTCAAATGCATACATACACATACTAGGGCCAATGTGGGAAGAAGACAATTATCCATTCAGCATGTCTTTTGGCCTGTGGGAGGAAACTGGAGTACCCAAAGGAAATCCATACAAGCACAGGGAGAACATGCAAACTCCATGCATTATTTTTTAAAACAAAAATGGTCAGAAAATCATTAGTATTTGTCACAAAAATTATGCGTAGTTTATAAACATTGCTCTCCTATCTGATTTAAACACTAATCACTTGTTTAGTCTACATTGTAGCTATTTATATAAGCTCTAGTTTAGTATTCTTGATGCTCTCTTCTTTATTTAGTGGCGTCATGGTCATGTCCCGATCTAACCAGTAGATGTCTCCAGTTAGTCATGTTCTGGTAGGGAATGGTGTACACACAAGCCAGGGAATCCAGGGATGCACACCAGTGCTAGTACTGTATATTGTCTATCAATGTAGAATAGACTCCCTCAAGAGCTGGTTTTAGCCAGCTTAGTACATTGTTTTAGAAAAAAAAAGGCCTGGATTTTTTTTAAATTCCCAAAATATATAACAGGATACTAATATTTATAGATGAAGTTGATCCAGGGAATATCTGATTGCCTGTTGGGGGATCAGGCAGGAATTTGTTTTCCCCCGTTGGGGCCAATTGGATCATACTTTAATTGTCTATGTTGTTGTTTTTCTTTTATATATTTATAATATTCACCCCCTTGGCATTTTTAGTGTTTTGTTGCCTCACAACCTGGATTTAACATGGGTTGTTTGAGGATTTGCATCATTTGACAGAACATGCCCACAACTTTGAACATTTTTTTTGTTTGTTTTTTTTTTTGTGAAGCAAATGTCAAATAGGACAAAATAACAGAAAAGGTCAATGTGCATAACCATTTACCCCCCTAATGTCAATGCTTTGTAAAGCCACCTTTTGCGGCTATCACAGCTCCAAGTCGCTTTGGATAAGTCTCTGAGCTTGCCACATCTCACCACTGGGATTTTTACCCATTCCTCCTTGCAAAACTGCTCCAGCTCCTTCACGTTGGATGGTTTGCACTTGTGAACAGCAATCTTTATGTCTGACCACAGATTTTCTATTGCATTGAGGTCTGGGCTTTGACTAGGCCTTTCCAACACATTTACATGTTTCCCCTTAAACCACTCAAGTGTTGCTTTAGCAGTGTGTTTGGGGTCATTGCGCTGCTGGAATGTGAACCTCCGTCCTAGCCTCAAATCACACACAAGGTGGTACAGGTTTTGCTCAAGAATATCCCTGTATCCCTGTGTTTCCCTGCATCATCCATCTTTCCCTCAACTCTGACCAGTTTCCCAGTCCCGACTGCTAAAAAAACATACCCACAGCATGATGCTGCCACCGCCATGCTTCACTGTGGGGATGGTGTTCTTTGGGTGATGTGATGTGTTGGGTTTGCTCCAGACATAGCGTTTTCTTTGATGGCCAAAAAGTTAAATTTTAGTCTCAGACCAGAGCACCTTCCTCCATACATTTTGGAAGTCTCCCACATGCCTGTCGCAAACTTAAAACATGGCATTTTGTTTTTTTTGTTTTTGCTGAAAGTAATGGCTTTCTTCTGGCCACTCTGCCATGAATCCCAACTCTATGGAGCGTACGGCTTATTGTCGTCCTATGTACAGATACTCCAGTCTCTGCTGTGGAACTCTGCAGCTCCTCCAGGGTTACCTTAGGTCTCTGTGCTGCCTCTCTGAATAATGTCCTCCTTGCCCAGTCCGTGAGTTTTGGTGTGTGGCCATCTCTTGGCAGGTTTGCTGTTGTGCCATGTTCTTTCCATTTGGTTATGATAGATTTGATGGTGCTCCTAGGGATCATCAAAGATTTTGATATTTTTTTCTATAACCTAACCGTGACTTGTACTTCTCAACAACATTGTCCCTTACTTGTTCGGAGAGTTTCTTGGTCTTCATGGCAGTGTTTGGTTAGTGGTGCCTCTTCCTTAGGTGTTGCAGCCTCTGGGGCCTTTCAAAAAGGTGTGTATATGTAATGACAGATCATGTGACACTTAGATTGCACACAGGTGGGCATCATTTCACTAATTATGTGACTTCTGAAGGTAATTGGTTGCACCAGAGCTTTTCATGGGCTTCATAAGAAAGGGGGTGAATACATACGCACATGCCAATTATCAGGTTTTTTTTTTCTGAAAAATAGTTTTACACAGGTGTTGCATGTGTACAGGCAATGGTATTCATGTTTGTATATATTTTTCGAATTTTACTTCACTAACTTAGACTATTGTGTTTTGATCCATCACATATAATTCAGATTTAAAAAACGTTGAACTAAAGGCAGTAATGTAACTAAATAGGTAAAAAGCCAAGGTGGGTGAATACTTTTGCAAGGCACTGTGTGTGTGTGTATGTATGTATGTATGTGTGTGTGTGTGTGTGTGTGTGTGTATGTATATATATATATATATATATATATATATATATATATATATATATATATATATATATATATATATATATATATATATAATGTGTGTGTATATGTGTGTGTATATAATGTGTGTATGTATGTATGTGTGTATAGATATATATATTTATATATATATATATATATATATAACAAACTCCTTGTAATGTATATTTCTTTTTAACTAATAAATCTTTGTACATATTTTAATCAGGCCAGTTTCAAGGTTTCACTATCAAACGGTTCTTTAGAGCTGTCTGACTTGTTGCTGACCAGTTACATATAATATGCTTTTTAACCTGTATTTATGCAGAAGTGAGATGTACGCAGATTCCTTTGTCTTGGGCCCATACTGGCATACCTTTGCGCACACCTGTGAGAAGGGCTTTTCATTGCCTGCATGGGATACACAGGTGTTGCATGTGTACAGGCAATGGTATTCATGTTTGGGAAGAAGCAGCTGTGTCTGCAGCTGCTGCCTCCTAAAAGACATGAATGGGACTATATGTACATCCCTTGCAGGCATAGATGGCCCTTCACAGGCCCTGCAAAGGTACACTCGTGTAAATGGGGCCTTCTGTCTAGCTCCACTTTTCTGAACAGATCAATAAAGTTAAAGCTGAATCCCCCCCCCTCCCCAAAACCATTGCACATAGGTAAGTATAAAATGTTTGTTTATTTAAAAAAAAAAAAAAAAATCTTTTAGTGTCACTTTAAGCTAGCCATACACTGATATAGCTTTTATTGTTCAGCCTGCAAAAAAGTAACAGATTCCTTCATTCACACTGTACATCGTAGATGCAGTGGCTATTGTTTTTTGATGGCTGGCTCTCAAAACACCCAAACAGTTGTTGCATCTGATTGGATGTGGCCACTTTTCTGCCAACAATTTTTTCGTCTGGCTCCTTCTATTTTTCAGATGGGGAATGTCAGGTGGGAGGCATCCAACAGGTCAACCCACTGAGCAAATTCTACTTGGAAATTGGTCGAAATCTGTACATTGTATAGCTAGCTTTTGTCTTTGTGGGTCACAAAACACACATGATTTAATTCATCAGCATGTTTCTCTCTCTCTCTCTTTCTCTATCTGTAACATGCCAAAGCAGCCAATGAGATTCAGACCCAGTGTCATTTTCCAGCAGAGGTTTGAGTATGATTGGTGGTCATATGGCAAAGGGTGAAAAAGTTCTAGTTCCCTCGCTCTGCACCTTCACTTTCCCTGCTTTGGCTGGCAAGGCTTTTCCTGCATGTGATGTGTTGTGTACATATATTGGATATTTGCTGTGTGTTTTCTGACTTGTCTGCTTCTTTTACAGTGCTATGGAAAGCCATTCCCTCCTGAATCCAAACTTGCAGCAGGGGGAAGGAGTCCTGTCCAGCTTTCGCACCACTTGGCAGGAATTTGTGGAGGATCTGGGATTCTGGAGGGTGCTCCTTCTCCTCATTGTTATTGCTTTGCTTTCTCTCGGCATAGCTTACTATGTCAGCGGAGTACTGCCATTCGTGGAGAATCAGCCTGAACTCGTCCATTAGAGCAGTGATGCTTCTCACCTGTCATCCTTTTCTCGCACTGGCTGGATTTTGGCCACTGCTCTCCTAGATTGGACTTGTCTTAATCACCCTTTCTTCGTTACTGTTTAGGAGGACTCCAGGAAGCTTCTTGCTAAAGGTTATTGAAGGGATAGACTTCCTTTTGGATTTTGAACAAAGAATCTAGAGCAACGGAGTTGTTCCATATGGTGGCTTGGCAACATCGGGAAAACCAAATTGTTGGTTGACTCTTCAAGTGGCCTGAAGGTTTCCAGTGTAAATGGTCATTTGTGTTTTCACAAACATTTCATTCTTTCTCCAGAAGTGTTAAAACTGATATTCGGTTATATATTGTTTTGTGTTTCTATAATGGTTTTGTTTCGTTATTATTTCTTTTAATCAATAATCTTGTGATATCTTTGTTAACATGTCTTCAGTACAAACCTGAGAAAGCATTATAGGGTCAGTCTACCCCAGCTGATAATACACTTCAAAGTAGTAGCAGGAGATATAAAGGTAAACTTAGCACTATGGTCTTGTTCACATGGGTGGCAGCAGGGGGCATTTGACAGACGCCTGGGAGGTGATACGTCCCCTCCACACTGCCTCCTTTAACGTTGAAAATCTAGCACCATTTACTGGTATTTGGTGGTGGGTACTGCTCACCAAACATGACAGAGGGTTTCATTTTTGCCACGGCATGTGTACAGCCCTGAGCAGACTCATGTTTTTCTTGAGGGAGCAATAAAACTGTTTTTGCCACCACCCTTGCTGCCTTTGTGAATGAGGCCAAAGTAAAAAGAAAAAAACAACTTGTTTCTCTCTGTCTATAAATATATTGACATGGAAGCAGCCATATTTGTTTATGTATGCGGTCTCTGCTTCCTCCTTAATAACTTTGCTTCTTGGCTCAGCACAGCTATAAGAATAACAGGTTTTTTTTCCTGCAGTCATTAAAGTATGTCTAGACCTTAGGATAAAGATTTTATATATTGCAACTTACCGATCCCTAAATGTGGTGGCTGCATTTGCTTTATTTTTTTCTGCAAGTACAGAAAAATACCAATTGGTCTCTTGAGTCCTTGTAACTTTCTGTGAACTGAAATGAAATCTCAAATAATAGTATGAGCTTTCTTGGCTATCTTCTGTGAACTACAGTTCCCCTTTTCTCTATATAATGGAGATGAGCTGCTTATAGTCCAAATCAGGAGAGCAGTCTAGTGTGACCACACTGCTTCTTCATAGATACAGTTCAAGGAATCTGCATTGTCATCCCATGCAAGAAGTATGTTCCTGGCACGATTAGCAAGTAAAAATAAAGGAAAAAGAACACCAATACAATGCTAATGCATCGCTGAGTACTGGTAAGTTGCAGTGTGTAAAGTTTTTGTTTTCGGGTTTAAATATTGTGCATGCTAATAACCTTCCCATATATATATATATATATATATATATATATATATATATATATATATATATATATATATAACCACTAGAGGGATGATTTACAAATTTGTACAAAAATTATAATACAGGACAGCAAACCTTATAGCATAATACATTGCTTTTAGATACATTTTACAGTAATAACACAATATGCTTTCTTAAGACTGTCAGGGAGTTCTTAGGTTTTCACACCTTGTGTAGCAGTTGCATGGGGGCAACACTCCCGCCATTGGATCTTCAATTTATTTTATATTATTAAGAACATAAAAAAGAATGGAAAACAAAAAAGAATGGAAAACAATTGTGAAGGACCTTGTTGTAGCAGGAGTCAGACTGGAACAGAATCTTGGAGATCTTGCAGTTTTGGCACATCCATGAGAGATGAGGAGAAAAAACCCTGTTGGTCTGAACTGCGTAACTAATCAAGCAAGTGTAAGATAAATCACAACTGTATTGAAAAAATGTCCAAAGCCATGTTCTCTCTGAGTGAAGCTTGTTGATCTAACACAGGGATCTCCAAACTTTCTAAACAAAGGGCCAGCTTACGGTTCTTCAGACTTTAGGGTGGCCATAGTGTGGCCAGTAAGTGTAGAAATGTCCTGGCAATAGTGGGGGTAAACAATGCCCCATCTTTAGTATTTGGGGGAGGAATAGTGCCCCGTCATTGGTGTCAGTGGAAGAAATTGTTCCCCATCAGAGCCAACGGGAAGTATGGTGCCCCATTGTTGGTGTCAGGGAGAGGAATAATGCCCCATTATTGATGTCAGTGGTAGGAATAGTGCCCCAAGGGCCAGATAAAGGCAGGCAAAGGGCTGAAGTTTGGAGACCCCTAAACTTTAGTACTTAAATACAATAGAGAAAATTCAAGTCGTCAGTCTGACAGTGCTGCCCAATAGGCCTGTAAAAATCTCAGGACTAGTTGGATAAAAATACAAATCCTTTGTAAATCAGCACTCATATATGTATTTATTTAGTAGTTTTCCTGGTGATCAGTTGAGTGAACCAGAAGTAAAAGGGGAAAGCAGCACCTAGATCTAGCTGCACATGTACCTTCTGATGTCTGTATAAGCTCCTTAGGAACCCTGAGTTCTGGGTTGCTAAGATACGGAAATGGTACCTGAAATCTGAGGTCTGTTCTGCCACCCTTGCCTGTCTTTTCAGGTTTGCCACTACTATGATAACCCATTGAGAAATTGGGGAGTGAAGACCAAGGTTCCAAGTTCAGAAACTGAAGTCAATATTTACTAAAGTGTAACTAAAGGAAAAACTTTTTTTTTTAGGTTTGCATAAGTGGAGATAGTATAGAACATCTGTCAGGTTTTATTGTCTGTGCCCCCGTTTGGAGATTCACCCTCTCCATTTGTCCGGTTTACCATTATCATTGAAAGTAAACAAAAATCTCAAACTGCGGGTTGTCCCCAGAGCAGTAAAAATGGGGAAGTCTTCCAATGGGGATACTAGTTCTGGTGACCAGGGGCACCCTAAGGGGTTCCCTTAATTTACAGAGATTTTCTCACGCTTCCTGTTTTGGCTATAAGACAGGAAGTTGAGGTAAATCACCCCAATGGGACACAACTGGCAAAAAAAAAAAAAAGAACTGGGTTATAACCTTCCCATACTTTATCCAAAATGAAAAAAAAAAGGTTTGCCTATAGTTATACTTTAAAAGAGAAGTATGGCCAAAGATTTTTAGGCCATACTTCTCTTGTGGGTCACAGGAATGTACTTATTTTTACTCTCCTGTGACCCAGAGTCAGCTGATAGGGGGCTATTGCCTGCTATCCTCTGATGTAGCATAGCTGCTCCAGGCTCTGGTTGGCTCCTGACAATATTGTCGGGACCCCCCTAGTTGCCTGATTGACTGTTGGCTCTGCGTGTCAGTCACTGCTCTCCGCTCAGAGTAGACTGAGAACTGAGTGATCAGCGGTCATGTAATTGCTCAGTTCTTGGGCTTAGAGCCAGCATGGGACAGCTGCAGCATAGGGGTGAGTTTGGATGTTTTTTTTAAACCCATGCTTCTATTTAAAGAGGAATCTCACCTGGCTGTGAGAAAACAAATTTTAACGTATTTTTCACCATTTCCGTGGTATCTCTCTTTTTAATTTGAGTGAAAAATAAATCCGTAGCTACAAGTACTGTAGCTGCTGACTTTTTGCCTCTTCCTGCCATCTCCTGTTGGCCCTTGAAGTGTACATTAATACCAGAAAGTAGAGGAGTGTCTCGATCACGTGACCACTGTGATTGGCTCTCACAGTGGTCACATGATCAGAGGCCCATCATTCTATGCCCTAACTTCAGGGCTTCTGAGCAGCTAATTATTTTCCTGGAAGGTATGTACGAACAGCTCTAGGTGCTGCTTTGTACTCTGTTAGCTTAGCGTATTCAAACTATGTACCATATACTGTATCAGGAAGGACTGTGGCCATGCAGGGTCCTGCACCATTTCAGCAGCTTGGCTCAGCTCAACATAGGGTCTTTGTGGAGTATTTACCTTTGATGCAGACAAGACAGAGAAAATAAATCGCCACTCAGGTAGACCTGCTTCCAGGTGTGTATGAGTAAATGCTTCAGAGGAGGGGAGTCCTAGGTGCTGGCTAAATGCAAATTGAAGCAAGGTTTGAAACAGTAAAATCTGGATGCCGCACACCGGATAAAGTTGAAAAATCTTCTTTATTGTAAAACTTGGATCATCAAAAATACAGGACAATCAGGCAGATAGTACAGACACAGCTGACGCGTTTCGCACTCTAATTCGAGCGCTTACTCATAGCAGCTATGAGTAAGCGCTCGAATTAGAGTGCGAAATGCGTCAGCTGTGTCTGTACTATCTGCCTGATTGTCCTGTATTTTTGATGATCCAAGTTTTACAATAAAGAAGATTTTTCAACTTTATCCGGTGTGCGGCATCCAGATTTTACTGTTTCAAACCTTGGAGTATTTACCTCCATGTCACATCAAACGATGATCAATAATGAAACCTTGAAAATTTCCAAAGATTGGGGGTTGGGATAGAACACTCCCAGTCTCCAGCCTATCGATAACCTGCAAAAAGTGAATTCCCCTTTTAATTCTAAAAGTGTGCTTTTTCTTGAAGAGCTAATTGGGAATGGTGTGTTCTATTTAGTCATTGCGTGTCATTAGTTAGGTGACTTATGGAGTGTTTTATACTGCTAAAGCATTCTGTGCCAGTCGCTCTTCCCCGATTTGTAACATAGAAGGTGACTGATCCACTGCAACTAAAGCAACGTATTGCAGTGGATGTTTTTTTACCACGTTCAAGCAGTTCCGCAGAGAAGCCTCGCATACAATACAATAATAGCAATATAAAATGAATCATATTAAAGTCTATGTAAACCCAATCACTACAATACCACATAAGCTTTAAAATGTTTATGAAGTTTTAAAAAGTTATTTTCAATATTTTTTTTTTTTTTTAATCCTGTAGCTTTTTATTAAAATAATGCCTGGTGATCCTGGGTAGTCCTTTTTCAGGCACTTCCTGGTTTAGGGCGACAAGACTTTCTCCCTGTCTCCCAATAGTGCTCTTATGTTGTCACGCTATCAAATAGGCTTCTGGTGGAGACCACATGTGGCTGGATTAGCACACATTATGCAGGCATGGTCCATTGTTGTCAGCATCAGTTAACCCATCCAGAGAAATGTTAGATAGCCAGCTGTCACTGGATTGCATGTAGGCAGAAAAAGGCTGCAGGAGATCAGCAGCACTTATGATGTAATTAAGGATGAAAGAAAGGTAAAAACAAGTATTTTATTTAAAAAAAAAAAAAAAAGCCAATTATTTAAGATACATGGTGCTTTAACAAACCTGCTTTTATTAAAAAGACTGCTGTGTGTTACTCATCTGACTTTACCCTTTGGAGTTGGATTACTTACCATCAATAGCTGTTAATTATCATGGGTTGACGTGTCAAGTGACCAAGGATAGCAGCCCTGAAAATGCATAGTCTAACCAAAAGTGGTATTCTAGGTGTGGATGAAGTTTAGTGGCCTGATTTATCTGTTGGCCTCTCTTGGGGTCTCCAGCAGAAACATCTACCTGCTTTCGTTCCCAGATTTGGCCAGTGTAGCATTAAGGGCTCATTTACACTTCAACTTCAACACTCATGAAAGCACCTACCTCTTCAACATGTGTTTTTGATGCTTCGGTGGTGCTTTTTTGAAGCTTGGGAGATGCCCTTTTGGGTTGGCTGATACTTATTGTTTTATGTCATCTGATAATAAAGTTGCAGTGCATTGAAAACACAACCTTATACAAGTTGTAAAATTCATTCTGATAGGTTGTCGCAAGATAATACACCTTGTATAGTGTTCTTTAGAACAGGTAGACTTTTAACATTTTGTGATCCTTCCACCATTCCACAGTTCTGAATGAGCGCAAGAAAATACCAATAAAACACATGATTGTAGATCGGCAGTGTGTCCGGACCCATCCCAGCTACCTTAATCAGATCTGCTGCTTCCACAACACAAATGTGTTTTTTGATGAAGCTTAATAGTCAATCAGGTTTCACTTTCCTGTTGTCTGTAAAATGGGACCTTTGGTAAGGGTCTCGCTGAATAAAGATTATGTATATAAAGCCTTTTCCACAGTTTTACAGCCCATATAGGATAACTGTTTTTGTATAGAAAATGTCAGCAGTATTTATTTATGTGTTGTTTTTAGTTGTTATTATATATTCCTGATTTTTCTGATTATTGTAACTATAAACCTTATGTATGAAAAATACTTTTGCTTACTAGATGTTTGCATTTTCTTTTTGTTTTGTAGCTGCAAATGTCAATTTTCAGTTATGTTATGTGTCTCTGTAAAAAAATTAAGAATATATAAAGGTGTTGAATCCTTCAGTTGTGATCTCACGTCAGTGAACCTCCGCACATGACTTTATTACATTTAAATTTTCCCAAACTGGGCAGTTTCAACCACTTGACCACTGGGCACCAAAACCCTTTTCCTAACCAGACCGATTTTCAGCTTTCATTGCTCACATTTTGAATGACAGTTACTGTTATAAAATTTTGCAAATGAGTAATTTTTCTTGATAAATGTTGGCCAAAATTTATACTGCTACATGTCTTTGGTAAAAAATAACCCAAATCAGTGTATATTATTTGGTCTTTGTGAAAGTTTATAGTGTCTACAAGCAATGGCCTTGTAGACACTACTGACGGCCTCTCATTTCTTGAGACACTAAAGCCGGCCTTATATTATACAATTTTCCTATTCCATTTCCTTTAGATTTACCTTACATTATGTAGTGCAAGGACCTGCCTGATTGCATACAAATTGAAAGCATTTAGGTTTTACCTCACGTTGTATGGTTTTGGTAAATTTTATTTATATTTTTGGTAAATTCTGCAAGAAAATTGTATAATGTTTGGCCAGCTTAACAAGCCAGGAAAGTACAAATTACACCCCAAATGACCCCTTTTTAGAAAGTAGACATTCCAAGGTATTTAGTGAGAGGCATGGTGAGTGTTTTTTTTTTTTTTTTTTGAAGTTGTAATTTTCTCTCACAATTCTTTGCAAAATGAAGATTTTTTTTATCCCCCACGCTTCAGATCCAGCCAACAGCACTGCTGAACTCCATCTCTCCCCTTATAAAAAAAAACATCAATAAATGGTGTATTACATGCTGTTCATACTCAGTCACTATGGCATTTGCTGCTCTCTATCTCCACCTTCTATCATGTCCCTAATTCAGCTGGGGATTATGCAGCTGTGGTGGCAACTCTGCACATGCTCAGTTTTCTGTGAGTTTCTATGCTGAGCATTCCCTCCCTATTACATCCCATGTGACTGTAAAGTCAAGCGTGTAGGCATATACACAGTGGTAAATGACAGCCCACTCACTCCCTCCTTCCTCCATGCTCACTAACCAGCTAAACAGAATGGGGGTGGGATATTACATGTAGATTGATAGAAGCTTCACCTCCCTCTTATTCTAAGACACAGGCTGCAGGGGCATGACACAGCCAGTGACTGTCAGAAATCCACCCACGCCATTTTATTTATTAATAAAGATTTGATTTCAAATATATATTTGATTTAAAATGGTTTATTGATATTAATTTTATTTTTACTCTGTATTCCAAAAGCTCTTTTTTTTTTTTTGAACACGTGACCAACAGCAGAGGACTAGAAGCTCCCCCAGTTTATGTTTCCCTGCAGACAGGCTGGGAGATATCTGGTCATGTGACAGCTGTTTATCGATTAGGAAAAAGGTACTCGGATGTTTTTTTTTTTAAATAAAATAATTAGTGTCATCTACATACAGAAATAGAAGGGACAATGTATATTAAAGCGATACTAAACACACACTGTTTAAGTGCTGTAGATATTGGGTTTCCAAGAGAGCCAGGCAACTATCATTTTTATAAAGCATTGACAGCCTACTATATTTCCCTTAGTACAGTTTGTCTGTAAAGCCAGGCACTTATGAAGTAGATAATTACAAAAATAATGACATGCTTGGCAGTGTTATAAGGATGTGATAATCAGTACGTGGGATGACACAGTCTTGGTGGCTCACAGTACACACTGTGCTGAATTTGCTGGAAACCAGCAATTGATTTATTACTAAGGCTCACTGTGTGTACTTAGTGTAATATCTAACTTTAGTAAACATTAGATTTCGTTTAATAGTTTGTTCCAAATAGCATTTCAGGGCTATCAATGAAAAAATGTATATTTACACTGATAATAATTAAACCCTTCTAGACTCCGGGGATGCAGATGATATTAACATTTAACTACTGGGTTATCCATTGTCAAAAATTGACTTCTATTAGGAGGTTCTAAAGAAGACATTTTCCATTTGATGTAAGGAAGCCAGGCGTTCAGCTACATACAGCATTTCTAATTGATCACTAGTGGGGGGTAAATCTCTTATGAGCATTTATTTCATTCGCAATGTATCCTTTTCATCGTGCTGCAGATTAAAGTATTAATCAACCAAGAGCTAATTCCATGATAAGCAAAAAAGAAAAAACACACACTTGTATTTTGGTCTTCCTCAAGGTCATAGCATACACTTTCTTGTTATAACACCAGCATTATAATAACAATACAAGCAATTCATAGCTCCCAACTGTCCCTGATTTCGAGGGACTGTCCCTCATTCAGAACAAAGTTCATCTGTCCCTCATTTGTCCCTCATTTTGGTCTGAACTATATAGTTGTATATAAAATGCACTACTAATCTATCAAAAATAGTTTTACTATGCTAAACCTTTCATCTGATTTCTAAATTGCTGCATTTGTAAATTCTAAAAGCTAATATAAAGAAATAGAAGTGGTAAAAAAAAGCACCTGTGGGTTTAACCAATCATTTATTTTTTTTGTACAATGCTCCTTTAAGGGGGTGTGTCCTATGCCTACACATTTGTGCTAATACGTGTCCCTTATTCCCATCTCAAAAAGTTGGGAGATATGGTTATTTTTGGTAATCCAATATAAAAAACAATCTCCTTTCAGTGTGTAAGTTTTGCCTGTCTGCTGGCCATCTCTTTCCACAAATTCCTGTATTCCCTGCATGCTTTGCAGCTTCTCCTCTGCTGTTTACTTTCCAAATTCTAAGGACTACATATCCCATGGTACCTTGCTGCGTGCATGCAGTGATTCCGCCTCCTAAAACTCCTCAGCACCTTGTAGATCAGAAGGCAGGCTCTGTGAAATGTGTGACACAGCAGTGCCTACTCACAGTTCATAATGCTTACTTGTCACAGAATTCAAGGAAGTACATGTGTAAGGATCTTCACAAAGTAAGTTTACAAACTTCAAGAACATTGAGATTAATAAGAGCAGGCTAGAAATAATGGAATTACAATTTGAGATTAAATATAAGATTTTTACCATGCATACACTTTATTGTTTACAATGGATTTAACTTCAGTACTGCACCAACAAACTTATCACTAACGGTGATATATATGTCCCAAAGTTGTATTGGGATACATTCACCCTGGCGATTTAGGGCCGTGCAATTTGTAGCGGCAGAAATCAGTGATTCCTGCTCTGAGTGGCTAGGTGCAGCTGGCGGACCTGTTTACTTTGACAGGTTGCCTGTGTTCCGTCAGATTTCGTAACGGTGGTGACGTTCCATCACAGGCGTCTTGATACACCCTGTACTCGCCCACAGTAAGGGTACAATGGCAAGCAGACATCTTTTTACACCCACTGGAGTCTGGCATTTCTGTGTGGACAGCACTTATCTGCCAAGAGCCACAGCAGGAGTTTCTAACTCCTGTCGCTACAATTTGCATCCGCCTAAATCATAGGTGTAAATGTAGCCTTGAACCCAAAATAAATGTAATATACCACAGTTTACCAATCCTTGGATGTGGTGGCTTTTTCCCCTCTGTTTTCACCTGGTGATCTGCCCAGCATTACACGTCCTGTAAAAGATAAGTATCATACTTACAAACATAGACTTGGTAAAGGCATATCATAAAGTTCTTCTACATAGGTCCATAAAAACTATCCACATGACATGGGACTGCTTCCGTGGAGGCATAGACTAGCTAACGCGTTTTGAGAAATTCCTCTTCCTCAAAGCCTAAAGCCTCGTACACACTGTACGATTGTTGGCCAACCCAGCGTCTGATTTTTGTCAAAAGGGTGTGTGCCAGGATCTTGTCTTGCATACTAACGTTACACAATTGCCGTGCCGCAAACACGAACAAAGTGACGTACTACAAGAAATTTCAGCTCTTGAGCGCCACCCTTTGGGCCCCTTCTGCTAATTTTGTGTTTGGTGAGCACTGATTCCGAGCATGCGTGTTTGTACTTTTGACTTTTGTGTGACAGATTTGTGTACTGACCATACAAAAATCTGACGTCAAACTGTTGTCTGCCGAAAATTTACTAGCCTGTCATCCAACATTTGTTGGCCGAAAGTTGGACAACAATTGTCAAAAGGAGCGTACTAACGGTCAGATTTTAGGACAACAGTCTGTTAACAGACAGTCTCCTGCCAACAAACGTACCGTGTGTACGAGGCTTAACAGACATGTCTATCTTTCCTGATTTTATATGGTGTACTGGGTTGATGGAACCAGCCCCAGAGGTGTGCCCTGCCTGTTTCATGGGCGTGGACTAACCCCTAACACATGGGTGTGGACTGACCCCTAGCTAGCCAAATGCACCATAGTCACAATAATCAAAACCTGTACATCGCTATATGATCAAATCAACAATATTTAGCCATATTGACTCAAATGGTAAAATGTACATCCAGGGCTTCAAACGAAAGATACATAGATCATAAAACATGAAGCACAAAACATAAAAGAGCTTTAGAGAAGATGCTCAGAGAGCATATGGTCATGTAGAAGCACATTACACAGCGCAGGAGATTGACTTGTGTGGTTTTTGGACACGTCCTGTATAAAGCTGGATACACACTATACAATTTTCATGATAAACAAATATTGTCTAAATACCTTCATGATTGGTATTATTGTGTGAATCATGATGTTTTTTAGATCTGTGCCGTAATCCAGTGTGAAACTTTACCTCTGTGCAGGATCTTCCTGAAATACAGACCGGTCACTGCTGTTCTCTCTCCTTGTGCAGGGTGACTGGTCTTGTCTCCGCCCCCTCCTGTAGTTTTTGGCAGGCAGCCTGTAGTGGGTGGACCTGCTAAGCCCCTCCCACAATTCTGCTTTCTGCACAGTCTATGTACAGCACAGTAAAAATATCACTGCTACTTTTGATAACTGGATTTGCAAAGGAAAATAGTTCACACAAAGTGGATTTATATCCCACGTGTTTGTAAAGAAGTAAATGAAAGCTTATGTGCCTGGAGTCCAGCTTTAAAGAAGATTTCAAGCTGTTTTGTTGTTTTGAATAGAGAATGAAACGATACCATCCCCTGTTGTGTTGCTGATGTCTTGTCACTACTGGGGAGATCCATCCTCTCTATTTGTTTTGGGGGGTGCTATCTCCAGGACAGAAAGTGATGGAAAATTTAAAATTTATTGGGCAGAAAATAATAACAATAAATCACCAGGAATGTTCTGTATTACTTCTTGTGACATCATCACCACATTTGTATTGGTAGTTACTGGCAGCTCAGTTCCTATTAATGTGGGCTAACTTTCCATAACTACGTCTCCCAATAACCCTTTCCCTTATACATAGTGTGTAGGTAGGCTCTTGGGAGTAAAGGTAGCAACATTTTTTTTTTTTCAAATATAGTTTTTTTTTCAAATTTTTTATTTAGTCATAGGACATGGTTCAAGAACATACAAAACGCTATTAACAGTTTTGGTATACTATACATCATAACAGATATGCATTACATAAAATGAAACGTAAACCCAGGATGACATTATGTCTATTGGCTACCCGAGGTGTCTTGTATATGCCAAGCTAGTGGTGAGGAAGATAGAACCTCAAAGCCGGGCATGATTAAGGTGAGTCATAGCCAAAATTCGAATATGTTCCGATAGGGTGAGGCCTCGAAACCAACCCAAATCAGTTTTCTGATTTTATATAGAAAAAGAGTAACATGAGCCATAAGGACACTGGTCCATGAAGAAGAAACAGTGTAATATAAGAAAAGAAAAAGAAAGAGTGTAAGAGAGGGAAGAAGAGTAAGAAGTGGGGGAGGGAGAGGAACAGGGGATAAGATGGGGAGGGGGGGAGAGGGGTCGGGGAAGGAATGAAGAGATACGAGATGTGAGGTCGCAGACCGCATAAACGGCAGATGGGATTCAGGTTTGGTATTTCTAAAATACCAAGGGGGGTCGAGGTCCAAGTAAGATAGGTTTAGTCGGCAGGGTCACAGTCAAGGAGGGCTCTACCTTCATCAGAGAAGACGAACATGTTCCACAGCGACCAAGTCTTGGAGTAGCGGTCCTGTTGGTGGTGTGCCCGAATGAGGTCTTCTAGCTTATTTATTTCCCCTACTTTTTTAAGCAACATCCCTATGGTCGGCAGCTGTGGGGATTTCCATCTAAGAGGAATGCATGCCTTGGCTGAGTCAAGGTGATGGCGAATGATTGATTTTTTGTAGATTCTCCCAGGGGCGTTAGAGGCATGGAGGAGGAAAAAGGATGGGTCATCCGGTATCGGCTCTCTGTGAATTTTTGGGAAATGCGTTTGTCCTCCTTCCAATAGTGTTCTAGTTTAGGGCAGGTCCAAAAAATATGGAGAATGGTGCCCCATTCTTCCTGGCATCTCCAGCAGAAATTAGAAGTTACAGGAAAAAAAACTTGTAACCTTTCCGGCGTTCTATACCATCTGCTTAAAATTTTAAAGTTAGTTACTTGCACCTTCGTGCAGATAGAGGATTTGTACATAAATCGGTGGATATGTTGCCTTTGTTGTGGACTGAATGAGTTACCAAGATCCCGCTCTCATTCGCGGATGCAGCCTAGGGAACGGGGTTCAAAATAATAATGATAAGTAGGTTGTAGTTGTCTGAGAGCGTGTGAGGCATCACTCCCAAATCCGAGCAGTACTCCTCAAAAGTTGTGAGGGGTCTACTGAAGCTGCTCAAGGACAGGAGGGAGCGGAGAATATGAGTGAGTTGAAGAGCCTTCCAAAATCCCAAACAGAAGACACCGGCCGGACTGGCAAGGGCTGAGATCAACGGCCAACGCCCCTCAATCAAGAAGTGAGAGGCCTGCGAACGTCCCGACCTCATCACGTTCCGAAAGGTTGGATCCCAAAATACCGGGGTTAAAAGTGGGTTCCCCAATATTGAGAATAATGGCGAGGTCGGGGATGAGAGAGTTGTGTGTGTAAGCAAGGTCAAACAGAGTTTTGCTGTTTGGCCAATCATGGGGTGGCTTTTTACCTCCCTCGGTAGAGAGACATAGCACCAAAGTGCTTTACAGAGGGGTATGACGCTTTGAGCCTGCTCTGCCCGAACCCGCAACTTGAACTCGCTATGTCTATTCAAATCAAGGGGTCTACTTAGGTGTATAGGCTGGCAGTATTTGCGTATGTCTGGCACTGCCAGTCCCCCATATTGTTTAGGTAGTTTAAGCTGGCTGCGTCTCAATCGTGGGCATTTATGGGCCCATATGAATGCAAAAAATACCTCTTTGATCTGTTTCAAGTAGCTAGATGGGATATGGATTGGTAGAGATTGTAGGAGATATAGGAACTTAGGAAGGATACTCATTTTGAGAATGTTGCAGTGGCCAAACCACGAGTGGCGTCTGGTGTTCCACTTGTCCAGAAGAGCTCTGACTTTTTTTTAGTAGTGAAGGAAAGTTTAATTCGAATATTTTGGATATGTTGGAAGGAATAAGCGTGCCCAAGTATGTCAGCGCTGTGCTGTTCCATTTTAATTTAAAGTCGCTCTGGAGTTTTGAGAGAGTCGGCTGCAGGAGGTTGATTCCCATTGCTTCAGACTTGAAGAAATTAATTTGGAGATTGGAGAGGGCTCCATATCTCTCAAATTCTATAGAAAGGGGTTGGTTTGGGACTTTGAATGAGGCATATGGTCAAACCGAGCATACGCCTCCATCCCTGTTGATTGATAAAAAAGGGGGAGGGTTGGGACTTTGAATGAGATGTGTGTTTACACATATATTAAGTAGCTCAGGGACAGGACTCAGGAGGGCAAGAAATTAGAATGGGTGGCACTCACGCATGAATCTCACAGTGACACTGACAGTGTGCTGCAGCACAGATGATGATGACAGCTCACCAACATGACATGTCCTATCAGTGGCGGCTGGTTCTCAATATTTGAGGGGGGAGGGGCGGCAAACCAACATCACCCAACCCCCCTGTGGGCGACAAATGGGAAGGCGGCGATTCCCCCCATAAGAGATGGATGGGAAGGTGGCGATCACCCCCCCTGGGAGATGAACGGGAAGGCGGCGATCAGAGGCCTCCTTACCTTAGGTGGCAGATGGTAGGGCTGCTGCTCCTCACTCCAGGGCCGTTGCTTCTCCTCCTGGCCGAAGAGGAAGTGGGTCCTGAGACTCCCTGGCCAATCGGATCTCAGGACCCGCTTCCTGATTGGCTGGGAGGACAATCAGGAAGACGAAAGTGAATATTAATTTGCTATTGTGACACAAATGGGTGAGCTTGGGGCACAGTGCTCTGCTCCCCGAGCCCACCCTTGTTTGAAGCCAATTAGAGCCCCCAGGATGTAATTGTGCTTAAAAAAAAACAAAACATTGGAATCCATGCATCGGGCACCCTGCATGTAGGGGCCAGGCACATGGATTAGGGGGGCGGCACCCCATCCTGAGTCACAGTGACAATCACTCTCCATGCCAGGAGAGTTTCTTCAGTCCACTCCAGTCCAAACATCTGACAGTCCCGCTCCCGGCTTGCCTTGCTCTCGTCCCACAGACCCGCACAAGAGGCTCCGGGCACTCCGCTGAGCTCCCTTGCACCATAACATCACATGACAGGCATTGCCTCTGCCAGAACCGCACCCAGCTGGCACCACCCAAACACATTATAGCAGGCACTTGGATGGTTTCAACATGTGCAGTTACGAGCTGAGCGTCACAGCCATTTTTTTTACTGGCAACCTTTTCCTGTTACTGGCATTTACTGGCAGGAGAAAAGTACCTGTTTTTTACTGGCTGCCAGTAAAAATACTGACAGTTGGCAACACTGGTCTGATGTGTCGTTGGTTCTGAAGTAAAAATCTAGTTCCCTAGTGACATCTGCAAGCACTTCATTGTCCTGCAGGAGGCTTTCATTTAGCTTCCAGCTTTTGGGCCTGGATGTCATGGTGTCAGTGAGAGAACAGGACATTAATACCGGGGAATGGTCGGACCATGTAATGGAGCCTATGGTGAAGGCACGTACTGCATGTAATTGAGCGTGAGGTATTAAAAATTAGTCAATGTGCGAGTATACCTTGTGGGGCAGGGAATAGAAATGAAATCCCTTTCTGTGGGATGTAAAAGGAGCCACATGTCAATTAGTTGGCTCTTATGTAAAGAAAGGGCAATGCGTTTACGAGAACCAGGGGAGACGGAGGACATACCTGAGAAGAAGGTATCCTCAGATGGGATCAAGGGGACGTTCAGGTCTTCCCCCACAATCAATTGGCCTTCAGCAAAATCCGTCAAGCTAGCTAACGTCTTACTTATAAAGACATCTTGGTGGTCATTAGGGACGAAGAGATTTGCCAAGGTAACTTTGACACCGCCCATCATGCCTTTTAAAAACAGCAAGCGACTTCCAGGGTCCGTAATGAACTCTATGCAGGACCATGGCACTCTGCTCGAAAAAAGAATAGAAACCCCTCGCGACTTTGCCGTCGGATTGGTGGAATGGTAAACCATCGGGAAGGACCAATTCTTAAGTATGGGTAATTTGTCATCCCTAAAATGGGTCTCCTGTACAAAAGCTACATCTGATTTAAGACGATGTAAGTCTTGCAGGAGCATCCGTCTTTTCTCTGGTACATTAAGTCTCTTAGCGTTGAGCGAAATCAAATTGCTAACCTCCACGGGTAAGGATAGATGGGGTAAAAAGAAGGGGGGAGGGTAGATAGAGTAGAAAGGCTAGAAAAGAAGAGTAGTAGTAACTGAGCAGAAGAAAAAATAGATCACTAAGATGGAAGCAAACTATTGCTATTACGCTCACCAGTCCGAGACTGGAGACTGAGCGTTGGCCTATGTGGAGGTGTGGACAGACACAACTGGGAACGGCTGTCCCTACCCACCCCAACCTTGAAAATCAATGAAAACAGTTGAACTGAAAATCTGATGGTTAAAAATCAACATGCACAAACCATATGCAGTATCCTAACTTAAGAGCAGCAAATGTGGTAAATAACACGTCTAGTAACTTAAACTGTAACTTTAACTATAACAGGTGGTATGATTATCCCCGACATGTAACCCGATGTACACAGGGGCTCAAGGCCTACCAGACCTCTCAAGAGTCTGCTCGTATGCATGAGAGTTCCCCCTTCCCCGAAAGGGAGGAAGAAATCTCCATACAGTCACGGGCACGGATGACCAGCTTACCCCAATTACAGCAGAGACATAAAAGCCTCTCAGAGGTGTTTATGAGAGCCCATTATACGTTTGAGGTATCCGTGGGGGGAAGAGAGTGGGTAAGGGGGGTGGGGGATATGAAAGGGAGGAGGGGGGGCAGGGAGGATGGTTATGGTGGGGGGGTGGGATAGGGATAAAGCCCAGGGAAGGTAGGTCTGTAACCACCGGGACCTGTATCCCATACTAGGGCAGGGGCTACATGTCAGTCACAGAGCACCAGGATGGTGAGATGCAAACCTCACTTGGCAGCAGAAAGAACATGCCACGTAGGAAATAGAGGACACAATATGTGCAAAACCCCCCATCAGCAGACCTATGAAAGAAGTCTAACATGTGCATAACTGGCAGGAGAGTGGTAAATATGAAAGCAGACAAATTTAGATATGTACATGCAATGCCTTCACTGCCCTAGTGTAGCACATAGTAAACAACATATATTCCTGGGTGAGCCAGTGTAACCATGGTACAATAGAAAACATTAGGCAGAGGTAGGGGGAATATTGGAGGGCATCACAACCATGTAAAAACAAACAGTATAGTCCTTTAGCAGGAAAACATTAAGGCTCTAAGACCTTGTTGAAGAATCTGGTAGGAAGTCAGTAGTAAGTGTACTGCTAGATGGGAATCGTGTAACAGAGAAAAAAATTGAGGCACAAAGACCTCGCAGCCATATCTGGTCAGGTATCACAGCCTGTGAGCGCTATACGGGTAAGCCCCTGTAGAGTTCCAAGGTGGAACGGAGGCCCTCTAAAGTGCAGGCAAGGGAGAGAGCCAGCCACCCCAGCTGTATGTGAGTGGTGGGGACTGCTAGCATTGTCCATTAGCCCCATAGTCACGTACCTCACAGTAGCTGGAGTAGAATAAGTGCCATCTATAATTCCCGAGACTGTTCTCCGGAGGGGGCATGGGATCTCCTCCGGGGTCTCTGCTGGCGTACTCGAGGGAAAGACCAGGGCAACCCCCGTGTGCGGAATAATCTGGAGCCAATTCGGGATCTGGATGGGTTCCACATTGAGGAAGGCAAATAATTCCAGTAGGTCAGCAGGGGTGCGGAGGGTAAAAGAAGAGGAGGCTCTCAGAAAGGTGACCGACAGCGGGTAGTCCCATCTGTTGGTGTAGCCCCAGTCTCTAGCCAGGTCAAGGACAGGGCGCAAGAAGACCCTGTGCTGAAGCGTTGCCCTAGACAGGTCTGGGAGAATGTTGATGGGGGCACCGTCAAATTTGATGTCACCGGCTTCCCAGGCTGAACGGAGGATCAGTTCCTTTTATGGGTAGCGATGCAGGCAGCACACCACAAACCAGGGCATTTCGGGGTCATTAGATCTGGGGCCCAGGGCCCTATGGACCCTGTCCAACTCCACTGTGAGTTGAGGGGATTTTATTTATTTTTTTAAATATGGCACACACTGTGGCTGGAAGGTCTTCAGTGCCTGTCCTCTGGTAGTCCCTGCAATCGCAAGTTATTTCTGCAGCTTCTATCTACCAGGTCTTCCAGGTGCAGATTAAGGTCGACCGCTGTGTCTGCTTAGGAGATGCGGGAGTGTTCTAGGGTTGCCACACGATGCTCCTGGGAGGATATCGATGCCTCCCCTGTATCCACCCTCTCCGAGAGCGAGTGGACATCCGCTCTCACTGCCTGGATGTCCCGGCGGTGCATCTCCTCCACTCGGAGGATCAAGGCCTCAATGTCCTGCCTCATGGGTAGGGACTGTAGGAGTGCCCGGATATCTCTGTCTAGGCGGCTTGTGTCCCCCCCCTTGCCGAGGAGTTAGCCATCTCCGATGGGTCTGGAAGGAAGAGTGAAGGGGTCTCTGGTAAAGAGTCCGAGATGGAGGAGGAGGTAGGAGATGCAGCCGGATGCGGCATGGTCTGAGTGCCTCGACCTGAGCCACGAGGTGCCACCACTATGGCGCCCAGAGAGGTGCGGTGTGCGTGCTGGAAGTAGTGTTGTATATCTCCCTGGGAGGTGCGGGAACGGGCTGACAATCCGGTCCTGTACTTTCTCGCTGTTAGCATGCCTGTGTAACAGGTGGTGGATGTCGGCACTGTGTCAGGATAGGCAGGGGAAGCCCGGAGCTCACAGAAGACACGGGCTGACAATCCGGTCCTGTACTTTCTCGCTGTTAGCATGCCGGTGTAACAGGTGGTGTATGTCGGCACTGTGTCAGGATAGGCAGGGGAAGCCTGGAGCTCACAGAAGACACCGCCATGTCCAGGCCACGCCCCCAAATATAGTTTTTCATTAATACCCACAACGGGTGAAAACAGGTCATTACATCCATATGTTAAGACAATGAAAACATCAGACAGAGCACTTTTTTGTATGACAGAGGACAGTTTGATCGCATGTTGAATGCCTGTGAATATCATGAGAAAAAAAGTCCATAGAATGTAATATGACAAGTAATACTAAGGATAGATAACAAGAATCTGGAAAGACAATGACCAAGCTTTTACTTTCTACTGTCCATCAGTTGTCACATAAAATGGAAAAAAGACTGTGTAGTAGGACCTGGGATCGCCCAAGACCAATTTTCCCATTTTCAATGATCCAAAAAAGATATGGAAGAGGAAAGGAAGAGAGAAAAAAAGGGGGAGAGAGGGAGAGAAAGGAATAGGGGGGAGGGATAGATTGGGAGGAGGGGGGATAAGATGACGTTGGGTCCTGATAACAAAGGTAGTTCGGCTCTGGAGTACTTGTGCGATATTATGTTCCCAGAAGGGCCGTACCCTCCGCAGAGAGGACAAATTGGTTCCAGAGACCCCAAATTTTAGAGTACTTTTCCTACTGATGGTGTGCAGAGAGCACCAGGTCTTCAGATTTATAAATTTCTTCCACCCTACGAAGCCACTCAGCAGAAGGGCCCTCCGCAGAGACGACAAATTGGTTCCAGAGACCCCAAATTTTAGAGTACTTTTCCTACTGATGGTGCGCAGAGAGCACCAGGTCTTCCGTTCTATTAATTTCTTCCACCCTACAAAGCCACTCAGCAGTGGTCGGCGGTAATTGTTTCTTCCAATGGAGCGGGATGCAAGACTTTGCAGCTTTCAAGAAGTGCCTCACAATGGACTTTTTATAAAGTTTGCCTTGGATTGTGGAGACATGTGGCAGAAAAAAGGCCGGATCACCAGGAATCTTGTAGTCCATAAACTTTTCGATAATTTCTCTAACTTATGCCCAAAAGTGGGTCAATTTAGGGCATGGAGCAGCGTTCCTCTGTCCCCCTGGCATCTCCAACAAAGGTCAGAAGGGGTCGGATAAGATTTATGTAAGAGGTGGGGAGTAAGGTACCACCTAGTTAAACGTTTATAGTAGTCTCTTGGATCTCCGTGCAATTTGATGATTTCAACGAAAATCTGAGAATACATTGTACTTGGGCTGGTGTAAACGTACATTTCAGTTCTCCCTTCCATTTATGCAAGAACGCTAAAGGTGGTTGTTCAGCTGGGCAGTTCAGGAGGATGTATGTTTTGGATAGAACTTGCGGAAGGGAGCCATCATCAGAACAATATTCCTCAAAGGTCATCAGAGGACGATTACGTTTTTGAGGGTTAGGCAGGGTATTGGGGAAATGTCGTAGTTGGAGTGCCGTCCAAAATGAAAGTTTAAAGGGGTCCACATCGCTCTTCAACCCTTCCATGGAATGCCAGCTTCCTTCCGTTAAGAAATGAGGCGCTTGAACCCGGCCTAAATGGCGTAGTGTCCAAGATGTGTGGGGTTCTATGCCTGGGGGGAATCATGGATTTCCTACAATAAGGAGCAATGGGGACTAGGGAGATGAAAGGCAATTCTGTAGGTTTGCCTGTGGGCATATGCGAAGTGTCATACCCACTAGTGCGACTTTAATGAAGGTGGCAAGTGGTCATAGCACCATAATACCCTTGGTAACGGAACGTCAGTTTGGTCTTGTTCTAGTTGCAGCCACAACTTGAAGTCACAGTGGCGGCACCAGTCGATAATGCTACCCAGATGAGTTGCCTGGTAGTATTTCCGAATGTCAGTGAGGGTGAGGCCACCATACTGCTTGGGCAATGATAGTAAATGGCAAGGTAGGCGTGGTTATTTTGTTGGCCCAGATAAACTTAACAAAAGGAGAATGGACCTGTCTAAAGTATGATAGGGGAATCTGAATTGGCAAGACTTGAAATAAATCAATAAACTTCGGCAGGATGCACATTTTCAGATCATTACATCTGCCGAACCAGGAGTGTAAACCTTTATGTCAGGTGTCTAACAGGAGGCGGGTTCTAATCAACAAGGGGGGGAAATTGAGTTCAAATGTGCGGGACAAATCCGTGGCAATATAGGTGCCTAAATACTTCAAAGCAGAGTCCATCCATGTAAAAACTGAAACTAGATTGCAGCGCTGGTAAGAAGGTAGGAGGTATCCCCATGGCTTCTGATTTAGTGAAATTTATTTTTAAGTTGGAAAGTGAACCATAGAGTTCAAATTCACAGAAGAGGTTAGGGAGTGAGATGGTGGGGTTCGTCAAGGAAAATAATAGATCATCCGCATATCCTTGAATGTCCGGATGTAGGCAGACTCTGCAAAGAAATGGCTCAAGCGAAAGGGCGAAGAGCAGGGGGGATAGAGGACACCCCTGCCTCATGTTGTTTATAATAGGAACGGGTCAGAGAGGACTCCGTTCGCTTTAACCTGAGCTGTGGGGTTTGAGTATAATTTGGCAATCCATTTAACGATGGTTTCCCCCAAGCAGAGATGGCGTAGGACCGAGAACATATATTGCCAATTTACGCGGTCAAACGCTTTCTCCGCGTCCATACTGAGAAAGACACAGGGTGTATTAGTCGACTTGGCGATGTGAAGTAGATGGAGGACCTTAGTCGTGTTATCCCTTGCTTCTCTGGTGGGGACAAACCCCACTTATTCCCGGTGAACCAGTGCCTGTAAATGGTGGACTAGACGAGTTGCAAGCAACAATTTTTAACTGGAAAAAGAAATCAATGTATGCATACGGAATGGGACAAAGAGGGTTGGAGAATAACCTATATAAACATAGTTTTGCCGCCCTAATAATAATGCTATACAAAACACACTAATTAGGTGCGATAATAAAAATATTATTGTAAGTCCACTTTAAGCTCATATGATGAGAGCAACAGTCCCAATCCAATAATGCATACTCTGCTGTCTGATAGAAGGTGTCTGATTCAGAAAAATTCCATAATCACCATGTAGACCGTCACCAATATATGGAATGGACTCTTACCAGAGTAAACAGATTCTATTACGAAGTCAAATCAGTCTGTAAACTGTATCCTGTCATAAGATACTGGGACCCATGTTGTTTGGTCAAATCCTCATGGTATCTCCGATTCCCCAGTTGTATATTAAAGCTACATGGCAACGATTATAATGCAAGATTCCACTGTAAAATCAAAAATGCCCACATAGTGTGAATCCATAAGAATCTTTTATTAAAAGCAAAGCGCTGTATATATAAAGCATTGCCAAGTGATGTAACAAGTGCTTCCAGATAGTACAAACAATTTGAACAGGCGTGGCAATGTCACGTGCGTTGGCTCCACCCAACGCATTTCATAATAACTGACGTCATCGGGGGCATAGACCTAGATTGAAGAATAACCCGTTTCACACCTATGCAGTTTGCTTTTGATCCGTTTCTGGGGGGCTTTTTGAGGTGCATTTTTGCACATGTGTTTGTATTTTTATGCTTTTTTTTGGCCAATTTGATGGGCAGATTGAAAACACAAAACATATCAAAATACACTACATGATTTTCTGCAGAGTCTCCATTGAAGTCTGTTCAACCAAAAACGTATTCAGCGTTTAAAAAAGTCTCCGACTCGTTTAAAAAATGCAGCGGCTGAAAAGAATCATAGATGTGAACGTGTCCCATAAGAAACCATAGTAAATGGACTATAATGCATTTCTGCAAAAAGCACCAAAAAACGTATAGGTGTGAACTAGGTCTATGTAGTGTTCTAGAGTCCAGCAGGGAAGAACCGAGCAGGGCTGTAGGAAAGGTGTTCTCAGGTCAAACAGGATGTTAGGAGCACATCGGATTGCTGACAGATCAACAGGAATGTTTTGGTGTTTACAGTTTAAAGGGATAAAACATGGGGAAATGTACATGTATTGGATTGATGTACTTTTTTTTGTTGTTGTTTTGGCCAGACATACATTTTACTTTGCTGTTCTGGATTTGTATTGACTGACATCCTGAGTAAAGCAGATGCTATCTACAAGCGTGTTATGTGATGATGGTCTTGGGGCTGCCTGCATTCGTATCTGTTTAATGTTAGGGAACCCAGCCAAATGAAAGAACTGCTGGCTCTTTATCTCTTGGACATTCTGTTAGCAAGATCTCAGTGCCAGTTCCCAGCTCTGCTCTCATGACTCAATTATCACCAAGCTGAGCCACAGTGTCACGCTCCTACTGTAAGATTTAAAAGTGATTACACGGGGAATCCCTCCGCAGGAGGGTGATACTGATAACTGCTTTGGCAGCGAGTCAAGAGGAGAAAGGAGGGCCTGAGATGGGAGATCTAATATTGAGAGTCCATGAGAGGTAGAAGAAGCAAGCAAAAAAAATTTCACCATGCTGGCATCTATCTATAAAGCAAGCGGTTATTTCATTCCAGTGGCATCCACCCAAAACTATCCGTTTCGGGTGGGCTTAATCCTTAATTGTAAAAGGAAATCTGTCATCAAGAAAAGCAGGCTTACACAGGAAGCAGCTTATTAATTAGACAAACATGTTTTTTGACAAAGCTGCTAGTGTTCAAATTAATGTTATAATGTAAAACTACAGCTTAAATGTAAAAATGACCTCACTGACTCCAAAATAAAGAATAAATAAAATGAGTGATAACATTGAGAAAATAAATTAAGCTGTTCAGCACACAGAGAACACAAGCAAAGTATTTATACACCATGGGCAGGGCTGGCGCTACTGCTAGGCTAATTAAGCAGCTGCCTAGGGCGCAGCCACGGCTACTGGTTTCCCTACTCTCCGTTGCAGGGACGTAGATAAGGAAGGGGGGTCTGAACCCTGCCCAGAGCACCCAGCCCAAATGCCCAGTTAGTCAATGATGCCGCATGGAACCTGTTCCACTCAGCCTCAGCAATCAGATCTGTCAGAGAATATATGCTGAGCGGCAGTGTGATCCCCAGACTTTCCCCTCCTCCATTCTTGCCCTCCTTCATCTCTGAAAGTCGGGGCCTGGGGGCAGGGCAAACACGTGATTGGTTTCTTGGAATCAGCGGTCCCAGCAATCAATCACATGCTTGCCCCATCCCCAGGCCCTGACAGTCAGAGAAGGAAAAGGACAAGAATGGAACTTCCTCCATCAGACCTACCCGGCCAGGGAATGACATCACTGTAGGTAGGAAATTGGCACACAAGGCAGGCTCTGCACAGATGTTCCAGGCTGACCAGAGGGATTCAGGTGAGCTGAATATCTTGCTGTTGGTACCTGAAAAAATGTCTTCCCACCCCCACCACCTCACTTACCCCTCATACTGCCTCAGCCACCCTCCATACCGTCTCATGCACCCCTCATCCACCCCGGCCCTGACCATGGGTTATAGGCATGTATCTTTAGGTGATTGGAAATTGGCAAAGCTTTAGAGCAGTGGTTCCCAACTCCTCACCTCAGGACCCACTAACAGGCCAGGTTTGCAAGATAACTCAAATACATCACAGGTGATATCATTTGCTGCTCAGTGATTTCAGTATTCTAGTCTGCATCTTCCCAAAGTAATACTTAAAATCTGGCCTGTTAGTGGTTCCTGAGGACAGGAGTTGAGAACCACAGCTTTAGAGGACATGCTCACTGGGCTCCTCCCCTACATCCCCACCCCAGTTTGTGAGTTCTCAGCCGTCTCTTGTCAAAGGGATGAGTTATGCCAGTACTTCCACAAGACATGTTCATAGGTTTCTACCCATGACTTACAATCCCTCAAATAATTCCTTCAATTTCCAAAATTTTACATGTAATCTGCAAGAACAGTAATTGCCTCACTGAAGCAAGGGGAATACATGGCATCCATGAACATCTAAGATGCCTATCTGCATGTTTCCATTTACGCACCTCATCAGCTCTTTCTGTGCTTCACAGTGGCAGACAGCCACTTCCAGTTTGTTGTACTGCCCTACGGTCTATTCTCTGCCCTTTCTCAGAACTCTGGGCATCCAAGTCACAGGCTATCTAGATAACCTTCTTCTGAAGGGCTCATCTTCCCTCCAGCTAGCAGAAAATGTCCACAAGACAATTCAGATTCTCCAGGCATTTGCCTGGGTGATCAATCTCAACAAATCTGCTCACCAACCCTCCCTTCATTGGAAATACTTGGGTCTGGTCCTGGAAACATCCCAAGCAAAAGTCCTTCTCCCATTAAAGAAAGTTCTTTCTCTAAGAGCACATGCTTGAGAATTGAGAGCCAATAGACATCCCACAATGGGATTCTGCATAAGAGTTTTGAGCCTAATGGCAACCTCCTTCAAGGCAGTGTCATTCATCCAATTTAATTCCCGAACTCTCCAACTAGATGTCTTGTCAACCTTGTAAAAGCAGGTTCCTTCTCTTGTTTTACCCATGCTCCTGTCCAGCCCAGCATGGAATTCCCTGTCTTGGTAGATCACCTCCCCAGCCCTAAAGCCTAGTACACATTGGCTGTATGTCGGGCCACATTGGCCGGTTCAATATAAACCGTCCTCCATTCGGCCCATGTGTATGGCAGCCAGTTCATGAACGAATAAAAGGTCTGCTGACCGGCGTGTTCTGGTGGGGGGCAATCCCCCTGTCAGAACACAATAGAACAGGTGGGGGGATCGCTCTATTTACATTGGATTGTTAGTACAGTGGCTCTGACCTGCGCTGTCAGTTTTTTTTTTTTCGTTGGGCCCGGTTGGTGTGTATGAGGGGCTTTCCTGCCTTATCACTGGAAAGTTATCACAATGGACACAAATTTCTCAGGCTGGGGAGGAGTGTTCCAATTCCTGACAGTCCAAAGAAAATGGTAATATGAGGAAATAAGGCTGCCATTCAACATATTGGAGCTCAGGGCAGTCCGGTTGACCCTGCTGCACTGGACCCTCCTTCTGAAAGGCCACTTAACCACTTGCCGCCCGCCATATAGTAGAATGACGGCGGCAAAGTGGTTGCGATATCCTGACCGGACATCATATGACACACCACAGTCTGACACACCGCAACTCCGATCTAGACTCTTTACCACATGATCAGCCATGTCCAATCACGGCTGATCACGATGTAAACAGGAAGAGCCGTTTATCGGCTTTTCCTCACTCGCGTCTGACAGACGCGAGTAGAGGAGAGATGATCGGCTGCTCCTCTTACAGGGGGGGTCTGTGCTTATTGTTTATCAGCGCAGCCCCGCCCCGCGGATGCCTGCCCAGGTCCACCAGGGATGCCATAAGGACCACCGGGGATGGCCACCACTAATGACCACCAGGTATGGCATCTCTGGTGGCCATGTGTGCAATTTTTCCGACAACAAAATCCGTTTTCGCAAATTCTGATTGTGTGTACACAATTCCGACGTACAAAGTGCCACGTATGTTTGGAATCAAGCAGAAGAGCCGCACTGGCTATTGAACTTTTCTCAGCTCGTCGTACGTGTTGTACGTTGCCGCGTTCTTGACGTTCGGAATTTACGACAAGATTTGTGTGACCGTGTGTATGCAAGACAAGTTTGAGCCAACATCCGTCGGAAATAAATCCAGGATTTTGTTGTCGGAAAATCCTATCGTGTGTACAGGGCATTACACATTTGGACTTTTTGTTTTTTGGAGGGGAGCAGATACCTAGTTTTGGTACTCACCCCCACTTTTGGTTGGATTGCCTAGGATAGTGATGACGAACGTTTTTGATCCCGAGTGCCCAGACTGCAAGACAAAACCAACTTATTTATTTCAAAGTGCCAACACAGCAATTAAACCTGAATACCGAGATTTTAGTTGATAAAAAAACAACTCGTACAATTGTCCAAACTAATTAACAGTTTTTTTCTTAAAAGAAAAACACAATGACAGAGCTTTCAATTATACAGTTTTTTTATTGAAAATACTGGGCAATGGTAAGGATGCATTTGCTGGGCACTGGTATGGACGCATTTGCTGGACATTGGTAAGGATGCATTTGCTGGGCACTGGTATGGACGCATTTGCTGGACATTGGTAAGGATGCATTTGCTGGGCACTGGTATGGATGCATTTGCTGGGCACTGGTCAGGGAGGAATTTGCTGAGCACTGGTATGGATGCATTTGCTGAGCACTGGTATGGATGCATTTGCTGGGCATTGGTAAGGATGCATTTGCTGGGCACTGGTATGGATGCATTTGCTGGGCACTGGTCAGGGAAAAATTTGCTGAGCACTGGTATGGATGCATTTTCTGGGCATTGGTATGGATGCATTTGCTGGGCATTGGTAAGGATGCATTTGCTGGGCATTGGTAAGGATGCATTTGCAGGGCATTGGTAGGATGCATTTGCTGAGCATTGGTACGGATGCATTTGCTGGGCACTGGTACGGATGCATTTGCTGGGCATTGGTATGGATGCATTTGCTGGGCTAGGGTAAAGATGCATTTGCTGGGCACTGGTATGGATGCATTTGCTGGGCATTGGTATGGATGCATTTTCTGGGCACTGGAAAGCATGCATTTGCTGGGCACTGGTAAGGATGCATTTGCTGGGCACTGGTAAGGATGCATTTGCTGGGCACTGGTATGGATGCATTTGCTGGGCATCGGTATGGATGCATTTGCTGGGCACTGGTAAGGATGCATTTGCTGGGCACTGGTACAGGTGCATTTTCTGGGCATTGGTAAGGATGCATTTTCTGGGCATTGGTAAGGATGCATTTTCTGGGCATTGGTAAGGATGCATTTGCTGGGCACTGGTACGGATGCATTTTCTGGGCATTGGTAAGGATGCATTTTCTGGGCATTGGTAAGGATGCATTTGCTGGGCATTGGTAAGGATGCATTTGCTGGGCACTGGTACAGATGCATTTGCTGGGCATTGGTAAGGATGCATTTGCTGGGCACTGGTAAGGATGTATTTGCTGGGCACTGGTACGGATGCATTTTCTGGGCATTGGTAAGGATGCATTTTCTGGGCATTGGTAAGGATGCATTTGCTGGGCACTGGTACGGATGCATTTTCTGGGCATTGGTAAGGATGCATTTTCTGGGCACTGGTAAGGATGTATTTGCTGGGCACTGGTACGGATGCATTTTCTGGGCATTGGTAAGGATGCATTTGCTGGGCATTGGTAAGGGTGCATTTGCTGGGCACTGGTACGGATGCATTTGCTGGGCATTGGTAAGGATGCATTTTCTGGGCATTGGTAAGGATGTATTTGCTGGGCATTGGTAAGGATGTATTTGCTGGGCATTGGTAAGGATACATTTGCTGGGCATTGGTAAGGATGTATTTGCTGGGCATTGGTAAGGATACATTTGCTGGGCATTGGTAAGGATGTATTTGCTGGGCATTGGTAAGGATGTATTTGCTGGGCATTGGTAAGGATACATTTGCTGGGCATTGGTAAGGATGTATTTGCTGGGCATTGGTAAGGATACATTTGCTGGGCATTGGTAAGGATACATTTGCTGAGCCTTTGCCTCTAACAAGCGGGATAGAACGGATAAGATAACGATAACACATAATGTCCACATTAAACATCTCGCCTGTCTCCAGTGTGTGTGTGCGGTGTGGAAGAGACAGCTTGTGAATGGATTCCAGCCCGCACGTCACCCCTTGCCCCAGAGCCATGTGGGAGCCGCTTTTTCTCAGTCACGCCCACCTCGGGCACATCCCCTCTGGCCCTAGAGGCCTGTGGGAGATGTAGTTCGATGGGGGGTGCATTGATGGCCGGTCAGTGTCAGTGTGGGCTTCTTCCAGGCGTGCCCACAGAGGCGGCTCAGCGTGCCATAGGTTCGCCATCACTGGCCTAGGCGATTCCACTGGAAGTTCAGTCCCCTCACCCCACACCATGATTGTATGTTTTTGGGAACCATGTAACCTGTGCAGACTCTTCCTGAAAGACTGATATTAGCAAAGGAAAAGATTGTCTTGCCTGGATTTTACCAGCTCATTGCTATTGCTCACGAAAAGTGCACCATGGTCGTCCACCGTATGGACATACATGTTGAAATTGGGCTGTTCACATTTGTGACACAACATTCTGGCAGTTGTGAGACAGGAATCTTAGGATATCAAATATGTGTTCCAGCTCCTACCACAAGAGGGAGCAGTGTCATTGTTTAACGAAGACCTCTTCTCTGTGCTGTAGCTGGTCATAAGGACATTTTAACACATCTTCTTCCTCCCATTAGGAATACATGGGCCAACCTAAAATTATAGTTTATATGCAAGTCGGATAATTTATAACAACCAAAGAGAAGGAAAAGAAGTTTGCACCTAAAGTACAACTAAACTCAAAACAGTTTTTTTTCACTTTGGATAGTGTAAGGGAGGTTTATCACCTTTTTCAGGTTTATTCTGAAGATTTCACTTCCTGTCCCATAGCCAAAATAGGAAGTGAGAAGAACTCCCTCCAAAATGACGGAATCCCTGGTTGTCACCTGAACTCATGTCCCCATTGGAATACTTTTCCTCTATTACTGTTCTGGGGATTTTCTTTTACTTTCATTTTCTATGCTAAAGGTAAACATGACAAATAGGGTGAATTTCCCTAATGAGGGTACAGACAGCAATAAAAACATCACAGGTGTTCTAATCCCTCTGCCCTCTATCTAAGTTAAAAAAATACATTTTGACTTTAATTATATTTTAACCACTTCAAGTGGTAGTAAAGGCCGCTTGGTGATTTTTACCTACAGGTAAGCCTATAATAAGGTAAAATGAATATCTCCTAAACGTGCACCGTTCAGGAGATATTCACACTGGATGCAGCTAGTTACGTCACCGGCGCATGTGCTCTGAAGGTCCAGCATACCTTGCCAGACCTTCAGAGCTTCCTGCTACATGCGCAGCAGTGACGTCATCAGGGCACAAGCCCAGAAGAAAGACTGGAGAAAGATGTCAGCCCTCTCGGTTTTTATTTTTTAACTACTTAAGGACCGGAGGGATTTGCCCCCTTAATGACCAGGCTATTTTTTGCGATACAGCGTGGTGTCGCTTTAACTGACAACTGCGCAGCTGTGTGACGCTGTACCCAAACAAAATTGATGTCCTTAGAGCTTTCTTTTTGTGGTATTTGCTCCCCTCTGCGGGTTTTTATTGTTTGCGCTATAAACAAGCAAAGAGCGACAATTTTGAAAAAAAATATATATATTTACTTTTTGCTATAATACGTATTCAAGAAAAAAACACATTTATTCATCAGCTTAGGCCGAGATATATTCTTCTACATATTTTTGGTTAAAAAAAAAAATCGCAATAGGCTTATATTGATTGGTTTGCACAAAAGTTATTGCTTCTGGAAACTATGGGATAGTTTTAGGGACTATTATTTTTTATTTTTTTTATTATTGTTTTTACTATAAATAGCGACAATCTGCAATTTTTAGGGGGACTGCGACATTGCGGCGGACAAATCTGACCCCAAATTACACTTTTTGGGGACCAGAGACATTATTACATTGATCAGTCCTATAAAAATGCACTGATCAATGTAAAAATTACACTGGCAGAGAAGGGGTTAACACTAGGGGGCGGTCAAGGGGTTAACTGTGTTCCCTAGGTGTGTTCTAACTGTACGGGGAGATCGGCTGCCAGGGACATGACAGAGATCACTGTTCCTGATCACTGGGTACAGTAGATCTCTGATATGTCATCTGGCAGAACGGGGATCCGCTTGTTTACACTGGCAGATCCCCGTTCTGGTTTTGACTAAGGCCTTAAAGGCTGAAACGCGTCAATTGACTTAATCTGCATTTGTTCACTGTGGCTATTCAATAAAATAAAGAAATTTTAAGAGCAACAACCGGAGTGCGGATCATTTTTTCTACATTAATCTACTCAGCCAGCGACTCTGCTATCTATGTGGTGTATGGGTAGTAGCACTGACTTTTTTGTTTATACTTTAGATCCCCGTTCTGCCTCTGTACTAGGCGATCACTGAGTCCGACCGACCCACGGGCACGCTCCCGCCCGTCCCCAACTGCACCTGCACGAGCTGCCGTACAGCTACAAAAAAAAGAAAAGGAAATATTCCCGCGCTGCCTAAATAGCAGGGATAGATTCCTAGTTGCAGCAAACAACAAATAGGTCAACCAAAGCCCAAATAATGAAAAAAAAATACAAAGATGCCAAAGGTAATCCAGGTTCCTGCCACAGACCAGTAAGGATTTTTCGTTCGATAACTCCAAGAAAAAGAAGGGGGGAGCTCCAGGTCCAATATAATATATAGAAGGGGAAGAAAATGGAGGTCCAGATCGTGAAGGATGTCATAAATTAGTAAGTTTAATTTAAAAAGAGCCGAATGTACTCACATTAAAAAGTAAACAAAACACAGCACAGCACCACGAGCAGCGAGCTTGCAACCTGACTCACTTCCGGTGCCTATGTGTTCCGACGCGTAGCATCACATGACTTTATCAGTAGTAAAAGATAGGCAATGGAAGTGTCCTTAAATGGCTATACAATTAGGTTTAAATGAGCGGCCATTTTCTTGTAGCCCTGCTAATTTTCAGCTTTCAGCACTCCCACACTTTGAATGTTGTCAAATTGTCATTCAATGCAACACTGTACTCATATGAAATTTTTATCATTTTGTTCACACAAATAGAGTTTTCTTTTGGTGGTATTTAATTACCGCTGGGTTTTTTTCTTTTTGCTAAATAAATTAAATAAAGACCAATAAAAAAAAAATGCATTTTTCTATGTTTCTGTTAAACATTTTGCAAATAAATAATCTTTCTTTATAAATTAAGGCTAAAATGTATTCTGCTACATTTTTTGGTGAAAATAACTCAGATCATCAGTGTATATTATTTAGTCTGTAGGAAAGTTATAGAGTCCACAAACTATGGTATATACTGTAGATCTGAAAATCGATCAACCCTGATATACTCCTATTATACTGACAGCCAATCTAATTTCTTTAGGCCCAAAGCCTGGAAAGCAAACAGTCTAAGCTATATAGTAAGAGGCACAGCAGTTTTTTTTAGGTTGTAATTTTTTGTCACAATTGTTTTGGAAAATTAAGAAATTAAAAATATATTTTTATCATATTTTTTTAATTTCCTACATACTGTCACCAGTGCAGTACACTGGTGTGGTGATCAGGGACATTGACTGGTGACAGTATATATATATATAAAAAAAAAATATATATATATATATATATATATATATATATATATATATATATATATATATATATATATATATATATATATATATATATATATGGGGGGGGGGGGTTTCAATTTTTTTTAAAACATTTGTTTCTTTTTTTACAATTTTTTTTTTAATACTGTGGCTAGGGTAGTGGAGTGTTAGCATAATACTACTCTGGGGAGGTGGTCAGGAGTTTTGTTTTTTTTGCACCATGTTATTGCTGTGACCAATCACAGAGATCAACACAATAGTACTCAATGAATGGCATGAATCAAGACAATTATTTCTGTACAATTGTCATGTGATCTGCTGTAAACAGTCACAGCGATCACATGGTAGCGGCAGTGGGCCAGTAAACTGATCTGTCATCCGCTGTGTTCGGTGAACACAGCTGGTGACAGATCGCGCTGGAGCTCGGCCTGTGGTGCAGTCAGGGGAGAATGTCATATGACATCCACCCAGGGTAATAGGACTTTACAATAGGCCGGGAAGGATGCTGTAAAAGTGGAACTATTCTTTAACCGCTTGCCGACCAGCCTTCGTCATTATACTGCAGCAGATTGGCATGTTCCTGCGAACCATCGTAGCTGTACATTGGCCCTTTAAGTGGGGCTGCACTGTGGTGGTGCCGATGCGCATGGCCGGCGGTCGCGGTGGCCGCCGGCCACGCGTGATTGCGGACACGAGAGCCAGAACAGGGACGTGTGTGTGTAAACAGATTAGAGACAGATCGTGTGTTCCTACTAGCCAGTCAGTCCCATCCCCCTACAGTTAGAACACACACGAGGGAACACAGTTAACCCCTTGATTGCCCTCTAGTGTTAACCCCTTACCTGCCAGTGACATTTACACAGTAATCAGTGCATTTTTAAAGCACTGATCGCTGTATAATTGTCAATGGTCCCAAAAATGTGTCAAAAGTGTCCGATCTGTCCGCCATAATGTCGCAGTCCCGATAAAAATTGCTGATCACCACCATTACTAGTAAAAAAAATAATAATAAAAATGCCATAAATCTTTTCCATAACTTTTGCGCAAACCAATCAATATATGCTTATTGCGATTTTTATTACCAAAAATATGTAGAAGAATACATATCGGCCTAAGCTGAGGAAAAAATTAGCTTTTTTTTAAAAAAAAAGTACAAAATATTGTGTTTTTTTCAAAAATGTCGCTCAATTTTTGTTTAAAGCGCAAAAAATAAAAACAGCAGCAATGATCAAATACCACCAAAAGGAAGCTCTATTTGTGGAAAAAAAAGGATGTCAATTTTGTTTGGGTACAGCGTCGCACGACCGCGCAATTGTCAGTTAAAGCGACACAGAGCCGTAGTGCAAAAAATGGCCTGGTCATCGAGCAGCCAAATCTTCCAGGGCTGAAGTGGTTAAAAACAGACAAAAAAAAAATCTTCCATGTTGGAACACCCTCAGGTAACAGTCCTGACCCCCTCGCTGCTTTATCCACAATTTATTCCGAAAGTGTTGATAAATCTTAATTTTAGAGCTTTCACCAAAATACTTTTTTAACCCTTTCCTATTCTATCCAAAACTTCAAAAAATAAATGTGTTCGGTAGAGACATACTGTAAATACTATTACCGTTAATTTGTTTGATTGTCTTCCATAGGCATGGTGTTGAAGGGTGGCAGTAAGAACCCTCAGACATTCTTTCTTGTTGAAGATGGCAGGTGAGTAGAGTGAAGATTTATTTTAGCTAAACGCAGTTTTCCCTCCAGATAAGGTCATTGAGATGGGAGCTCTGACCAATTTTTTACACTATGTGGAACCTTACACTTTAATGATATACACAACATGATGACATTAAAGCATATGTATAGCCCAAACCTTTCTTTTTAGTTTTGGGTAAAGGGAAGAATTAAAATACCTGCCAGTTAATTTATGCTGGGATAAGTGGGTAAATGGTGCCGAAACTCTCAAGTTTCTTTCACATATAGTGATGAAGTAAATATAGAAAATTTTAATATTTGGCTGGCAGCTTCTGAACACTGGATGTGGTTACCATGATAAGCTTGGGTTTTGAGAGAAATGAAGGAAACTATAAAAAATCCATTTGACTTCCATTCATGACAGCTTGCTTACTGTTGTGATGCTGTGATTGGCCCACAGCTATCACATGGTACCTGACATCCTGTAATGTGATTAGCCATAGCCAGTCACAAGCCATTCTTGACAGTTAAAATTATTGCTTATAACAGTGATCATCACTGTTATAAGCAATAATAGCGTAAAAAAATATCGCTGATCACCCCAGCCCCCCCCACCCGAGTTGTACAGTGTCACTATGGCAACACCGACCTACTCTGATGAGAGTATGTAAAAAGAGAGAATGTACTGCCACACCAGTCATATGCTTACACTGTACTGCACTCACACTCACTAAACAAGTTTTCTTTCTTAATTTTCCAAAAATTGAGACAAAAAAAGTACAACTTCAAAAAACTCTTATTGCCTTTTGGAACAAGCTGGTCCAAACAAACTATTTACTTTACGAACAGTTGCAGCAGCTTTGAGTGCTGTATACAGTACATAGCGTTGTGTTCCTGCAGTGTGATGAGAACTTCCCATCCCGTTCCTAGAAAAAAATACATTCAGGCTGAGCGTTGCTCAGCCATTCAGAGGAGGCTTTGCATTCTTTGAATGAACACAAAGCTTCCTCTGAATTGCTCAGGTGGAGTCGGTGACTTCACCCGCCTGGCTCCCCATGACTTGTACCAAAGGTATAGTTGTCCTTTTAAAAGGAAGTTTCAACTATACACACATTTCAAAGCATAACTGAAGGCATTTTCTTTTTTTAGAGTGGAGAGGGATTAAAACACCTGTCAGGTTTTTTTTGCAATCTATATCCCTGTTATGGAGACGTAGCTTCACTATTTGTCCTGGTGACCATTTTCAGTGAAAGTGAAATCTCAAATTTTTGGTTTTCATCAGTACAGAATGGAGAGCTAGTCTTTTAATGGGGACACTGGTTCTGGTGAGTAACGGGAATTTGCCTAACATTGGATGGATTTCCTCTCACTTCATGTTGTGGCTATGGGACAGGACGTGAAGTGAAATCTCCCTAATGGGACATAGATGGCAAAAATACTGGGTTATAACCATCTCTAAGGCCTTATTTACACCATGTGCAGAGCAGTGGCAGACTGACAACTCATGGGCCCCCCTGTGTCCTTGCCCATACTCAAGCCTCACCTATATATTGCACTACCCACATTACATGCATTTGTCACAGAACAGGGGTGGGAAAGAGAGGGAGGTTGAGGGAGAGAGAAGGGGGGTGAGAGAGAAAGAAGGGGGTGGGTGAGAGAGAAAGTGGTTGAGGTAGAGAGCGGGGTGAGGGAGAGAGAGAAAGGAGAGAGGGAGAGAGACCCCCTAGCCCTGTCTGCTTTTCCTCCTGTGCCCCCCTGTCCCAGTCCCTGTCTGTGGGTAGGTGTGTGTGTGACGCCCGGTACCTTCCATGCCAGCAGTAGGACATTCATGATGGCCACCAGCAGGCAGGGCCTGTTCAGGTGCTGTGCTCCTGCCAGTGGATCCATTTGGTGTGACAGCTGGACTGTCCCGAGTAGCGACCCCTGGCTGCCTGCGCCTCCGGCACGTCTTTGGGCCCCTGGTCAGCCTATCCTCTCGGCCACCCTCACTGCTCACCTTCCTTGCGGCCTCAGTCTCTGAAGCCGCCTACTCACCATGTGGAGATGGTACCTGGAGCTGGGTGTTGTCATCCTGCCCACACCCTGAGAATCCAAAGCCTTCGCTGCCCGCTCCCTTCTGTTCTACCTTAAACCATTCTTTGAAATAATGATTGTTTAGCAGCCATTTATTACCTCTATGTCTGACCTCTATCTAATGTCTGTCATTTGGCTTTAAACACACTTTTAAAAACCCAATAAATAGATTTATAGTGGACTATGAAGAACTAGGAATGCAGAGAGACAACACACTGAGACTGAGAACACAGGAACCAATGTGTAAGGCATTTATTGAAGTGGTTTTGGCACACAATAGGGCAGAAGAATGCAAAAAAGTGGAAAATCGCGGAAAAACTCACGTTTTCAACGTGGTAACGCTACTGACATTTTTATGACGTCCAGTGTACATGAGGCCTTAGAGACCTGGGCCCAAATAACCAGTGCGGAGGTGTCTGGCCATATCCTCGTACAGAATATGTTCAGTCCTGTGCTCCCTGCTGAGTCTGCAGACCCCCTATGTGGGCATGGCACCCCATTGATCAACCATGCATATCAGCTGACTGATTTACACATTACCATTTGCCTAGTTTTTCATGTAATGTTTGCTTTATAGAGGCTGCTGATCTTACATTAATATCTATAATACTGACCTGTGTCACAAGGACTATCTAAGAAAAGCAACACAACAGGCATAAAACTTTGATTGGCAGGTGTATGCTGTACTCGATTTTCCCTAATGCCTAGCATTTGCAATGGCAAGCATAGCAATAAAAGTTTTTTATTATATGCGCGACAGCTCAGGAAGCTCGTCTGATCGAGCATTGTGTTCAGGACAGGAGTACAGGCCGTGCTAGAGACCCCGCTGAGGAATATTGTTCCAGGCGCAATAAAATTAGCAGGCGAACTGAGTTCCGGGCTTTCAAGCAATGCAAGGGTTTTGCATGAAAGTAAAAATGAATCATTGTAATTTATAAATACCTGCAGGGCTTGCAACTTCATTCAATGGCCCCTTAGCCAACATACTGCCACAATGTTAAATGGTGACTGAGAGGTTAATAGGCACATACTGTATACTCTCTAATTATAACTCCGCCAGCTCAGGAGACATTACCTAACAAAGCTGGTTTTAATGTTAGATAATATTCAAATCATTCTGCCTTTAGGTGGAAAAATATTAGTATGGACCAGGCTGCAAAAGGCGTAGATTAGAAGAACAAAGGCTGTGAGAGTTCTTTTTGAAGTTTTAGCTTAGAAATGTTATGTATATTAGCACTCATTTTCCAAACTTTAAAGCAGGCTTTCCTAACTAGGGTTCTGTGGAACTTGAGGGTTCCTCCAGAGGTTGCTGGGGATTCCTTGAACAGCGAACAAGACAGATCGATCTCCCACTCCAATGACTACCAATGTAAGGGGACAATTTCCCACTGACCTGCAATGTCAAAGGGTCATGTCTACACTTATTACCAACACAAGGAGGCATGTCTTCTCTGGCCAACAAAGAGAAAATGCATTTCTCGACCTCAAGATTGGTGAATAAGCTTAGACAGACAATGAGAGCTAATGTGATAATAATAATAAACAAATAAATAAATAAAAAGGGAGGAAAGGATAGTATCCCTTACTTTCTTTTGATTTTTTGATTTTTTTGTTTATTATTATTATCATTCATTGATTCATTTTTATCTCCAGATACCTACCTGCGCCTCTCCTGAGGTAGCGAGAATTACCTCGCAAAACGCGTAGAGATCATTCGTGCAGCAGCTCTATCGATTGGGGTATTTGTATGCTGCTTTCAGGTCCCGCATATCTAATTTTTTCATATGAACTCTATGCAGCACCATTCATGTTCATCATTTATATCTTCTTTATCATTGTGGTACATATGTTTTTAAATGTATGATAATACATTTTTTTTCTATATTTTTACATTTACTGTCTGAGGTGTGACTCTTTAAAAGTCCTGTGGGCAAAACTTTTTTTCTGTGTTGTACTGGTGAATAAGCTTATCTCACATATCCTAAATGCTGCTAGATGCTTCATTGTGCTTAGTTGGAAACAAGCACCCCCGTTCTGTCTAAACTTCAGCTCATCAACCACATCAGAGACATATATATTAAGGAGCTACTGTTGGCAAGAATGAATTATACTCAAGAAAACCACAGGGAAATAGGGACCCTTGGCTTCAAATATCCCCAACACTTTGACAAAGAGCTACTTTGCATGAGTGGCCTCCTGGACCCTCTATGTGGCTGGACACTCTTTCCCCTCTCTATATATCCCTTTCTCCTACTCCTTCTCCTTTTTCTTTTGTATTTTTAGCTACTCTGCCTAGACAGCAACAAGGTGTAAGCTACAATAGCACTTTAATTCTAAAGCAAATGTAAAGCCACTTTTTCTCCTATTTTTTTTTTTTTTTTTTAAAAAGAGGTTTATACTTACCTGCTCTGTGCAGTGGTATTGCACAGAGCGGCCCCTTACCTCTTCTTCTGGGGTCTCCCATTGGTGCTCTCTGCTCCTCCTCTTCTCCGTGTGCCCCAATAGCAAGCCGCTTGCTATGGTGGCACAATTTCAGGCGCGCTCCTGAGCTGGACTGTGTCCATAGAAACTTTCTTCTCACAACATTTGGCTGAGAGCAGCAAGAGCCAATTGCTCCTGCTACTTTCAGTCTGTCTTGGGAGATGAGTAAGAGAGACCTGCTGCTGCAGATGGGCACAGTGCTGGATCAAGAAAGGGCTCAGGTAAGTGTTAGGTTGGGGTTGGATGGGGGAAGGAACAGGCAGTGGGACATTTTTCACCTTAATGCAGGGAATGCATTAAGGTAAAAATGATTTGAATTTTTAACCATTTTAAATACATGTGTCTTCTTATTTCTTCTTCTTTGTATGTTGGATTGTACCCAAGCCCCAGTGCTTCTATACCAATATCTATAACTTATTGGGAAGTTTTTCCGGCTCGTGGAGTCTATTCTTTATACTTAATTTTGGTTATCAGCCCCTGGACACACCACCTCCATTGAGTACACATTGCCCTTCTCTCACCGCTCTAGGGGCTTTGATTGGTCTTTCGTGATGATGAGTATCCTTTGTTTGATGACTCTGCTTTCACATTGTTGGCACTTCTGTGCTTACCTTTTTTATATTGTAAAGGTCAATAAAAAGCAACTATATTTAAAAAAAAAAAAAAAACAGGCATTTCTCCACTGACAACTAATTTTTGGAGACAATTTTCCAATGACTATAGTAAAGGGAATGCCATAAGTTTCACAGCCTGTTTCTTTTCTGGACATTATTGTACGTTTTCATGATTATTATTACATTGTTCCTGGGAGTCATATATTCTAGGTTTATCATATTTTTTATTATTTTATTTAAGTTTTAACAGCTTCCCGATCCTGCTATTTTACTGTAAAGTGTAGAAGTAATCATTTTTAGTAGGGGTTCCCTGAGACCCTTCAGGGAAGAAAGAGGCTGATTTAAAGTGACCCTGTCAACATAGGGTCACCTGTTCACCTCAGAAGCAGGGACCTTGAGGCAGTCATGTGATCAGTAACGCAGCTCGTCGGTCGGTGACGTCACTTCCGGTGTCAACGGACATGGAAGAATTGCAGTGAGGAGGGCATTCACTGTCCCAGGATTGCGTTTTACACGCTATGTGGATATTAATGGACATGTAAGTGTTTTTAACCATATTAAAAGAGACTAAAGACTAATTACTCTATAAGCCTGTTCCTTTGTATTCCAAGTATCCATCCTCCAGCAGAGCCTACCCTTTTATTTAAAAACAATCTACCATATCCTCTTATAACCAGATTGGAGCCACACCAAAGTATTAACGTACAAAAAGGCAAAGCATAACCTGTAATGGGTTTAGACCTAAGGTGAGCAGGCATTGCACATAGAGGTGTCGGGTGATTGCTTTCTGACATTTTACTGTCCCCCTATGGATGGACTCACCTTTCATATACTGCATCGTTTGATATGAGCCTGTGAAGTTGAATTTTTATCTGTGCTTAGGATTCATATTTCACTCCATTATAACAAAGGAGCTTTTGGACGTTTAATAGGATTGTCATATGTGTATGACAGCACTAAATGTTAACTCACGTAAAAGTATATGTATGACACTATATGGTTGTAATGATAAGTTTCACATAAGTTTTGTGGTGGGCAAGTGCCTATGCATTTTTATTTGGAACAGTGCACCATTTTTATTTGTAAATATTGTTTTTAGTGGTTATAGTTTTGCCACACTAGTGGTTGCAGCAGTTCCAGATTTTTATGCACTTGTTATTTTAATATATGACATTTACATAGTAGCATATTTCGCATTAGTATTTCCCAATTTATTGTTTGATATTACATTTATTACAGATAGAAAACTTGAGAGCGGTGAACTTGGACATGGCAGTGTAGATAATTGTCAAGCTTGGGAAAGGGCAATGGTTTGTTGGTCTCTAGAGAGGTCAGTAAATGTAAAAGTCAGACTAAAATAAAATGAATAAAGTGCAGCGCTCGCAGTAGTGCAAATAATGTATCAATAAATACAGTGAAACCAATCCATAAGTAGGTAAATGTCCATATATTGGTGAATGATGTGCTCCAATTTATAAAGTGCTCCAAAACTCAAAGTGCGCCACACTCCCTCCTGTGTCCCCACTCACCGGATGGAATGGACCTCCAGCTTTTCAGTCTAGGGGTCATTCAGGCTTATGCCAAGTACACGCGGTCAGATTTTCCGATGGAAAATGTTCGATGGGAGCTTGTTGTCGGAAATTCCGACCGTGTGTATGCTACATCGGAATTTCCGTCACACAAAATTTAAGATCTGGATCTCAAATTTTCGGACAACAAAATCCGTTCTTGTAAATTGTGTGTACAAAATTCTGACGCACAAATTTCCGCGCATGCTCGGAATCAAGCAGAAGAGCCGCACTGGCTATTGAACTTCATTTTTCTCGGCTCATCTTACGCGTTGTACATCAGCGCGTTCTTGATGTTCAGAATTTCCAACAAGATTTCTGTGACCGTGTGTATGCAAGACAAGTTTGAGCCAACATCCGTCGGAAAAAATCCTAGGATTTTGTTGTCGAAATGTCCAATCATGTGTACAGGGCATTAGAATGTTGGCCAGGGATGGAAAATTCACATCAGGATACTAGGAAGATCTCCAATGCTCATGACAATCAAGCGTGGATCATAGTGCCCAAAACGACATAAAGGAAAAGGACTATAATGAAGTACTGCTTGGTAAAAGTGTTTGTTGCGCAGATAAAAAAGGTACTTACAAGGGTTAGGTTAAAACAAGCATGAGTTTAGCAAAGGATTGCAATGGGAATCGCCACTGCTGGCGTACATTCCACCGAAAACCGAAAGTGACGTGATGTGGACTTGAAACCTTAAATTGCATCAACGTGTTTCGCCCTCCCACAAGGTGTCATCAAGGACCTAATTTCCGGTTAGAAGAGCTGTCCTTATATACAAGAAAATGGTCAACTCCCCCCTAGTCGGCCAATCAAATACCGCATGGCAGCCATTTTATTGGTTGGACAAACATGTCTCCTCGACAATAGTTTGATTCCCATAAGGGAGACTGGCGGCCATTATATTGGTTTGATATCTATTCCTCACTTAGTGAAGCTGGTTCCCACGGTTATAATAATTAATCCAAAGGACGTCACTCCAAATTAAACATTTCATCACATGAAAATACTATGAACTTATTATAGTTTTATTAAAGTTTTATTATTTGTATAGTTTTAGTCAGACTATCCTAGCAAAGGATGTAGTTTGACATTCTGCCTAAGTTTATGTTATTAGGTCAACCAGGTAAAGTCTATAGGTATCCAAGCTGAAGCTTGCCAGCTTCCTATATTATGAAGTTCACACAAAGGAATGAAAGCTAGAGAAAAAGAATTTTCTAGTATGAAATATGTGCTGAGGTTAAGGGACCACTATAGCGTAAAATATTTGAAAAAATATATATATAAGGGGGTGCCAACCCAAAACTCCCATACGTAATTTGAAGCTGCCACTTTAAGTTTTAATAACACTAAGAATGTATATGATTATAAAGATAGACGCTGCTTTTAGACTCTCTATCACCAGTGGCTGTCATAGGGACATCGGTCCCGATCAAGGAGAGCAGCCGCGGAGTCTTCTGTGCCCACCAGTGCCACCTACCAGTGCACAACAGTGCCACCTACCAGTGACTACCAGCACCACATACCACTGCCCACAGTGCCACCTATCAGTGCCCACAGTACCACCTATCAGTGCCCACAGTGCTACCTATCATGTCACCAATCAGTACCTCATCACCAGTGCTGCCTATCAGTGCCACCAACCTGTGCCCATCAGTGCCACCTACCAGTGCCCATCAGTGACACCTATTAGTTCCCATCAGTGCCATCTATCAATGCTACCTATCAGTGACACATATTAAAACCCCCTCAGTGGTGATCAAATACCACCAAAAGAAAGCTCTATTTGTGTGATAAAAATGATAAAAATGCATTTTGGGTACAGTGTTGTATGACCGAGCAATTGTCATTCAAAGTGTGACAGCGCCAAAAGCTGAAAAATGGCCTGGGCAGGAGGGAGGTTTAAGTGCCTAGTAAGCAAGTGGTTAAATCAGATTTTTTTGATTCTCATCAAATTTATTTTAATAAAATGCTTTTGGAGTAAAAATCTATCTAAAGATAGCTTTCTATTTAAGATACATTAATAATTTCGTTTATTCAGCATGAGTAAAGCGCTGCGTGAACTGTTGGCGCTATATAAATCGTGTATAATAATAATAATAGTAGATATGTAGCATGAGGCTGTATATTCTGCAATATTTACATTTTTGGTAAACTCATTCAATGAATCTAAACTCTGCAAGCTGAGATCACATGAGATGGGCACATTTTATGTTAAGGGGCATGCCTATTGGCACATTTTACGTTAAGGGGCATGCTGATGGGCACATTTTGTTGTGCCCATCAGCGTGCCACTTAACATAAAATGTTCCCATCGGCATGCCCCTTAACATAAAATGTGCCCATCAGAGTGACCCTTAACATAAAATGTGCCTATCGTCCCTTAACATAAAATGAGGGGCATGCTGATGGGCACATTTTATGATAAGGGGCATTCTGATGAGCACAACAAAACGTGCCCATCTGCATGCCCCTTAACATAAAATGCGCCCATCGGTGTTGCTCTTAAAATAAAATTTGCCCATCAGAGTGCCCCTTAACATAAAATATGCCCATCAGAGTGCCCCTTAACATTAAATGTGCCCATCAGAGTGCCCCTTAACATTAAATGTGCCCCTTAACATAAAATGTGCCCATCAGCATAACCCTTAACATAAAATAAGTAGCATGCTGATGGCCACATTTTATGTTAAGGGGCACTCTGATGGGCATATTTTATGTTAAGGGGCACTCTGATGGGCACATTACATGTTAAGGGGCACCCCGATGGGCACATTTTATGTTAAGGGACACTCTGATGGGCACAACAAAATGTGCCCGTTAACAAAATATGCCCAACAGTGTGCACCTTAACACGTTCTGCTCATCAGTGTGCATCTTAACAGATTATGCCCCACAACATACCTTGAGGGCACGAGAGAGCACATTTGGCGAGCTGCAGGGGGGCGGAAGCTGCGAGATATACCTCGCATGAGAGCCATGAGCAGGGAGCCGGGAGCCGCAAGCAGAAGGGGGCGGGGCACGTGTGACATCACGCCCAGTCGGGAGAGAGCGAGAGCCATGGTGAGGAGCAAGAGTCGGGGCGCACACACCTGACATCATTAGTTGCTGGGAAACTCGCAGTCCCAGCAAACCAATGACTGGTACTACACTGGTGGCCCAGCGGTCCAGGCATAAGCGCCCCGTGGGCTGTGCCTGGACCGCGGCCCACCATTTAATGACGACTGCCATAGACACACTCCTAAACCTTGTGGACAGCCGTCCCAGAAGAGCTGAAGCTGTTATAACTGCAAAGGGTGGGCCAACTCAATATTGAACCCTACGGACTAAGACTGGAATGCCTTTAAAGTTCATGTGCGTGTAAATGCAGGTGTCACAATACTTTTGGTAATATAATGTATATGGCCATACAGGCCTGCTAAGCCTTTAAATTATACCAACAAGGTAGACAGATTGGGTTCAGCATTTATCATGTACTCCTGTGCAGCTCTTCTCCCACATTCAATAGTAATTGATATACTAATAGTAAATGATCTACTAACGGCCAAAGCCAATGGACACTATTCTGTACTCCTACTCCTGGACCTTTCATGCAGTTGACCAGCCCCTTCTCAAAAAACTCCACGCCTTTGGTCTCTGTGACTGTACTCTTGGCTGGTTCTCTTCCTACTTATCCAACCTCATCTTTAGCGTTACTTACAATTCTACTTCCTCCTCTCCTCTTCCTTTCTCGGGTTGGGGTCCCCCAAGGTTCTGTTCTTTGACCTCTCCTCTTTTCAATCTACATCTCCTCCCTCGGTCAGCTGATATCCTCCCATGGCTTCCAATACCATCTCTACGCTGACGACACCCAAATCTGTCTCTTTACCCCTCAGCTCACTCCCTTAGTCTTCTCACGTATCACTAATTTACTAAGAGATATATCAGTCTGGATGTCACACCACTTCCTCAAACTCAATCTATCCAAAACCGACTTTATAATTTTTCCTCCCCCACGTGCCTCTTCCCCTGATTTCTCTGTCAAAATCGATGGCACAACTATCAGCCCATCCCCACAGGGCTCTAGGTGTAATCCTAGACTCTGATCTATCCTTTAAGTCCCACATCCAATCACTGTCCAAATCTTGTCGCCTCAACCTCAGCATCAACTCCAAAATATGCCCCTTTCTAACCAATGACACCACAAAGCTCTTAACCACTTCAACCCTGGAAAGATTTACCCACTTCCTGACCAGGCCATTTTTTGCGATATGGCACTGCGTCACTCTAGCTGACAATTGCGCGGTCGTGCGAAGATGTACCCAACTAAAATCGATGTCCTTTTTTTCACACAAATAGAGCTTTCTTTTGGTGGTATTTGATCACCTCTGCAGGTTTTTATTTTTTGCGCTATAAACAAATAAAGAGCGACAATTTTGAAAAAAAAAACAATATTTTTTATTTTCTGCTATAAAACATATCCAATAAAAAAATCGAATTTCTTCATCAATTTAGGCCAATTTCTGCTACATATATTTGGTAAACAAAAAGCATTTATTGATTTATTTTCCCAAAAGTTATAGCGTGTTGTGTTAGTTAATGCCAATGACAGCCTGCATCATACATACGTATGTACGTTTTGGTTCCAAAGTTCCACTTTAGGCTTCATTCTCACGAGGCGGATCCGCTGCCTCGGAGTCCGCCTCTGTCCGCCAGCTCAGCGGGAGGTCTCTCCATTGATCTCCGCTGAGCCGGCGGATGACAGGTCCCTCTCTGCTCACTGAGCGGGGAGGGGCTTGTCGAGCGCCGCTGGTTACTATGGAGAGATTGGACGAAAACGGACAGCATGTCCGTTTTCATCAGACCTCACCCGATCCGCCAGGGACGGATGCGAACCTAGGGGCATCCCCATGATTTTAGCAGATCGGACCGGGTCGGATGTCAGAGGACATGTCACCGCTGACATTCGTCGCTCCATAGACTAACATGGAGCGCCTGTTCAGGTCCGCCGACAAAACTGACAGGCGGACCTGAACGTTCCGACAGTGTGAAAGGGGCCTTAAGGTCATCTGAGTGGAGGTTTGGAAAGTTTTCTTGTTGTTTGGTCATTATTAGCAGGTTTTTTTTTAATATTTGCTTTTCATTTTAGATTTAGAAAGCAAATGGAAGTAAGAGAAATCAAAATTGACAACAGACACATTTTTCTTTTAATTTATCCTAAACTGGGTCACCTCCTGGGGCCGTTATGAAGAGGACAAAAGAGGTCTGATTACACAATACATTGCAGTGCCGCTCCTGAGGACAAATTTACCATTACACAACTTATCAAGAGTTATCATTTCCTCCTTTTGTGTGTCAGTCTGACAGCAACATTAGCATCTGTCCCTGTTTTCAGTGTCCTGTCCATACAATGGACTCTCATTCATTCAGTAAACATCTTAGGGAAGCTGGCCGCTTCGGTAACATGTGACGCAGTTTATTGCAAATCACCATAGGCAATTAAATAGAAGAAGAGGTTTGCTTTGTATAGCTATATAGGACAAGCAGCATAATTTTACTAGTTCTGGGCTTATAAGTTTATTCTTTTTATCTGCAGCCGCAGGATTTGAACTGTTTGGTAATGTACAGATTATAGCCAGCTCCACCAAAAATTCATGTTTGATAGTGTTGGGGCACCAGTGCATCAAATCACCCATTGCTTGTTATATGTCTAGAAGACTCCGTTACAGAGGCGTAACTAGAGTCTTCAGGGCCCCGGTGCAAGAAACCATGAAGTTTCTAGGTCTACAAAAGATCTCGGGCTAGAACCCATAGCAGCGAAGGAAAGAAAGTTATACGCTTGGGCAGGCATACACATGTATATAATATACATGTGTGTTTGTATATATTTTATATATGTATATATATATATATATATATATATATATATATATATATATATATATATATATATATATATAAAATATTGTTACATTGGGATTTTATGTGATAGACCAACATAAAGTGGCACATAATTGTGAAGTGGAAGGAAATGACAAATGGTTTTCAATTTTTTTTACAAATAAATATGTGAAAAGTGTGGTGTGCATTTGTATTCAGCCCCCTTTACTCTGATACCCCTAACTAAAATCTAGTGGAACCAATTGCCTTCAGAAGTCACCTAGTTAGTACATAGAGTCCAACTGTGTGTAATTTAATCTCAGTAAAAATACAGCTGTTCTGTGAGGTTTGTTAGAGAACCTTAGTGAACAAACAGCATCATGAGGGCCAAGGAACACACCGGACAGGTCAGAGATAAAGTTTAAAGCAGAGTTAGGTTATAAAAAAGTATCCCAAGCTTTGAACATTTCACGGAGCACTGTTCATGTTTAATCCATCATCCGAAAATGGAAAGATTATGGCACAACTGCAAACCTACCAAGACATGTCAGGGCCGAACTGACCTACCGGGATACCGGGACATTTCCCGGTGGGCTGCCTGCCCTGGGCCGCTTTGAGCTAAGCCGTGGCTGTGGGCGGCTGCAGCGCTCCCCTCCCTCCTCCTGTCACACTCACACACAGCAGGCATGGAGTTCAGTGTGAAAAGATTGGCCGGGCTGTGACAAAAGTCCCGCCCTCCTCCTAGACCAGCTTGTGTGATAGACGCAGTGTTCTGTCTATCACACAAGCTGGTCTAGGAGGAGGGTGGGACTTTTGTCACAGGCAGCGCAGCCGAACATTTCACATTGCCCAAGAGGGTTAAGGCAGTGCTGGAAAATAATGGTGGCCACACAAAATATTGACACATTGGGCCCAATTTGGACATTTTCACTTAGGGGTGTACTCACTTTTGTTGCCAGCGGTTTAGACATTGATGGCTGTGTGTTGAGTTATTTTGAGGGGACAACAAATTTACACTGTTATACAAGCTGTACACTCACTACTTTACATTGTAGCAAAGTGTCTTTTCTTCAGTGTTGTCACATGAAAAGATATAATAAAATATTTACAAAAATGTAAGTGGTGTACTCACTTTTGTAAGATACTGTATTCATTATACCTTTCTATCCAGCAGGTGGTGCTGCAGTGTTATAATGTGTATTCTATGGTAATGTAATGAGAGAAAGTGTTTGCTTTCCTCACTGTGTACTTGTATGCTCCTTGTTCCTGTTCCATGAAAAAACATGTTCTGATATTCCTCCATGAAAGTAAAGCGTATTGCTGTGTATAAGAAGCTTTCAGCACATAATTTCAATACTCTGCACAACATGTTGGTGGTAGCATCATGTTGTGGGGATGCTTTTCTTCAGCAGGAATGGGGAAACCGGTCAGAGTTGATGGGAAGATGGATGGAGCCAAATACAGGGCAATCTTAAGCCGCGTACACACGGTCGGACTTTTCGTCTACAAAAGTCCAACGGACGCTGACGGACTAAAGCTGGCTGGTAATCCGATCGTGTGTGGGCTTCTCCGGACTTTCAACGTACTTTTTTAGCCTCAAATCCGACGTACTTTAGATTTGAAACATGCTTCAAATCTTTACGTCGTAACTACGACGGACCCCGAAGTCCGCTCGTCTGTGTGCTAGTCCGACGGACAAAAACCCACGCTAGGGCAGCTATTGGCTACTGGCTATGAACTTCCTTATTTTAGTCTGGTGTACGTCATCACGTACGAATCCATCGGACTTTTGTGTGGTCGTGTGTAGGCAAGTCCGTTCGTTAGAAAGTCTGCCACAAGTCCGCCGCAAGTCTGCCGAAAGTCCTCCGGAAGTCTGTTGGACAGGCTGTCGGACTTTTGTAGCTGAAAAGTCCGACCGTATGTACGCGGCATTAGAAGAAAACATGTTAGAGTCTGCAAAAGACTTGGGACTGGGATGGAAGTTCACCTTCCAACAGGACGATGACCCTAAACATACAACCAAAACTACAATGGAATGGTTTAGATCAAAGCGTATTCATGTATGAGAATGGCCTAGTCAATGTCCAGACCTAAATCCAATTGAGAATATGTGGCAAGACTTGAAAATTGCTGTTCACAGACGCTCTCCATCCAATCTGAGCTATTTTGCAAGGAAGAATGGGCAAAAATCTCACTATCTAGATGTGCAAAGCTGGTAGAGACACCCCCAAAAATACTTGCAGCTGTAATTGCAGCGAAAGGTGGTTTTACAAAGTATTGACTCAGGGGGCTGAATACAAATGTACCCCACACTTTTCACATATTTATTTGTAAAAAATGTTGAAAATCATTTATCATTTTCCTTCCACTTCACAGTTATGTGCAATTTTGTGTTGGTCTATCACAGTGATGGTGAACCTTTTTGAGCCCGAGTGCCCAAACTGCAACAAAAAACCAACTTATTTTTTTTCAAAGTGCCGAGTGGCGCTATGAAAAAGGTATACACCGGTCAGTGCAGGGATAGGCACGGACCAACGCTGTGATGGACATTAGAACTTAGTGAAGGACACCAAGGTACATTTCAAATTAAAACCATCAAAAAACACAGAGACCGCAGACATACTACAAGAGTGGATCAGAGACCGCAGACATATTACAAGAGTAGATCAGAGAAAGCAGACATACTATAAGAGTGGATCAGAGAAAGCAGACATACTATAAGAGTGGATCAGAGGCAGCAGACATATTACAAGAGTGGATCAGAGAAAGCAGACATACTACAATAGTGGATCAGAGACCGCAGACATATAACAAGAGTGGATCAGAGACAGCAGACATACTACAAGAGTGGATCAGAGAAAGCAGACATACTACAATAGTGGATCAGAGACCGCAGACATACTACAAGAGTGGATCAGAGACCGCAGACATATAACAAGAGTGGATCAGAGACCGCAGACATATAACAAGAGTGGATCAGAGACCGCAGACATACTACAAGAGTGGATCAGAGACCGCAGACATATAACAAGAGTGGATCAGAGACCGCAGACATATAACAAGAGTGGATCAGAGACCGCAGACATACTACTAGAGTGGATCAGTGAAAGCAGACATACCACAAGAGTGGATCAGAGAAAGCAGACATATTACAAGAGTGGATCAGAGACCCCAGACATACTACAAGAGTGGATCAGAGACCGCAGACATACCACGAGAGTGGATCAGAGACAGCAGACATATTACAAGAGTGGATCAGAGACCGCAGACATACTACAAGAGTGGATCAGAGACCGCAGACATACTACAAGAGTGGATCAGAGACCGCAGACATACTACAAGAGTGGATCAGAGACCGCAGACATACTACAAGAGTGGATCAGAGACCGCAGACATATTACAAGAGTGGATCAGAGACCGCAAACATACTACAATAGTGGATCAGAGACCACAGACATACTACAAGAGTGGATCAGAGACTGCAGACATACTACAAGAGTGGATCAGAGACTGCAGACATACTACAGGAGTGGATCAGAGACCACAAACATACTACAAGAGTGGATCAGAGACCACAGACATACTACAAGAGTGGATCAGAGACCGCACCTGAACAGTTACAAGCATGGCTCCCAAAGGCAAAGGAATGATGGGACTTGTAGTTCTGCAACAGCTGGAGGGCCACAGGTAGAGCACCCATGTTCTGGAGTCTGTTCTCCCGCCCTGACCCGCGCTGCCTGGCATTCCACAGAGGGACTCCCAGCCCCTCCCTCAGAGATTACTCCACTGCACTGCAGGAGTTAGGACGAGTGGGGGGCTCCGTGTCCCGGCCAGACTTACACGGTTACACGCAGCCTAGGTAGGAGAAGAGACTGAGCAGCATTGACGAGCGGAGTCATCAGACTCATCAATAATATGAAAAAACTGTCCGCGGAAACAGCGTCCTGGCGTGCCCACAGAGAGGGCTCGGCGTGCCAGCTGTGACACGCATGCCATAGTTTCGCCTTAATTGGTCTATCACATAAAATCCCCATAAAATGCACTGTGAAATTCCAGTTTTCTCATCGCTTTCTGTCCCAACAAAGGCCACCAACACATATAAAGAGGGTGAATTTGTCACCGGGGACAAAAATGGCAATATAAAATCTGCAAGGGGTTCTAACCCTTCCCTACTCTATGCAAAGCTAAAAGGTTTTGGATTTCAATATAAGCAAACTTTTCCAAATGTAAAATGTTCTTGAGCAGAGAGTCTGAATCAGTAGTATAATTACTCTAGGAGGTACTTGTTGACAGATCGCCCCTATAGGGTACTGGAGACTACAGTTTTACACTTACTCCATGTGCGTTAATGCCCCTCTGCGGCCAGAGGTCATACCTTACTGCAGAGCCCCACTCATAGAAGGACCTAATCTTCTCCTCAGCTGGCAACATTAGTCTGTTCCTATCTGTCCCAGCACAAGACTACATAATAATTTCGCAGAACATTGATTTACTTCCACAAGTTTTCAGCACACTGTACCATTAAACTTGTCCAGCCTGAAGGCAAAAAAGGAAGCCACCTTAGTTCTATTCACATCACCTTGCAAACCATAGTTCAGGCTCAGTCCTTAGGAGTGGTCTGTCCAACAACAGGGCCTACGATTGGGCCCCTTCACTAGTAAGGTGCATGAAATACCAAGCCATCACTTACAGAACCTCCGCCACCAGCCACCACCGCTTCCATACCCAAGCTGGCTGCTTCTCCTTCCTGTCACATTCCATTCCATAACTTCTAGGGTCAATTGTGTTATACACTCTTATTGTATAACCTGCAGGTTTAATCAAGGCAGATATTCTCTATTCCCCATTTCTTCTGATACTCTATGAATAAACTTGTTAGCTACACTCTGTTCCACTTTCCAGTATCTGAGACCAGCAGCAACTCTTTTTTTTAGCAAGAACTGTATTTACTGAATAGAGTACATGTTGAGGCAGTCCAGTTTAGGTGACATGGCAATCTTGAATACAATGCTGTCCTCTCACATTTTGTCCTCTCTTTTATTTTGTCTCAGTACTGCAGCTATCCTCCAACCTCTCTCTGTCACTTCCTATCTACATGCATTCTAACTTTAGTTGCAAGTCACTGCTCCTGACTGGCTTCATGATAGTGGCAACTGCGAGTGGTCCTACTCTACACAATGGAGTTGATTTACTAAAACTGGAGCGTGCAAAATCTGGTGCAGGTCTGCATAGAACTCAATCAGCTTCCAGTTTTTTTGTCAAAGCTAAATTGAATAAAGTTGAAGTTAGAAGCTGATTGGCTAACATGCACAGCTGCACCAGATTTCACACTCTCCAGTTTTAGTAAATCAACCCCAATGTGTGTTGGAATGGCCAATTATAGACTTATTTTGGAGCATTTGCAACAGGGTAACAATACAGGAGCACAAATGCCTTAACAACAACCTTCATGGAAGGGATCATCAGGTACAGTCTTTTTAACTAGGGTTCTGTGGAGCCTTGGGGTTCTCGCAGTGACTACTAGAGGTTACTTGAGCAGTAAATAATGGTTTGATTTCCCACCTGATGGCTCCTGCATAGTTCCAATGCTGACAACAGTCAACAGGGGGCAGTACACTGACAGGACATTCTTTCCATTGACCACCAATGTAAGGGGGCACCCATTCAACTGGCCTTCATTGTAGAGAGGCAATTCTTCTATTGACCGCCAATGTAAGGGGGCACCCATCCCACTGGCCTTCATTGTAAGGAGGCACTTCTTCTATTGGCCACCAATGTAAGGGGGCACCCATCCCACTGGCCTTTATTGTAAGGAGGCACTTCTTCTATTGGCCGCCAATGTAAGGGGGCACCCATCCCACTGGCCTTTACTGTAGGGAGGCACTTCTTCAATTGACCGCCAATGTAAGGGGGCACCCATCCTACTGGCCTTCATTGTAAGGAGGCACTTCTTCTATTGGCCACCAATGTAAGGGGGCACCCATCCCACTGGCCTTCATTGTAAGGAGGCACTTCTTCTATTGGCCGCCAATGTAAGGGGGCACCCATCCCACTGGACTTCATTGTAGGGAGGCACTTCTTCTATTGGCCGCCAATGTAAGGGGGCACCCATCCCACTGGCCTTCATTGTAGGGAGGCACTTCTTCTATTGGCCACCAATGTAAGGGGGCACCCATCCCACTGGCCTTCATTGTAGGGAGGCACTTCTTCTATTGGCCACCAATGTAAGGGGGCACCCATCCCACTGGCCTTCATTGTAAGGAGGCACTTCTTCTATTGGCCACCAATGTAAGGGGGCACCCATCCCACTGGCCTTCATTGTAGGGAGGCACTTCTTCTATTGACCGCAAATGTAGGGGGGCACCCATCCTACTGGCCTTCATTGTAAGGAGGCACTTCTTCTATTGGCCACCAATGTAAGGGGGCACCCATTCCACTGGCCTTCATTGTAAGGAGGCACTTCTTCTATTGGCCGCCAATGTAAGGGGGCACCCATCCCACTGGCCTTCATTGTAGGGAGGCACTTCTTCTATTGGCCACCAATGTAAGGGGGCACCCATCCCACTGGCCTTCATTGTAGGGAGGCACTTCTTCTATTGACCGCAAATGTAGGGGGGCACCCATCCTACTGGCCTTCATTGTAAGGAGGCACTTCTTCTATTGGCCACCAATGTAAGGGGGCACCCATCCCACTGGCCTTCATTGCAAGGAGGCACTTCTTCTATTGGCCACCAATGTAAGGGGGCACCCATCCCACTGCCCTTCATCGTAGGGAGGCACTTCTTCTATTGACCGCCAATGTAAGGGGACACCCATCCCACTGCCCTTCATTGTAAGGAGGCACTTCTTCTATTGGCCACCAATGTAAGGGGGCACCCATCCCACTGGCCTTCATTGTAAGGAGGCACTTCTTCTATTGGCCACCAATGTAAGGGGGCACCCATCCCACTGGCCTTCATTGTAAGGAGGCACTTCTTCTATTGACCACCAATGTAAAAGGAAAAGGGCACTTTTATACTGATCATCATTATAAAGGAACACTTTTCTGCTTACCTCCAGTGAAAGAAAAGCACTATGCCACTGACAACCAAGAATGAAAAAGGTAATTTCTCCATCCAGCACTGATTTAAAGGCGCACAAACATTTTTACTGTTGGTTTGTCTGCTCTGGGTGTTCATATCTTTACTTTATTGTCATATCTACAACTTACTAGTCATGCTAATATACAATAAGCTGTAGATATAATAACATTTGGCAGGCATTCCCCAAGACTGGAAAATCATTTTGAGGATATCGCCATAGTACAAAGTAGGGATGAGCTTCAGTTCAGCCAATCAGGGATCAGGGAATCTCCTGCCCTCAGCTCATTTGCCCAGCAATGACATCTAGCTTCCAGTTTCAGACTGAACCCAGGTCATTGACCAGCTATTATTATAATGAAAGTGGTTGTAAACCTCAGACATGACATATGAACAAAGCTTACTCCCTCTATAGCGTGTACTTGTCTCTAAACTAAAAGTGTAATTTCTGACAGCTGCTTCATTACTCTGCTATCAGCATGAGTCACTTCTGACATGTTTTCCTGACACCAAGAGAAAAAAGGTGACAGGGGAGGGACCTCAAGCTGATGGACAACCTCAGCTCTGTGTGCTGCATGAAGAAGGTGTGTCCCTTCCCTCCAATCAGCTCTCACAGCTCTCCTCACTGAGTTCTGCAAAGTGAAACTACAGCTCTCTGCCCCCTTTTTTTCTGACAGCTCAGACAAGCTTATTAATTCAGCACTTTGAACAGATGTGGAGAACAGAAGGCTGCAGATAGACAGGTACAACTTACGTAGGAGGATTTCTTTCATCTCTGTGTATCACCTGAGGATTTTCATTTCACTGTGTACATGTAAGGGTTGCCAGGGTAAGGGTTTACAACCACTTGAAAGCTGCAGGCAGATTGAAAATACATTAATATGTTAAAGCTTATAAGAGATTTTAGTGATTGGATTTAGATCTACTTTAAGTATGATGGCGCAATAGCACCACAGAAACTCTCCACTGCCTATTGTTAACAATCCTGTGGAATTTTGCTTCTGTGTGTTAATAAGAGTGGATAAAGTCTATAATACCTCTGAAGAAAGGAAATGACATGACCTGTTATTGTGTAAAGAATTTGGCACTGAATGCTCCATAATACCTCTGAGGCTTAATAAAGTTAAGGTGCCAAGTGCAGACAGTTCATTTGGTAACGATCAAACACAGTGCAGGTACTTTTCCACTCAGGAGCTCAGACACAAGTAAACAAAGAGAATAAATATTCCTTCTCCTAATAGAGGGTCTATGTTAACGGGCCCACACAGGACCCTATCTAACCACCTTTAGATGAGGTCATACATGCAGAATATTCTACAGTTCCATATGCTGTTATGTACCTACCAACTTTCTTAGGACTCATTCACACTATTGGTTTAGGGGCAGCAAAACCCCATGATCGAGCCATGTTTTTACTGCCCCCCCAACTGCTTCCCCTTTAGCTACAAAGGCAGCAGCCAGAGGTGTACATAAGCAAAGCATTACAGCCATGGCAGGAATTTCACCCCATGTCACACCCATTGAGGTCAACCCATTCAAGTGAATAGGGCTGCTCGGCAAGCACCCCCTCAACCAGGCCATGTCGAAAAGCTGCAGCACTGATCAGTGTATTCTGACAGTGGAGGAGTCCCTGCTGTCAGAACACAATAGTGCAGCGGGGAGGATTCCTCCATCCATGTGTTGAATGTGTAGATGAGGTAAGCCGCTCCGTTTTTTTCAAGTCAGCCCAGTGGCTGATCAGAAACAACCTGACCCATGTATGCTCAGCTTAAAGTGATTGTAATGCCCCGTACACACGATCGGACATTCCGACAACAAACTAAAACAGAATTTTTTTCAGACGGATGTTATCTCAATCTTGCCGTCGAATGTAGGACTCGGTCCTGCCCCCCACGTCATTGGATTTGATTGACAGAAGCAGGAGCCAATGGCTGCGCTGCTATCAATTTATCCAATTAAGAGCCGAGAACACGCCGGGCAGAGAGACAGCGCGTCCCCGCCGGGTCAAGTTCTAGGGCTCAGGTAAGTAAAACGGGGTGCTGGGGGCCGGTCACTGCCAGGTGTTTTTTCACCTTAATGCATAGTATGAATTAAGGTGAAAAAACAGAAAGGTTTACAACCACTTTAATCCCCTGCTTGGTGATGGTAAGTGAGGGTTAAAGGAGTTGTAAAGTCAGAATCTTTTTATCTTAATGCATTCTAAAAGCCTTCTGTGTGCAGCAGCTGCCCTAATACTTACTGGAGCCTAATCTCTGTCCAGCGATGTCCAAGAGTGTCTCGGTCGTCCGGGACTCTCCCTGATGGGCTGAAACGCAGCAGCGTCGCCATTGGCTCCCACTACTGCCAATCAAAGTCAGCTAGCTAATCAGGAGAGAGAGGGGGCGGGCCGAACCACACCTCTGTGTCTGAATGGACACGGGGATCTGCAGTTCGGCTCGGGTGCCCCCATAGCAAGCTGCTTGCTGTGGGGGCACTCGACAGGAGGGAGGGGCCAGGAGTGCCAAAAAGGGCACACAAGAAGAGGAGGATCTGGACTGCTCTGTGCAAAACCAACTGCACAGAGCAGGTAAGTATAACAAGTTTATATTTATATAAAAAAAAAACAAGACTTTACAATCACTAGCCTCGTACAAACCACTAGTTTTTTTTTTTTTCATTCAACCCAGCTGGTTGTACAAAAAAACGGACAGCTTAGGTCGGAGCCGCTGTACTAACAATCCGATGTTAGTACAGCAATCTCCCCTGCTGAGCTATTGTGTTCTGACAGGGGGACGACCCCCCGTCAGAGCCCTCCTGTCAGTGATCTCAGCCACTGGCTGAGGGTGCTGATCGGCAGGCGGTCAGCAGACATTTTCCGGTCATGAGTCTTCGGCTTCTGTTGGACCGGCTGCCGTACACACGGGCCGAATGTCGGGTAGTTTCTATTGAACCAGCCATTTCCAGCCAACATTGGGCCTGATGTGAATTTACAATGTTTATGTAAATTCACGGCGCTTTATAAGTACCTGAAAATAAATAAATTCTGCCCGTGCGTACTAGGCGCAAAGGATATGTAAACATGTCATACTTCCTCTGTGCAGTTGGTTTTGCACAGAGTGGCCCCAATCCTCCTCTTCTGGGGTCCCTCAGCGGCGCTCCTGGCTCCTCCTCTTCTCGAATGCCCCGTTGGAGAGCCGCTCTCCCTTGGGGCACCCGTGCAGGCACGCTCCCGCGTCCTGCTGCTGCACCCATTGACACAGACAGCAGGACTCATGCCCACCCATCCCATCATGTCATTGGATTTGATTGCCAGCAGCGAGAGCCAATGGCTGCGCTGCTATCAATCTATCCAATCAGAACCCGAGACAGTGGCTGGAGCTGGTGTGCTTGTCCCCGTCGCTGGAAAGACCGGGTTCAGGTAAGTAAAAGGGGGGCTCTGGGGGGCTGCTGCATCACAGAATGCATTAAGGTGAAACAACGTGAGCAGGGGCGGACTGACCATTGAGCAACTCGGGCACTGCCCGAGGGCCCTGGGCCACTAGGGGGCCCCATCAGGGTTGACAGCCTCAGCAAAACCAGGGAAGTATGTATAAATCTGTGTTTTTTTTACATCTGTCTGTGTATACTGTGTGTACATGTATGTGTATACTGTGTGATTGTATACTGTGTGTGTGTATACTGTGTGGCCCCATAATCTCTGATTGCCTGGGGGCCCCATAATCTTCTATTGCCCGGGGGCCCCATGAGTTATCAGTCCGCCCCTGAACGTGAGGTTTACAACTCCTTTAAGGGTAGGGCACAGGTGTCCTGTTGTAATTCCCTCTGAAACCACTAGATGCCCCCCTAGCCATAAGTCAAGGAATGGCTCAGGAGTTGTTAGTATTAAAGGCCTGGCTGTCCCTGCCAGTAGAGGGGCACCATGGGAAATCTGGCTTATCTATAGTAAAGGCGGTAACCCCCCCGGGGTCTCGCTCTATATGTGGAACATGTAAATAGTTGGGCCTCCTTCCTTTAGTTTCTCCTTAGTGGTAACACTGTGAGCAGTGTGAGGAATGTATTTTCCAGGACTGCTCGTATTCCCCTGTCTTGGGATGCCAGACTCTGAGACACCCCCAGGGGCGGACTGATAACTCATGGGGCCCCCGGGCAATAGGAGATTATGGGGCCCCCCAGGCAATCAGAGATTATGGGGCCACACAGTATACACACACACAGTATACAATCACACAATATACACATACATGTACACACAGTATACACAGACAGATGTAAAAAAAACACAGATTTATACATACTGTCCCTGGTTTTACTGAGGCTGGCAACCCTGATGGGGCCCCCTAGTGGCCCGGGGCCCTCGGGCAGTGCCCGAGTGGCTCAATGGTCAGTCCGCCCCTGGACACCCCCAATGTGAAAAACGGGGTCCACCACCTTCCAGGGTTGGCTGAAGGATGCCGATACCTTTGTTTCTATTGATTTAGAGAACTGTGAAAAGACATTCCTGGTGTGGACTCCTCCTTCTCCTAACCTCCATATGGGGGAAGTCTTATTAAAATGAAACTTGTGGCCAAAAGGCAAATCATCAGCCATTGGTGTAAAGAGGTGTGCAGAGAACGGTCAGCGGGTATTGGGTGAGCCAGGGCGGGTCACCCACAGGCATCCCCACATACAAGGGAGAGTAGTAGTAGTTTCCCTGGGGTTCCCATTGTATGCAGTATTAACCCCGAAAGCAAACATTTATTATATTGCAGCTTACCAATTCAGTGGAGGCCCACTGTATGTAGGGATGTAGCCATCCTCTTGCTTGCTCCAGAGATGGACTGTGGGATTTGCAGTGTGAATGGAGCGGTGCACATGACCACAACTAACATGCACTGCTCCTTCCAAACACACAGAGGGGGGAGGAGGGGGTACAGGAGCTCAAGGAGGATGATACCAGGAGAAAAACACAACTAAAAGGCAATTTCATGAAAAATCGATTACAGGGCCATTAAAGTGATTGTAAACGATCACCTTGTAAAACAACCCATTCAGTATAAAATAGAAATGAAAGGCAAAACATTTGTGTATAGATATAAAAATACATAACAAATGCCTTTTTTCCCTTTTTTTCATAAGTGTTTACAAAATTCCCTCTGTTCTCAGCTTTATAAGAGCTGGGGGAGGAGAAGCAGCAGCACACTGAGCTCCCCATTGAATGGCTGTGCAGCGGGGGGCGTGTCAGGACAAGTCTGATCATTGGAGGAGAGCATACAGTACTAAGTTCCCAGCACAGCTAGAGAACTGATCACTGTGTGCTCTCCTGCTTAGTGTGGTCAGTTTGGAATAGGAAAATAGAGGGACTGACAGGAACATCAGGGATTTCACACAAAGGAAGCAATACAAAGAGAACAGGATACTTTCTCACACAAGTACATGGTACACCAGGCACATATCAGGAATATGCAAACTTTGCAGTAACAAACACTTTAAGTAGGGGATGTGTATTGATTATTTTTGGGGTAATAAGGATATTGTTTAGTGTCACTTTAAAAAGTGAAACCCAAGTAAACCCAGCATTTCATATTCCTGATATGTGCCCGCTATACCATGTACTTATATGAGAAAGTCTCCTGTTCTCTTTGCTGCTATTGCTACCTTTATGTGGTGTTCCTGTCAGTCCCTCTGCTTTCCACACTAAGCAGGAAAGCACACCATGGTCAGTTCTCTAGCTGTTCTGGGAACTCAGCCTGCTTTCCTCCAATAATCGGACTTGTCCTGACACGCCCCCTCTGTACAGCCTTTCACTGGGAAGATAAGTGTGTTGCTGTTTCTCCTCCCCCAGCTCTTATGCAGCTGACAATGGAGGGAATGTGAACACTTTTTTTTTTTTTTTAAAGGAAAAAACCTATTTATAATGTATTTTTTTTTTGTTATATACAGGGCTTTTTTTCTCAAACAATAGGTGCTGGAACTTAACCACGGCCCCACAAAACCCCTCCCCCCACACACACCTTCCAAATCACATCAAATAGTGGGTGTGTTTAGTCAAATTTCACGAAAACAGTAGGAGGGTCTTAAAGGGGCATTAAATACCAGGATTGCATTACATACAGAGTGCAGAGTTAATGGGGGTTACATACAGAGTGCGGAGTTGTCACTTGTAAACACAGAAACCAGACTTCTGTGTTTACAAGTGATTGTGGTGAACAGGCAACAAAGGGTCTGAGCCAGAGGTGGTGGAACTGAGTTCCACCAAGTTCCCCCTGAAAAAAAGCCCTGGTTATATATATATATATACACAAATGTTTTCCCCTATCATTTCAATTTTAAACTGGATCACTTTAAGTCCTCTTTGCTGTTTTTTCTGGGTTGCTGTGATTTGAGCTCCAGGCATTATTATCTTAGGTGCACAATCTGTTGTAGGTGGTGGGAATATATCCAGGGAATGACAGGAGGGGGGACACATGCCTGCCTCCAAGTGAGCTTTTAGAGCACCAGAATCCACACTTCCCCAAAGGGGACAGAAGTACTCATTAGCGCCCCCCTTGGAAATCAGGAAAAAATGATAATTGCAAGCAATACTTTGATTTTTCTGCTATTACTGAGCTGTTTATGACAGGGCTCGTTTAAAGTGAAGTTTTCCTCTAAATTCCCCAGAAGACACAAGCATCTCAAGAGCCTTATAACAGCGATCTCCGCGTGCGTCGGCGCCATTCGCAGTGTGAGCTTTGTATTGAATCAAGTTATTACTTCACTGGCCACAATAAAAGGTGACACCATATACAAATAAGACACCATGTCACCGCTAGAATATTCATTTATTTAATGTTTGTTGAATGACTAAAGTCATTAGATGTGGAAAGGTCTGTGAAGCCAATGCTAACAGTAACAGAGGGTTGTATTCTCAGCTACATAACAGAGAATCCTGCAAATAATAGGCATGGGCTGCAGGCATTTGTTTTGATTTCTTCAGGAGAACAGCTATATACACAGATGAAATACACACAGTATATGAGAGTGCGTTTACCAGCCAAAGGATTTCTATTTCTGTCCATCCAGTCCTGGGATTCACACTGCTGTGCCACACAACAGGACCTCATCTTACTCTGCTGCAGTTGCACTTTTGCTTTCAGGCATTCTCCCTTTCCCCACCCTGTGACCGGACACTTAAAGGAGAAGCAGCACACTGATGAATTCATCTTTCTGACACTCTGCTCTCTTCTGCTATCAGCGTGAACTGCAGCACACCTGACTGGCTCCCTGTGCTGTTTCTCTCTTCCCCTATCTGAGCTCTGTTGTACAGTAGACTACAAGTGGCAGAGACAAACCAAATGAAGATACTTATTGGATTATTGGAGGAAAGCAGGCTGAGTTCCCAGCATAGTTAGGGAGATGACCATGGTGTGCTCTCCTGCCTAGTGTGGTCAGTTTTTAACAGGAAAGCAGAGGGGCTGTCAGTAACTCCAGGGATTTCACATAAAGGAAGCAATACAAAGAAATTCGGGTACTTTTTCATACAAGTACATTACATTTTAAAAGCACATGTAATATTGTATTAGTGATTAGCTGCATTCATTTGTATTTTTTACATCTGTCTTCAGCTTTAAAGCCCTACTCAGGGAATGACAAAAACTGCTCTTGCAGTGGGCTTCCCCCCTGCACTGTAAGTGTTGCCCACAACAGTAAAATCAGTCTGTATATGCAGTATAACCTAGGTATTAACCTAAGGGGTTAATCCTCAGCATTGTGTAAAAAAGCTGTTTGATCCAGTCTTCTCTGATCCTCCCCTTCTACTACTGTCCCCAATCCATCTCCTGATAGAACAGGGCCTTGGAGGCAAGATGCGCATGCTCAGTTTGGTGTGCCATGCTACAGTGTTTGTTTTTTTTTCTTAGGAGAGTGCATGTGATCAGCACAGGGCCAATCAGCCCTGTCCAGACAGAGGGTCAGGGGTCCTGCAGCCTCATAGGAGAATGAATACTCCTCCTGCAAGCTTTAACCACACACTGATAGAAGTCACAAGACTGCTATATACCGCTGATGAGAAAAGGTATTTAGCAGTTTAAATTTAGTAAAATAATTGCATTTCCATGTTCTGTGTACTGCGGGAGACCAGATATAGTGAATGCTGGGTCCAGGGTTTAAAAACACTTTAACTTTAGGGGGCGAGGAATAAGACGTAATACAGATGTTACTCCTCGGCAGGTCCTGGTGCTCTCCTTGGTTCCAGTTTGTGGGCAGTCTCTCACCACTCTCATGTACAACCTCAATGTGACTTCTGGGTATGTCTACCTATTTTATTCATCGTAGAAAAAGGGTATTCCATTTCCCAAATTCATATAGAAAGCAATACGATAATAAATTTAGTTAAAAAATCATATTCAAAAACTGACATTAATTAATAAGCTATTTACGTTAAAATGCCCAATAAAAACGTAATATTAGCCTGTCGTCACTTTGTGATGAAGACCTCTAGTGGACAAAAAGTACATTACTGTTAATCCAAGAAAAATACATGTAAACATAAAAAATGCAATACATATAAAGTTACATGGATAAAAAACATGGATAAAACCATAAAAAAAAATATATAAATGTACACATGTACAAATTAAGAATTGTCAATAAAGCCATTGATTTCAACCTGATCAGAAAGTGTTGGTGGGAGTAACCAGTGACAAAAGGCCAAGAAAAATTGTTTTGCTCACTGTTCCTTTTGGGTTTCTCAACTAAAAGTTGTTTTCTATCCAATTGCTCCACTATAGTGTATCATCAATTACTATCCAGGTGGATTATACCTTGGGGTTTTTTCAGGACAAACTGGGCTTTCATTTGGTGGTAAATGGTAATGGATATCTCCTGATTATTTTTATTTTTTTTATTAGGACACTAGGAAAACTAGCCCAAAATAGTAAAAATAATAAAATAAAAAAAGAGAGACAGAGAGACAATCTTTCCTCTCCATTCACAGAGAGACACAAAGGGGCGTTGACTTCACTGTGACTGACCGCCAATAAGAGGCTATCACAGCGATCAGGTGAGTTCCGGGTCCTGACCATTAGTACAGGACCCAGGGTTCACGGCTGAGACCCCTGTATCTGTGCTGAGAGCGCGCTGTCCCAGCACAAAGACAGATCCGCATATACAGTGCATGAAAGTATTTACAGCGCTTGACTATTTCCACATTTTGTTAAGTTACAAAATTGATTAACCACTTCCCGACCGGCGCACGCCGATGTACGTCGGCAGAATGGCACGGCTGGGCAAATGGGCACACAGGTAAATCCCATTGAATTCCCCGCCGTGCCATTGCGCGCGGGCCGGCCGGGAGCTCCGTGAGTCAGGTTGCGGGTCCCGCAGACTCGATCTCCACGGGGATACCCGCGATCGCCTCACGGAGAGGACGTACGGGGAGATGCCGATGTAAACAGCATCCCCCCGTTCTGCCTATTGACAGTGTCACTGATTTCTGCTCCCTGTCATCGGGAGCAGAGATCAGTGACCTGTCACAGCTAGCCCATCCCCCCTACAGTTAGAAAACACTCCCTAGTACTGACTTGCCCCCTCCCCGCCCCCTAGTGGTCACTGCCAGTGTTATTTACACAGGAATCAATGCATTTTTATAGCACTGATTGCTGTATAAATGACAATGGTCCCAAAAATGTGTCAAAAATGTCCGACGTGTCCGCCATAATGTCGCAGTCACAATAAAAATCGCTGATCGCCGCCATTGCTAGTAAAAAAAAAAATTATTAATAAAAGTGCCATAAAACTATCCCCTATTTTGTAAACGCTATAACTTTTGCACAAACCAATCAATAAACACTTATTGCGATTTTTTTTACCAAAAATATGTAGAAGAATATGTATCGGCCTAAACTGTGGGAAAAAAATGTTTTTTAATTATTTTTTGGGGATATTAATTATAGCAAAAAGTAAAAAAATAATGTGTTTTCTTCAAAACTGTCGCTATTTTTTTGTTTGTAGCGCAAAAAATAAAAACCGCAGAGGTGATCAAATACAACCAAAAGAAAGCTCTATTTGTGGGAAAAAAAGGACGTCAATTTTGTTTGGGAGCCACGTCGTACGACCGCGCGATTGTCAGTTAAAGCGACGCAGTGCCGAATCGCAAAAAACACTCTGGTCAGGAAGGGGGTAAATTCTTCCGGGGCTGAAGTGGTTAAATTAATTATTTTCTTCAAAATTCTACAAACAATACCCCATAATGACAACGTGAAAGAAGTTTGTTTGAAATCTTTGCAAACCTATTAAAGGGTAACTCCACTTTCTTGGGGAAAAAATAGCAAATAAAGAAAAAATAATATAGCGCATATAATTGCGACACTAATCATATTGTAATTGAAAGTTATTAAAAATGACCTTTCCTTTTCAATCTGTAGCTCTGTAATTTTCTGAGAATGCAATGAAATATGGCTACCTGGAGCTGTTCTGTACACGGAGTGTGTACTGACCACTCCCTAGAAACATAATTTCCTGCTTGTGTGATTGGCTCACCAATTTTCCTAGAAGTCTGCCTAAGATACAAGTCAGATTTCAGGCATCATCTGCAGCAAAAATCTCATTTTTGGACAGATACTTTCAATAGGAGCACATCTAAAGGGATGCAGGCCCAACAGATTTCCTCATTAGTGCCCTGCAGCTGCACACCTGACAGCTAATTATGAAACCACTCCCATTAGACCCACTCAGTATAGAGGCACAGACAAATACACAGGGATTTCTTCAGAATAACAAAAAGTAGGAATCTGCAACAAAGGTTGTTATAACCCTTGCAATGTACATTGATCACCCAGAGGGGAATGTTTTTTTCTCAACAAAAGTGGAGTTACGCTTTAAGTAAATAAAAAAACAAACAAAAAAACACCTGTACATAAGTATGCACAGCTTTTGCTCAATACTTTGTTGAAGCACCTTTGGCACCAATTACTGCCTCAAGTCTTATTGAGTATGATGCTACAAGCTTGGCACACCTATTTTTGGGCAGTTTCTCCCATTCTTCTTTGAAGGACCTCTCAAGCTTCATCAGGTTGGATGGGGAGCGTCGGTGCACAGCCATTTTTAGATCTCTTCAGAGATGTTCAATCGGGTTCAAGTCTGGGCTCTGGCTTGGCCACTCAAGGACATTCACAGAGTTGTCCCATATCCACTCCTTTGGTATCTTGGCTGTGTGCTTAGGGTCGTTGTCCTGTTGAAAGATGAATCTTCACCCCAGTCTGATGTCCAGAGCGCTCTGGAGCAGGTTTTCATCAAGGATGTCTCTGTACATTGCTGCATTCATCTTTCCCTCGATCCTGACTAGTCTCCCAGTTCCTGCCACTAAAAAACATCCCCACAGCATGATGCTGCCATCACCATGCGTCACTGTAGGGATGGTATTGGCAAGGTGATGAGCGATGCCTGGTTTCCCCCCAGACATGATGTTTGCCATTCAGGCCAAAGAGTTCAATATTTGTTTCATCAGACCAGAGAATTTTGTTTCTAATGGTCTGAGAGTCCTTCAGGTGCCTTTTGGCAAACTCCAGGCAAGCTGTCATGTGCCTTTTACTTAGGAGTGGCTTCTGTCTGGCCACTCTACCATACAGGCCTGATTGGTCGAGTGCTGCAGAGTTGGTTGTTCTTCTAGAACAGGGGTAGTGAATTAAAATTCACTGGGGTCAAAAAAATTGTCTTCCAGCGGGGGGTCTGAGTATCATATTGGTGCTATAACTCCACATGATATCCGCTACATCGCAGCCTCCTGTGCACGTCACAGGCCCCTCATCTCAGACTGAAACCCCCATTACAGACTGGTCCCCCATCAAAGACTGACCCGCCAACACAGACTGACCCCCCATTGCAGAGTGACCCCCCATCACAGACTGTCCCCCATCACAGACTGTCCCTCCATCACAGACTGACCCCCCCATCACAGACTGACCCTCCATCACAGACTGATCCCCCATCACAGACTGACCCTCCATCACAGACTGATCCCCCATCACAGACTGATCCCCCATCACAGACTGCCCCCCCATCACAGACTGACCCCCCCATCACAGACTGATCCCCCATCACAGACTGCCCCCCCATCACAGACTGCCCCCCCATCACAGACTGGCCCCCATCACAGACTGCCCCCCCATCACAGACTGGCCCCCATCACAGACTGACTCCCCATCACAGACTGGCCCCCCCATCACAGACTGACTCCCCATCACAGACTGGCCCCCCCATCACAGACTGGCCCCCATCACAGACTGGCCCCATCACAGACTGCCCCCATCACAGACTGATCCCCCAACACAGACTGCCCCCCCATCACAGACTGGCCCCCATCACAGACTGCCCCCCCATCACAGACTGGCCCCCATCACAGACTGACTCCCCATCACAGACTGGCCCCCCCATCACAGACTGATCCCCCATCACAGACTGCCCCCCCATCACAGACTGCCCCCCCATCACAGACTGACCCCCCCATCACAGACTGATCCCCCATCACAGACTGATCCCCCATCACAGACTGCCCCCCCATCACAGACTGACCCCCCCCATCACAGACTGATCCCCCATCACAGACTGCCCCCCCATCACAGACTCCCCCCCATCACAGACTGGCCCCCATCACAGACTGACTCCCCATCACAGACTGCCCCCCCCATCACAGACTGGCCCCCATCACAGACTGGCCCCCATCACAGACTGGCCCCCATCACAGACTGCCCCCATCACAGACTGGCCCCCATCACAGACTGCCCCCATCACAGACTGATCCCCTAACACAGACTGCCCCCCCATCACAGACTGGCCCCCATCACAGACTGCCCCCCCATCACAGACTGGCCCCCATCACAGACTGACTCCCCATCACAGACTGCCCCCCCCCATCACAGACTGGCCCCCATCACAGACTGCCCCCATCACAGACTGGCCCCCCCATCACAGACTGCCCCATCACAGACTGATCCCCCAACACAGACTGCCCCCCCATCACAGACTGCCCCCCCATCACAGACTGGCCCCCATCACAGACTGGCCCACATCACAGACTGGCCCCCCCATCACAGACTGCCCCCCCATCACAGACTGGCCCCCATCACAGACTGGCCCACATCACAGACTGGCCCCCCATCACAGACTGACCCCCCATCACAGACTGACCCCCCATCACAGACTGACCCCCCATCACAGACTGACCCCCCATCACAGACTGACTCCCCATCACAGACTGGCCCCCATCACAGACTGGCCCCCATCACAGACTGGCCCACATCACAGACTGACCCCCCATCACAGACTGGCCCCCCATCACAGACCTCCCCTCGATAGTAGACTGCTGTCCTCATAACAGCACAGCATACCCTCCTCCCCACAGAGCCCTACCTTATTCACACAAGACAGAAAATAATGAATTTAATCCATTTTGGAATAAGACTGTAACATAACAAAATGTGGAAAAAGTGAAGCACTGTGAATACTTTCAGGATGCACTGTATGTGGCCCCACAGAAAAAAGGCCAGTCCAGTGGGGCCACATATATGCGTACTGTCGGCGTGAAGGGGTTAATGTAAAATAATATCTGATGGTCCACTTCAGACTGATGAAACTTTTATATAAAAAGTGATAGGGCGATGAATGGATGGATGGTTTAATGGCCAGACGGTTTCAGAAACGTTATATTTAGCTCCAGTTTTCACACAGTTTCATATTTGTTTAGTCTGGGTTTAGAAATTGAAAAGTCAGACCACAATGTAGGCTTCCATGACTAACTTGACATTTTGAAATATCTGCACCTTTCTAATGTAAGCGAAAAACACTCCACCTACGTGTAACCTAATTGTGTGACTTACTGTCTCAGAGATAACAACAGGCACACATATCACACAAACAAGCCCCATTCATAGCGGTTTCACTGTATGCAGATTTTCAAACAGCTGCACAGGAACCGGTGGTTGGAATGGTGTCTGGCCTTTCACAATATCACTGCTGCTATTATGATAGGAATTTATAGATGAACGCAGACTTCTGCAGTGCATGCCAACGTACATGCTCTATGTGTGCTGTATGGCGGAGCTATTCATTGTGAAAAGCATTGTCAACGCATTGTACAATACAGCACAACACACCATTTGTAGAGTGTTGCGTTACCAAAAAAGGGTCATGTATGTTTATTCACCCGGTGTTAGGGTGAACTTCTACTTTAATGCTTATATGTAACATAAGCATCTGAACAAACCCAGAAAAAAATCATTAAAAATAAACTATTAAATCATATATGTGCTTATCATTTTTTTTTTAACTTTGACACTTTTAATTTGTTTATTAAGTTTTATATGCATATACTGATAAGCACCGTAAACATAACATGGTCTGACGCATAAGCGTGCGCAGCCTGTTGCATTAGGGTGTGCACCCCAAAGTTCAAACACACACACACACTATATATATATATATATATATATATATATATATATATATATATATATATATATATATATATATATATATATATATATATATATATATATATATATATATATATATATATATAATATATAATATATATATATATATATATATATATATATATATATATGGCGGTAGAGCAGTAGATGGTGTCAGTAGGGCAGGGATTGGTGTCAGTAATTTATTTTTATTTTTTATTATTATAACTTTTTTAGAATTGTATTATTTTTTCCATAATTTACTATTATTATTATTATTATTAATTTTTTTTTACAATTTATTAGGAGCCCCATTGGGGGACTTTTGTGAAATATCAAGGGTCTGAACAGCCTCACTTTTGAGACAGAGAAAGGGACTGAGGACAGAGATTTCCCAGTCCCTTTCTCTGCAGCCAAGCTAAGGGGAATCTGCACAGCACAGCGTGATTAGGGTGTGCCCGGGCACACCTGGCACACCCTGTGCGCACGCCTATGGTCTGACGATTGACAGTGTAGCATAGCTGTCTGAAATAACAAGATAGAAAAGTGGAGTACAAAAAAAAAACAGAAAATTGTATCAAATACTTACCGTAATTTCCCTTTCCTGATGCCAATCCATGGCAGCATACATGTGGTAATAGCCCTGCCTACTTCTGCCCACAGGACACAATGCAGAGCTACAGAGAGTTAACAGCCCATTCCCTGTACATCGCTAGGAACGAACTGGGTGGGTTTAGAATAGTGTCATGGATTTGTGCCAGGAAAGGAAAATTACGGCAAGTATTTGATACAATTTTATGGTTTCCCGGAACTAACATGGCAGCAGACATGTGGTAGACCAACACCTAGCTATCGGGGGGGGGGGGGGAGCTTAAGCAAATCCTATCTAATAAGTAAGTGAGTAAGCTTTCACCTCCTCACCAAAGTCAGCTGTATTGAGGACTACTGAGCCCATCAAAAGTGTTGAATCTACGCGCCAAAAAAAGGACCCATTTTGCTGTCCTGTCTATCATGTTGGTTGACATACCTGTGGAAGGTGGGCTGTTGTGTGGCTGTTAACTCTTTATAGGTATCCACTGGTTCTGTGGACAGAAGTAGGCCGGGCTACTACCACATGCATAATGCCATGGATTGGCGCCAGGGATGGAAAATTACAGTATTTGATACAATCTTCTGGGTTTGTTTTGTACTCCAATATACTATCTTGTTATTTGAGACAGCCATGATACACTGTCCATCTTCTGACCATGTTATGCTTATAGTTATAATGCTTATCAGTATTTGCATATGAAACTCAATAAACAAATTGAATGAGAAAAAAAAATATGATAAGCACATACAGTATGTCACAAAAGTGATTACACCTCTTACATTTTTGTAAATATTTTATTATATCTTTTCATATGACAACACTGATGAAATGACACTTTGCTACAATGTAAGGTAGTGAGTGTACAGCTTGTATAACAGTGTAAATTTGTTGTCCCCTCAAAATAACTCAACACACAACCATTAATGTCTAAACCGCTGGCAACAAAAGTGAGTACACCCCTAAGTGAAAATGTCCAAATTGGGTCCAATTATCCATTTTCCCTTCCCGGTGTCACGTGACTGGTTTTTGTTACAAGGTCTCAGGTGTGCATGAGGAGCAGGTATAATAAATTTGGTGTTATCGTTCTTACTTTCTCATACTGGTCACTGGAAGTTCAACATGGCACCTCATGGCAAAGAACTCTCTGGGGATCTGAAAAAAAGAATTATTGCTCCACATAAAGATGGCCTAGGCCAGTGATGGCGAACTTTGGCACCCCAGATGTTTTGGAACTACATTTCCCATGATGCTCATGCTCTCTGCTGTGTAGTGGAGCATCATGGGAAATGTAGTTCCAAAACATCTGGGGTGCCAAGGTTCGCCATCACTGGCCTAGGCTATAAGCAGTTTGCCAAGAACCTGAAACTGACCTGCAGCACGGTGGCCAAGACCATACAGCGGTTTAATAGGACAGGTTCCACTCAGAACAGGCCTCGCCATGGTTGACCAAAGAAGTTGAGTGCACGTGCTCAGCATTATATGCAGAGGTTGTCTTTGGGAAATAGATGTATGAGTGCTGCCAGCATTGCTGCAGAGGTTGAAGGGGTGGGGGGTCAGCCTGTCAGTGCTCAGACCATACGCCGCACACTGCATCAAATTAGTCTGCATGGCTGTCGTCCCAGAAGGAAGCCTCTTCTAAAGATGATGCACAAGAAAGTCTGCAAACAGTTTGCTGAAGACAAGCAGACTAATGACATGGATTATTGGAACCATGTCCTGTGGTCTGATGAGCCCAAGATAAACATATTTGGTTCAGATGGTGTCAAGCGTGTGTGACGACAACCAGGTGAGAAATAAAAAGACAAGTGTGTCTTGCCTATAGTCAAGCATGGTGTTAGGAGTCTCATGGTCTGGAGCTGCATGAGTGCTGCTGGCACTGGGGAGCTACAGTTCATTGAGGGAATCATGAATGCCAACATGTACTGTGACATGCTGAAGCAGAGCATGGTCCCCTCTCTTCGGAGACTGGGCCATAGGGCAGTATTCCAACATGATAACGACCCCAAACATGCCTCCAAGATGTCCACTGCCTTGCTAAAGAAGCTGAGGGTAAAGGTGATGGACTGGCCAAGCATGTCTCCAGACCTCAACCCTATTGAGCATCTGTGGGGCATCCTCAAATGGAAGGTGGAGGAGGACAAGGTCTCTAACATCCACCAGCTCCGTGATGTCATCATGGAGGAATGGAAGAGGACTCCAGTGGCAACCTATGAAGCTCTGTTGAATATTGACACTTTGGGCCAAATTTGGACATTTTCACTTAGGGGTGCACTCACTTTTGTTGCCAGCGGTTTAGACATTAATGGCTGTGTGTTGAGTTATTTTGAGGGGACAGCGGGAAGGCATTTTTCAGAGCTGTGTGAAGTTGGCACCCCAATGTTTGTAAAACCTAAATAAAAATATAACATTCGTTTGTGCCAAACATTCAATTTAATGCAAGCCCCGCCCACTTTGCACCCCTTGTTGCTAAATTTTAAAGACAAACACGCCATTTGTTTGTGTCGCATTTGTGCTGGTTTGTGCGGCACAAAATAAACGTTTGTGCCGCTTTGGTTTCCAAGATATTGTGCGTTATATGTTGCCAAACCACACTGACTTTACACCTCGTTATTAAATCTTACATACAGAACTTACAGAACCTACAGAACTTACAGCGCTACCGGCGCTGTTTCACAGAGGCAGCTTGAAGCTCTCTCAAGCCTACGTGCCGGATTACTGTCTTTAAAAAAACAGTTTTGACGGTGACCGCTTCCCCTGCATTATTACTTTGTGCAGTCATCAGTGACTAGTTTACCAGACCATGGTGCCATCCCTATCTACATAATGTGTATATGCCGTGAGACTTTTATGCTCTAGGCAAAGATCCACGATTGGTTCTATTAAAGGGCCGTTTTAAAACTTTATGTTCCCCTGTGGTCACACTATGGCAGCGATGTCCCTCATATATGAGAACCCCCCGGTTTGAAATCAGCAGCAGTTTGTCATTCTGTTGAAGTATTTATGTCGTATTGGTGCACTACAGCCTGAGTCCACCACAATCATTGCCTTTAAACTCCTGAAGAAGCTCGTATTAGAGCGAAACATGTCGAGCGGCAGATTGTCATGGCACCTTTAAGTAGTTGCTTTATGTTGCACTGTTTAATGTGAATGAATCTGGGTGAAACTGCCTATGTCAAATTGTTTTTATAACCATGTCTCATTCTCCATGTGAGGCATTGATATTTTAATCGTGATTCAATAAAACAGTAATTTTTATTTAATATGATTGTACAGATTCTTTGAATTTTTGATTATATTGTTGATTTAAACAGCACCTTAAAAGTCCCTGGGGAAAATCCTTTCCCCTCCCCCCTCTTTTTAGGCAAATCAGCCTTTATTCCCAGTTCATTATTAACTATAGGATGTGGTGCTTTCAGTTGACTATCTCTGTCCTCCCTATATCTTACAGAACCTCTAGTCAACTTGGGTTTCCTTAATGTAATGCTCCTCCCATTGTACCGGGCACTGCACTTCATACTGTACCCTGGAAAAGGCAGTATTAGAGCTTAAAGGGGTTGTAAAGGTAAAAGTTTTTTCACCTTAATGCATTCTATGCATTAAGGTGAAAAAACTTCTGACAGAACCGCCGCCCCCAGCCCCCCCGTTTTACTTACCTGACGCCTCGAAAGTCAGCTTCGCGTTCCCGACATCTGTTCCTCCGCTCACCCTGGCCGCTGATTGGCTGCAGTGGATGGATTGAAAGCAGCGCAGCCATTGGCTCGCGCTGCTGTCAATCACATCCGATGACGCGGCGCGCCGGGGGGCGGGGCCGAGTGATACAGCGAGCGGCTATAGCCGCCGGCTGTATCACGGGAGCGCGCCCGCAAGCACTCACCACCGTGCGAGAGAGCTCGCATGAAGGTGGTAAATGCTTGCGGGGAGGAGCTGAGACAGCCGCCGAGGGACCCCAGAAGACCAGGTTCGGGGCCACTCTGTGCAGAACGAGCTGCACAGTGAAGGTAAGTATGACATGTTTGTTATTTAAAAAAAAAAAAAAAAACACCTTTACAACCCCTTTAAACAGCTTTTTGCTTGATGGTTTCTCTGCTACCTCAGGGAATCCAGGGTAAATTCATTTTAACCTCTTTAATTGTATTTATTATATTAATCATTATGCAATGTATGCAATTGCAGTGAAAACAATACATTTGGAATAGGTGTGTTTGCTGTTTGTGTCAGTGTGTATACAAACTATTGCAATACTAGCTTTAGCAAGACAACCTAATATAGTGGTCAGGTGGCAACCCTAGTTGTGTTAATAACTGATGTCCCCATGTACTGTATACATCCTGTGTTCAGGGTTAGCCAGAATATACCGTATATACTCGAGTATAAGTCGTTCCGAGTATAAGTCGAGGCCCTAATTTACCACAAAAAAAAATGGGAAAAACTTTTTGACCCGAGTATAAGACGAGGGTGAGAAATGCACAGCTACTGTAAGTGGAAAAGAGGGTCAACAATGCCCATTTGCAGCATCACTGTGCCCATTTGCATGCCTTACTGTGTCCATTTGCAGCCATAGGTCCCCTGAACTTCAAACTCGGTAGTTAAGGGTTCCTAGATGCCCCCTAGCTGCAGCCAAAATTTGGGGTCTCTGAACCCAAAGGGTCCCGAAATGACATTGCTGCAGATAGACACAGTTGACCGAATTTGGGGCCCCGTATCTCGGGGCCACTTAGTGCTAAGAACCCCAAATTTGGTGTGCAAACCCAGTGGAACTAGCACCATAACATTTCCAAAGCTGGGGTTTCTATCACCAAGTGGCCCTGAGATACAGGACCCCAAAAATCAGTTCAGAAAATGTCAAGCACTTTTCTGCAGCAGAGAATGACATTTTCTGAACCAGTTTTGGGGCCCCGTATCTCAGGGCCACTTGGTGCTAGGAACCCCAGCTTTGGATATGTTATGGTACCAGTTCCACTGTGTTTGCATACCAAATTTGGGGTTTCTAGCACCAAGTTTTCCTGAGATACGGGGCCCCAAAGTCGGTACAGAAAATGAAATTTTTTGCTGCAGAAAAGTGCTTGACTCAAGTATAAGTCGAGGGGGGCACTTTCAGCACAAAAAAATGTGCTGAAAAATTCGACTTATACTCGAGTATATACGGTAAAATCATTGTAGTAACACACAGAAATGCTTTAAACCTTTCCTGTCTACACACAGGGTAATCAAGGGCATTAGGGTACAATAAACACCTTTTATTCTATGTATGCACTGTGCAAAATGTGTTTAGAAAATAAATTGTAAAAGTCTTTTCAGACTGTGTCACACATGGCAGTGAAAATTTCTGCCTTCGCACACCTATGTGCTGAAGTGACTGTAGTCACTAATTTTTTTATTTGCAATGCACCAACAGCATGAGGCCTAAATTCAACACACAACGCATGAGCAGAATTTGCAAAATACGAGTTTACAAAGGTGCACAAAATATGCATCTTTGTAAATATGTACTTACTGTCTATTCGTACATAATCATTCTAGCACTATGCAGGCCCAGAATGTATAGCAAACTTTAAACGCATATGTGCATTTAGGCAAGTACACATGCGTACATGTGTAAAACGCTCATGATTTACAGACCCAGATGCACCTTTGTTCCTTTTTCTGTGCACATTTGTTAGCGATGCAAAAACACAGCCCCATACGCAGCTGTGTGCATGGGGCCATGTATTTCTAAAACCTAATGGGTGTAATTAAATTGCATTAGTTAACATTTCTCTACAATTTCCAAACTCATTATATACTGCTGGAGTGAAAAATCGAATATGTTATTATTTATGGTATTGAGGTATGAACATGCACTACAGACCAGTGTTCATTTTGAAGTCAAATTTCAATTTTATTTTAGTCTTTTGACTAAAATGGCATTTTAGTTTTAGTCATATTTTAGTCATCTCAGTTGTTTTAGTTTTAATCGTATTTTAGTCAACTAAAATAGTATTCATTTAGTCGACTAAAATGTTTTAGTCGATGAAATTAACACTGATGAACACTACACTAATTAGTACAGAATTTTTTTATGCCCATGTGAATGAGGCATCAAACAGGGTCTACAATAAATAAATATAAGTGGCTTTTCATAAAATACTTTTTTAATTTTTTTTTATATTTTTTAAATATTTTTTAATACTACATATTTTTTAAATAATTTTTTAAATATTTTTTAACACTACACAAATTAGTACAGAATTGTTTTATGCCCATGTGAATGAGGCATCAAACAGGGTCTACAATAAATAAATATAAGTGGCTTTTTATACAATATTGCACAGTTTACACTACATTGACTAAATTGAAATTCAGTATTATTCCTATAGTAGGACGTGTAAAATTTGACATTTAAATTGTTTTATTTCTTTTCAATCTTAGTTTATTTCAATAGAAGGATATAACAGGAAGAAAAAGTACTTTACAGTATAATATTGCATAAATTATACACAGAACAATACGGGGAACTTTTACTATACACGCACAGGAATATATGCTTTGGTATACAGCTTCTGGTGAAAAACTTTATTATCACATTGTATATAGAGGACTTTAATGTATAAGTAGGATAACATGTGTGGGGGAACCATCTTATATCCACCTTTGTAATTTCACCCGTTAGTGTCATCAGGAAGTTCCTCCTACTTAGGCTGGAACGCTGTGGGAATAACTCAATCATTTATTATAAATATTCATGTTATTGAGCAATTCTGAGCATATGATCTTTGTTTATATATTTGAGTGTCTGGTTCAGTACCTAGTTAAAAGGAGACAGAGAGAGAGGAAGGAATAATATCAAGTAGAGAGGTAAGGGAGGGCTACAAAAGTGTGTAGCACCCCAGCATGGCTACTCGGCGGGAGAAGATGGGACATCCCTGACCCATATGAGTAAGTCATCGGAGTAACGAAACATCGACCATGAGGTCCAGGTGGTGGAGAACTGTTCCTCCTTCCCCGCTTCCTGCGCCAGCAGGCGCTCCAGATCCCTTATCCGATCCACTTCGACAGCCCAATCACCCAAGGAAGGCACATCCATTGTTCTCCAATGTCTGGGGATCACTGTCCTGACTGCAGCCAAAAAGTGGCGCAGTATGTCTTTTTTAATCAGCTTGAGTGGGCCCGGAAGCATAGATAGTAGGGCTATCTCTGGTGTGGGCTTAAGTGAGGTCGCCATCAGCCTGCTGTATAGATCAAAGATCTTTTGCCAAAGTTTCCGAATTGGAGGGCAGGCCCACCAAATGTGGAGCATTGTCCCACTAGAGGACAGGCATCTCCAACAAGTATCTGATAGAGAGGGATTAAACCGTTGGATAGTCACCGGGCATCTGTACCACCTTGTTAATAACTTGAACCCTTTTTCTTGAGTCTTAGTTGCCAAAGAGATCCTATGTGTTAGGATAAAGCTTTTTTGCCAATCGGCAGGGGAGATGGAATGCTGTAGGTCTGTTTCCCATTTCTGCGTGTATGTTGGAAGGTCAGGGGTAGATATGTTCAATAGAAGGGAATATAGCAGTGATACTACATGTGTTGGCGGGGCTGGTTGTAAGAGCAGCTCATCAAAATCTGTCGGGTCATCTAGGATTTCTGAAATGGGGGAGAAAGTACGTATGTATGACATTAATTAACTCCTTTCTAACCACTTGATTGAGGGCCCCGGACCTGTCTGGGGGGGTAGGTCTGGTCTCAAAGATGGGTCAGCACGTAATACCTGTGCTAAACGTCTATGACTATCCCTATTCCAGGGTCCAAATCTCTCTTCATCCTCCGCCGGAGGGAAAGCCGGAGTCCCAAAGAGATAAATTGTTTTATTTTTAAACATGTTTACGCTACTTGTAAACATGCCTGCAGCATTGTAGATTTCAATGCACTTGCCACATCTGAGCCTCCATTAGCATGCTATGTTGCAAGTTATAAGTGCATGTTTGTGAGTATAGTAGGCCAAGTTTCAAGAAAAAAAGAACAACCAATTACAAAAAAAATGTAGTATTAGAATTAAACTGCAGTGTTGTTTAACAATGACACTTAGGGGGTTATTCACTAAGTAGCCGAAGGATGAGCCTAATGCCGCGTACACACGAGCGGATTGTCCGACAGAAAAAGTCAGACGGAAGCTTTTCATTGTCTATTCCGATCGTGTGTATGTGATCGTGTGTATGTGATCGTGTGTATGTGACGAACCAATTGCTATCGGGAAACCCGCTCCTCTGTATGCTGTTCCGATGGACCAAAAACGACGCATGCTCTGAAGCAAGTACATGACGGAAGCTATTGGCTACTGGCTATTGCACTTCCTTTTTCTAGTCCCGTTGTACGTGTTGTATGTCACCGCGTTCTGGACGGTCGGACTTTGGTGTGACCTTGTGTAGGCAAGACCGCTTGAGCGGAATTCCGTCAGAGTTCCTTCGGAGAAACCTTCAGAGTTTATTCCGACGGCAAAACCGGTCGTGTGTACAGGGCATAAGGCTCGGATAAATCTATCGGCTTGCTGAGCCTGGTTAAACCCTGAATGGTTGCTGTATGCACCATGCCCAAAAGTGCCTACAGCAGTCAAAGGCAACCAAAGGAAGGACCGCATGTAGCTGGGGTGAACAAACATGCTCCAACTCCATTTAAAAAAAAAATGTCCACCGATGTAATCCACACGTCAATCACATCCAGTGATGTAGATTCACGTCAATCACGTTGAAAGACGGCCGCCGACTTGGCGAAAGAAAAAATTCCCACCGTCTGCCGACACGACCGATCCTGTCAAACTCTTGCCACAAAATGACGTATGTAAGATTTAATAACGAGGTATAAAGTCAGTGCGGTTTGGCAACATATAACACACAATATCTCGGAAACCAAAGTGGCCTCAAATGTTTATTTTTGCGGCACAAACCAGTACAAACGCGGCACAAACGAATAGCGTGCTTGTCTTCACAATTCAGCAACATAGGGTGCAAAGTGGACGGGGCTTGCTTTGAATTGAATGTTTAATATCTCAGAAACCAAACTGGCACAAACGCATGTTTTTGCGGCACAAATCAGCACAAATGAAGCGTATATTTTTATTCAGGTTTTACAAACAGCTGTTTTCCAGGCCTTAGAAATTGTTTGTTTTGCTGCTGTGAGAACACGCAGCAATAGTTTGAAAGTGTACTTGTCTATGTCCAGGGGTCCTGATGATCAAAAGGGCGTATTGAGCAGAAGGAATGAAGTATCTGAAAGTATCTCTGAAAGTTCAGAAATTATCCAATAAATGCCATTCCAAAAATGATGCACTACAGGACAGGTCCACCAGCCTTGGGTGGAGTATCTTGGGACATAATGTGCAACTCTAGCGGGGACTAAATACCAGTTAGTTAATACTTTGTAGTTGGTTTCCACAGGGAAGATATTGATGGAGCAAGATTTAGCTGTCTTCTAAACATGGGTTCAATCCTGAGTGGCCAACTCTGTGCCTAGATCTGATGACTATTTATGAGTATATGTGGGAAAACGCTAGGAGGAGGTAGCTAAGAGCTGAGAATGAACAATGGAGATCAGACCAACGGCACGGTATTCTGAGGCACATTTGGGTTAAAAGGAGGTGAGTATCCTGGGCCAGTCTGGATACGGGATATTAGTTTTCTAAAAATATTTAATTTATAAATATCAAAAGTTAGCTGTGCGGTATCTTTTCTTTGTGTTTCAGTAGTGCAAAGGGCTTAACCCCTTGTGATTACCATATTTTATACATTATTTACCTGTAAAAACCTCCCTTGTATAGTTATCCAAAAGCGCTGAGACAGCTGCTGGGCACCACTTTCATGGATGTAACAAGATAAATTCAAATTACAATAGGTTTATTAAAATACAGACTCTGGTTCACGTTTAACAAACTACAGCATAAAACATCACTCACAGCAAAGAGGCCCCCAGGAGAACATATTAGCCAATTACATTTACAACATTGATGTCCACATGAATACCCCAATGCATTTCGACCCATTCTGGTCTTCTTCAGGGGGATTTATATTCTAGGGAGATATATCAAAACACTAATAAAGGGGAAATCTTCCAAGGGGGACACTAGTTCTGATGACAACCAGGGATTCCCCTACTTTGGAGTGATTTTCTCTCACTTCCTGTTTTGGCTATGGGACAGAAAGTGAAGAAAAATCTCCATAATGAGACACAGATGGCACTTTCCTTGAGTTACACTTTAATTCAGGCTTTATATTGGTGCAGATTCCTATAATAGAGGATAATAAACGTGGTGCATTTAGTTATGAGTATTATCAGCAGGGTTTTATAGAAGGGTACGAGACTTCCTTTCGCTCTGCTTAGAGGCGGCTCCTGGTTTGCGCAGTGAATCACTGTGTGGTTACTTTTCTCATAAATGGATTTTGGCAGGAGAGATCTGGGAACTCCTCATTCTTCCAGACCCAGCCCTCCAGCAGATGGACACACTTCATTTGCGGAAATACACAACGATATGGAAAGACTATTTCAGAACTGATAATCCCGCAGGTCCACTATACACAAACAAAGGCAAACAATCTCCGTCTGATGAGTCGTTTTTGGCTTCTCAGTCTAAAGGAATAGTGTATGCTTTACAGGGTGCAACAGACGTAGTATGGTTAGAATAGTATGTTCCCTGGCAAGGCTCCCTTGCTGAGTAGTGTGATATACGTGGCTCGGCTCAGGAATGCTGAACTACTTATTGAGAACAATATGTGACCCTAGGCTGCGTTCCAAACAACGGCTATGTCAATGACTAACCAGGAGAAATATGAATGAGGATTTCTTTCTATTTAAAGAGGAAGTAAACCCTAGCAGATTCTCTTTAAAATATTTTCATTTTAAAAACCTTCATTTGATTTGTAATCGTTAGTTTGTTAAAAAAAAAAATCGCAATTATTTTCCACTGCAATGATGAGCGAATTTAAAAGGAACAAATTTAAAAAGGAACAAATTTCTACCAGTGAATGTGGTTCTTGTTTGGGAAAATCAGATTATTCCAAAATCTAATTAGAAAAGTAAACGAATATTTAAAGTGCTTTCGAACAACATTCATCAAGTCATCCGATGTACTGAGAATTTTTATTTGTTTGAAATTCTACTAGTGTAGGGCCAGTTTAAGCCATGTAAATCATGGCATTAGCAGCCCTGCAGACCTGACACCATGGGATGGCATTATGTAATTAGAAAAGCATGGTTCCACAACCTTCACACCTCTTCCTGTTTAAGGTGACGGTGCTAAAATTGCGTGAAAAGTAAGTAGTTAAATGCCTCTTGGGGGTTTAGGAAGGAATTTTCCCCCATTGCAGCAAATTGGACCATGCTTTATTGGGAATTTTTGCCTTCCTCTGGATCAACTGTATAAGATTGTGCATATGGAGGTTGTCTGTTTGTTTTTTTTTCTACTGCTTGAACTACAGTCAGGTCCATAAATATTGGGACATCGACACAATTCTAATCTTTTTGGTTCTATACACCACCACAATAAATTTGAAATGAAATGAACAAGATGTGCTTTAACTGCAGACTTTCAGCTTTAATTTGAGGGTATTTACATCCAAATCAGGTGAACGGTGTAGGAATTACAACAGTTTGTATATGTGCCTCACACTTTTTAAGGGACCAAAAGTAATGGGACAATTGGCTGCTCAGCTTTTCCATGGCCAGGTATGTGTTATTCCCTCATTATCCCATTTACAAGGAGCAGATAAAAGGTCAAGAGTTCATTTTAAGTGTGCTATTTGCATTCAGAATTTGTTGCGGTCAACTCTCAATATGAGATCGAAAGAGCTGTCACTATCAGTGAAGCAAGCCATCATTAGACTGAAAAAACAAACCCATCAGAGAGATAGCAAAAACATTAGGTGTGGCCAAATCAACTGTTTGGAACATCCTTAAAAAGAAAGAACGCACCGGTGAGCTCAGCAACACTAAAAGACTCAGAAGACCACGGAAAACAACTGTGGTAGATGACCGAAGAATTCTTTCCCTGGTGAAGAAAACACCCTTCACAACAGTTGGCCAGATCAAGAACACTCTCCAGGAGGTAGGTGTATGTGTGTCAAAGTCAACAACCAAGAGAAGACTTCATCAGAGTGAATACAGAGGGTTCACCACAAGATGTAAACCATTTGGTGAGTCTCAAAAAACAGGAAGGCCAGATTAGAGTTTGCCAAACATCTAAAAAAGCCTTCACAGTTCTCTTCAACATCCTATGGACAGATGAGACCAAGATCAACTTGTACCAGAGTGATGGGAAGAGAAGAGTATGGAGAAGGAAAGGAACTGCTCATGATCCAAAGTATACCACCTCATCAGTGAAGCGTGGTGGTGGTAGTGTCATGGCGTGGGCATGTATGGCTGCCAATGGAACTGGCTCTCTTGTATTTATTGATGATGTGACTGCTGACAAAAGCAGCAGGATGAAATCTGAAGTGTTTCGGGCAATATTATCTGTTCATATTCAGCAAAATGCTTCAGAACTCATTGAACGGCGCTCCACAGTGCAGATGGACAATGACTCAAAGCATACTGCGAAAGCAACCAAAGAGTTTTTTAAGGGAAAGAAATGGAATGTTTTGCAATGGCCAAGTCAATCACCTGACCTGAATCCGATTGGGCATGCATTTCACTTGCTGAAGACAAAACTGAAGGGAAAATGCCCCAAGAACAAGCAGGAACTGAAGACAGTTGCAGTAGAGGCCTGGCAGAGCATCACCAGGGATGAAACCCAGCGTCTGGTGATGTCTATGTGTTCCAGACTTCAGGCTGTAATTGACTGCAAAGGATTTGCAACCAAATATTAAAAAGTAAAAGTTTGATGGATGATTGTTAATCTTTCCCATTACTTTTGGTCCCTTAAAAAGTGGGAGGCACATATACAAACTGTTGTAATTCCTACACCTTTCACCTGATTTGGATGTAAATACCCTCAAATTAAAGCTGAAAGTCTGTAGTTAAAGCACATCTTGTTCATTTCAAATCCTTTGTGGTGGTGTATAGAGCCAAAAAGATTAGAATTGTGTCGATGTCCCAATATTTATGGGCCTGACTGTAGATGGACCTGTGTCTTTTTTCAACCTGACTAACTATGTAAATACCACAAATAGAATGATATGACTGAAAGGTATTGTCTGCCAATAGTGATCAATCACAATACAAGACAATACATAGCAAAAACCGTACCAAGCTGGAAGGAACATAGTAGAGTCACCATAGGGCTTATAAAAACCGGTCTGGCCATCACTGGCTAAAACACCAAGTTAGATGCTTTCAAACATGCCAATGTTTGAATAGTGGGTCACGAGTTAAAGCAGAACTTCAGTCATTTTTTCATCTTTCCATCTATTAAATCTTCTGCCCTTGTTAATAGTAAAACTTTTTTTTTCTGCCAGTAAATACCTCATACAGCCCACTTCCCGATTCTTGTCTGGTAAAAAGCCTAGGCTTATGACATCATGCACAGCTCTTTCTCTCACTCTTGTGAGAGTTTGCCAGGAAGGGGGGGGGGGGGGGGTTGAGTCATAAGAGGGCCAATAAGAGCTGCAGAGCTGGGGGTGTGCCTCTGTGTAAATTCAGGACGTGAACAGGCAGCAATTTCAGCTGCCCACAGTTAAAATGACTGCAGCCAGTCTTAGTGGAGGGAGATTTCTGCAGCATATTTGGCAAGTACAGAATCACAGTATATATAAAATAATATGCAAAGTGGTTGGAGGCAAACTTCAGAATGGCAAAGATGTTTTTATTACAATTTATGTGAGAAGACTGCAGTTCTTTTTTAAATGATAAACAAGTATGCTTAGCCTTAAATCATACCTCTATCTCTTAAAAAAAACACTCTAGGTGCCTGCAAGTCATATCAACATCTTCTCAGACCACTCCGGTGCCCCAAACCCCAGGGGCGCCTTATTACACAAACATTAACATCAGCCATAAAGTTAAAGGTTTGACCCACCATTTAAAAGAAGTTTACTTGCAAAGCAACCGGAGATTCCTACTATTCCATTCAAGAGATGGATTATGAAGGATTTAATTTTTTACAGATTTACATGAACAATGGGGGTAGCCTTATAAGATCTATAAATGAATCAGCATGATGGCGTGCTCGTTGGAGACACACTAGGTAGAAAGAAGTTGCTAGTTCTCGTTTTTTTTTTTTTAACTGGCTTTATTCTATATGCACAAAAAGAAATACTCGTACATTCACAATGCCAAGTTGTGGTACATCCAGTAATTGACAGTATTATCAAATTTCAAACTTCAGGAAAAAAGTACAGCATATATGAGAAATGGTAAACCAGCTGTGCAGAGAATACTTGTACGTGACAACAAATGATATATGTAAAAACAATCCTTTTCCAAAACTATGGAGGAAAACAAAAACAAGGTAGCATTGTATAAAAGTACTAAGGCTCGATTCACACAGGGGCAACACGATTTCAGCGCGACTTTGCAAGGCGACTTTAACGCGGCTTCAACGCGACTTCAGCGCGACTTTAAGCAAATTACAACGCAACTTCAAGTCGCCTCCAGGACAGGCGACTTTGGCTGTGGCCAATCACAGGATAATCAGCTCTCTGGGAGGGAGGGGTTTGCCTGGGCAAACTAAATTTTTCCCTGTAAAGTCGCTTCAATGTAGATGGAGATCCGGCTTGCAGGCGACTTCCATTGAATTCAATGGGTACAGGTCGCCTACAAGCCGGATCCAAGTAGTACAAGGAGTACGCTCTGAAGTCGGAGCGACTTCAGTAGTGTCAATTAAGACGCTCCCATACACTGTAATGTTAATCTCTTCTTGGGGCGACTTGGGGCGACTTGGGACGACTTGAGGGCTTACAAGTCGGATACCAAGTCGTCCTAGTGTGAACCGACCCTTAAGCACTTGCCAGATCATAAGTGTTTTTACCTGCCATCTGGACCAAATAAATAAAAAAAAAGTAAAAGAAAAAAAACTTATCATAGAGCAAACCTTAGCCTTGTCTTGTGATTTTTACACAATGTAATCGCTGGGACATCATAAAAGACAGGGTTTTCTAAAGCAGTGGGTCAGTAATCAAGGACAAAAGGGAGTCTCTTTAACACACACATAGGTTGGACTTGAAAGACTTGTGTCTTTTTTCAACCTCACCTACTGTGTAACTACGTATCTTGACTATCTAACCAGGCTCTTCAGATTTTTTCCATTTTTTTTGGACACCCTCTAGCCTCGTAGGTTTGTTTAAAAAGAGGCAAATTTTGATTAATTAGTCCCTTCCACATAGTAATATGGAGGGATTCTGTGTGTATCCATTGGAGTGCCACTATTTTCCTGGTGTGATATAGAGGAATTTATAAAGTTTTTGTGTGGCACTAAGATCCAAATCTTCAAAGACCTTTTGGATTTACACTTTAGATACTTTGGTGCCAAAAGGCAAAGAAATTGAAGTAAATATTTCATAATTACTTTGGTCTTCTATGTATAATTTCTCTACTGATGCTTTTACACATTTTTCAGGTGTTTGGGGTCATTTTCCATCTCTTGCGATTTCACCACCTCCATATTGTAGGGTGGTAAGTAAACAGCTTAAAATGATAAAAAATGTGGTCCAAAATAGTTGCCACTAGATATAACACGATTGGCCAAGTTATCTAATTATTACAGAAATATATACTACTTTTATTTAGGTCCATCATCTCTTTTATTGGAATTATTCTATTTACATCTGGGTAGGTTGTGTGTTTTTTGCATTTTCTTTTCTTTTCTTTTCCTTTGTGAATGCTTTTAAGTGGTCTTTTAATTGCTCAAATTGTTTCCAATTTATTACTATCTCAAATGAATGTCAGTATATTGGTAATGTTATGTACTTATTATGTGCGTAGTATGTCTATTTAGTTGTGTGTTGTGGGATATGTAGTCCATCTCCATATATGTGATGGTCCCGTTAAATCAGGCTTTACATATTTGTGCTACATCGTTCTTCCAGCTCGGTCATGGGCAAGCCTATAAAAGATCAACAGTTCCAACAGCCATCCAGATCTGAAGAAAAAAAGTGTAAACTTTGAAACGCGTCATCTGACACATCTTGACGTCACGTCCGGAATGGCTCAGAGTGCGTTGCACGCTGGTTTCCACACCTCGAGGCAGGGCCCTGGCTGGCTGATCCATCCATCCTGACGGAACCCGCTGTGACATATCCCGGGGCTTCCCTGAGTGACCATAGACTCCACCATTTTAATGCTCGTTGATCTTTACACTATTTGAGTAGCCAATTGGCTGATGTGTCTAATAAATCCCTGTTTGACTTAACTTGCTACACTTATGCCCCGTACACACGGTCGGACTTTGTTCGGACATTCCGACAACAAAATCCTAGGATTTTTTCAGACGGATGTTTGCTCAAACTTGTCTTGCATACACACGGTCACACAAAGTTGTCGGAAAATCCGAGTGTTCTAAACGCGGTGACGTAAAACACGTACGTCGGGACTATAAACGGGGCAGTGGCCAATTGCTTTCATCTCTTTATTTATTCTGAGCATGCGTGGCACTTTGTCCGTCGGATTTGTGTACACACGATCGGAATTTCCGACAACGGATTTTGTTGTCGGAAAATTTTATAGCCTGCTCTCAAACTTTGTGTGTCGGAAAATCCGATGGAAAATGTGTGATGGAGCCCACACACGGTCGGAATTTCCGACAACAAGGTCCTATCACACATTTTCCGTCGGAAAATCCGATCGTGTGTACGGGGCATTAGTCTGGCGCACCTTGCTGTTCTTTTATTTGTCTTCAAAGATGCCCAATAAGCACCATTTGGGATTACAAATATTGGGGAGTTAAAAGTTGGACTAAATAAAAGGCAGTAATCTGGAACCAGAAAGGCCTCACAAAAAGAAGTTGCTAGTTCAGGCAAATATCATATGTCCTATGTGGTACTCAGTTTGTTCAAAATATCCAAAGGAAAATTGAATCAGCATTTGAGGGGCCTGATTACTGTGAGTGAGTACGGAAGTTGCTCCTGGAATGCAAAAACAGGTAATATGTGAGTTTTCTTGCAAGAAAATTCATTTTGGAAGTGCTCTTCTAGATTGCAAGAAAACTTTAGAAGAGGCTGTTAAGATCTTAGAAATTGTGATCACAATGAGAAAAACAGCATTAGCAGTCAAGAGGATCTGTACAGAGAAGCCTCACCTATCAAAAGACTTAACATCTCACAGAGAACAGCGACTAAATAGCATACAGCAACAAATGATGTTACTAAAGTTGCTAAATGTGCTCAGGCATAAATTTGCACCCGCCCCAATAGTGTAGAATGCTATCAGCAGGGTAAACACTATTTAAGTAACACGCAAGGAAAGATAGACAGAAAAATTATATTTTCCCTCCAGGGCCATCTTTAATATTGATTGGACCCTGGGCAAAACTTTTCTTGGGCCCCCCCCATGCAGTTTTGCTCTCCACCTGCTCTGAGACATAAAATAAATAGCAGCTAGACTCAGAATCAGTTTACTGAATCAGATCAGGCAGCTATTGCGATTGGTTGCCAGAGGTTACAGTGTATCATTACTGCTCACTGATTGGTTGCTAGAGGTTACAGCACACATTACGGCTCACTGATTAGTTGCTAGAGGTTACAGCACATGATTTCTGCTTGTTAATTGGTTGCTGGAGATTACTGTGGATATGACCTCAGGGGGGCATGATATACATATCAATGCCACTGGCCGCCCCTATTTACATATGATCGCCAGTAATTTACATGTAAACACAGGGTCTGAAGGTGAGTCATCTTTACACAACAATAGGGCAGAGCTGGGCAGCATTAGTAGCAGCACTTCACACTGAGATATTGGGACACAGCACAGGACTGAAACCTCAAGGGATGAGGGAATTTAAACCAGGATAGTTGGCAAGTATGAGGCAGCTGCTTTGGGCCCCACAACAATGACAGGGCCCAGGGCAGCTGCCCCTTTTGCCCTGCCTTAAAAACGGCCCTGTTTCCCTCACAGACCCAAAAATCTAGACTGTAGTCCTATCCCTGTCACCCTGGCTGTCTCTATAACAGTCTCAAGATGGTTGGTATTGTCAAAGATAAAGAAAACTGTGACACTCTGACTGATGCTGAGGACACTGAAATGTCTGCAATGCTGCATTTTTCTTTGTTGGTTCTTTTTACTATAGGATGCTTAACCTAGTTCCAGCCCGGACAATAGCAGATTGTCTGGACAAAAATATATATTCTAAATATATCAACTTGCGCTGACGTTGTAAAAAATGGGTGATAAAGAATGAATGTAGCTGCTATACACAAAGTGCTAAACACTTGACCTTAGTGACAAAATATAAATACAGGGCTCACAAACAGAAACCCATAATAGGTGACAAAAACATATAGTTCATATAAAAAAAAGTGACGTGACTCACTTCCGGCACTGACATCACTTCCCGTAGGAACGGCCCAATGGTGTTTGCTGCATCTTCTTACAATTTCAATGCCTGTTTTTAACTTATTTTCGTAAGTATACCTTTTTAGCGCAATAAATTTGCTTTCGTAGCATACTTCACTATTAGTCCCCCTTTTTTCTTCCTTTTCGGGTACCTGTTTTGTATGGCTGAGCATTTATGTTGAAGGATCATTTATCATCTCATCAGTGAACCTGCCATCCTGTGTCGTTCTCTGGATATCGTTCTAAGCCTTATTGACTCCTAGACTGAAAAGCTGGGTGTCATTGTGAATGATCATAGAATAATAAAGAATGATCAAAGCGGCAGTTAGGCGACAGAAGGGGACGTCCCCCCCTCCCGCCGCCATCCGGTGCTTCTCCGGGCTCTCCCATGCCTTCGGGGGCCTGGAGAAAGAATCAGCTGGCGCCGAGAGAGGACAATAGAAATTTCCGGTGACCAGATGGTCATCAGTCATCTCTATGACCGTCGGAGGACCGGGCACGACGTTATGACGTCACGCCCGGGTTCCCGGAAGTAAACAAAGCCGCGATCGTGGCTTTCAGCATGAGATTGGTGAAATTTTTTTCTCGATCTCATGCTTTCCAGCCTGGAGGAGAGATGTGGGGTCTTATTGACCCTGCATCTCTCCATAAAGAGGACCTGTCGCAATAGATTCCTATTACAAGGGAGGTTTACATTCCTTGTAATAGGAATAAGAGTGATCAAAGAAAATGTAAAAAGAAAAGTGTAAAAATAAAAAAATTAAGTAAAATAAAAAATAAAAATTTAAAACGCCCCTGTCCCCGGTAGCTCGGGTTCAGAAGCGAACACACGCGTAAGTCCCGCCCACATATGTAAACACTGTTCAAACCACACATATCGCTGCATGTGTTAGAGCGTGTGCAACAATTCTAGCACTAGACCTGCTCTGTAACTCTAAACTGGTAACCTGTAAAAATTTTCAAAGCGTTGCCTATAGAGATTTGTAAGTACCGTTGGCGCCATTCCATGAGTGTGCACAATATTAAAGTGTGACATGTTAGGTATCTATTTACTTGGTGTAACATCATCTTTCACGTTATAAAACAAAATTGGGCTAACTTTACTGTTTTGTACATGAAACCGTTTTTTTCCAAAAAAAAGGCGTTTGAAAAATGATTGCGTAAATACCGTGCAAGATAAAAAGTTGCAATGATTTTATTCCCTAGGGTGTCTACTAAAAAAACATATATAATGTTTGGGGGTTCTGAGTAATTTTCTAGCAAAAAAAAAAAGAAGATTTTTACATGTAGGAGAGAAGTGCCAGAATAGGCCCGGTATTGAAGTGGTTAAAAAAAATTGGGAACATTTTTTTTTTTCATTTCTTCATTTTCCAAAAAATTATGAGAAAAAATAACAACTTCAAAAAACCCGCCATGCCTCTTACTAAATACCCTGGACTGTCTACTTTCCAAAAAGGGGTCATTTGGGGGTATTTCTACTGTCCTGGCGTTTTCGGGCCTCCAGAAATCAGATAGGCCTTCAGTACATCAGGATTGATCAATTTTCAGATACCGTATATACTCGAGTATAAGTCGAATTTTTCAGCACATTTTTTTGTGCTGAAAGTGCCCCCCTCGACTTATACTCGAGTCAAGCACTTTTCTGCAGCAAAAAATTTCATTTTCCGAACCGACTTTGGGGCCCCGTATCTCAGGGCCACTTGGTGCTAGAAACTCCAAATTTGGTATGCAAACCCAATGGACCTGGTACCACAACATATCCAAAGCTGAAGTTCCTAGCCCTAAGTGACCCCGAGATACGGGGCCCCAAAATCGGTTCGGAAAATGTCATTCTCTGCTGCAGAAAAGTGCTTGACATTTTCTGAACCGATTTTGGGGCCCCATATCTTAGGTCCACTTAGTGCTAGGAACCCCACATTTGGTGTACAAACCCAGTGGAACTGGTACCATAACATATCCAAAGCTGGGGTTCCTAGCACCAAGTGGCCCTGAGATACGGGGCCCCAAAACTGGTTCATAAAATGTCATTCTCTGCTGCAAAAAAGTGCTTGACATTTTCTGAACTGATTTTTGGGGCCCTGTATCTCGGGGCCACTTGGTGCTAGAAACCCCAGCTTTGGAAATTTTATGGTGCTAGTTCCACTGGGTTTGCACACCAAATTTGGGGTTCTTAGCACTAAGTGGCCCCGAGATACGGGGCCCCAAATTCAGTCAACTGTGTCTATCTGCAGCAATGTCATTTCGGGACCCTTTGGGTTTTGAGACCCCAAATATTGGCTGCAGCTAGGGGGCATCTAGGAACCCTTAACTACCGAGTTTGAAGTTCAGGGGACCTATGGCTGCAAATGGGCACAGTGAGGCATGCAAATGGGCACAGTGATGCTGCAAATGGACATTGTTGACCCTCTTTTCCACTTACAGTAGCTGTGCATTTCTCACCCTCGTCTTATACTCGGGTCAATAAGTTTTTCCCATTTTTTTTGTGGTAAATTGGGGCCTCGACTTATACTCGGAACGACTTATACTCGAGTATATACGGTATATATCATAGTTTGTGGACTCCAGAACTTTCCTACAGACTAAATAATATACACTGATTTGGGTTATTTTCACCAAAGAAATGTAGCAGAATACATTTTGGCTTAAACGTATGAAGAATATTTATTTGTTTGCAAACTTTTATATCAGAAACGAAGAAAGTAAAAAACTATGGGGATCTCTCAAACTTTAAAAGAAACCCTATAAAAACAGAAATATTAGATATCGGATTGGGAAAAAGTGAATTTCTTGCTCTTCAAAAAGAATTCCCATTCACGTGGGTAAAAGGAGAATTAACATACTTGGGAATCAAATTGACACCAACGGTCAAAAAAATATATCCGGCAAATTTTATTCCATTAATAAATGAGATTAAGGCAGAAATAAAGAAGACTATCACACAACCAATATCATGGATCGGAAGAATAAATATGTTTAAAATGGTGATACTACCAAAAATAATGTATAAATTCCAGATGTTACCAATAGGGATTCCGCTGAGTTTTTTTAAGACAATAAAAACAATGTTGATAAAATATATATAGCAAAATAAAAAGTTGAGAATAAAATTTGCACTAATTACTAGGAAAGGAAAACACGGAGGTTTGGTAACACCGGATACAGCTAGGTATCATATAGCGGTAATTATAGCACGTATGGTAGAGTGGACAAATGAAAATAGTGAAAAAAAGTGAGTGGAGATAGAAAACACAATAAGTAGAACCACATTGCACAAAAATATATGGATACCATGTAAGTTTAGAGCACTTGATCCGGAATCACATGATCTGACCAAAAACGTATTTAAAATTTGGGATGCAGTACACCGGAAAAAAGTTTGGGTATATAACTCACCTTTAATGGCCCTCACGGGAACAAATTTTTTTATACCAGGAAAAGAGATATTTTTTGGACTTGAAACAAGAAACCCACAAATCAAAGATATCACTACAAAGGGGAAGATGAAAACATTACAAGAATTAGAGGAAATTAATGGGTGGAAGATGAGTGAATGGGAATTTTTTAGTTAAAACATTTAGTAAACACATTACCACACCCAATTAGAGACGGAGGGGAATTAAATCTCTTGGAAAAACTCTGTGTAGCACAAACGCCATTGAAAAACGGAATATCGACAATCTACGGAATATTGACAGACCTAGAAGGACAAGGAAGACCTTCCTATATAGAACAATGGGAAAAAGAACTAGATATAAAATTAGAAGACCAACAAGTTGAGAGGATGATAGGAGCGGGATATAACCATGCCTGGGACATGAATACTATTGAAATGAACTATACATTTTTAGCAAGATGGAACCTGACCCCAGAGAGGACCCATAAATATCAACCAGACGGATCACCATTGTGCTGGAGAAACTGTAAACAAAGGGCTACGATGGCACACATATGGTGTGAGTGCCCAAAAATAAAGGAACACTGGCAGGAAATAGTGGGCCATATAAAGGAGATAACTGGTGAGAAGACAATAACATGCAGACATGCTTATTCCACGATTCCAAAATCCCAAAGAAACAATATATGAAAACATTAATTCCAAAACTTTTGAACACTGCAAAGGGCCTGATTAAAAAAAAAAATGGTTTAATAGCGAAAAACCAGATAGAGAGTGGTTTGAGCAAATAGACTACCACAGTAAAATGGAACTAGTAAAATGGAACTCCTATGTAGCAGGGAGAAAGGCCAAATAGGAAAATATAACAGTACCTGGGGGGGACCTGGGGGGGGGGATGGAAAAATTTCAAAACCTCAGAAAAATATCTGGAGAAGATGATGGAAGGCGAAGGGTTCTGAGCCAGAAATTGAGGGGGCCTAGAACGAAACAAACCAAATTAGGGGTGGGGGTGGGATGAGTAGTGGGAAGAGGGAGGGAGACGTAAGAAATGGAAATAGGAAGAATATAGGTTTTGCACATTAAAAAAAAAAAAAGAAACGAAGAAAAACGTATATTTTAAAGAAAATTTTCAGTTTTTTCGTTTTTTTTTACCTTTATTTAGCAAAAAATAAAAAACCCAGTGGTGATTAAATACCACCAAAAGAAAGCTCTATTTGTGTGAACAAAATGATAAATATTTAGTTTGGGTATAGTGTTGCATGACCGCGCAATTGTCATTCAAAGTGCGACAGCACTGAAAGCTGAAATTTGGCCTGGGCAGGAAGGGGGTGAAAGTGTCTGGTATTGAATAAAGTGAACTTAGTTTACTGCTGCTTACCATTTTTAGTTTTTCCTAATAAAAACCCCAGGACTGAAAAAACCTACTTAGCTTTTGTCATGCTTACCCCTAACGCAGGTGGTCAGACATTATAGCTGACTACTGTGTTCTTCAGCTATAGCAGCCCCCTTTCACATAAGGTAAGCAGGCATACCAGTACTTGGTTGCCCCCAGGACTTATACACAATTATATAGTGCCTGGTCACCACGCCAGGGCAGGTGTGAACTAAGCAAAGCAAACAGGCACTTGCGGTTGGCAGACAGGCAGAGTGGTTCAACGACAGTCCAGGTAAAAGGCAGGCAGAGTTCAGAGAATAGTCAATTTCCGATCCCAGGTCATATACAGGGAAATCCAATCTAGAAGAGCAGGGCAGACAAACAGGTAGTTTGATCGAGTATTGCACACATTATCACAAGCATGAGATTGCAGGCTTGGCTTGCTTAAATCAGGTTTGGTCTCCACCCAGAGTCTGGCCACATTAACCACCTTGTAAGTGGACAGACAGACAAGGAGAATGCTTTAGCCAAAACCAGAATGCTGGAATTAGAAGAAGGAGCACTCAACGCTCGGGGCAGCTTCCCCCTTTAATGTAATGTTTTTATTTACATTTTTATTTTTTTCTTATTTGTTTTACTTTTAGATTTTTTATTTTTACACCGTCCCTTTAAAAAAAAAAAATTGATCACGTTTATTTCTATTACAAGGAATGCAAACATCCCTTGTAATAGAAAAAAAGCAGGACAGGGCCTCTTTAATGTGAGATCTGGGGTTAAAAAGACCTCAGATCTCACATTTACACTTAAAAGCAATTAAAAAAAAATTCTTTAAAAACAAAAAAATTGTCCCTAAGGCCGGAGGGCGGAAGTGACGTTTGATGTTGCTCCGGTCCTCCAAGGACATAGAGTTGAGTGGGGGCCATCTTTTCTGCTGCTATCCATGGCTCTGGTAAGCGGCGAAGACCAACGGGATGCAAATCTGCCGCTGAGACCACTTTCATGTTAAAGCGGACCGCCCGCCGTAAAAAAAAATATCTGCTGCCATAACCCCCGGTATTTAAAGGCAAATTAGAGACGTATATTCACGGTGGGCAGTCCGGTTGTAAAGGCTCAAGGTTTTTTACCTTCATGCATTATTTGCACACTTTCTGTGTGCAGCAGCCCCCCTAATACTAACCTGAGCCCCATCTCGATCCAGCAATGTGCATGGGAGCAGCGGCTCTCCGGGTTCTCTTCCTCCTCATTGGCTGAGACAGCAGCGGAAGCCATTGACTACTGTCAACCACAGCCAGTGAGCCAATGGGGAGAGAGCAGAGGTAGACAAACAGGGTAGTGGCTCAGGAGCAAGCCTGCTCAGATGCCCGCATAACAGACTGCTTTTTGTGGGGGCAGAAAGAAGAGGCCAGGATCACTGGGGGGGGGGGGGGGGAAGAGGAGGATCTGGGCTGCTCTGTGCAAAATCACTGCACAGAGCAGGTGAGTATAACATGTTTTTATCACTTTAATCCAAAAGATAGATTATATGGCTAGAGGAATTTCTGATCATTGTCTATTATTAATACAATTTTAAAGTAGGGTCACTCCTAGTTTATGGATATTAGATGCTTATTGGTTAAGACTGGCAAAACAAACGTCATTAAAGCTAATACATAAGAATGGGAGAAGAATTAGATGGAAGAAGTGAACAAGCAGAGGATTAGCAACCCTACTACCATTTCTTTAAGGCTCCGTTCACATCTAGGCGTTGCTATTTTACAGGTGTTTTTTCGGGCGTTATTTCAGGCGTTTTTACAGAGTTTTTGCAGCGTTTTTGTACAGGCGTTTTGAAGTTCAAAAGGTCACCAATGTAAAAGCATTAAAACGCCTGTAATCTGCCAAAAAAAGAAGCTCATGTACTTTTTTTGAGCGACGGGTGTTTTGCTTTAGGCGACAGAATGAACAGATATGAACAGGGGGCCATTGAAATAATGGGATTTGTCTTGTTGGGCGTTTTTAGACCTGAGGCTTGGAGCAGAAAAACGCCCAAAAAAACGCCTAGGTGTGAACTGAGCCTCAATAATTGGGAAGTGAGACACGATTTGGTGGGGGAAAAAAAATACATTGAAAAAGCTGATCATAGGCAGTTTTTTGTTGTGCTAAGCAACATTATTTTGAAGTTTGCTGTAGAGTTTGTCTTGTTTTAGGAACTATAGCAAGGGCTCAGCAGCCACCAGCATATATTGGGGCAAAAGTAAATGAAATGGGAGTAGTAGTTTTGTCTACCACTGAAATTGTAGATGCATTTTGTGGGTTTTACAGTAATTTGTTTACCTCGAAACGATCATATTCAGATTTATAACTACATGTTTATTTGCAACAGATAACACTATCAGTTGCAAATAAGAGCTGAGGAATGTGTACTACATCATAGACTCTTCATTTACCTTAGGGGAGTTGGAAAAAACATTGGAGACGCTGCCTAATAATTAGACCCCTGGGGGGAGATTCCAGGCCTTCCAGCTGAATTATACAACTCTTACTGGTATTTAAATAATTATCTTGCCGCTCTTATTGGATACTATTAATGCATCTCCTGAGCCTAATTTATTACCAGCATTTCTGTATGAGGTTATAGTGGGGGCTATATTGAAACTGGGTAATAATGTGCTGTATCCAGATTCATATTATTCGATATTCCTGTTGGCAGTACAAGTAAAATTAATAGCTAAAATGTTAGCAAACTGTTTGGCTATGGTGATACATAAAATAGAGTAAATAATTGCTTATCTCCACAATTTAAATAACAGCGTGGCATGCAACAAGAGTGCTCTTTATCCAAGCTATTGTTTGTATTAGCTATTGAACTATCAGCAGCGATGATTAGATGTTCTTCAAATAGTAGCGGTTTTAAAAGGGGCCTTGCGGGGAAAAAAAAAAAATGGAAAATTGTATACTCACCTTTCCGTAATTTTTTTTTTTCCTGGTGCATCCTTATGGCAGCATAACACTGAGGGCGGAGCCACAAGCCAGTGTTAGTTGTCATGATGCGCCAGGAAAATGTGTTCTATGTGGGCGATGTGCTCTTATTATTAAAGTGGTAGTAAAGTCATTTATTGTAAAAATCGCTGACAGGCAGGGTTTTTATAACAGAAGAGACTCTAGAAGTCTCTTCTGTCATAAATCCCCCCCCCCCCCCTGTCTGTCAGCGAGTAATGTGATCTGAGCCACACATGCGCAGCTCAGACCACACTTACAGCCACTCTATGTGCCGCTGTGATGTGGATCCCATGCGCATACACTGGATTGATGTCACCCCGGCACAGCCAATCAAAAAAAGACCGGATGAAGATGGAAGCTGCCAGGGACAAGGGAGAGCGTGAGGGCGCAGCACTGGAGGGCTGCGTTTGTAGGTAAATCTGTCATAATGTACTAGTATGCAGTGTTAAAGTTGTATGAAACCCAAAACCAAAAAAAAAAACAATCTTATCCCTGATGTAAGCCAGGAGGAGACCTCAGAGCAAGAGTTACAAAATCCATACCTTAAGAGCCCTTTCACACAGGGGCGGGGGCGGCGTCGGCGGTAAAACGCCGCTATTATTAGCGGCGTTTTACCGTCGGTATGCGGCCGCTAGCGGGGCAGTTTTACCCCCGCTAGCGGCCGAGAAAGGGTTAAATACCACCGCAAAGCGCCTCTGCAGAGGCGCTTTGCCGGCGGTATAGCCGCGCCGTCCCATTGATTTCAATGGGCAGGAGCGGTATACACTCCGCTCCTTCACCGCCCTGAAGATGCTGCTGGCAGGACTTTTTTTCCCGTCCTGCCAGCGCATCGCTCTAGTGTGAAAGCCCTCGGGGCTTTCACACTGGAATGAAAGCAGCTGCACTTTCGGGTTGGTTTGCAGGCGCTATTATTAGCGCAATAGCGCCTGCAAACCACCCCAGTGTGAAAGGGCTCTAAAGGAGAAGTGTGGGATTGAAAAAAGTAAAGGCACATACTGTACTTACCTACATGCTGAAGCATCGGGCTGATGCTGCAAGCTGTCTCCCAATGGCTCTAAGCCTGAGAACTGAGCAATCAAAGACTGCTGATCACTCAGTTCTCGGGTCCCCTCTGAGCAGAGAGAGCATACTGTCAGTCACTGGCTCTCTCATTTGCCTCTCCAGCGCTCATTGAAGCACCTGGATGTTGCTCATCCCTTTTGATAGCAATAAAGTTGCTAAAAAAAAGAGACAATGTAAAAAAAGTAAAAATGTAAAAAAAATATTAAAGTGTCCCCATCCCCCGTGCTCATGTGCCAATACAAATGCATACGGAAGTCCTTCACACATATTGTATGTAAATGTCGATCGCACCACACATGTGAGATATTGTTGCGAACGTCAGAGCGGGAGCAAAAATTCTAGCACCAGACCTCATTTGTAACTTTAAACTGGTAACCTGTAAAGCATAGTCTATGGAGATTTTTAGGTACCATAGTTTGGTTCTGTTTTGTGGGCTTACACAATTTTAACTGGTTCCCGACCAGCTCACGCAGATATACTGCAGCAGAATGGCTCCCCTGGGCGAAACCCCGTACGGGTACGTCCTTCCGCTTTTCGGCCACCAGAGGGCGTGCGCACCCGCTGCACGGTGGTGCATGATCGCCGCCGGCCACGTGCAATCGCGTGCACGAGTGCCAGCGCAGGGATTTGTGTGTGTAAACACACAACTCCCTGTGCTGTCAGAGGAGAGGAGCCATATCATTTGTTCCTTCTAAGTAGGAAAAATGATATGTCTCCTCTCCTATTCACTCCCATCCCCACACAGTTAGAACACACTGAGAGAACACACAGTTAATCCCTTGATTGCCCCCTAGTGTTAACCCCTCCCCTGACCTTTACACAGTAATCAGTGCATTTTTATAGCACTGATCGCTGTATAATTGTCAATGGTCCCAAAAAAGTGTCAAAAGTCTCCGATCTGTCCTTTTTTTTCAAAAGTTTTCAAAATTGTCGCTCTCTTTTTGTTTATAGCGCAAAAAATAAAAACCACAGAGGTGATCAAATACCACCAAAAGAAAGCTCTATTTGTGGGGAAAAAAAGGACGCAAATTTTGTTTGGGTACAGCGTCGGATGAACGCGCAATTGTCAGTTAAAGCTTCGCAGTGCCAAATTGTAAAAAGTGCTCTGGTCAGGAAGGGGCAAAATCTTCTGGGGCTGAAGCGGTTAAAGCATGACATGTTAGGTACCTATTTACTCTTCTATATTTTACCAAAAAATGGGTATTATATTGTGCATGTGTTGGCTAAAATTCATCAAAGTGTATTTTTTCCCAAAAAAATTGCATTTGAAAAAGTGCTGCACAAATACCGTGTGACATAAAAAATTGAAACACCCACCCTTTTATTCTCTAAGGCCTCTGCAATAAAAATATATAATGTTTAAGGCAGCATACGCAGGTATACGCAAGGTGCTCATACGTTGGTATTGGGTCCCTGCTTGTATTGCCCATGCCAATCCATCCTACAGTGACAGCTGTTTCCGGGGTTGTGGCCATCAGGGGGAAGTTATACATATATGGTGGAAATGTCCTACACGATTTGGCTTCTGGTCTCGGGTATTTGACCTCCTATGTACTTTGTTTCACTTGCCCGTACCAAAAGAGGTCAAGTTTGCCTTATTGCACTGTTCAATTCCAGGCCTGTTTTCTTATCAGCGGAAACTTACCTCCTACCTATTTCTGTCAGCCAAAAGAACTATTACCCAAGCCTGGAAAAAGCCACCTGTCCCCGTTCAGGGGGTGAAAGATCGCATGACCGCGTTGATGCTTAAAAGAGAAGTATGGGGTTTTTTTTTTTTTAGATTCATACTTGCCTAGGTGGATGGAGCATCAGACTGATGCTGCAGCTGTGCCCCGCTGTCTCTGCACTGAGAACTGAGCCACCGAACACCACCGATGACTCGGTTCTCACAGATCTCAGAGAGGAGAGCTGCTGACTGTCAGTCTGCGTTTCTCCTCTCTGCTCCTCCACACTCATTGGAGCGCTGAGCTGTGGAGGGGCAGGGAGCGGCCTTCTCAGTGGCTCGCTGAGACACTGAGACGGCCATCAGTCAAGGCAGCTGGTGGATCCAGACTTCAGAAGTGGGGATGACACATTGCCTCGACTGATAGCAGTGACGTCAGCAGAGAGCGAACTTCAGACCGCTCTCCGCTGAAAACTGGTCACAGGAGTGCAAAACGATTTGCACTGCTGTGACCCAGAGGAGAAGCCCAGCCTAAAAAGCTCAAGCTGGACTTCTCCTTTAATGAACAGATGTCGAGCATCTGTTGACACTCATGACAAGTTCCTCAAAATTTGGGAACCATGACTATCATATGCCTTTCCTACCCTCCCCCCAGCTAGCTTGGGCCACCTGTTACGGACGGTCCGGATGTTCCTGAGCCCTTCCCTTTTCCCCGTCCCCTGGTCCCCATCCTTCTGGTCTTCCCTTCTTCCCTTCTTTCCTAGACTCCCCTATCCCTTCTCTAGCTCCCTACTCGGTAGGTAAGCGACCTCCCTCTCTTTAGCTTCACCTGTCTGCCTAACTTTCTATTTTTTGCTCCTCTATCCTTGTTAGTTCAGTTTTGTCTGTACATTGCACCTCCTTTTGAGTTTCGAGGGGCCTAGGGGGTGCCCCGGTAGTTATGGGGAACCTATTTTGTACCCCTGTATCATGACAGTATCATTCGCACCTAAATTTCGTACTGTTGTATTTTTTCTACTTGTGTCGCTTTATTTTTGCCCTTTTATGTGCTATTACCTGTTCCAACTTCAATGCTAGCCTCTGCGTGGGCAGAACTTTTGCATAACCAATTGTTAAAACTGAATAAAAACTATTGAAACAGAAAAAATATATAATGTTTTGAGTGTTCTAAGCTATTTTCTAGCAAAAAAACTTTGATATTTACATGTACTGTATGTGAGAAGTGTCAGAATTGGCTCGGTAGGTAAGTAGTTAAGAATGTACCAGATTGTGCCCTATACCTCTCATATTTGTTTTTAGACTGTTGAAGTTGTAGCCCAGTTCCTGGTTCAGGAAACTAGGTCAACACATGATGCTAAAGATTTCACCAATGTGTGAAAATCCTGGGGTGTCACCTTAACAGGAAAGCATTGCCACATCCAGTGTATAATCAGTCATACGTTCATCTCGGTGACAGACATGATTCAAAGGAAAGTATGATTATGATTGTGAAATAATTTTCCACTTTATGATTGCTTTTGTTTTTCGATTCCTATATTTTTTAGAGCCTACACTTGCACTTAAAGTGTATGTATAGCCCAAAAAGCTTTATTTTAGTTTTGGGTAGAGTGGCAAAAGGGATAAAACTCCTTTCCAGTTTATTTTTTGCTGTCTGTATCTCAATGGCATAATTTTGTTCCAATGACTCAACAGGATATTAGATGTAGCACCCTGGTGTTTAGGCAGGGTTGCTCCTAAATTTACCTGCCAGGTATAGCTGCCTTGGCTAATTGTTGAGGATCAATTGATTTCATTCTAATGCTGTAATTGCTGCACTTCTCTCTTTTGCTGCTAGGTGGCCGGGTACCTCATGGCATTAGATACGAGAAGGGCAATGCAAGGTCAGATTTTTGATATATGGGTTATCCCAGCCAATGGGCAGGGTTTTTCTTAAATCCCTTGGCCTGCTGGGAGAACCTATATATTTGGGTGGAGTCAGGTGATCGGTGTTCTGTGCCACCCGGACGGCTGTCTGGGTGGATGTGTGTTATATTGCCCGGGCTGCTAGGTTGGAGTTTGGGCCTATACTGGGCACATCTGGCTGCTAGGCTGTCTGAGGGCCTATCCAGAAGCAAGAGAGAGCAGCGCAGGGTTGGGATTGCAGCTTGCAGTCCAACCAGAAGTGACGGTTCTGCCGGCCGGAGAACCTGTGGTGGTCGGAGGTAGAGGGAAAGCTGTTGCCACTAAGGGACCAACCACCTTGTTACCAGGGACCACAGTGAGTAGCGGAAGCAAGTACCGGAGCAGTGTTCTCACCAACCGGGGAGGGTGAAGAATCGGGAAACTTCAGTGGATATCAAGCCAGGGACCCAGCCAGTGGAGGTGACGTTTGCAGAGCAGCCTTGTGTGTCAAGCCATGGACCGAGCAGGCCAGTGGGGTGAAGCTTGAGAAGTATCTTGAGTGCCAAGCTAGGGACCCAGAAGAGAGGCTGGAGTGACACTTGAGGAAGATACTATCGTGACGATAGTATCTTCCTCAGAAGAGGAGGAGCTCAAGGAGGAGGTGGAGGAGCTCAAGGGATTCAGTGGCAGTGAATCAACTAGTCTAGTTAGAGAATGGGAGCTCAGTGGGCTGAAGAACTACAAGAAGTGATTGTAGTGGAAATGAAGGAACTGTTATGCCCTGTACACACGGTCGGATTTTCTGACGGAAAAAGTGCGATCGGATTGTGTTATCGGAAATTCCGATCGTGTGTGGGCTCCATCTGACTTTTTCAGTCGGAGTTTCCGACACACAAAGTTTGAGATCAGGCTATAAAATTTTCCGACAACAAAATTCGATCGGTTAAATTCCGATCGTGTGTACACAAATCCGACGCACAAAGTGCCACGCATGCTCAGATAAATTAGGAGACGAAAGCTATTGGCTACTGCCCCGTTTATAGTCCCGACGTACGTGTTTTACGTCACCGCGTTCAGACTGATCGGATTTTCCGACAACTTTGTGTGACCGTTTGTATGCAAGTCAAGTTTGAGCCAACATCCGTCGGAAAAAATCCATGGATTTTGTTGTCGGAATGTCCGATCAATGTCCGATCGTGTGTACAGGGCATTACACTTTGTGTTAGGAACTGTTAAAGACTGTTACCGCAGGAGACAGCATTCTTACACGTGCAGATGTGGTGTCTTGCTGGATGCCTTTCCCTGCATGGCTGTCCTCCTGTTGAAGTCTCAGAGTCTGCCAATTAATCTTGCAACTACCTAAGGGTGTCCTGGCCCTAACACTCTCTCCCAAAGTTCTGTTAAGAGAAATAAAATCTCTTGTGCATTCAAGAAGTGTCTGGTGCCCAATGACTCTAACTGCTTTGCACCCACTATGCCTCACAACCCACCATAGACAGAAGGATGTCAGCTATCTCTGGCCCTGGAGGTTCTCATTAGACCAAAGGAGGCTGGGGACCTTGCTACATAGATAAAAATCTCCCAAAGTGAAAGAATTTCCCTCTCATACAGTCCTCCCCAGAACAGGTATCCTCATTGGATGGTTTTCCTTTACCTCTAGTTTTGGGGACAACTCACAAATTTTGGATTTCCCTTCACTTTCTTTCTCTGTAACAATGGACAACACAACAATAGAGTAGTAAATACACAAGGAATACAAAGAAACCCACTGAGCAGCTCCTCAGGGACTCACTGCCGTCACAATAGACTGGTACACGAAATACGTTTAAAAGGAAAAAGCCTTTCTCAAATTATTTATTTTATAAATGAAGAATTAAACCTCCCCTATGGGGACACACAACATTAAAAACTTGACAGATGGTCTAATCCTACCCTACTTTATTCAAAACTAAAAAAAAAAGGTTTGTCTGGAGATACACTTTAATGTTGATAGCGATGTATGTCTACAAATACTTTGGGCCTATATATAATAAAAAATGACCTGTAAATTTCAGGGATTGCTAGTGACCTAGTTTGAAATATTAGAGTATACAGAAAAAAAAAAAAGAAAAAAAAAAAATATATATATATATATATATATATATATATATATATATATATATATATATATATATATATATATATTTATATTTATATACACATTTTTTATATGGCTGGCTGGTAAAGAGTTCATAGCACATTCTTCAGCAGCAACATTCACCAATACAATGGTCATATTTGTAATATAGCAAAAATGCTCCCAGGAAAAGTGACACTTGTACATTGTCTGATTAGGATCAAAAGATAAGTAAACTGAAACTAATAGACCCCGTTCACACTTGAGCATTTTTGAGCTTGAAGCTTGGCACTCATAAACGCACAACAAGCCAAATCCTATTAATCTGAATTGCCCCTGTTCACATTTGAGCGTTTTGTCGCCTGTAGTGGCCACAGCAAAAATGCCTAAATAAAAAAACGCCTATAAAATTTAAAAATCTGCTAAAAAAAAAATGCTCAAAAACGCTTGAAAAATATGCTTGAGAAAAAAAAATGAAAACTCCTAGAAACCGACATCCCACCGGCAGTGAGGAGACACCCATTGGTAGGCGCCACCTTATGTCGTTATACCCGAGCCCTATGGTTCCAATTCTGGGCACGCCGGCCTTCCAGCCGGGCATGACAGATCCAGGGTTTGGTGCCATACAGCGAAGGGGTAAAAATAGGATTATTAATTTTTCAGTAGACAATCATCTAATGACAAGAAGAGAGATTGAATGTGATATAGAAATAGATTTAGAATTTCTTAGGCTGACGCAACTATGCGCCTTTCTCCGTTCAAAGTCAAACATATATACGGCAATTAGAGCACCGTCAGGGTTTGAGCAGTTATTCTTAGCCGGGGAGTCATTGAAGCATTCCCTATCATATTTTTATGCTGTACTGACCGGATTAGGAGCACCACAAGAACTTACCTTTTTACAGGCTTGGGAGAGGGATTTGGGGGTCACATTCTCCCAGGTGCAGAAGGACAGGATTTTACTGTTTACCCATAAGGCTTCAGTGGCGAGTAGATATCAGGAGGAAGGATATAAAATCCTCACCAGATAGTATAGAACAATGACAGTATTGCATCGGATATTTCCCCAGGTGTCGGATGTATGCTGGCGGTGTCATGAGCAGAGGGTACTGTGCTACATATTTTTTGGGAATGCTCGAGATTAAAGGAGTTTTGGAAAATGGTGGCCGAAATTGTTAAAACAATTACAACAAAGACCGGCAGCTTTTTTGTTGTATGATGTCCCTCTGTCTGCTGAAAAATACAAAAATTCACTGTTGAAACATCTTCTCACGGCAGCGAAGGCATGTATCCCTGTGTTGTGGAAGAGTAACATTTCACCAACTAAAGCGCAGTGGTTTGCCAGAATTGCAGAAATCCAACAAATGGAGAATCTCACCATGATGCTGAAAGAGCAAGATGAGAAATATCGGAAGATATGGGCCCCTTATCTTGCCTATAGGGAAGGGCTTGGAGAAGATAGGTAGGGTTGTTGGCGTTGTCGGCTGGGAGAGGGTGGGAGGGGAGGCTTTTTTTTCTCATTATTATTTTTTGTTATTGACATGAGGTTCTCATGGTCAAAGAAAAAGAGAAGTCATATTTTGCTATGGAATTGATCACAATGGATAGTTCGAGGAAATTAATACACACTATAAGGGCTTTCACACTGAGCCGCCTAGGGCGTCAGCAGTAAAGTGGCGCGATTTTTAGCGCCGCTTTACCGCTGTTTAGCGGCGCTATTTGGCCGCTAGCGGGGTGGTTTTAACCCCCCCGTTAGCAGCCGAAAAGGGGTTAAATCCGCCCGCAAAATGCCGCCGGAGCGGCGTTTTGCCGGCGGTATCGCAGCGCTGCCCCATTGATTTCAATGGGGAGCAGCGGTGGAGGAGCGGTGAGTTCACCGCTCCTTCACCGCTCTAAAGAAGCTGCTGGCAGGACTTTTTCTGATGCCCTGCCAGCACACTGCTCCAGTGTGAAACCGAATGAAGCGGCTTTATTTTTAGCGCTGTAGCGCCTGCAAAACGCTGGCAGTGTGAAAGGGGTCTTAAGATAATGCAGGATGACAAGGTAATGGGGTTGTGATATAGATACATGGTATTGTCAAAGTGATGTTATAGTGAGGTGATATATGCTTTTGATAATTGTATCATGATTTCTATGAAAATAAAGAATTTATAAAAATCCATGCTGACCAAAGCACATAAACCCCTAAGCATAGGAGCTGCCCTGGTGAGGCAAACTGGTAAGCTAGTTAAATGAGAATTTACCCTATAGGTCTGTACCCCTGCGTTTTTAGAAATTTTTGATATGTATTTTCCTTAAAGAAACACATCATGGTATAGTAAGTCTTTGCTAAGGTGTATCATGATGCACCACTCCTGTGTTGGGGGGAAATGCCCCTTTGCACAGACACTGTCTCTTTTATCTGAATGGGCAAGGGGACAGTGTCTCTTTAAAATACCCTTTTCTCCTACTAAAAATGCTGCTTCCTCCACACCCACTCCTGTGATCTCTTCTAGCGGAGCTGAACAACAGCAACACTCCTCCACATAAGTGCCCTTACATCCTTACACAGACTTGTACTGCAGAGGAGGAGAGGGGGTGTGTCTGACCAATTCTGTTTCCAAGTGCTGATTACTGAGAGCTGTGGGTCCAACTTTGGTGTCTATTGGACTGCACAGTTATATTTAGTCACCCTATACAACTGGTGTGACATGAAAGAAGTAAGTATAGGAAAATGAAGGTTGTTAGCACAATGATCTTACTTCATATCTACAGTATTCAGACCCCCTAAAATTTTTCACTCTTTGTTATATTGCAGCCATTTGCTAAAATCATTTAAGTTCATTTTTTTCCTCATTAATGTACACACAGCACCCCATATTGACAGAAAAACACAGAATTGTTGACATTTTTGCAGATTTATTAAAAAAGAAAAACTGAAATATCACATGGTCCTAAGTATTCAGACCCTTTGCAGTGACACTCATATATTTAACTCAGATGCTGTCCATTTCTTCTGATCATCCTTGAGATGGTTCTACACCTTCATTTGAGTCCAGCTGTGTTTGATTATACTGATTGGACTTGATTAGGAAAGCCACACACCTGTCTATATAAGACCTTACAGCTCACAGTGCATGTCAGAGCAAATGAGAATCATGAGGTCAAAGGAACTGCCTGAAGAGCTCAGAGACAGAATTGTGGCAAGGCACAGATCTGGCCAAGATTACGAAAAATTTTCTGCTGCACTTAAGGTTCCTAAGAGCACAGTGGCCTCCATAATCCTTAAATGGAAGACATTTGGGACGACCAGAACCCTTCTTAGAGCTGGCCGTCCGGCCAAATTAAGCTATCTGGGGAGAAGAGCCTTGGTGAGAGAGGTAAAGAAGAACCCAAAGATCACTGTGGCTGAGCTCCAGAGATGCAGTCGGGAGATGGGAGAAAGTTGTAGAAAGTCAACCATCACTGCAGCCCTCCACCAGTTGGGGCTTTATGGCAGAGTGGCCCGACGGAAGCCTCTCCTCAGTGCAAGACACATGAAAGCCCGCATGGAGTTTGCTAAAAAACACTTGAAGGACTCCAAGATGGTGAGAAATAAGATTCTCTGGTCTGATGAGACCAAGGTAGAACTTTTTGGCCTTAATTCTAAGCGGTATGTGTGGAGAAAACCTGCTCATCACCTGTCCAATACAGTCCCAACAGTGAAGCATGGTGGTGATAGCATCATGCTGTGGGGGTGTTTTTCAGCTGCAGGGACAGGACGACTGGTTGCAATCGAGGGAAAGATGAATGCGGCCAAGTAAAGGGATATCCTCGATGAAAACCTTCTCCAAAGTGCTCAGGACCTCAGACTGGGCTGAAGGTTTACCTTCCAACAAGACAATGACCCTAAGCACACAGCTAAAATAACGAAGGAGTGGCTTCACAACAACTCCGTGACTGTTCTTGAATGGCCCAGCCAGAGCCCTGACTTAAACCCAATTGAGCATCTCTGGAGAAACCTAAAAATGGCTGTCCACCAACGTTTACCATCCAACCTGACAGAACTGGAGAGGATCTGCAAGGAGGAATGGCAGAGGATCCCCAAATCCAAGTGTGAAAAACTTGTTGCATCTTTCCCAAAAAGACTCATGGCCGTATTAGTTATCATCTCTTCTCTTCTCAACCTTCAGTTAAGACCTGATGGGAATTCAGGAGCTGAGATCATTTAAAGGACTCAAGGGACCCAAGGAAGCATCAGACTATTAATATACTGTATACTATATTTGGTGTTGGTTCAAACAAAGTAACTGATGTTGGCAAATGTTAGTGAAGTTTTCTTCAGCCAGGTATTATGGGACAAATGTGTTTTAGAAATAGGGGTGAATACTACCTGGTGAATGGGTTAGCGAATGTGTGGAAAATATACCAACAAATCCTTTGCTCCATAGACACCATTTAAATAAGATACACATGGGCCTGCCAGCTACAGAGTTGTAAGGGCTGTTTAACATCTTTACAAAGATTTTCTCTAAAGTGCTTCAATCACTTTACAATGAAATCTATTACGTAAAATATTTAAGGGACATATTTGTTTCTCCGGCTCCACTGTAGGAAATGGAGGGTTCAAAGCCAGGTTAGCCTATGAAATGATGAAAACACAGTACTATGTATGTGTGTAGCCATCTTCAGCTCCTCCTAGCTCTGTTGTTTTATTATATATACACATTTTATAATATATAAATATTATAATATGTAGAAGCAAGAGCCCCTAAATTATGAATATTGAAATCGCACACCCAATAATTAGGACAGGTCTTTGCACCCAATAGTTGTTTTTCAATTATATAAAGAAGAAATAGGTGGTAGCCAGGGACCACTACAGGGTATTTCCTTGTAAAGTATACAAAATAAGAACACCAATATTATGGAAGTCTGTTTTCATCTTACTAAGACTAAGCAAAAAAAATCATAAAGTGCCTTTATTCTCTCCATTCACTAAGCTGAGTAACTGCATCATGCATGGACCAGAACTGAGACCTTCACTATATTCCAAAATTACCAGGATGTGAGAAAGGTGGCAATATACAAACTTGGGGTTGATCTCTTCTTAAAGAAGAATTCCCCAAGCTACAAGCCCCTCATTGCCCACAGAGTAACTAGGGCGATTAAAACTCCATTAAACTAATTTTTGTAGTTTTCTTTCAAATAAGAGAGCCAGCTGAGAAAAAACTTTCATTTCCTAGATGCTCATGTGTTTATAAGTTAGGTGGACTTTGGTCTGAAAAGGCTTTAATTTGGTCGCATATGGATCGCCATCACAGGTTCATAGTTAAAGCAGAGTTCCACCTAAAAATAGAACTTCCGCTTTAAGGGAAGGTGACCCCCTGACATGCCCCATTTGGTATGTCATTTTTTTGGGGGGGGAGCGGAAACCCTCTTTTTTTAGAGGGTTCCATCTCCCAATTCCTCCCGGCGCACCGCAGCGCCGGAAGCAAGTTAACCTCTACCCCCTCCCTCTCGGCAATCATCTGGGACACGTCACAGGTCCAAGATGATTACCCGGCCAGTCACAGCGTTCCGCCGCGGCTCACGCATGCGCAGTGCGTGCCTGGCTTTGAAGCCACAGCCGGGCGCCCACAGTGACAATGCCGGCACCGCAGAGAGGAGGGAGAGACGAGCGGGGCTCGTTTCGCTGAACCCTGGGACAGGTAAGTGTCTGATTATTAAAAGTGAGTAGCTGCAGTATTTGTAGCTGCTGACTTAAATTTTTTTTTTTTAAGCGGAACTCCACTTTAATGGAAAAATATAGCTAAATTATAGAGGAGTTCTATACCAGAGGGACACAATCCTAAGCTCTTTTTACATATTACAGACACAGCTCATTTGTGAGCATAAATGTATTTCACCTATCTTCTTCAGCGAGAAAGGTTCTCAGGCTCTAGAATCTTCAGGCCATTTCCCAGGCTCTCGTCTTCCACTGTGTCGAGGCTCAGTCGTTGTGCTCCCACATCTGAACAATGCTAATCCCTGTATATTTGTTTACAATCTCCTTTTTATAATTTTTTTCATATTTTAGACAACATACAAAAAATACAAAAAACATTTTGAGACTTGGATATTTCCATACAATAAAACACATATTATACCAGAGACACCCCTCTACCTTTCTTATATTTATAAATCATTATTAAAACCTTAAAACACATCTAAAGACCATCTCTTGGCCTCTTTTCTCTTTTTGTGTACTTTACCTTGGACAGTTTTTCACTCCTCTCTACGTACACCTTGGTTTAAAAATTAAAAAAAAAATTGAAATAGAAAAATGTCCTCAGGTATCCCTTCCACCTAAGTTACATAGTTACATAGTTAGTAAGGTTGAATAAAGACACCAGTCCATCCAGTTCAACCTGAGTGAGTGTGGGTGCGTGTCTACAATCATCCCTATTTTTATTTAAGGTACCCATATGGTGCCGCCAATTCACGCAGCACTCTGCACATACATCGTACACCCACATTGGTCCCTTCCCTCAAGGAGCCCACAATCCAAGGTCCCCAACTCACATTCATATACTAGGGCCAATTTTGAACAGAAGCTAATTAACCTACCAGCATGTCTTTGGAGTGTGGGAGGAAACCCGGAGTACCCGGAGGAAACCCACGCAGGCACAGGGAGAACATGCAAACTCCAGGCAGGTAGTGTCGTGGTTGGGATTCGAACCAGCAACCCTTTTTACTGCTAGGTGAGAGTGCTAACCACTACACCACTGTGCTGCCCCAGTGTTACAGAATATGGAAGATGTGTGTGATGGCAGGTTTTGAATGGATTAAAAATGTACACCCTCCTAGAAAGGTGCTGGGATTAGTTAGATTTAGTGCTGGCTCGCTGTGTTTAGCAGAGCTGTGCTTTTCTTTGCAAGGTAAATTTAGCTTGCTCACTGTGATCAGTGCAGCCGCATGAGATTATTTAGGTCTGCTCAGTGTTTCAGCTGCTGCTAGTCTTGACTGTTTCCTCTGCTTTCCAGAGAGCTAGAGAACTCTCTGGAACATAGGTTTGAGGCAATGCAAATGACAACGTGAATATTTATACAGCCCTGGCCAATCCTAGGGAGGATGGCCCTGAAGGCTTCTGGGAGTCTATATAAATACTCTGGGACACAAAGCTGCTTGGTCTTTGCCTGCGTAGGGAAGGTCCAGTCTGGAGGGCTTGCTGCCCTCCAGGGCAATGCTGCCTTGGGCTTGCTACTCGTAAGGTCTCAGGTGGGAGACCCGAGGGCCTAGATGCTGAAGCTACAGAGAGCTGACTGAGGGGCTATCGGCTGAAGATCTGGTCATAGTTCATGATTTTTCGCAGTATGTTGGTGCCCAGGCTTGATTAGGTGACATTGTGTCACTCTAGATTCTAGGTATACAGGGCGGAATGTCTGGACGTGACTTTCTGTTATATATGGAACTCGTGCCTGGTTACAGTAAACACTGGCTGCTAGGATACGCTATCCATGTTTGCATTTCAAGTCTCTATAGCCCATGTTTTCTTCTTACTTCTGTAATACTTATCTGCAGTTTCAGCAGCCAGAACAGTACCAGCTCAGGGAATTGTTCCGTCTTCCAGTGTGTCATTGCTAATTAAATTAGTATAGAACCTGCTGCTCATTTTATTCCAAATTACTGATTTTAATTGAAACACCTGCTGCAAGAATGTTTCCATCCTGCTTTCTCCAAGGACTGTAAATCAGTTTTCTGGAATGTAAAATTGATTATTTAACTAAACATTACAATGATAATTTATACATGCAGCTAGTTCTTTTTTATATTAATTTTTTTACATGCACAGTTCATTTTTTTTCTCTGAAGGGTCCACTTAGACTTGTATGTTTAGGCATGCTTTCCTTTAGGCAAAAACTGCACTTTTACAACACTATTTTTAGTATTTAGCCTATTGAATATTTGTAAAGACCTAGATGTCTGATTATCTCCTACTCTATTAGTTCTTTTGTCCCGTACACACGATCAGATTTTCCGACGGGGAATGCATGTGAATTTGTTGGTGGAAAGTCCGACCATGTTTATGCTTCATCGGACATTTGTTGTCGGACTTTCCGCCAACAAATGTTGGCTAGCATGTTCTCAAATTTTCCACCAACAAATGTGTGTTGTCGGACTTTCCGATCGCGTGTACACAAGTCCGTCGGGCAAAAGTCCAAAGTACAAACAAGCATGTTCGGAATCAATGCTCACCAAACACAACATTAGCAGAAGGAGCTCAAAGGGTGGCGCATGACTATTGAACTTCCTTATTATCGGCTCACTGTATGGCTTGTACGTCACTACGTTCGTAATTGTTGGCCAACATTTGTGTGACCGTGTGTATGCAAAACAAGTTGGAGCCAACAACCTTCGAACAAAATTCCACGGTTTTGTTGTCGGAAAGTCCCATCGTGTGTACGGGGCATAAGACGATCCTGAAAACCCTCCTCTTCAGAGAAGCCTATCCCACCCACATGTTATGCCGCGTACACACGAGCGGACTTTCCGACAGAGTTCCAACGGAGTTCCGCTGAAACGGACTTGCCTACACACCATCACACCAAAGTCCTATCGTTTAGAACGTGATGACGTACGACGGGACTAGAAAAAGGAAGTTCAATAGCCAGTAGCCAATAGCTGCCCTTGCGTCGTTTTTGGTCCGTCGGACTAGCAAACAAACGAACGGTTTTCTCGATAGGAATTGAGTCCATCGGAAAATATTTGAAACATGTTCTATTTCTAGGTCCATCACAATTTTCGAAAGAAAAGGTCCGATGAAGCCCACACACGATCGGAATGTCCGACTGAATGATTCCGTCGGATCTTTACTGCCGGAAAGTCCGGACGTGTGTACGTGGCATAACAACTGTATTGTCATTTTCTCCATCAGCTCATCCCCCACAGTTATTACCTTTTGTTCCACTTGACCCTCCCTCCTAGATTGTAAGATCTAACGAGCAGGGCCCTCTGATCCCTCCTGTATTGATTTGTATTGTAACTGTACTGTTTGCAAAAAACTGTTGGCGCTATATAAATCCTGTATGATAATAATAATGTGATTATTCCGACTTCCAACTGGAATGAATATTAATGCATGTAAGATGTACAGCAAAACCTTGGATTGAGAGTAACTTGGTCTGAGAATGTTTTGCAAGCCAAGCAAAAATTTTTTTTTCAAATTTTGACTTGATAAACGAGCAATGTCTTGAGTGACAAGTAGCGTCATGTCACAACTAAGTATAAAAGTATAAAAGAGAAGAGAGGCGCCTCTAAGTGTAGCAATATGGTTACATTTAATGAAGTTACAACATTTAGCAACTCAAATGGTTGATGATTAAAAGAGGCCCTTCTAAGTATGCAGGCATCCGGGGTAAAGCTGTCCACATAGACCGTCCTCTGCACCGCCATTGACATCATCCCTTTCACGCTGCGCTCCACAAGCCGCTCAAGCCTCGCTTTCAGATCGCTCTACTGCAGGGTAGTCTTCCCAGGCACGATTGCAGACTGACAGCAATGAGAGCCGACCTTGCGGAGGACAGTCTATGTGGACAGCTTTACCCCGGATGCCTGCATACTTAGATGTGCATGTTTTAATCATCAACCATGTGAGTTGCTAAATGTTGTACCTTCTTTAAATGTAACCATATTGCTACACTTAGAGGCGCCCCAGTTCTGTTTTATACTTTGTAACTTCTGCTTGATTTTGCTTCTAATTCACTTCTGGAGGCTGTCATTTGTGGATGGACATTTTATGGTTACACAACCTATCACATTGCTGTAATCTTTTTATATGGACTATAAACTGAAGGACTTATGAATAAATGGTTTTGGAACGAATCATGTGAGGTTTCCATTATTTCCTATGGGGAAATTCAGTTTTATATAAGAGTGCTTTGGATTACAAGCATGTTTCTGGAACAAATTATGCTCGTAATCCAAGGTTTTACTGTATATGTATAGTACCTTTATAAGAAGTAGCTGGCTAATTGTTACATAACTTGTAACTGTCTTACAAAATGGCATTTAAAGCTCAATGTAATTGTGCACTGTGTCTAAAACACATCAAAGCATGAAAAAATGCATAATGATTTCTAAATGTGTATTAAGAATGAATGTAGCTTTCAAGTGAACCTGTCATTTACCCATGCAATGGCCTTGGAAGTGTCTATATATTTTTCAGTTTGTTATACAACATATCCCACAGTACCTTGTTCCCTGCAAGCAGTGATATCTGTACTGGCTCCGCCTCCTGAAGCTCCTCCTCTCAGCACCTCTGTAGATCAGAAGGCAGGCTCTGTGAAATGTGTGACACAGCAGTGCCTGCCCACAGGGCATAGTGACTACGTGTCACAGAATTAAGGGAAGCAAATGTGTGGGGGTCTTCACAAAGTAGGTTTAAAAACTTCAAGACTGTCCAGATTAATAGGAGTAGGCCTCCTGTAGGTCACATTGTACTGAAATACAATGTGGAAATGAATATATGATTTTACATTTTGATCATAGATAAGCTTCAAGCAAATAGTTTTTTTAATCTGTTGTAAAATTTCTTAAAGGAGACGTTTGAGGTTCTTAAAAAAATCTAACATATATACTCACCTGTCTGCTGTAGCATCGGTGTGATGCTACACCATCTCTACCACGAGAACTAAGCGATGACCGCTGATAGCTCAGTTCTTGGTCCCCTTTGATCAGAGAGTGGTGACTATTAGTCACCACCTCTCTGTTCTACCCCTCCAGTACTCACTTGGGAGGGGGCGGGTGGGAGCGGCAGGCTCTGGCTCTCAGCAGCTTGCTGAGAGGCTGATCCAGCTGCCAGTTAGGCATCTGGGTGTATCCCAACATTATTGTCGGGATCCTTCAATAGCCTGGAGTGGCTTTGTGACGTCAGCCGACAGCGAGCTTTAAAAACTGCGTACTCCCACACTCCAAAGGCATTCTGCTAGGTTAATTGGCTCCTGTCTAAACTGGTCCTAGTATGTGTATATATATGAATGTGATTTAGGGAGTTAGGGACCTTAGATTGTAAGCTCTTTGAGGGCAGGGACTGATGTGAATGTACAATATATATGTAAAGGGCTGCGTAAATTGATGGCACTATATAAGTATCTGCAAAAAAAAAAATAAATAAAGTGGACCTGAACTTAAAAAGTGCAGATTTGTTTATTATAGGGAACATTTATGCTGGGTTCACACATGAAATGGATGCAGCTGGCGGCAGGGGTCCGGTGCGTCCCTGTTCTCTGTTTCAGGGACGAATCAGGCCCCAATTTTTGCCTGAATTCGGACCTAAAAGGGAGCCAAAAATGCACATGACTCCTGTGAAATCTGCTCCGCAACCGCCCCGGAGATGTGTAAACCAGCTCCATAGAGAGCCGGTCACAATCTCCTGTCATGCGAATTTGATGCGAGAAAACCCACATCCAATTCGCACTAGCATGAACCCAGCCTTAGAGACAGTAATTGTGTCTAAGCAGTGCCCTGAAAAAATGTACCTTTATATGGAATTCCTCCTGAAAAATCACAGTGCCTATACTGATAGAAGGTGTCTAGCAGGGGCGGATCCAGAGTCTAATCTCGGGAGGGGCACTGCCAAAATTTTGGCGGGCAATTTGACGGGGAAATAGCTGGTGTTGGCGCTTCAATCATTACGGCACACCATGGTTAACATGGTGTCAGGATGATTGAAGCGCATTATTTCTCATATTACATTTTAATATAAAATGAAATAGTTAAACTCACTATAATGCAGAATCAGTGGGAGCCCCGAGTGTGTCACTTGCCACCGTCACCTGCCTTCAGGGGCTTGTCACTTGCTTGTTGTGGGGTTTGTCACTTGCCTGTTGTCTTGTCCCTGTTGTCCCAGAGTGAGGCCTGCACAGTAATGGCAGTCTTTTAGATGCAGAAATGCGGCGATGCAGGGGGGGCGGTGAGAGACAGTGGCGTCTCAAGCTTTCAAATTTAGGAGGTGTACATGGGGGGACAGGGAAAAAAGTGGGGGGGGGGGCAACTATAAAATGCAATTATATATACACACATATAAATACACAGTGTCTTGAAAAAGTATTGGTGGTTGCAGCCAGGTGGAGGGGAGGACAGGGTGGGAGAAGCCAGGTGGAGGGGAGGAAAGGGTGGATGCAGCCAGGTGGAGGGGAGGACAGGGTGGGAGAAGCCAGGTGGAGGGGAGGAAAGGGTGGATGCAGCCAGGTGGAGGGGAAGACAGGGTGGATGTAGCCAGGTGGAGGGGAGGACAGGGTGGGAGAAGCCAGGTGGAGGGGAGGACAGGGTGGATGCAGCCAGGTGGAGGGGAGGACAGGGTGGATGTAGCCAGGTGGAGGGGAGGACAGGGTGGGAGAAGCCAGGTGGAGGGGAGGAAAGGGTGGATGCAGCCAGGTGGAGGGGAGGACAGGGTGGATGTAGCCAGGTGGAGGGGAGGACAGGGTGGGAGCAGTCAGGTGGAGGGGAGGACAGGGTGGATGCAGGCAGGTGGAGGGGAGGACAGGGTGGGAGCAGCCAGGTGGAGGGGAGGACAGGGTGGATGCAGGCAGGTGGAGGGGAGGACGGGGTGGGAGCAGCCAGGTGGAGGGGAGGAAATGGTGGAAGCAGCCAGGTGGAGGGGAGGATAGGGTGGATGCAGGCAGGTGGAGGGGAGGACGGGGTGGGAGCAGCCAGGTGGAGGGGAAGACAGGGTGGGAGCAGCCAGGTGGAGGGGAGGAAATGGTGGAAGCAGCCAGGTGGAGGGGAGGACAGGGTTGGAGCAGCCAGGTGGAGGGGAGGAAAGGGTGGATGTAGCCAGTGATAAGGTCCTGTACCTCTATAGAAGCCTGTATCCCGCCCCCCCATCCCCCTCGCTCCCCCCACCTGGAGGTAAGTTCTTACCTTTGAGGATAGAAATAGAATCACTGGCTCCCTCCACCCGACAGCCTCATGGTCCCTCTTATCATCTCTTCCTCTTCCCCCTCCCGCTCGGCATGTTGGGGGCTGCAGTCCTCTCAGGGAATCATCCTGGGGCCTGCTTGTATCCGGGACTACATGTCCCATAATCCTCCAGCTGCTAGTTTCCCAGCCATTGGCCCTGAATGTAGCCAATAGGAGGGCATTGCCAGGTGAATGCTCGGCTCAAGGAGGAGAAGGAGGGGTGGAAATCCCCCACAGCTGTGGCTCTGCCTGTGTCACTCCCTTCACAGAGCCTGTCAGTTTCTGCGCCGCTGCCCCTGTGTCAGCAACGACTGATGGGGGCTCAGCATCAGCACAGCCTGCTCACTGTTTTCTCGGGGGGGGGACAATTGACCCGTTGCCCCCCCCCCCCAAATCTGCCCCTGGCGTCTAGGCACTCGAGTGAGCAGAATATCTGCAGTGTGAGATCTAAGGCACTGTACCTCTGATGGCTAGTTTTAGGAGATTTGGAGTGTGATTTGAGATGTCACTACCTCATTGCTGGAGCTCTTATGTGAGGAAGCAAAGCCCTGCCTCCACCAAGATGGCCACCTCTACACAGAGAAACAGTGCAGTACAAAGCACAAGGAAAAATGACTAGAAATTTGGACTCTGTCTGCTTTTTGGGCACAGTTTCTAGAGTTCAGTTCCTCTTTTATAATTAGACCTGTTCACACAGGGCATTCTACAGCGTACATCCATGTGAGGGCCATGTTTAGAAGCATGGAAATGTACAGGGGGTTCCATGTATCCCTGTGTAGGCAGTCCCACTGATGTCCATTGAGATGCAGCTGCTGCAAATTTGACATCCATGTGAGTACGGGTACACTACTCTGAATGCAGACAGTGTGAGTTTGGTGACACAAATTTGCACCCACATGGATGTCAAATTTGCAAGAGCGTCTGTTTCCTTGCAGCCACTGCATCCCAATTGACATCAGTGGGACTGCCTGCATAGGGGTGCATGGAGCACCTGTGCATTTCTGGGAGGGAAAACACAGCCCTCGCACAGGCGTACGCGGTGTGAGTGCCGGTTCACACTGCAGCAATGCGGGAACCCTGCGAATCCACCGCAGGTTCCCGCATCACATGTCTCCTGGCAGCAGTTCACACTGCCCTATGCGAACTGCTGGGATTGCCAATTAAAAGTTAATGACACCCACAAATCAGTTTGCATATCGCAGTGTGAACTGCAAATTAGGTCAGAAATCGGATCGCATGGGTGTTCACACCCATGCGATCCGATTTTGCTGCTGACTAAAAAAAGGGTCCTGTGCGAGTTTGGTCCGAATGCCATGTGAATTCAGCAATACTATCTGTATGTCTGAAATCGCATCGCACAGAGATTGCATGTGATTTGCACTGCAGTGCGGTGCGAATCACATCCAATGTCGGACTTCGCTGCAGTGTATACCAGCACTAAATGAGGCCTTGGGCTTAGGTTTTAGCCCTCTTTCACACTAGCATCCTGCGTTTCTTTCATTTAAATGCAGAAGAAATTGATATGAAATGTATGAACAAATTTTTAAAAATGTTCTACTGTGTTTCAATGTACAGGTGTTTACATACATTTACAAGGGTCTGGACACGTTCAGAATATCTAATCTGCCCTGGACGCACAGATTTATATTTTTTCTAAATACAGCTAAACTCAATGCACCTAAACACAAATCAATCCACAGTACCATTTACAAACCTTACTTGCATTTACGTGTATGGGTGTTTAGAAATGTCCCTTAAAGTGTTAATAAACCCAATAACAGTAAAATCCGTCTGTATGTGCAGCATGCTTGTTATACTCACTGTGGAACCTAAGGGGTTAATTCTCTGCACTGTGTAAAAATGCTGTTTGATCCTATCTTCTCTGATCCTCCCCTTCTTCCACTGTCCTCAAACCATCTCTAGTACAGAGGCTAGGGAACAAGCTGAACATGCTAAATTTGGTGTGTATTGCTTGAGAGTTTATTTTATCTTGGGAGGATGCATGTGATCAGCACAGGTCTATCCGCCCTGTCCAGACATAGGGTCAGGGGTCCTGCAGCCTCATAGGACAGTCAGAGGAGAATGAAAACTCCTCCTACAAGCTTTAACTAGACACTGATATAAGTCATAAGACTGATATATACTGCTGATGATAAAAGGTATTTAGCAGGTTTTTTTTTTTTACTAAAATAATTGCATTTCCATGTTCTGTGTACTGCTTGAGACCAGATATAGTAAATGCTGGGTCCTGGGTTTAGTAACAATTTAAAGTCATATAAATGCACATATAGTATCTCAGAAACGTGAGTACACCCCTCACATTTTTGTAAATATTTTATTATATCTTTTCATGTGACAACACTGAAGAAATGACACTTTGCTACAATATAAAGTAGTGGGTGTACAGCTTGTATAACAGTGTAAATTTGCTGTCACCTCAAAATAACTCAACACACAGCCATCAATGTCTAAACTGCTGTCAACAAAAGTGAGTACACCCCTAAGTGAAAATGTCCAAATTGGGCACAAATGTCAAAATTTTGTATGACCGTCATTATTTTCCAGCACTGCCTTAACCCTTTTGGACATGGAGTTAACCAGAGCTTCACAGGTTGCCACTGGAGTCCTCTTCCACTCCTTCATGATGACATCACGTAGCTGGTGGATGTTAGAGACCTTGCGCTCCTCCATCTTCCATTTGAGGATGCCCCACAGATGCTCAATAGGGTTTAGGTCTGGAGACATGCTTGGCCAGTCCATCAACTTTACCCTCAGCTTCTTTAGCAAGGCAGTGGTCATCTTGGAGGTGTGTTTGGGGTCGTTATCATGTTGGAATACCGCCCTGGGGCCCAGTCTCTGAAGGGAGATAATCATGCTCTGCTTCAGTATGTCACAGTACATGTCGGCATTCATGGTTCCCACAATGAACTGTAGCTTCCCAGTGCCGGCAGCACTAAGGTGCCATGTTGAACTTCCAGTGACCAGTATGAGAGAGTCAGGGCGATAACACACCAATTTAACACACCTGCTCTCCATTCAAAAGATACACTCCGTATCTTTCCAAATAACTGTTCTGCCTATGTTACGCCCCTTGTTATCATATAAGTACAATTGTAATATTAATGTGATACCTACGTAATCATGTGTATAAAAACCTTCAATTGTGTCATAATAAGGCAGAACAGTTATTTGGAAAGATATGGAATGTATCTTTTGTGTCTGTTCCCTACTGCAGTAGTTATTATTAACTTGGAACCACTAATCAATATGGGGATAGGAGTTGCCTATCTATATATATATATATATAACTATGTCACACCTGAGACCCTGTAACACTAACAAGAGGAGAGGGAAAATGGCTAATTGGCCCCAATTTGGACATTTTCACTTAGGGGTGTACTCACTTTTCTTGCCAGTGATTTAGATATTAATGGCTGTGTGTTGAGTTATTTTAAGGGACAGCAAATTTACACTGTTATACAAGCTGTACACTCACTACTTTACATTGTAGCAAAGTGTCATTTCTTCAGTGTTGTCACATGAAAAGATAGAATAAAATATTTACAAAAATGTGAGGGGTGTACTCACTTTTGTGAGATACTGTAACTACATGTCCATGTGAATGAGACCTTAGGTGATTAAAGCCAAACTCCAGCCAAAGTTTTGTAAATTATTTTGGAAAAGTGAAGAAGGGAATTATTTCTGCCTCTTGGTTTTCACAGCAGGAAGTGATGGAAAATACCTCAGTCAGGAACAAACAATATCAATCAATATCAGATGTTTTGCAAAGATGATAAGAATTATTACTTTTGGCAATATCTTTTTTTCCTATTGCGGTCTGTACTTATTTTGATGATAGAAGACCAGCACAGTCTTCATTCAGATATCATTCAGGGTCAGCATCTACCTCTAATAGGGCGTACACACGGTCGGACTTTGTTCGGACATTCCGACAACAAAATCCTAGGATTTTTTCCAACGGATGTTGGCTCAAACTTGTCTTGCATACACACGGTCGCACAAAGTTGTCGGAAAATCCGATCATTCTGAACGCGGTGACGTAAAACACGTACGTCGGGACTATAAACGGGGCAGTGGCCAATAGCTTTCATCTCTTTATTTATTCTGAGCATGCGTGGCACTTTGTCCGTCGGATTTGTGTACACACGATCGGAATTTCCGACAACGGATTTTGTTGTCGGAAAATTTTATCTCCTGCTCTCCAACTTTGTGTGTCGGAAAATCCGATGGAAAATGTCCGATGGAGCCCACACACGGTCGGAATTTCCGACAACACGCTCCGATCGGACATTTTCCATCGGAAAATCCGACCGTGTGTACGGGGCATTAGACTACAATCCACCCACTAGATCAGTGTTTCAGTCATGGCACTCTTTGAAAGTATGCAAAATCTTGAGGCATCCGAGTCTAAGGGACCCTATCATGTCAGAATCCCCCCTTTTACATTGGAGCCCTCAGCCTAGGGTTGCCACTATTTCTTCAAGCCAAACCCGAACATTTTAGTGGCGCACAGCAATTACATTTTTTTTTTAGTATAAACTATAGGATGGCAACAGACCTGGGACCACTTTGGGCACTCCAAAGAGAATATTAATGCGGTGCGCATAGTGCCCCCTCATCCTCCTGTCAGGCCACATTCTTGTCTGAATAATGTCGGACAGTCCAGGTTTTGAATCATGTGTCCGGGTTTCAGGTGGACTGATTCACAACCCAGACTGTTTGGGTAAATACCGAACAGGTGGCAACCATACCACAGACCCCCTTCACATCAGAGCCCTCAATCGCAGTCTCCATCCCCATCGGAGTCCTTACCTCACTTTTCCTCTACACTCATTGCACATTAGAGTCTTTAATCCCTCCTTTAGTACCTTTTTACATTAGTTCTCAGTCCCCCTCCACCCCTTTCTCCAGCCGTATAAAATATCCATTTCACATTAGAGCCCCAAGTTCCCACTTTTTTTGGGGGGGCTACAAACAAACCACCCCCCCGGTCGTTTGGTCGAACCCCCCCGTTACTCAGCCCACCAGCCCTACACTTATCCCATCTAGGTCGCGGGCAGCGCTTCCTCCTCAGTGGCCTTACCCTGCGTCTCCTCCTCCTCAGCTTCACTGCAGCTTCCCCTGCGTTTCCTCCTCGGCGGCCAATATGATCACTTCTCCTCTCGGCCAATCGGATCTCAGGACCCGCTTCCTGATTGGCCAAGAGGAGAATCAGGAAGACAGTAGCGAGTATTAATTCGCTATTGTCACACAACTGGGTGGGCTCAGGGTGCAGTGCTCTGCGTCCAGAGCCTGCCCTTTTTTGAAGCCAATTAGAGCCTCGAGCTCTAATCATGTGCTGAAAAAAAAAAAAAAACCCCATTGAAATGCATGTGTCCGGTGCCCTGCATGTAGATTAGGGGCTGGGCACATGGATTAGGGGGAAGCCTGTGCCCCTTATGGATGGGCCGCCATTGCATCAGAGTCCTCAGACCCCCCCTTCATCTTTTTACATCAGAGTCCTCAATTCCCCCTCCTCCCTTTCACATCAAAGTGAAAGTGTTTTATTATATCTGTTCGATAAGTGCAAAAAAATAGCTAATTATCCAGCCAAAAATCCTTTGCTTCTGCCCAGTACAATTGTCACCCTTGGGCAGGATTCAGGTTAAAATAAAGGAAAATGAATGCAGCCGCCACATCTAAAAGAACTGCTAAAATGTAATGCTATCAATTTTTCCTCTTGGATTTAGATATGCTTTCGGGACTTATAAACTGATAAGGGTGTTAACTTTTCCCTACTCTGTCCAAAAATAAGACGTTTTGACTATACGTATGTCTTAAGTAGCCACAGAATTTGTTAGTGTCCAATGGAGGGAGCCTGAAGCTACTTTAGGGCTTGTTTACACTTGTGGTTGGGGGGGGGGAGCGGTAACATGTGGTTGTACTGCATTTTTACTGCCCCCCCAAATACTCCCTCTTAAAGAGAAGTTCCACCCAGGGGGTCGGGTAAAAAAAAAAAAAAGAAAAGTCAGCAGCTACAAATACTGCAGCTGCTGACTTTTAATTGGACACTTACCTGTCCCAGGGTCCAGCGATGCGGGGGATCGAAGCCCCGCTCGTCTCCCCCTCCGTTCAGCAGCGCCGGCATTGCAACTGTGGGCGCCTGGCTGTGGCTTCACAGCCTGGCACCCACTGCGCATGCGCGAGCGGCGCAGCGCGCCGTGATTGGCCACTCAGTCACCTGGGACCTGTAATGGGTCCCAGATGATTGACAGCGGTGAGGGAGCAGAGCGGAGCCCTTCCTGTGCCAAGGGGGAAGTGATGTCACCAGCCCAGGCACTGGAAGAGGCAGACTAAGAGGGACCCCCTAGAAACAGGCATTTAGAGGTAAGTTAAAAAAAAACAAATATCCAAATGGTTTTTTTTTTGTTTTTTTTTAGGATTTTTCAAGTATTTTTGTTTTTTTGGGGGGAACCCCACTTTAAGCGAGGAGGCAACATATCACTTCCTGGCCACTTGTCAAACGCCTCTGAAAAGCGATCCGAGCATATATCAATATTTAGAGGAGTGGCAGTCCTTGCTGTATGTGTAAACAAGCCCTTACATTGCTTGTGCACCTTCACGAGACAGAAAAGACTTGGTGGATCATCTAAAACAATAAAAACACTATATAAACAAAAGTGGTGAGTGCTTATTTGAAATCCAAAATAAGCAGTAAAACTGATAGAATGATCATAAAACTCAATGACACAAAGCCAGTGTATCTTGCCAAAGACATACAGTAGCTAGGATTTCAAGCTTTGAACACTCCTTTTTTCCAGCCCCTGGTTGCTTCCGTTTTCATCCTCTTTACCTTACCTGCACCTTTTTGATCCCTCTCTTCACCTCTGCAATGTACTGCTGGGCACAAAGGAGTCATATTTAAAATAAGAGATCAGCTTTTGCTCATCTGGCTGGAGTAAACTGAAATCTGATTGGTTGTTATATACTTTTGTACTTTGTTCAATGGATTTACTCTTCATCCTTTGTTTTGCCCTGTATATGTTACATAATATCACATAAATTACCTCCAAAGGCACATCCAAATGGATGAAGGTAGGTGGTTTGTGAAAGTTCCTTGGGTGAAAAGAGGTTCTATATGAATTATTTTCCACATATGCCCTGTAGGTTTTCAATTAATCCCTTTTTCATTTTCTTTTATTTACAGCAACCCTATAACTATCCTAAGAGAATTCAGCCTTTACTACTACACATAGGCCATGAACTGTGCTATATTAGCCTGTTGGGTAGACAGTGAAATCTCCACTTACTTTAAAGTGGAACTTTACCCATAACAATTTGATAAAAAATAATGTTCTTTAGCAAGGAACATACATTCCACATTAATAATTATGCTACCAAAATTAGTGTTGCTGTAACCTGCCTCCAGCATTGTTCCTTTTTTTCTTCTTGCTGGAAGTTGCTGTTTTGCTGAAGCTCAGAGCCCCCGAGCAGCAGTAAATCTTTTCGGCTGTTAGCAGATCGGCCTCTAGTGGCTTTGATTTTAGACACAGTGCTGAAAAATATAGAGCAACTGAGAATGTGCAGAGCAGGGTGAGAGTGTGTATTACTGGATTTCAAACAGTATATATACTTCTTTTTAATGTTTTACATCGCTATACCTGCAAAAGGGGCCAGGCCTGAAGTGATCTAGCAGGACTTTTCTGACTAAAGTTCTACTTTAAGATCGCTGGGTGCCACTGCTGTCCAGTACTTCTGGGAGTGTAGTGTTGGCACGAGGAGCCAGTCCACAACTTGCAGCAGGGGGACACACTACTTGACACATGTGGAAGTGTCAGACAGCAGTGTCACCTGGAGCTCTTGAAGAGCGGCACAGACTGAGTTCCGCTAGGATAGCAACAGGGTTGCTTTAAATAAGAGTTAGTAAATATACATGTGCTGTTACTCTGCTCTGCTATTTTGTCTACAAACAGCCAAAGTGGAGCCAGAATCAGAGGTACCGGAGTCTTAAAAGAGTTCCATAGTCACAGCATACACTTTCATTTTAAAACATCAGCATTGAAAAATCTCCTTTCATAGCGTGAGTTCTGCCTGTCAGCTGGCCACCTCTTTCCACAACTTTGGATTCCCTGCATGCTTTGCAGCTTCTCTTCTGCACTCTACTTTGATTTCTAAAGACTACATATCCCGTGGTACCTTGCTAACTGCAAGCAATTATTCATGTACTGACTCCACCTCCTGAATCTCTTCCTCTCAGCACCTCTGTAATTCAGAAGCAGGCACTGTGAAATGTGTGACACAGCAGGGCCTACTCACAGGGCATAGTTAATATGCATACCTCCCAACAGTCCTGGATTGGGCGGGGCTTTCCCGCATCTTCACCTTTGTGGTCCTGGTGGTAGCCCTGTGCGCACAGCTCACCACTTTCACTTTAAAACACAGAAGCCCGTCTTCTGTATTTGAAAGTGAAAGTAACAGCTTTCCCGCAGCGCCTACAACAGCCTCCCTGCTTTGCACTTAGAGCCTGGACAAGTGCTGGTCTGGCTGAGGAGGGGTATAGTAATGAGATGTGGATGGATGGACTCCATATCTAGCTCTCTCTTGAAAACTGCACCCTGTGCATAACGCACTCCAAGACCCTGCCCCCTGTGCATAATACACTCCAGAACCCTGTACTTTGTGCCTAGCACTCTCCTGAACTTTGCACTCTGTGCATAACGCACTCCTAAACCCTGCACCCTGTACATTTTGCACTCCAGAACCATACACTCTGTACGTAGCACATCCCAGAACCCTGCACTCTGTACATAGTGCACTCCAAAACCCTGCACTCTGTGCATAACACACTCCAGAGCCATGCACTCTGTGCATAATGCACTCCAGAACCTGTACTTTGTACGTGGCACTCACCTGCACTTTGCACTCTGTGCATAACACACTCGAGAACCCTGCTCCCTGTGCATAATGCACTCCAGAATCCCTGCACTCTCCACGTAGCGCACCTCAGAACCCTGCACTCTGTACATACCACATTCCAGAACTCTGCACTCCTGTGCTCTCCTAGACCCTGCACACTGTGCATAATGCTCCCCAGAACCTTTCACTCTGTATCTAGCATTCTCTTGAACCTTGCACCCTGTACATAATGCATTCCAGAGCACTGCACGGAGTGCGTAATTCACTCCAGAACCCTGCACCCTGTCCACAACGCACTCCAGAACCCTGCACTCTGTACTTAGCGCTCTTCTGAACTTGCACTCTGTACGTAGCACATTCCTGAACTCTGCACTCCAGAATACTTCCACACTTTGTAATGCACACTTCCACAGTCTGTGCAAAACCATTTATAATGGAAGCTTTTTGTTCTTTTTTTTTTATCATTGTGCTGGGATTTGTATGTAACTATGAAACTCTTGCTTGTGGAACAATATTCAAAGCATATTTTATAGGTACAAGGAAGCCCAGGTTTTGTTTAACCGTGCCCCTTAAGCTACTCCCACTGTCAAGAGTTTGGCCTTACCTACTTTTGCCCCCGCATGCTATGCGCGTCACAGGTCACTTCCTTCCTCAAGCGTCCCTCATTCTGAAGTTCAAAAGTTAGAGGTATGAATACGTGTCACATACCTGAATGAATACATGTCACAGAATACAAGGAAGTAAATGTGTGTGAATCTTCTAAAAGTAAGTTTACAGGATTCCAGACTGTTCAGATGAATAGAAATAATTGAAATCCAATGTAGAAATGAATAAGATGATTTTACATTTTGACCATAGGTACACTCTCATGTACATTGTCCTTCTTAGAGAAGAGTGGGTGCTCATAGAGTGTCCTTCACTGAATCCTCCCTCGAAACGCTTAAAGCAGAGCTCCACCCAAAAGGGGAAGCTCTGCTTGTCTGACCCCCCCCGCTGCCACATTTGGCACCTTTTGGGGATTGGAGGAGTGGGTACCTGGTTTTGACAGGTACCTGCTCCCACTTCCAGCTGGGTTTGGCACGGCAAACTCAGCTGGAAGTTTGCACAGTAGGGAACTGCTGGGTTCCCTTAGTGAAGATGGCAGCGGCAGCACCCGATAGCTGGATTCCTGGTCAGGTAAGTGTCCTAATATTGAAAGTCAGCAGTTACATTATTATTAGCTACTGACTTAATTTTTTCTGCAGATGCCTGGAGCTCCTCTTTAAGGGCATCTATTTGAAAGCTGGCAAAAAAGTTTGATTTCACTGCATAGCAGAAGCTCTTATGGCTTCATTTACATTGCTTAGCAACAGAAATGCCTCACTTATCATTGTGTTTTCACGTACCCACCATCAATGAAATAGCATTGCTGATATTTATAGGTTTAGAACAGGCTGTGCTGAAAATGACTGGCCTCTGAGCTTTATATACTGTATATTACGAGGTGGTAGTTTTGGTAGATTGTTAGAAAATAACTTAGTATTACCTAACATTTAGAATGGATATCAAAAGCTGGACAAATTAAACAGTTCATAAAGCATCCATACCACATCAAAACACACCTTCCGAGTTCTGGCATGCTGGGCCTTTAGAATATATTGGGTTAACTAGGCATTACTAGGCCCTGGCTTCTGGGGCACCAGCCTTGGATCAACTCTGAGGTGTCTTAAGTGTCAGAACTGCAATTCTTTAATACCTGTCCACTCTTACCTTTAAAAATTCCACTTTGCTCCCTCCAGAGTCCAGAGTTCAGATGAGAGGACAGCAAGTCACCAGCACTTCAAAAAAAGATATTTTCACCTGGCATCATCACAATTCAAAAATAGCTGACGTTTTGGAGTGAAACAGACTTTTCTGAAGTGCTAGTGACTTGTCTTCTCATCTGGTCTCTTCATGGCACCAACCACTGTGGTCAATATGAACACCCACTAGCTATATCACTGAAGGGAGTGCAGGTCTAACATGGACTGTACCTTCCAGAGTTCAGACAAGTGAGACCTGTCAGCAAGGATAATGAGGGACTAATTGTACCAGAAGTGGAATTTGCCCTCTTGAGGTCTTCCACCGTCTACATTCTGCTTTCTTTTTTGCATGGAACTGACTCATTTTTATGAACTTTTATAGTCATACCTGTAGGCAGCTGTAGTGCAGGGCAGCCTAGTTGGCTGCAAGAGGTAGTGGGCTAGCAAGTGTATATTCTCACTTTCCAGCCTATTTGATATGTCTATGTGTACATATGTTCAGAGCTGTTTGGCCTCTATGGTCTCTTTGGTCTCCAGCACCATTTTGGAGAAGCCTGGTGTCCTGATAGGACAAGTAAATCTCAGGAGATTTGGTCGGCCATTTTTGGGTGGATACTTTATATAAGAAAGTCCAGCCACGTTTAGTTCAGTTCATATGTGTGCATAGACAGGGAGAGAGAACCCGCTTGTCAGGGAGAGTTAGGAGAAGATAGGGAGAGTGTTCCGGCTAGTGAGGGATAGCTCAGGGTTCCTACGGAGTCCTGTATCAGCAATCCTGGTTGGATGAAAGACTCCCCATTGCGGATAATAAATCCGGTGTCCTCGCTGTGAGGGAGGGACAAGCGGATCAGATACCTATATCCACCTGCTGAAGGAATACCGTTGTACCGGGTAATGTCAGTGGAAAGTGCCTATAGTGCTGACGAATACAATTACCGCTTACATCAGAAGTGACTGTGCTGTGTATCTATGCCTCCATGCTTGGAGTGAAACTACGTGCCTTACTGCTGTAAATACTCTTTCTACTACTGTCACTCCGGTAATAAACGTTGCCTGGTTTAGAAAGTCAGTACGCGTGATTCCCTCTGTGAAAACACTACACTCTACCCCCGCTTACATACCCTTAACAGGTGCAGTCCTACTTATATACGTATTCATACAAAACTAATGGCAGAGCAGCGTAGGACCAGGTTCACATCTATCCGTATCAATATTTATCTGTTTTTAAAGTGTGTTGTATATGTGATTTCATGCATTTTCCTTATTTGGAATCGCAGCGTATGAAAATGCACAGGGAATTGGACATGCCTCACTTTTACAAACGCAGTGCACAGATGTGAATGGCCTCATTGGATTCAATGGGGGTTATTTACGAAAGGCAAATCCACTTTGCACTGAAAGTGCACTTGGAAGTGCAGTTGCTCTAAATCTAATTCCGCGTACGCACCAGCGGACTTTACGGCAGACTTTGTCCTGCGGACTTTTCGACGGACTTTACAACGGACTTTCTGAATAAACGGACTTGCCGTCACACGATCAACCAAAGTCCGACGGATTCGTACTTGATAACGTACGACAGGACTAAAACAAGGAAGTTCATAGCCAGTAGCCAATAGCTGCCCTAGCGTTGTTTTTTGTCCGTCGGACTAGCATACAGACGAGCGGACTTTTCGACCGCACTAGAGTCCGTCGGACAGATTTGAAACATGTTTCATTTCTAGGTCCGTCAAACTTTTGAGAAAAAAAAGCCCGCTGGAGCCCACACACGATTGAATTGTCCGATGGACAACCAAGTATGCCGTAAAGTCCGGTCGTGTGTACGCGGCATAAGGGGTAGATCTGAAATGAGTGGAAGCTTTGCAGATTTTATCATCCAATCATTCATATGCAAGCTAAAATGCTGTTTTTTTATTATCCTTGCATGTCCCCCTCGGATCTACAGCGACTTTACTTCCAAGTGCACTTGCAGTGCAAAGTGGATTTTCCTTTAGTAAATAACCCCCAATGTATTTTTATGGAATTGCACATACAAACGCATACAGTAGGTGTGAATCGGGCCTTACACTTTGCCCCCTCTTCTCATGGTTTGATCTAGGTGTACTGCAGAAAAGATGCCTCTACATGCCCGGCCTTTCCTTGTGACATTTGTCATCTGATCTTCTTATGCCCCGTACACACGGTCGGACTTTGTTCGGACATTCCGACAACAAAATCCTAGGATTTTTTCAGACGGATGTTGGCTCAAACTTGTCTTGCATACACACGGTCACACAAAGTTGTCCGATCGTTCTGAACGCGGTGACGTAAAACACGTACGTCGGGACTATAAACGGGGCAGTGGCCAATAGCTTTCATCTCTTTATTTATTCTGAGCATGCGTGGCACTTTGTCCGTCAGATTTGTGTACACACGATCGGAATTTCCGACAACGGATTTTGTTGTCGGAAAATTTTATCTCCTGCTCTCCAACTTTGTGTGTCGGAAAATCCGATGGAAAATGTCCGATGGAGCCCACACACGGTCGGAATTTCCGACAACACGCTCCAATCGGATATTTTCCATCGGAAAATCCAACCGTGTGTACGGGGCATAAGTGTGACGCAAAGACTAGCCAGTCTGCTGGGGTGTGAATGGAGGTGGTACAAGGTAGCTGGCCTAGGAGAGCAGGAATTATAAATCTACTCCTACTGCTGGGGAGGTAGGGTGTATATAATGCTGTTTATGGGGTCAGTGACTGGTGGGTATGGATGGGGTGTGCCTATAAGTGGCTGGCTAGTAGAGAATTGCTTCTTGCTCTTCATACCACCATCAACGCCCCAGGTCATTGGATTATTTTAACAATAGCCTGTGTATGTAAATGTTTCTGATGCATGAAACTAAAACAGAAAAAAGTCTCACAAAAAGTACACATATTTAACAAAAATTGTTGTTATTTCAGAGTAATGGTGAAATAATTCCCGGTCTTTCTGTATCAGAAAATAACCCAGAGCATGAAGGTAAACAGCACACAGTAATGACTTTTGCTTCCTAGTAATGTAATCCGGGGCCAAAATAAACCCAGAAAAACAATAACATATCCTGCAAGCAGTTTCTATTCATTGTCAGCTCTCTGCCATTTTATTTATTGTCTCCAGGGATACGGCATGTGTCTAGCTTCCTCTGTGTGGGCCGTGTCCAACTCCAAAAGCCCACAAAGAGAGATACACAAAGGAATAATATGTGTAACAAAAACACAATTAAAGGAAACATACAAAACTCTTTCAACTAGCACATTGTTATTCATTTTTAAATTAGTTACCTAATGTGATTTTTACAGCTTTACCTGCTTGCTCTTTTATATATTTTATGCTAATAAATACACTCACCAGCCACTTTATTTGGTACACCTTGCTAGTACTGGTGTTCTGCCGAAAACGGCAACTCGCTAAAATGTCCAACCACGTCATTTCCAATGACTCTCCAGCAGCAATAATTGGACATTTCGACGAGTTGGCTGTTTTCACAGAATACCGGCATTGTACAAGCTATGGTACAGGACGAGTTGGCTGTTTTCACAGAATACCGGCAGTGTACAAGCTATGGTAGAGGACGAGTTGGCTGTTTTCACAGAATACCGGCAGTGTACAAGCTATGGTACAGGACGAGTTGGCTGTTTTCACAGAATACCAGCAGTGTACAAGCTATGGTACAGGACGAGTTGGCTGTTTTCACAGAATACCAGCAGTGTACAAGCTATGGTACAGGACGAGTTGGCTGTTTTCACAGAATACCGGCAGTGTACAAGCTATGGTAGAGGACGAGTTGGCTGTTTTCACAGAATACCGGCAGTGTACAAGCTATGGTAGAGGACGAGTTGGCTGTTTTCACAGAATACCGGCAGTGTACAAGCTATGGTAGAGGACGAGTTGGCTGTTTTCACAGAATACCGGCAGTGTACAAGCTATGGTACAGGACGAGTTGGCTGTTTTCACAGAACACTGGGTAAGGTGGAAAAAAGTGGTCACCGCCTTGGAGGCGGCCATGTTGTTACTCATGATATCATGTACCTTAGTATATATGCTGCAGGTGTCCTGTGAAAACAGCAAACTCTCCAATTATTGCTACTGGACAGTCACCGGAAGTGACGTGGTTGGAGATTTTTGCAAGTTGGAGTTTTCAGGAGAACACCAGGTTGGACACCCTTTTGCCTCCAGAACTGCCTTAATTTTCAGTGGCATAGATTCAACAAAGTGTTGGAAACATTCCTCAGAGATTTTGGTCCATAGTGACATGATAGCATCACACAGTTGCTGCAGATTTGTTGGCTGCACATCCATGATGTGAATCCTTCATTCCACCACATCCTAAAGGTGTTCTATTTGATTATGATCTGGTGACTGTGGAGGCCATTGGAGTACAGTGACCTCATTGCCATGTTCAAGAAACCAGTGGTGAGATGATTTGAGCTTTGTGACATGGTGCATTATCCTGCTGGAAGGATCCATCAGAAGATGGGTACACTGTAGTCATAAAGGGATGGACATGGTCAGCAACAATACTCAGGTAGGCCGTGATGTTTAAATGATGCTCAGTTGGTACTAAGGGGCCCAAAGTGTGCCAAGAAAATATCCCCCACACCATTACACCACCAGCCTGAACCATTGATACAAGGCAGGATGGATCCATGTTTTCATGTTGTTTATGCAAAATTCTGACCCTACCATCTGAATGTCGTAGCTGAAATCGAGACTCATCAGACCAGGCAAGTTTTTCCAATCTTCTATTGTCCAATTTTGGTGAGCCTGCGCAAATTGCAACCTTCAGTTGATAGCTGATGGGAGTGGCACCTGGTGTGGTCTTCTGCTGCTGTAGCATATGTGCTTCAAGGTTCTATGTGTTGTATGTCCAGAGATGGTATTCTGCATATCTTGGATGTAACGAGTGGTTATTTGAGTTACTGTTGCCTTTCTATCATCTCAAACCAGTCTGCCCATTCTTCTCTGACGTCTGACATCAACAAGGCATTTTTGTCCACACAACTGTGGCTCACTGGATATTTTCTCTTTTTCGGACCATTCTCTGTGCATGCAAATCACAATAGATCAGCAGTTTTTGAAATATTCAGACCAGCCCGTCTGGCACCAACAACCATGCTTCTGATGCTCGGTTTGAACTTCAGCAAGGCGACTTCACCACGTCTAGATGCCTAAATGCATTGAGTTGCTGCCATGTGATGTGCAATTTGTGTTACCAAGCAATTGAACAGGTGTACCTAATAAAGTGGCTGTTGAGTGTATATAGAATGTAGATTAAGCCCTGGTTCACACTGGAGCGTTTTGACATGTGATTTGACATGTCAAATGGGCAGCAATTGGCGCCAATGGCACCGTCCTAATTGGTGCAACACCGCATCTGCGGCGTTGCACCGATTTAAAAAAGTAGTTTCTGTACTACTTTATGTGATTTCGGGCTGCGATTTACATTGACACCTGTGCAGAAACCTGCACAGATGTCTCTGAAATTGCGGCCGAAATCGGGACTGACATGTGGGAGTGAAGTTTTACGAGTTCAGCTAAACTCGTATGACTTCATTCCCACAGCTCAGTGTGAACCTGGGCTAAAGGCTAAATTCACCTCTTTAAAAAAAATAAATGCACATATTTTCGCAGTAAAAAAAATGTCCATTTATTATTTTTTTCACAGAAGCTGGCGGAGCACAAAACCTGCAATCACTGGTTGCCGAATGCAATTTCAGGCTGTTGCAGACACTAATGGCCGTACACACGATCCGAATATCGTACGACCGATCGTATGACCGTTTTCGCTTAATAGTCGCAAGTAGAAATTGAATAGTTAAATAAAGTCACGAAAATTCTCGTACGACAGAAAAAAAAATCGGAAATGATGTCATGTGTTGTAATGTATTTGTATTGAATTTTCGGACGACAACTATACTGACTAACCGAAAATCGTACAATCTGGAATTGTACGAGGAAAATTTTCGTGCATGCCCAATCAAATAAGATCGGATGAACGGTCGTGATCGGCTGTCGAAAGTAGTGTACACACGATCCGAAAATCGTACGATCCTTCCTCGGAGGACTGTTTTTGTACGATATTCGGATCGTGTGTATGGGCCATAAAGCCTCGTACACGTGATCAGATTGTTGGCCAACAAAACGGTGGACTTTTGTCCGAAAGGGTGTTGGCCCAAACTTGTCTTGCATACACACGGCACACAATTGTTGGCCAACAAACACAAACGTAGTGACGTACTACATGGTTTTTCAGCTCTTTAGTGCTACCCTTTGGGCTCCTTCTGCTAATTTCGTGTTAGTAGAAGTTTGGTGAGTGTTGATTCGCCCTTTTCTTTTTGCGTTTTTCATTTCGCGCTTTTCATTTTGTGCTTTTCAGTTCGTTTCTGAACGGCCATCCATCAACCAGACATGTTGCGGAATTCGGAGGAGATAACGTGTTATTTATTATTGGCCTTGGAGTTATTGCTTTGACATTATTTTTTGGACAGAGACAGAGACATCATGGCTCTGTCCTGAGTGGCTCTGTCACGAGTGATGCGCAGTTTCACCAACGCGGTTGTCACTTCTGGCCTGCTCTTTTGCAGGTAATTGTCTCCTATCCATCTGTACATTTCTACTGAACTGACTTTGCTGTAACATATTTTTGGTAATTGTCTCCTATCCATCTGTACATCTCTACTGAACTGACTTTGCTGTAACATATTTTTGGTAATTGTCTCCTATACATCTGTACATCTCTACTGAACTTACTTTGCTGTAACATATTTTTGGTAATTGTTTCCTGCTGCCGTATCTTTAAACTTCTATATTTAATGCTAGCTCTATAACAAACACACTGCAATAGCAATATTACTGGTGATTGATTCTCCATGTGGCTTGAGTGATCAAGAGAGGTAATTAGCTTTACGACCCTAGCCTGTGTCTGTAGCTGGTCTGGTACTGGCTATCTCCTCCCCATATTCAGGTGTCTCACATCAGGCCCAATAATGACCAACTGAGAAATGCATCCCTGCTTAGTCTCCCTGTAAATTAATGGCAGCTTATAGAGTGGCGCAGACAGGGGCAAGGCGCAGACATCATGGCTCTGTCACGAGTGATGCGCAGTTTCACTGACGCAGTTTAACTAAAGCTGGATGAACAACAACAAGAACTCTGCTCCACTCTGCAAGATGACAAGCAAACCAGCTTTTGACATTTATTTTATATTAAGTTAGTTTCCCACTCTCTATCCACTAACATGCTCCTTATTCTCTTCCTTCTCACATTGGTGTGTTCTATCCTGAAATTATCTTTACTCTACCCCTCCTCTCTTCCCTGCAGCATGCACATATCACCCTCACTCCTACCCTCTCCCTACTATGGCACCCATCATCTCCTGCATTTGCTGCACCCACATGCTGACATAAACACCATGGCCACTAGACACATGCGCTCATGCACATCCTACTCCCGCCTTGCCTTCTTCTCTATTCTGCTACTGACCACCTATATGACATAATCTCTCCCCTGTCCTGTCCTGACCTGGCCACCTCTGTCCATAACAGTTCATTCTCATCATCACTAGATGCACTTGCTCCTCTAACCACATGCAGAATCAGGCCCTGACCGTTACAACCCTGGCAAACTGAGAACACTAGAAATCTCAAGAGACATTGCCGTGCTCTTGAACGACTGTGGCGTAAAACCAAATGCCTGCAAGACTTCACCCTATATAAATCTGCCCTTCTAAAATACAATTCATGCCTCCATGCTGCCAAACAAGCCTACCGTATATACTCGAGTATAAGTCGTCCCGAGTATAAGTCGAGGCCCCTAATTTACCACAAAAAACTGGGAAAAACGTATTGACCCGAGTATAAGACGAGGGTGAGAAATGCAGAGGGTCAATAATGCCCATCTGCAGCTGCATGCCTCCCTGTGTCCTGTGCAGCCTACCTGTACCCTGTACATGTGTCCTGTACATGTGTGTCCTGTACATGTGTGTCCTGTACATGTGTGTCCTGTACATGTGTGTCCCTGTGTCCTGTGTGCATGTGTCCTGTGTGCATGTGCAGCCTACCTGTGTCCTGTGTAGCCTCCCTGTGGCGATCTCCTTCCTCCCTGTGGCGATCTGTATCCTCAGACGGCGGCCGGCGTGTGATGATACTGTTCGGCGGCCATTCCACAGTTCAAAAGCCGCGCCTCCTCGTCGTCTGTGATAGGCTGACCGCTGACTGCCTATCACGGACATTCTCATACCACGGACGAGGATGAGAGAATGTCCGTGATAGGCTGTACACTGACAGCTGTTCAGCCTATCACAGAAGAGCAGGAGGCGCGGCTTTTGAAAGCTGGAATAGCCTCCGAGCATCATCATCACACGCCGGCCGCCGTCTGCCTGCATGACACGCTGATCATGCAGACAGACGGCGGGGACTCGAGTATAAGTCGAAGGGAAACTTTCAGCCCAAAAAAAAGGGCTGAAAAATTCGACTTATACTCGAGTATATACAGTACTTTGTCTCTCTTATTAATTCCTTGTCATCCAGTCCCCATCGGCTCTTCTCAACCTTTAACCCTCTGCTTCGTCCCCCACCCCCTCTACCCACTAACTCACTCACTGCCCAAGAGATTGCCAATCACTTCAAAGACAAGATCGATGCAATTCGTGAGGACATCTCCACTGTGGGTACGTCTTCCCCACCCAACATACCTTGCCTAGCAGCACATTCAACACTCTCCTCTTTTGAATTGGCTACTACTGAAGAGGTTACAAAAATTTTCTCGGATGCCCACCTAAGCAATTGTCCCTTGGATCCTGTTCCCTCACAACTACTACGGTCACCCTCTTCCTCTATCCTATGCTCCCTCACCCACATCTTCAATCTCTCCCTCTCTAGTGGCATATTCCCCTCCCCTCTAAAACATGCGCAGATCACTCCCATACTTAAAAAGCCCTCACTGGACCCCACCGACCTGAACAACTTAAGACCCATCTCATTGCTCCCATTCACCCCTAAACTTCCAGAATGCTTAGTCTAAGCTCCTACCTCATTGAAAAGAACCTTCTTGACCCCTTACAGTCTGGCTTTCGCTCGCAGCACTCCACGGAAACTGCCTTACTAAAACTCACTAACGATTTACTAACTGCTAAAACCAACAGCCAGTACTCCATACTCCTACTACTTGACCTCTCTGCGGCCTTTGATACTGTTGATCACCCGCTCCTTCTCAATAAACTACATTCCCTTGGCCTCCGATATTCTGCTCTATCCTGGTTCTCTGCCTATTTATCACAGCGCTCCTTCAGTGTCATCTACAACTCTGTCTCCCCCTCTCCATTGCCCCTTTCTGTGGGGGTCCCCCAAGGCTCGGTTCTTGGACCCCTTCTCTTCTCTATCTACACTTCCTCCCTTGGTCACTTAATAACCGCCCACGGCTTCCAATACCACTTATAAGCTGATGACATCCAAATCTATCTGTCTACTCCTCACCTCACTCCTTCAGTCTCTTCTCGCATTACTAATTTACTAACTGACATATCAGCATGGATGTCGCACCACTTCCTTAAACTAAATCTCTCTAAAACTGAGCTATTAATATTCCCCCCACCCGTGCCCCCCTCCATGACTTTTCCATCAAAATCAACAATGCAACTATCAGTCCCTCCCCTCACGCCAGGGTACTCGGTGTAATCCTAGACTCTGACTTGTCATTTCAGCCTCAAATCCAATCGTTGTCAAAAGTTTGTAGAATTCACCTCCGTAACATCTCTAAAATTCGCCCCTTTTTAACAAATGAAACCACCAAGCTCCTCATTCACTCCCTTGTTATCTCTCACCTTGACTATTGCAACTCCCTTCTCATTGGCCTGCCTCTCCATAGGCTATTCCCTCTTCAGTCTATCATGAATGCTGCTGTCAGACTTATCCACCTTACCAGCCCCTCAGCGTCTGTCAACCCTCTCCTCCAATCCCTACACTGGCTTCCAATCACCCAGTGAATTAAATTCAAAATTCTAACCACAACATACAAAGCCATTCACAACTCTGCCCCGAGCTACATCACCAATCTTGTCTCCAAATATCACCCAAATCGTCCTCTCTGCTCTTCTCAAGACCTCCTGCTTCCAAGCTCTCTCATCTCCTCCTCCCATGCTCATCTCCAGGATTTCTCCAGAGCCTCTCCCATCCTCTGGAACTCACTACCTCCATCTATCCGGCTATCCCCTACTCTTGCTACCTTCAGGCGATCCTTGAATCTCTTCAGGAAAGCCTATCACGTCTCCAACTAATCTCCAACTAATCTCCTACCACTTCCACCAGCTCATTCCCCACAGTTACAAACTTTTGTACAACCTGCCCCACCCTATTAGATTGTAAGCTCTTCTGAGCAGGGCCCTCTTAATCCTCTTGTATTTTATTGTATTATAACTGTATTATCTCCCTTTTATATTGCAAAGCGCTGCGTAAACTGTTGGCGCTATATAAATCCTGTATAATAATAATAATAATAATAATAATTTGATTTGGTATATTTTCTATATTTTTGGATGCATAGAATGCACTTTTTGGTTAAGTTCTATTGGCAGATAGCATGTCTATTTTTATTTGCTTCCTTTTTTTAATGCACAATTAAAAAAATTGTGTAGAATAATACTTGGCTATGTGTTTTACTTCAAATGACAGTTTGGGAGTCGGCAGTTACATTTAAAAAAAGTACAATGTAAAATTGACAAGGGACCCCAACATAGTTGTATGTTTGATTTTAAAAACTACGGGATAATTGTGTTGTGGTAACTTGCCAAAATAAAATAAAAAATAAAATAAAAAATAAAAAATAGCGCCGCTTTACTGCCGACGCCCGCCCTCCCCAGTGTGAAAGGGCTCTTAAAGCTACTAAAATGCTACTAGAAGCTGGCACAAAAAATGCTATTATCAGCATTTTCCACCCAGCATTTTTTCTAGCTTTCTTTGCGCTTATGAAAAATGCTAGTGTGCACGGAGCCTAAAGATAAAGAAGCTGCATATTCAGTAAGCGAATAAATCGGCTGCTGAAAGTACTTGAAAAACTGATCGTAAAGGCCTCATTCATATGGGCACTGAGGCCTGAACACCAAGTATGGGGCGCGTGATAATGCTGCTTAATTTGCCAGCTGCTGCTTGCAGGCATCCCATGTCAGTATATGGGGATGCAGCAGCTGCAGGGACACAGCTGCTTGGCCTAATTTACCAGATGTAATGGTGAACGGCCCTGAAGCCACCAACTCATCCAAAGAATTTTCACATCTGGCTACAATGGAATACATAAAACTGAGATTAAGGAAGACTTAGAAGAGTAGAATTTTGTCTTTTTCACAGATCTTGACTCTGAAAGGGTCTCTTCGAATTGTGTTGATGCCAACTCAACATTTCCCATGTATGTATCTAAAAGGATATTAAAACTGTGCCATCTGCCCCTGAAAATATAACTGAAATGTTTAGGTTATTGCTGACAGATTAAACACACTTTTTATTTTAAGAGCCTTAAAGGGTTTTATGGTTTCTAGTAAAAAATGCAGTAAAACAACTCATCCATGAATAACCTAGAGGATTTTTAGTCTCCAAATGCCCAGGTTTACTAAGCTGTGCTGTACCAGCTGACTGTTTCCAGGCTGTAGGTCCAGTACGGCTATCATATCAGGTGATTGCTTGTATTCCAGTGTCTTGTTGTAATCCCTTCTCCAGATGCATTAACCTCAATATCCTTAAACACCACATGTAATTTTAATTACAACTTAACCCACTTTCTACGATACCAAATAAACAAAATTAGTGGGTATTTCCAAGCAAGTATAAAAGCACACACTGTAATCCAGCTATGAATTCATTTAGAAATCATTCAATGTATTAATATACTAAAAAATGCCTGAATAGTATATAAATATCCAGCCCTGAAGTCCAGACCTGCTGCTGACTGGCTTTGCTGCCATCCCATGTCATGACATCATCAAACCGGTGTAGTTTGTAGTTTCGTGTAAACTAATGCCCCGTACACACGGTCGAACTTTCCGACGGAAAATGTGTGATAGGAGCTTGTTGTAGGAAATTCTGACCGTGTATGGGCTCCATCTGACTTTTTCCATCGGAATTTCTGACACACAAAGTTTGAGAGCAAGCTATAAAATTTTCCCACAACAAAATCCATTTGCGTAAATTCCGACTGTGTGTGGACAATTCTGACGCACAAAGTGTCACGCATGCTCAAAATAAATTAAGAGACGAAAGCTATTGGCTACTGCCCCGTTTCTAGTCCCGACGTACGTGTTTTACGTCATCGCGTTCAGAACGATCGGATTTTCCATCAACTTTGTGCGACCGTGTGTATGCAAGACAAGTTTGAGCCAACATCCGTCGGAAAAAATCCATGGATTTTGTTGTCGGAATATCCGATCAATGTCCGACCGTGTGTACGGGGCATTAGTGTAACACTGTAACACAATAGAGACAAAGTCCTTGCATCATGGAAAAGTATCAAATTATGTATCCCCATGTTAAAGTGGTTCTAAAGGCAAAACATATTTTACCTTAATGCCCCAGATGTGTTTTCCCCCCTCCCCCAATACTTACCTGAGCCTGATCTTGATCCAGTGTTATAGCGGCTCTCTCCTCTCTCCCCGCTCTCACAGGACACAGAGGCAGCAGAGGGAACCATTGGCTCCTGCTGCTGTCAATCAGATCCTCTGAGCAGAGAGAGGGAGGCGGGGCTGAGCCTATGGATGCACACTGCCCAGCTTTGAAGTGGACCCTCATGTGTGCACCTATAGCACGTAGCTTCCCAGGGAGCACATTCAGAAGAGGAGGAGCGGACAGTGTCAGCAGGGAACCCCAGAAGAGGAGGTAAAGGATGACACTGTGCAATTAGTGTACCATGTTTATTATTTTAGGTAAACAAAAAAATCAAGTGAATATAAAAATAAAGGGATAAAAAATACAGTGCCTTGACAAAGTATTCATACCCCCTTGAAATTTTCCACATTTTGTCATGTTACAAACAAAAACGTAAATGTATTTTTTGAGATTTTATGTGATAGACCAACACAAAGTGTCACATAATTGTGAAATGGAAGGAAAATGATAAAGGGTTTTCCAAAATTTTTACAAATAAATATTTGAAAAATGTGGCGTGCATTTGTATTCAGCCCACTTTACTCTGATACCCCTAACTAAAATCTAGTGGAACCAATTGCCTTTAGAAGTCGCCTAATTAGTAAATAGAGTCCACCTGGTGTAATTTAATCTCAGTATAAATACAGCTGTTCTGTGAAGCCCTCAGAGGTTTGTTAGAGAACCTTAGTGAACAAACAGCATCATGAAGGCCAAGTAACACATCAGACAGGCCACAGATAAAGCTGTGAAGTTTAAAGCAGGGTTAGATTATAAAAAATTTCCCAAGTTTTGAACATTTCACGGAGCACTGTTCAATCCATCATCCGAAAATGGAAAGAGTATAGCACAACTGCAAACCTACCAAGACATGGCCGTCCACCTAAACTGACAGGCCGGGCAAGGAGAGCAATAATCAGAGAAGCAGCCAAGAGGCCCATGGTAACTCTGGAGGAGCTGTAGAGATCCACGGCTCAGATGGGAGACTCTGTCCACAGGACAACTATTAGTTGTGCACTCCACAAATCTGACCTTTATGGAAGAGTGGCAAGAAAGCCATAAGAAGTCCCATTCGTGGTTTGCGAGAAGCCATGTGGGGGTTGCAGCAAACATGTGGAAGACGGTGCTCTGGTCAGATGAGACCAAAATGGAACTTTTTGGCCTAAAAGCAAAACGCTATGTGTGGCGGAAAACTAACACTGCACATCACCCTGAACACACCATCCCCACCATGAAACATTGTGGTGGCAGAATCATCTGTGGGGATGCTTTTCTTCACCAGGGACAGGGAAGCTGGTCAGAGTTGATGGGAAGATGAATGGAGCCAAATACAGGGCAATCTTAGAAGAAAGTCTGCAAAAGACTTGAGACTGGGGCGGAGGTTCACCTTCCAGCAGGGCAACGACCTCAAACATACAGCCAGAGTTACAATAGAATGGTTTAGATCAAAGCATATTCATGTGTTAGAATGGCCCAGTCAAAGTCCAGACCTAAATCCAATTGAGAATCTGTGGCAAGTCTTGAAAATTGCTGTTTACAGACGCTCTCCATTCAATCTGACAGAGCTTTAGCTATTTTGCAAAGAAGAATAGACAAAAATGTCACTCTCTAGATGTGCAGAGCTGGTAGAGACATCCCCAAAAAGACTTGCAGCTGTAAATGCAGTGAAAGGTGGTTCTACAAAGTATTGACTTAGGGGGGCTGAATACAAATGCATGCCACACTTTTCACATATTTATTTCTCAAAAATGTTGAAAACGATTTATAATTTTTCTTTTACCTTCACAAATATGTGCCACTTTGTGTTGTCTATCACATAAAATCCCAATAAAATACATCTACATTTTTGGTTGCAACATGACAAAATGTGGAAAATGTCAAGGGATATGAATACTTTTTCAAGGCACTGTAACTGTCAGTGTGCCAACTATACAGATGTGGACCTTCTAGCTACACTTGATACCCAAAAGGGAGATGATAGGCTTACCCAAGAAGTGTAGGTCAACAGCTGGTTCAGGGTATCATGGGGCAGATCAGACCTGGGAGCTAAATCTGTGAAGTTGGAACCATGCTGGAGCACTCTGGGAGAGGATAGTCCTGGAACTAGGATCAGTCTGGTAATGATAAGAACTAGAAGTAGTATCAGAACCTGCTGTGGGAGTAGGTGTGACAGGATTACTCATGGAGGATCCTCTGTTATGATGCTCACACCTAGCAGCTTTCCTTCCATGCTTGTTCCAGTGCTTCCATCTCACAGTACCCAGCTCCTGACAGGCTCCTCCTAAGCACTCTGGCACTTTCATCAACTGCTGCATTTGAGCTAATCTGGGACCTGAACTATTTATACTAGATCCACTCTGCTTTTACTTCTCAGTGTGTAAGCAGGGGACTGGTTTGCCACCAGCAACGATCATGCTGACCAAGGGTAGGCCCACCATCTTCCTGCAACAGGGATGTGTGATGGGTACAACATCTGGAGGCACTATCTTGAACACGTACACGCTCCTGACCTTAGGGCCACCTCACAAACTAAAGGAATGTCCACACAATCAGCCATTCCAACCTTTTACTGTATCAGAACAAGGGGCACAGTTCTTTTCCACAAATAAGAAGACCACCTCCATACACCAGTCAAAAGTGTAACAGAACAGTCCTATTTCAAATATAACACAATGCCTTCCAGTACTTCCACATTCCTCGATGAAGGCCCCCTTGAATGGGTAGTCCTTAAGGGGAAGCCTATAACAGGCCAACCCCAAAGGAACATTTCCCTTGAGCTTTATCCTACATGCTGGTGGGTTGTAGGCTATCTCTTCCCATCAGCTTCTGCCTCAAGCTCTTCTGTCCCCAGATTATAAAGGACTATCTTAACCCCACAGTATCCATCCAGGGGTGGGGTTTCACGAAAAATTGCACTAACCCCTGCTTACAAGTGTAAGTTTTTTTTGCCAGTTATTTTTATCCTGCACTATTACCAGTGCCATGTTTGTGATCTTCTTGATTTATACAACATATTTTATTACCCTTTAATATGAACCCCTGTAACACCATGTATAAAATCTTATAAACATGTAGTGATATAGGTCAGTCATTGGCCCATACATGCCACTACTCCACTTATTTCCCATCTCTGCAATATGCTTATACAGTCGACCCCCGCAAACTCGCGGTTCAGAGTTTGCGGCCTCAGTCGTTCACGGATTATTCCTTAGAATCTAACTAATAATTGTTTTCAGAAACCCCAGCCTAGCATTCCCACATCATAACAGTTTACCGCGTGTAGTTATCTCGAGTGTTTCGCTGAGTGTTCTCGTGTTTCCCGACTGCAAGAAGAAGAACATCCCCTTGGACGGCAACATCATCCGTAAGAACAAAAACATATTTGGGAGGCACACCCTAAAATGCTTTACATTCAAGATGGTGCTGCTATAAGACCAAAAACAGTACAAAACAGATTACAGCGCACACATACAAAAATGACGTTTTTTCTGCAAGGCTAGTTAAAAACTCCTGAACATATTCAAAAATTACGGGGGGTTGGTCACACTATATGGTCATATAGTGCTAAGCCCACTTACAGCGACAAAATACCCCGAATTAGCGGGTCCTACCCTAGTAATAGAATGAAAGAACCTGCGTCTCAACCATGAGAGACAAACTCCTCTATGTGGGAGAATTAAAGGGATTCCTCCTATGCACTGGTGGCCACTAATAAGAGGTAATGAGGAGGGGAGGGGTGCTACAGCCCAAGAGACCTGGTCAGGGTCCATACAATATACAAAAACATACTTGGGGGGCACACCCTAAAATGCTTTACATTCAAGATGGTGCTGCTATAAGACCAAAAACAGTACTAAACAAATTACAGCGCACACATACAAAAATGACATTTATCCTACAAGGCTAGTTAAAAACACCTGAACATATTCAAAAAATCCTCATTACCTCTTATTAGTGGCCACCAGTGCATAGGAGGAATCCCTTCAGTTCTCCCACATAGAGGAGTTTGTCTCCCATGGTTGAGACACAGGTTCTTTTCATTCTATTACTAAAGTAGGACCCACTAATTTGGGGTACTTTGTCCTAGTAAGTGGGTTTAGCACTATATGACCATATAGTGTGACCAAACCCCCGTATTTTTTGAATATGTTCAGGTGTCTTTAACTAGCCTTGCAGAATAAATGTCATTTTTGTATGTGTGCACTGTAATCTGTTTTGCATCATCCGTAAGAAAGCACCGAAATTGTACCAGCAGTTCACTACAGGAGACAATGCACAAGGTACCGAAGAATTGCAACCAGGACCATCAACAACGCTGGAGCCTGAAGATTTGCAAGCCAGTAAGGGATGGAGCATCCACATCCAAAATTTGTGGTTTTTCACAATTTGCGGGTGCTCTAGCAATGTAAGCCCCACGAATTTCGGGGGTCGATTGTAGTCTCCTGTCAAAGCTGCATCTTTCTACACAAATTTCCACTCTGAACATTCCTTATTGCCATGACAGTGAGACACTAATTAGCCCCATTTCTCCAGTTGGGGGGGGGGGGGGAGTCTTCCGTCCTGACTGTCTAAGGTGCCTGTAGAGTCCTCTGGTGGTCCAGTCCAAGCCTGGTGTGATAATAGTAGCTGGTAAAACAGACAGAAAGCTGTAGCCAACAGAAGGGAGGTGGCAGGCCATGGCCTGGTGGTTGAGAAACGTCACTATATTGGTTTTGCTGTGTAACCCTGTGACACATAAGTACTGATTAACTGTGACACAGCAGATGCCATGCTAGTTCCCACCCCTGATGAGATACTGAAAATAATGTACTGTTACCTGAAAAAAATAACAGACAAGGAATAAAACAATTCCTAATGGGTACATACAGTATGACTCAAAAGCGAAAGTCGCTCTCAAACAGTAACATTGCAGTTTTATATTTTTACATTTAAATGATCCCCAACATACAACAATTTATAGCGATCCTGGAGGGCTGTTTATACACCATTTTATAAAAACAAATTCTTCTAAAAATTGAATGTAATCAGAGAGAGAGGAAAGTATATGAAAAACAATCCTGTCTTCCGTGGAACATTTCTTTTATAGTCTGCGTTTGCCAGCTGGCATATTCTCCTCCTGGTTATTTATACGCGGTCCTCTCTGCCCCTGGGTGACATCACATAGAAAGTCTATCATACAAATTCAGTAGCATAAAGCATTCAGGAAAGGAACGTTTGCTTACATGTCTATATTTCTGATTAAATTACCTATAAGGCAGAAGAACACAAGGCAGCAATATATATCAAACAAAAAAATAAACCTACCTGTAAAACTTCTACTGCGGTCTTAAAGTGGACTTAGCATCAGATATATTTTTTTCTATTAATGTGGAACTAAGGGCAAAACTTTTTTTTTCCATTTGGATAGAATAAGAGATATTGTATATAACCCCTGACTTTTTTTTTTTACCATCTATGTCACATTGAGCAGATTTTTCTTAATTTCCTATCCCATAACCAAAACAGGAAGTGAGAGGAAATCCCTTCAAAGTTAAGGAATCCCTAGTTGTCAGCAGAACTGGTGTCCCCATTGGAAGATTTCACCTTTATTACTGTTCTGGTGGCAACCCAAAATTTTGGATATTCCTATAACGTTAAACTGCCAGTAAATGCCAGTGACAGGAAAAGGTTGCCAGTAAAAAATATGGCTGTGACGCTCGGCTCGGAACTGCACATGCACAGTTCCGGTCCGGAGCCGGCAGCATCAGAGGGGGGCGGGCCTGGCTGAGACGGTGCCTGAGCATGTTGCGTGATGTCATGGTTTAAGGGAACTGAGCCATGTGGGTGGATTGCAGGATGGGAGCAAGGCAAGCCGGGAGTGGGACTGTCATTATTTTTTGGACTGGAGGGACCTCCTGGCATGGAGAGAGACTGTCACTGTGACTCAGGTGGGGACGTGTCGCGTCGGTGATCTGTTCTGTGTGTCATTGTGAGAGTCAATTTCATGTGTATGTGCCTGGCAGGACTTAGGGTGGTGGGGGCCCCTGGGCTTGAGTCACTTTCGGGCCCTACCTTCTATACATATGCACAGCTCTATAAAACAGAAATAGAAAAGGACAAGGTGCGCCAGACTCAGTGCAGTATTAAAGAACTTCTGTTTAATTGGACAAGACAAAACAGCCAAATGGCTACTCACAAAAGTAGATAATATATAAGCGTATAAGTGGGGGATACTGTACTGGTATTCGTCCTGGGTCCACGATTAATAAAAGCAATAAAAATGGATAAAATGATAATTACCGTATTTATTGGCGTATAACACGCACCCCAAGTTTAGGAGGGAATTTTAAGCAATAAACTTTTAGGAGGGAAGTTTAAGGAAAAAAACATTTAGATGCCCATCAATGCAGCCTTATCAGTGTCCATCTGCAGCCTTCTCAGTGTCAGTATAGCCTTGTCAGTGTCAGTGTAGCCTTGTCAGTGTCAGTATAGCCTTGTCAGTGTCAGTGTAGCCTTGTCCCAGTGTCATTTGCAGACTTGTCAGTGTAGCCTTGTCCCAGTGTCATTTGCAGACTTGTCAGTGTAGCCTTGTCCCAGTGTCATTTGCAGACTTGTGAGTGTAGCCTTGTCCCAGTGTCATTTGCAGACTTGTGAGTGTAGCCTTGTCCCAGTGTCATTTGCAGACTTGTCAGTGTAGCCTTGTCCCAGTGTCATTTGCAGACTTGTCAGTGTAGCCTTGTCCCAGTGTCATTTGCAGACTTGTGAGTGTAGCCTTGTCCCAGTGTCATTTGCAGACTTGTGAGTGTAGCCTTGTCCCAGTGTCATTTGCAGACTTGTGAGTGTAGCCTTGTCCCAGTGTCATTTGCAGACTTGTCAGTGTAGCCTTGTCCCAGTGTCATTTGCAGACTTGTGAGTGTAGCCTTGTCCCAGTGTCATTTGCAGACTTGTGAGTGTAGCCTTGTCCCAGTGTCATTTGCAGACTTGTGAGTGTAGCCTTGTCCCAGTGTCATTTGCAGACTTGTGAGTGTAGCCTTGTCCCAGTGTCATTTGCAGACTTGTGAGTGTAGCCTTGTCCCAGTGTCATTTGCAGACTTGTCAGTGTAGCCTTGTCCCAGTGTCATTTGCAGACTTGTCAGTGTAGCCTTGTCCCAGTGTCATTTGCAGACTTGTGAGTGTAGCCTTGTCCCAGTGTCATTTGCAGACTTGTCAGTGTAGCCTTGTCCCAGTGTCATTTGCAGACTTGTCAGTGTAGCCTTGTCCTAGTGTCATTTGCAGACTTGTCATTGCAGCCTTTCAGTTTAAAAATGGCGCAGCCGAGATACAGAGCCGGATGTCCTGTTTATCTCGGCGGCTTCCGGCCGCTCTCGGTGGCTTTCTAAACGGGCCGGGCCCACGGGGACCCCTATTGGCCGGGGCCCATGGGCTTGAGCCCAGTCAAGCCCAATGGTAAGTCCAGCCCTGGTGCCTGGCCATTCCAGTTTCCTGCCCTCCTGAGTCCTACCACTGACCTACTTATTTACTATATTGAAAATAAAATAAGAAATATGTTTTTTGATTTAAACTCTACCTTAAATCACACTGCTAATTGCATGTTGTACTTGTTTGTAGCCTAAATACTGAAATTTGCACTTAAAGCTGTAATATTGTAACTTTTGGAAATGCCAGTAAAAACTTGCCTGTGCCAGTCGATTTCAATCTAGTAGGTTGGCAGCAATGGTTCTAATCCTTCTTTACTCTAACCAAGACGAAAATTAAAAATGTTTTGCCTTTAGCTATACTTTAAAGAGGCGCTCCAGTCTCCTGTGTAAAAACTAACAGTTTTTGTAGCTGCTGACAGCCACTTACAGCCACTCACCTGTCCCACAGTCCAGCGCTGTGCTCAGCTAAGCTCGGTGGCATCTTAACTGTGTGCACCCGGCTGTGACTGGAGCAGCGCTGCACATTTTGATTAGTCCTGCAGTCTCCTGGGACCTGTTAGGTGTTACAGAGTACTCCAGGAGGGTGGGAGGGAGGAGAACTTCCATTTTCGGAAGGGGGGTTCAGAGGGCGGTCAGAGCGGAAGTGGGAGTGGGTACCTGTCAAAATCAGGTACCCGCTCCCCCCTCCCCAAAAGCTCCATTTCACAGACAGGAGCAGAGGAGGAGGCCTTAAAGTGGGAGTAAACTCCCATGCATGATTTTTACTCATAGGTAAGCCTACAGTATAATAAGGCTTACCTATAGGCACTGTTAAAATCTCCTAAACTTGCACCGTTTAGGAGATATTTACTTTAGATGCAGCCGGCAACGCCACTGGCGCATGCCCTCTGAGGAAACGGCATACCCGTGCCATTCCTTCAGAGTCCTGTACCATAAACGGTGGGTTCCACATGCATGCGCGGGAGTGACGTCATGGTGGTTCCGGCCACTTACACAGTCGAAGTCTGTGAACCTGGAAGGAAGACCGGGTGAAGATGGTAGCATATTCATCAGTGACAGTGCGCCGCTGGAGGGCTTTGTTTTAAGGTAAGTTTCACATAATGTGCTAGTTTGCAATGCATACTAGCACATTATGACATTGCCTTGCAGGTTTTAAAATAAAAAAGCCAGCAGGTTATTACCATGTTAAAGCGGAACTTTCCCTTTTGGGTGGAACTCCGCTTTAAGTTCATCCATGCTAAGTAACACTTGCAGGCAGTTATTACCCCCCACGCAATTACAGTACTCCTCTTCACTAAACCTCCATTGGCTTTTCTCCCAAGAAAGTCAGTGCTAGCTTTGTGTAGACATCCTCTGGAACCAGCATCACTATCCGGATTGTGATGCTGGCTACAATGTTTTTCTTTTGTAGTAGGTGTGGTTGAAAAAAGACACAAGTCCATTAAGTCCAACCTATGTGTGTGATTATATGTCAGTATTACATTGTATATTCCTATATGTTGTGGTCGTTCAGGTGCTTATCTAATAGTTTCTTGAAGCTATCAATGCTCCCCGCTGATACCACCGCCTGTGGAAGGGAATTCCACATCCTTGCTGCTCTTACAGTAAAGAACCCTCTATGTAATTTAAGGTTAAACCTCTTTTCTTCTAATTTTAATGAGTGGCCACGTGTCTTGTTAAACTCCCTTCCGTGAAAAAGTTTTATCCCTGTTGTGGGGTCACCAGTACGGTATTTATAAATTGAAATCATATCCCCTCTCAAGCGTCTCTTCTCCAGAGAGATGTACTCACCCTATGGTCCATGCCAACGGACCTTATTTTGTACAGTAAAAGTTTATGGGGAATTGTGTCAAATGCTTTTGCAAAATTCAGATACACCACGTCTACGGGCCTTCCTTTATCTAGATGGCAACTCACCTCCTCATAGAAGGTTAAAAGATTGGTTTGGCAAGAACGATTCTTCATGAATCCATGCTGATTACTGCTAATGACACCGTTCTCATTACTAAAATCTTGTATATAGTCCCTTATCATCCCCTCCAGGAGCTTGCATACTATTGATGTAAGACCAACTGGTCTGTAATTCCCAGGGATGTATTTTGGGCCCTTTTTAAATATTGGTGCTACATTGGCTTTTCTCCAATTAGCTGGTACCATTCCAGTCAGTAGACTGTCAGTAAAAATTAGGAACAATGGTCTGGCAATTACTTGACTGAGTTCCCTAAGTACCCTCGGGTGCAAGCCATCTAGTCCCGGTAATTTATTAATGTTAAGTTTGTCAAGTCTAATTTTAATTCTGTCCTCTGTTAACCATGGAGGTGCTTCCTGTGATGTGTCATGAGGATAAACACTGCAGTTTTGGTTATTGAAGCCCCCGATTCCAATGTGAAGACTGAGGAGAAGAATAAATTCAATACCTTTGCCATCCTTTGTAATCAGATGTCCTTCCTCATTCTTTATGTGGACAATATGGTCTGTCCTCCCTTTTTTACTGTTTGCATACTGTGGTAGTGTGGTACCCCACCGGTGAATGGACGCAGGACTCTCAATCAGGCAGTGTATTTGCTTATTTTGGAGGAAAATGGCTTTTCAGTTTCCTCATTATTTAGTAAAGTCTACTTTGGGACCTGGACCTAGAGCCCGGGGATTTTTTAGAGATCCGGGTGGCATGAAATCACCAGTCCTGGGTCCAGGTTTTGAGACTCACCAGCACACTGATTGTTCAGGTGTTTGTGGGCCTGATAGTAGAGTCAGGACCAGGGTTCTGGGCTCCACCCTCCCGAGGAGTCCAGGCGAGCAAGGGAGAAGTGTGCATGTCTGCACAGTTCCGTCTCTCAGAGCAGACAGAGGGTCCAAGCTGGTGGGAAGCTGGAAGCTGGAAAAGAGTGCTGAGGTACAGGGTTTGTACAGGAACTCCATTAGAGAGCCAAGAGGGCTGAAGCATAAGCCTGAGCAGTGGTGCTGCTCGAGAGCCAAGTGGCTTGGTATTTTTCGTTTATTACTACATTACTGCTGTGAAACCCCTGCGTGGGAATTCTGGATGGACATTTTCTTTGTTTAACCACTTCAATACCAGGCACTTAGACACCTTCCCGCCCAGCCCAATTTTCAGCTTTCAGCGCTGTCGCAATTTGAATGACAATTGCGCGGTCATGCTACACTGTACCCAAACAAATTTTTTATCATTTTGTTCCCACAAATAGAGCTTTCTTTTGGTGGTATTTGATCACCCTTGCGGTTTTTATTTTTTGCGCAACAAATAAAAAAAGACCGAAAATTTTGAAAAAAAACAAGTTTTTCTTTGTTTCTGTTAAAACTTTTTGTAAATAAGTACGTTTTTTTCTTCAATGACGGGCACTGATATGGCTGCACTGACGGGCACTGATATGGCGGCACTGATGGGCACCGATGAGGTGGCACCGATGAGGTGGCACTGATGAGGTGGCACTGACGGGCACTGATGATGGGCACTGATAGGCGGCACTGATGGGCACTGATGGGCACTGATAGGTGGCACTGATGGGCACTGATAGGTGGCACTGGTATGCGGCACTGATGGGCACTCATAGATGGCACGGATGGGCACTAATAGGTGGCACTGGTGGGCACTCATAGGTGGCATTGATGGGCACTTGTAGGTGGCATTGATGGTTACTTATGGGTGGCACTGATAGTTGGCACAGATGGGCACGGATGGGCACTGATAGATGGGCACTGATGGGCATGGATGGGCACTGACAGGTGGCATGAATGGACACTGATGGGTGGCACTGGTGGCATTACTTGTTTGCAGTGATGCCCCTAAGGGTGGCATTGCTGGGCATCACTGCAACATAATTGTGCCAATCAGTGCCCATTTGTGGGCACTGATTGGCACAGATTTGGCATACTGGGCACATGTGGATGGCCATGGGGTACATACCTGGCCATCCACATGTTGCCCCTTCCCTGGTGGTCCTAGTGGTGATCCCTGGTGGTCCAGTGTGGTGATCTGCGGGGGGGCTGCGCTGATAAACAATCAGCGCAGACCCCCCCTGCCAGGAGAGCCGCCGATCGGCTCTCCTCTACTTGCGTCTGTCAGACGCGAGTGAGGAAGAGCCGATCAACGGCTCTTCCTGTTGACAGCGTGATCAGCCGTGATTGGACACGGCTGATCACGTGGTAAAGAGCCTCCGCCGGAGGCTTTTTACCAAGATCAGTGTAGCGGTGTGTCAGACTGACACACCGCTCCACCGATCGCCGCGATGCGCGCCCCCGGGGGCGCGCTGCGGCATGTTATCCTGAAGGACGTCATATGACGCCCAGTCAGGATAACACAACCACTTCCCGGACGTCAATCCGCCATAGGGCGGGCGGGAAGTGGTTAATAAAAGTGGGCCTACAAGTCCTTAAATGTATCTGGCGTGGACTCCGCTCACTGGTAGGCTCTACACTGAGCTAAACAACCCCCAATTATTACAAGTGGTGCTCGAATGCGGGCATAACGGAAGATCCTTGCCTATACCAGTGAGCTATTGCCAGAAACTGCCTGTGCTCTGCAGCAGGTGGTGTACCTGGAAGGGAGAGGCCCCTTAAAGAGACAGTGTTCCTGTTGTTGCTCTGTGTAGTGGAGTAACTGCGAATATGGAGAGTCCACCAGTGTTTGAATCAGCTGTGGACTGGTGCAAGCGGCACTTGGCAGGAGTGAACCAAGCTAGAGAGGAAAGCAAGCCAAACCTCAGTGCAAGGGGAGAGCGGCTGGATGTCCATAAGTTGAAGAGGGGTGTTGTTGCCCCTGGCATCGCTGCTGCATTTAAACCACCAGCAGCTGTTGTGAAAAGTGGGAAAGTACCACAGCCTGAGATAGGGTACAGCAGAGGCATGCCTGTGTTATGTGCCAGAAGAGAGGCTGACCAAAGGCCTGGTCTGAGAGTGGTTGCCCATAGCAACACAGAGGAAGCCAGTTGGGCTGTCTGTGTACCATGGGATATGTCTAACAAGGATCGTGGCAAGTGGCTTCAGGAGGAGCTGATAAACCATGTTGGAGAGAGCCAGCAAAGTTCTGTTGGGAGAGTGCGGTCTCCCATGGCGACGAGAGTGAAAGTTGTGCTTGTAAGGAGGAGCTGCAGTGGAGATTTGGTTCAGCGTTCCCACAAAGAGGCCTGTGTGTTCCGGCCAGCTGGGAATCACCAGGAGAGAAGCGCCCTGGGAAAAAGTCATCCAGTACCATGCCTGAAATGTGGCCAGCTGGGGCATGGCATGTTTTCTTGCCCTAGGTTATGGAGTACGGCTGGAGATAATATTGCTGAGCAAAAGTTTTTGTCTGCAGGCCCAAATTCCTGTACAAATATGTTTGCAGCCACCCCTGGCAACAAGGAGGAGTTTCCTGTTATGTCAGCAGGGGGGTGCTAAACAGTGGGAGATACCTGCTGTAGTTTCATCCCGTGGCCACCAGGGGAAGTTGGCCAGTAAAAGTGCAGCAGAGGACTGGTTCGTGAGACGCCATACTCAAATGAAGATGGTGACCCCTACTATTGTGGTGGGTAAGAATGAAATGATGGCTGGAACCGCTGAGTTTATGTTGAAAAGGACTGGATATGAGACTGTCCATGATGTGAGAGTGACCCCAGTTAGTGGGGCCACTGAATGTGTTCTTGAGGGTGACTTTTCCCTGTGCAGTACCCTGTACAGTGGGGAGGCAGGGGTTAAAGTCAAACCGGCGCCTGTGTGTGCTTCTCAAGAGGGAAATAGTGATGTGTCTAATATCTGCCAGTCTCAAGTTGGCAGTGGGCTAGGACAGCCTGCAAGAGGTACAAATGATGTCAATATTTATGATTATGGAAAATGTACTGCTGTTGGGAAAACCCCAGGTTCTTGCAGAAAAAAAAGCTGTAATAAAAAATGGGCCGTTGCCCATAGCAACTGGTGGTAAGACAGTACAGTTGTCCCTAGAAATTTCCAGGGAAATTTATGTATTGGAGGCGGAGGATGTCCTGGACAACTGCGATGTCACTCTGGTGAGGCAGAGTGGAACTCCACCTTTAATGGGAAGGTGTTAGTGCAATCTGAAAATACGGAAAGTGTGCAGGTAAATAGTGGGTTAATGCAACCTGTGGAAAATGCAAAAGTGTTTGAGGTTTATGACGCGCCACCAGAGCAAGGTGGTAGTGGTGTATCGCAACCTATTGTGTTAAAGCAGGTATTACCAAACTCTAACATGATTCACAACGATTTTTGTAATCGTGAGTCTGCAACTAAGCCCATCTGCTGTTATGTGTGCCCTTGGGCGGATGGATCGGTTCTGAGGAGTACTGGTGAACAGAGCGCACAAACAATGGATTGGGATAGTTGAGATAAAATTCTAATCTCCATTATAGATAAGGCTTTTATGCACAAAAATAAGGTGGACATGGTTTCTGCTGTGCCAGCAGGAGGAACTGCAGAACAGCTTGTACCTGAAGGCGCGGTGGCTGTTGCAGGGATTAACCCACGTGAGCAAGATGGACCAAATGAGGGCGAGCACACAGCAGAAACTTTGTGACCCACAAAAGTGATGTTGGCATGGAGTGTCCAAGTGACATTGTCACTGGTAATGATCTGGAGCAGTTCATTGATGCTGAGCCTGAAAATTTGTATATGAGTCCAGCACCTGGCAGCGCTTTGGGTGAGCACCAGGCTGTGGTGACCTCCAGCTGGGAGGATGTTCGTTTGAAAGTTCGTTTGAAAGTTGCAACTTCTCAAGTCTCAGCGAATGAGTCTGTCTGCATTCCTAGTTTAATAACAGTCCCCAGGAAGGACTTGGGTCAGGGATTAAGGGCCTGGTTTGTAACCAAAGTATTAAAAGAGATGTTTGAACTTTGGGATGTACAGCCAATCTATACTAGTGTGTCTCCTCCACAGTCTGACAGTCTGGTACTGCGGAGTACCACTAGGTGGAGCACTGAAAGGCAGGCTGTACAGAACAAAGGAGAACAAGACAGGAATGGTTTACTCCTGAATTTATTACTTTTGTTGAAAGTTGCCACTGCATATGCTTCTGGATTACGTCTGGAAGATATAATATATGAAAGAGTCTTTGGAAAAATGGTAAATGAGCCCAAAATGCCTGTGGTTTCACCTCTTAACAGCCAGGTGGAAAGCATTTCTGCTGCTATGGTTCAGGGTGGTGCTGGTCAGTTGTCGGTGACGGTGAAGGGCGCGTATACAGCACCAGTGGACAAACCACATGAGATGGAAGGGCCAAGCATGGACCAGGAAACAGCAGAAATCCTGACCGGGACTCAGACAGAGGTGGTTAATGAGACTGGGGTCCCCAGTCCCATAATAGGTTCATGTGACAAACCTGGTAAGGTCCCTGAGACAGGGGAATGGATAATAAGTGTGGTAAAAGTTGTATGTGGATCAGGCGAGAGCTTGTCTGTTCAAGATGTGGATAGAAATTCAGGTTGTGTTGGAAAAGGTCTGCCTATGTAAACAAGGCAGAATGTCATTCCGTGAGCACAGAAGACATGGATCCTGTGTTCCTGTGAAGTAGAGATGGGCTCAGGCGTGTTCGGGATCCCACCTGCCTGATCCCTCCAGGAAGCTGACACTGAATACGGCTAATCACTGGCAGTGAAACATTTCTCGATCTGTGCAGCTGCGGATCGGGAAATGTCTCACTGCCTGTGATTAACCGTGTGCAGTGTCAGCTTCCTGGAGGGATTGGGCACGTGGGATCCCGAACATTCCCAAGCCCATTCCTACTGTGAAGCAGGAACACCGATCCATGTCTTTAAATAGTAAAAGCACCTCCGCCACAGTTAGTAAGCACTCCTTAGGCACACATTTAACCCTTTGATCGCCCCTGATGTTAACCCCTTCCCTGCCAGTGTCATTAGTACAGTGACAGTGCATATTTTTAGCACTGATCACTGTAATAATGTCACTAGTCCCCAAAAAAAGTGTCAAAACTGTCAGTTTGGTGTCCGATTTATCCGCCGCAATATCGCAGTCCCGCAATAAGTTGCTGATCATCATCATTACTAGTAAATAAAGTAAATAAATATAAATAAATAAAAATATCCCACAGTTTGTAGACGCTATAACTTTTGTGCAAACCAATCCCAACCAATTAGGATTTTTTTTTTGTACTAAAAATATGTAGCCAAATACATATTGGGCTAAATTGATGAAGAAATTAGATTTTTAAATGTTTTTATTGGATGTGTTTTAGAGCAGTAAGTAAAAAATATTGTTGTGTTTTTTTCAAAATTGTTGGTCGTTCTTTGTTTCTAGTGCAAAAAATAAAAACCACAGAGGTGATCAAATACCATCAAAAGAAAGCTCTATTTGTGGGGAAAAAAGGACATAAATTTTATTTGGGTACAGTGTCGCATGGCCGCGCAATTGTCAGTTAAAGCAACGCAGTGCTGTATTGCAAAAAATGGCCTGGTCAGGAAGAGTGGTTAACCTTCTGGAATTGAAGTGGTTAATAACTGAAACAGTAAACTGTGTTTACTATGCTTCAGTTTGTGAATGATTAGGAAGCCGCGCCGCACAGAGCACTATTCTAATCATTCACTGCCCCGTGCAGCTGCGGCTGCAGAGAAAGGCATGTGTGCAGGGCAGGACTTAGGGTGGTGGGGGCCCCTGGGCTTGAGTCACTTTCGGGCCCTACCTTCTATACATTACTTTAAACCTTTAGTTTTCTTTTAAGCGTGCCACTCTGATACCGTTTGTCCACCATTACAGCACTGTCTAATGCAGACAGGTTTTCTCAGCGGCAATAAATGAAGCACTACGTAACTGCCAATAACCAATCAGCAAACCTCAAGATAAGAGTTTAAGGAATTTTAAGGAAAAAAACTATTTAAGGGAAAAAACTTACATTTAAATGCTCATCAATGCAGCATTGCACAGCGTCCATCTGCATGCTTGTCCGGTGAGATTGCAGCCTTGTCAGTGTCATTTGCAGCCTTTCAGCCTTATCAGTGTAATTTGCAGCCTTGTCAGTGTCATTTGCAGCCTTGTCAGTGTCATTTGCAGCCTTGCAGCCTTGTCGGTGTCATTTGCAGCCTTTCAGCCTTATCAGTGTCATTTGCAGCCTTGTCAGTGTCATTTGCAGCCTTGCAGCCTCCACCTGCAGCCTTATCAGTGTCCATCTGCAGTTTAAATATGGCGCCGCCGAGATACACAGAGCCGGTCCTGTGTATCTCGGCTCCTGTCGGCTTTTCTCGGCTCCTCTCACAGTCCCGCCCTATGATGGACATAACACAGGTCCAATGGCGGGACTGGGCGGGACATAGATGAGTGTACTCGGCACGGCTCCGCTCACAGTCACGCCCAGTCCCTGTGTTATGTCCATCATAGGGCGGACTAGGCGTGACTGTGAGCGGAGCTAGCCGAGTATAGCCGAGTACACTCGGCTGGGGCCCGCGGGGCCCCCTATTGGGCAGGGCCCATGGGCTTGAGCCCAGTCAAGCCCAATGGTAAGTCCGGCCCTGCATGTGTAATTTAGCTTTGGAGTGCACACCTTAGAGTCCTTTCACACTGAGGCGGGGGCGTTGTCGGTGGTAAAGCGCCGCTATTGTAAGCGGCGCTTTGCCGTCGGTATGCGGCCGCTAGCGGGGCGGTCTTACCCCCTGCTAGCGGCCGAGAAAGGGTTAAAACCACCACAAAGCGCCTCTGCAGAGGCGCTTTGCCGGCGGTATAGCCGCGCCATCCCATTGATTTCAATGGGCAGGAGCGGTGAAGAGCAGCCACTGGTGCCTCAACCAATCCACAGGAAAGCTCTCTCTTAAACTAGAAAGTATTCCTCTCACTTCCTGTTCTGTATGACACCTGTCAAATATAAATAATCTTCAGAGTGGTGACACAGACAATAAAAAGTTGACAGAATTTCCCTTTCCATCCAAAACTTTTTGGCTGGTGTTGGGCTTCAATTGAACAATGATTGACCTGATTTTGAGATTTCAGAAAGATAAGTTCCTCAGTTCTTCAATAAGTTTGCATATTTAAGTATTTGTGGCAAAAAAGTGAAGTTTTTTCACTCCATAAGCACTGCTGAGTCATTGCAGGCAAGTGGGAATGAATACTTACAAGGAACTTAATTACATATTTTATTCATCTATGGAAGCCGTTAGGCTTTGTTGGATGACAGCTACGTTAACCATAGTGATGATGAACGTCACAAACATTTTTATGGTTGCTGGGCAACTATATCCTCCCGAATGACATTAATAAAACACTTAGCCAGCCACAAGTGATCGAAAATTTAGCCCCATTATGTACACAACTTTTTTTTACACATACAGTAACAAATCACTGGAAATGAATTGGAAGTAGACGTGTTTCATTGGTGATGGCCTAATTAGCAGGTGTTCACTGACAGCACCATTCTGCTTTGTGTCATTTTTTTTAAATACAAAATTGATAAATTACATATTAACGGGAACAATGTTTATGAGACAAGAACTGTTACCTAGGCCAACATTGACTTTTTTTCTTATTCCAAAATTATACATGGCTAATGTTGCATAAAGCTGAATAAAGGCCATATGTGTAATGGAAAACAAATGAATATTTACAAATATGATTACTATAATAAGAAAAGCAACTTTGACATGACTCATATTCATATTTGTCTCTCTAGCTGTTGACCAGGCAGGCATTTCAGCATTTTTGATGAATGACTGTTGGGATTTCAGGATAAGACACACTGAGCTTATCATTTTTGTTGAGTCTGGACAGAGTGCAGGGGTCAGGAGTGCATATTGAGCAGAGTGCAGGGGTCAGGAGTGCATAATGAACAGAGTACATGGGTCAGAAGTGCATAATGAACAGATTGCAGGGGTCAGGAGTGCATAATAAACAGAGCACAGGGGTCAGGAGTGCATAATGAACAGAGCGCTGGGGTCAGGAGTGCATAATGAACAGAGTACAGGAGTCCGGAGTGCATAATGAACAGAGTACATGGGTCAGGTGTGCATTATGAACAGAGTATAGGGGTCAGGAGTGCATACTGAACAGGTTGCAGGGGTCAGGAGTGCATACTGAACAGATTGCAGGGGTCAGGAGTGCATAATGGACAGAGCACAGGGGTCTGGAGTACATAATGAACAGAGTGTAGGGGCAGGATTGCATAATAAGCAGAGTGCAGGGGCCAGGAGTGCATAATGAGCAGAGTGCAGGGGTCAGGAGTGCATAATGAACAGAGTGTAGGGGCAGGATTGCATAATAAGCAGAGTGCAGGGGCCAGGAGTGCATAATGAGCAGAGTGCAGGGGCCAGGAGTGCATAATGAGCAGAGTGCAGGGGTCAGGAGTGCATAATGAACAGAGTGTAGGGGTCAGGAGTGCATAATAAACAGAGTGCAGGGGTCAGAAGTGCATAATGAACAGAGTGCAGGGGCCAGGAGTGCAGAATGAACAAAGTACAAGGGTCAAGAGTTAGTGGCATCACTAGGGGTGGCTATTGCGTCTAAAGCCCCGAATCTGGGACTCATAGCCCCGAGTCCTGGGCTGGCCCTACCGTGAGAGTGTTGCAGGCTGCCTGACACTGCACTGTCCCCACAGCCATTGCACTCTCACTGAGTCTGCACTCCGTGCTTCACTGACAGCCGGAGCCTGGAGATGAGCTTGATAGCAAGTCTCCTTGCTCTGTCCATATCATAGAGTCAGGAGGAACTTTCTCACACAGAGCTTCTGAGCAGGTGAGTGCCGATCATTGGGGAGGGGGAGGGGGGGAACTCTGTACTACCCTAGCCTATCTTCTATATACCCAGCCTCTCTGTATATACCCAGGCTCTCTGTATATACCCAGCCTCTCTGTATACCTAGCCCCACAAATGCGCTTCTGGAAGAATGCTCAAACATTCCCATAGACCAGGGATATGCAATTAGCGGACCTCCAGCTGTTGCAAAACTACAAGTCCCATCATGCCTCTGCCTCCGGGTGTCATGCGGCAACCAGGTGAGGAGTACAAAGACAAGTGCGTCTTGCCTACAGTCAAGCATAGTGGTGGGAGTGTCATGGTCTGGGGCTGCATGAGTGCTGGGGAGCTACAGTTCATTGAGGGAACCATGAATGCCAACATGTACTGTGACATACTGAAGCAGAGCATGATCCTCTCCCTTCGGAGACTGGGCTGCAGGGCAGTATTCCAACATAACAACCCGAAACACACCTCCAAGACGACCACTGCCTTGCTAAAGAAGCTGAGGGTAAAGGTGATGGACTGGCCAAGCATGTCTCCAGACCTAAACCATATTGAGCATCTGTGGGGCATCCTCAAATGGAAGGTGGAGGAGCGTAAGGTCTCTAACATCCACCAGCTCCGTGATGTCATCATGGAGGAGTGGAAGAGGACTCCAGTGGCAACCTGTGAAGCTCTGGTGAACTCCATGCCCAAGAGGGTTAAGGCAGCGCTGGAAAATAATTGTGGCCACACAAAATTTTGGCACTTTGGGCCCAATTTGGAGATTTTCACTTAGGGGTGTACTCACTTTTGTTGCCAGCAGTTTAGACATTAATGGCTGTGTGTTGGGTTATTTTGAGGGGACAGCAAATTGACACTGTTATATAAGCTGTACACTCACTACTTTACATTGTAGCTAAGTGATATTTCTTCAGTGTTGTCACATGAAAAGATAGAAGAAAATGTTTACAAAAATGTGAGGGGTATACTCAATTTTGTGAGATATTGTATATACAAAGGGGCAAAAAAGTATTTAGTCAGCCACCAATTGTGCAAGTTTTCCCACTTAAAAAGATAAAAGAGGCCTGTAATTGTCATCATAGGTATACCTCAACTATGAGAGACAAAATGTGGAAACAAATCCAGTCAATCACATTGTCTGATTTTTGAAAGAATTTATTTGCAAATTATGTTGGAAAATCAGTATTTGGTCACCTACAAACTAGCAAGATTTCTGGCTCTCACAGACCTGTATCTTCTTCTTTAAGAGGCTCCTCTGTCCTCCACTCATTACCTGTATTAATGGCACCTGTTTGAACTTGTATAAAAGACACCTGTCCACAACCTCAAACAGTCACACTCCAAACTCCACTATGGTGAAGACCAAAGAGCTGTCGAAGAACACCAGAAACAAAATAGTAGACCTGCACCAGGCTGGGAAGACTGAATCTGCAATAGGCAAGCAGCTTGGTGTGAAGAAATCAACTGTGGGAGCAATAATTAGAAAATGGAAGACATACAAGATCACTGATAATCTCCCTCGATCTGGGGCTCCACGCAAGATCTCACCCCGTGGGGTCAAAATGATCACAAGAACGGTGAGCAAAAATCCCAGAACCACACGGGGGACCTAGAGAATGATCTGCAGAGAGCTGGGATCAACGTAACATAGGCTACCATCAGTAACACACTACGCCGCCAGGGACTCAGATCCTGCAGTGCCAGACGTGTCCCCCTGCTTAAGCCAGTACATGTCCGGGCCCGTCTGAGGTTTGCTAGAGAGCATTTGGATGATCCAGAAGAGGATTGGGAGAATGTCATATGGTCAGATGAAACCAATGTAGAACTGTTTGGTAGAAATACAACTCGTCGTGTTTGGAGGAGAGAGAATGCTGAGTTGCAACCAAAGAACACCATACCTACTGTGAAGCATGGGGGTGGCAACATCATGCTTTGGGGCTGTTTCTCTGCAAAGGGAACAGAAAGACTGATCCGTGTACATGAAAGAATGAATGGGGCCATGTATCGTGAGATTTTGATTGCAAACCTCCTCCCATCAGCAAGGGCATTGAAGATGAAACGTGGCTGGGTCTTTCAGCATGACAATAATCCAAAACACACTGCCCGGACACTGAAGGAGTGGCTTCGTAAGAAGTTTAAATTTCAAGGTCCTGGAGTGGCCTAGCCAGTCTCCAGATCTCAACCCCATAGAAAACATTTGGAGGGAGTTGAAAGTCCGTGTTGCCCAGCGACAGCCCCAAAACATCACTGCTCTAGAGGAGATCTGCATGGAGGAATGGGCCAACATACCAGCAGCAGTGTGTAACAAACCTTGTGAAGACTTACAGAAAATGTTTGACCTCTGTCATTGCCAACAAAGGATATATAACAAAGTATTGAGATGAACTTTTGATATTGACCAAATACTTATTTTCCACCATAATTTGCAAATAAATTCTTTCAAAAATCAGACAATGTGATTGTCTGGATTTGTTTCCACATTTTGTCGCTCATAGTTGAGGTATACCTATGATGACAATTACAGGCCTCTCTCATATTTTTAAGTGGGAGAACTTTCACAATTGGTGGCTGACTAAATACTTTTTTGCCCCACTGTATGTATATATATATTGTTTTATACACTGTATATATCATGGAAAAATCAATCACAAAGGAACATCAAGTAGAGACAGCTTAGATTAAACTGGTCTAGTTCTTCACTTCTGGTTTACTGCGAACATGTTTCACAACTGTCCAGCATAGATTTTAGGATTGTAGCTAATGACAACATAAAAATAAACTCTGCTCACTCTAGCTGTCCTTAAAAGAAAGTCTTATATCAGTACTATCAATGTGAACTCTACGCAGACATCTTGCAGTTTGGAGGGGGAGGTTGAATACTGCAGCCAACAAATGTATGCGTCTTTTATAAACTTTTTTGTTACAGCAAAAAAAAGTATTTTGCACTACCCAGTGTTTAAGCCCAAATCCTGATCAGTTCCCTCTCTTTGCCTCAGATACAATTCAGGCCAGTGATGTGACGTGCTGGGTCCTTTGATGATATAGAATTTAAACGTGTAATGCCACGTACACACGAGCGGAATGTCCGACAGAAAAAGTCAGACGGAAGCTTTTCATTGTCTATTCCGATCGTGTGTATGCCTCATTGGACTTTTTTTTTTCGAAAATTCTGACGGACCTAGAAATAGAACGTGTTCTAAATATTTCCAACGGAACCAATTCCTATCGGGAAAACCGCTCCTCTGTAGGCTTTTCCGACAGACCAAAAATGACGCATGCTCTGAAGCAAGTATGAGACGGAAGCTTTTGGCTACTGGCTATTGAACCTCCTTTTTATAGTCCCGTCGTACGTGCTGTACGTCACCTCGTTCTGGACGGTCGGACTTTAGTCGGACTTTGGATTGACTGTGTGTAGGCAAGACCGCTTGAATGGAATTCCGTCAGAGTTCCGTTGGAGAAACCTTTGGAGTTTATACCGGCGGCTAAACCGGTCGTGTGTGCGCAGCATCAGGGACTGAGGATCCTGATAGGGATAGGTACTCTCTGGTACAATAGCGTTAAATTCAAATGCTAAGGGACACGGGAATGGCACACAGTGGCCCTCAGAATATCACAGCAGGGCAATGCTAGATTTGCTGGACATGTGAGTATGGTTTTTTTTTGTAAATAACCCAGCAAACTGGATAAGAGGTGAAATAAAATTTAAAAAAAAACACAGGGAAATTCCTCTTTAAGATATGAGATATTGCATATAAACATTGGGTGTAATAGAAAGCGTGAGTCACTGTGTGATAAAGAAAGGCATGAAACTGTGAAAGTAATAACAATTTCATAGAATGACTTAGGTGTAAGTCACTGTATGGAATAGAATGGCATAAATCATTGAATGTAAGAGAGAGAAATGAGGCATTGCATATCGTACAAAGGCATGAGGCACTACATGTATACAGAGGTATGAGACACTGCAAGCAAAACAGAGGCATGAGGCACTGCATGGAATACAGATGTATGAGGCAATGCAAATTAAACAAAAGTATTAAACACTCCATGCACCCTCTACTTACCACTTCTTCACAAATAAGGGCATTTATGGTTTGAACAGGGTTTTTTTTCAGCAGGAATGCGGGGAAACGCAGTTCCGGCACCTCCAGAACTGAATGTATGTAATGGTAAGGGGTGCTGGGGTGTGCTGGAGGGTCTATTGATGCTGGGAGGCAGGGCCGGTACAAGCCAGGGGCGGAAGGGGCAGATGCCCTGGGCGGGACAATTTACTAGAGGTAAGGGGGCGCAGGTGCAGTGGCTGGACTGTACACACAGGCTAGAATACTGCACAGCCAGTCAGAGCTGCTATGATGTCTGTGCCATGCGCTAGTGCACAGCGAGGACGAGCCCTTCACTTCCCTGTCAGGCGGAGCAATCTCCGCCTGACCGCCGTTGTTCTGACAAGAAAGTCCCCCCCCATGGGATAGTGTTCGGCTGTCCTCCCTGTACTGCGCAGGCGCAGCGCTGTTCTGACGAGAAAGGTCCGCCCTGAACAGCCGTTCATCTTCGGAGACTTTTGGCGTCTCGTTTGTGCGCCTGCGCAGTACAGGGCGGACACTATCAGATAGGGAATGTTTCTCGACAGGAGCAAGTGTGATCTAGAGGAGGAGGAACCAAGCAATAGTAAGTAAGCCATCTGCAGATGAATTTGTTAACTCCTTTTTTGGGGGGCGGTTAATATATTACCAATGGTATTTTTTAATATGCATGAAGGGTAGTTAATGTGTATTATCAATGCTGCATTAGTTACAAGTGGCAGTTATTTAACCCCTTTGGGCTGCATTAGTGGCACCAGTGTCAGTGTTAATTAACCCCTGCATGCTGCAGCAGTTAATTAACACTGATGCCACTAATGCAACACAAAGGGGTTAATTAACTGCCACGTGTAACTAATGCAGCACTGACAATACACATTAACCCCTTCATGCTGCATATTACAAATACCATTGGTAATTAACCACTTGCCAACCCGTCGCAGTACATATACTGCAATGGGATGGCAGCTACAAGCACCGCGACATACCCATCACTGCCTGTTTCAGCCTAGGGTCACACTGTAGCGAACACAGACATCACATATGATTCGCACTCACACTGCCGATCACATGCGATGTCTGTGCAATGCGAGTTCAGCCATACAGTTCCAACTCGCATTGGATTTGCACAAAAAAGATGCAGGGATTTTTCTTTTACCGCACTAGAATCAGATCGCATGTTCGTGTGTTCTCACCCATTCGATCCGATTCCTGTCCGAATCCACAGTTCGCACTGCAATCTGAGTGCAGAGGGCAGCATGAACTGCCTGCGGGAGAGATGTGATGTGGGAACCGGCGCTGGAATCGCACTGGTTCTTACATTGCTACAGTGAGAACCTAGGCTTATGGTTTCGGGTGCATGCCCCTGCCCACCTAATCCCCTGTGATTTGACATAGTGGGAGTATGTCAGCAGATCCCAACCAGTGATTCATGGCCGGGACCTATTGACTGGCTGTGTCCAATCACAGCCCAGAGCCCTGTGTTGACAATCAACACAGGGCTCTATACAAAGGAAATGTTCGCTTGCAAAGCAGGGAAAATAAACAAACCAATCTATGGTAAAAATCAGTACACACATTACACATTGTTAGGCACACAATTAACCCCTTGGATGCCCCTAGATATTAACCCCTTCTCAGCCGTTGTCATTAGTACAGTGTCGGTGCATATTATTAGCACTGATCAGTGTATAAAGCTACATTTATGACCTAGGTATTCCAGAGCTTCTTTTGGGCATCAGGCGTCCCGCAATTTTGTCGCAATTTGTTGAAGGACAATTGCCAAAAAATTGGGGTGCCATTGAAAATAATGGGATCGCAAGCGTGTCTGTGCGTCAATTTGGGAATTACAGGCAGAATCACAGCAATCCGGAATGCCTAGGTGTGAACTGAGCCTTAGTGTCACTGGGTCCCACACTATAAGTCGCTCCTTCTTTACAACCGCGGGGGGGGGGCGCAGTTTGCCATCTTTGCCCTGGGCACCAGATGACCTTGTCCCAGCACTGCTAGGAGGATCTGTTTTTGCAGAGGAAGGGGGGGGCATCTATTGAGGCTGGGGTGGGTTTTATGTTGTTGGGGGTATGTCATTGCTGGGAGGGATCTACTGTTGAGGGAAGGTCTATTGATGCTGGCTGCTGGGGAATCTATAGTTTCTGGATAGTTTCTGGAGGGAATCTATTTTTGCAGTGAGGTCTATTGTTGCTGGTGAGGGGTCTATTGTTGCTGGTGAGGGATCTATTGTTGCTCAGGGTGGGTATTATGTGTCAGGGAGTAAATCATTAATAGGAGGGATCTACTGTTGAGGTAGGAGTCTAATGTTGCTGGCTCTTGGAAGGTCTATTGATGCTGGCTGTTGGGGGTCCATTGCTGCTGGGGGGGGATCTGTTGTCGCTGGGGTATCCATTGTTGCTAGATTACTTTTTTACTGCCTTTCTTGTTATCATTAACAAATTTCATACAAAATACTTAGCATCACAAAACGATACTTGGTTCTCTATTCTCTAAAAGGGGTAGTACTGGGAGGTAGCTAAGGTGTGGAACAAAGGAATGGTGCTAGGAGGTCAAGGGGTGACTCGGAAAGGGAGGTGTTCCTGCACTCATTCTCTGTGAATAAAAGCCCTGGGTTTGAATACTCTGAGTTTTGACTGTATGTTAGAGGCGTTAGACTGCCTCCCCTTTGGGATTGTTCTAGAAATTGTCTGTGTGGGTTGCTCTCATACGATTCAGAGACCCTAATAGTGTTGTACTATTTTGATCTGTGCCCATTTTGTTCCAACTATGATTTGGTTTTGTATTGTTTTAGCTTTTATGTTCTACATATACCAAATAAACTGAATCTGTTAAAAAAAAAAAAACTGCATGCACCACAGAGATATGAAGCTAAGCATGTAACAGTAGGGTGACCAGACATCCCCGGTTTCTGGGGACAGTCCCCGGATTGAGGACACTGTCCCCAGACCAAGTCTTTCCCCAGTTTTGTCCCCAGATTGGATTTGAACAGGGACTGGAGCAATTTCAAAGACAGCCCGTGCAGAATAAAAAATCTGAATTGCACCCCCCCCCCCTCCTCTGCCGCTCCTACTAGCTTATGGGGGTTTATTTTTTTCCATTATCTGTGCCCCTTTCTGATGATCATGTGCTGGTCGGAGCGGAGGGACTATTTCTTCAGTTTTGGGTGCATGCCCATTCAGCTCCACTCGCATGTTCTTCTGCCTTGGCTCAAGTCCCGGCCAGCCGCCTGCCTGCTTATCTCCTTGCCTTCCCTGGTAGAGTGATCTTCCTCCACTCCCCACCCAGTAGTAGCCGGGCCCGAAGAGTAAAGCCCCATACGCACTATCAGACTTTCTGCTGATTTTTGTCTACAGATTTACAAAAACCATTTAGTGCAAGGGCCTGCCTGATTGCATACAAATTGAAACTCCTAAGGTTTGACCTCATATGATTTTGGTAAATCTGAAGGAAAAAATCAGCAGAAAATCTGATAGTGTGTATGGGGCTTTAGACTTGACAGGCTGTGAGGCGGGCGGCAGCGGTGGAGACAGGCAAAGAGTCGTCGATTGCTGCCATTACTAGTAAAAAAAAAAAAATGTCCCCGGATTTCATTTTAAAAATCTGGTCACCTTATGTAACAGAGACATGAGACCCACCGTGGGAGGGAGACAAAAGCTGCTGTGTGCAATATATTAGGGGCATGAGGTACAATGCATTCAGAGACATAAAGCATTGTGTAGCACACACACTCTAGCTAGGTGCTAGTGTAGGAAAATTTGGCCTGGCTGAGAGCCACGCCTGGGTTAAATCTGGGTCAGGGCTGAGTGACTCAGGGAGGCTGGATGACTTAGCAAGCAGCACCTCTGGTAACTTCCCCTGCTCTCTGGAAGCTTGGAGAAGCTTCCAGAAGTAATGGGTGGAGTTTAGGAGGAGCTGCTTGGAGTATTGATGAGGGCCCCAGCCAATCCACAGCAAAATGGGCTGGCAGGGGGCAGGTACCTCATAAATACTCATGAGTCATGCCAGCAAGAACAGTCAGGTGGAAGATAGAGAAGGAGTGCTAAGGAGGCTGTCATGGCCCTTAAGGGGGCCACCTAGTCTGGGGGGGGGGGGTGACCTTGGGCCTGGGGCTCGGGTGCTGGAGGGACCCTCTACAACACACGGAGGATATACTTCCTGGTGGCACAGGAGTAAGGAGAGGACAGTAGGAGCTGGTCAGCACGTCCAGGAGTTCTCCAGAAGAGTCAGCCGGGCTGGTGAGTGAGCAGTCTGGGAGGACTGTGGTTTCAGTCTGGGAGGACTCAGGAGAATCAGCCAGGAGGGCTAGTGAAAGGAGCAGCTGCGGGCTGGCAGTGCCTGAAGAGGTGGGGCTGGGATCAGTAACAATACTGACTTTTTTGCTACACACTTAAAGGGGGCCTCAGGTTCCTGCCTGCAAAGGGCTATTGCTTAAAAATCTGGCTAATTGCTTTTTGGCGGATTAATCATCAGTATGCCAGCTGAAGTTCTGCAAGCAAGCTAGTGCTGGAAGAATAAAAGGAGTGTATGCAGACTGTATATAGGACAGTTGTCTCTGAAGTTGCCTGAGGTCAAGTGGGCATCCCATAATATCCCTACTCCCCATCCAAGTTTTATCCCCTCAATAACATACAAAAACAAAGCACTGGACTGTTTTCTGACTCTGGGAGACTGTGAAAATTTGGTGTGCCTGACTGTGCAGGATGGGGGATCCCATTATACCTGCGGCTCCTTAAAGAGGAACTGCAGTCTGCTCACATAATTTGTAATAAAAATATATTTGCCATTCTGAAGCTTCCCTCCAACCACTTTCCATATTATTTTATACAGTGCCTTGCAAAAATATTCACCCCTCCTAGCTTTTTACCTGTTTTGTTACATTACAGCCTTTAGTTCAATGTTTTTTTTTTAATATGAATTATATAGTATGTGATGGATCAGAACACAATAGTCTAAGTTGGTGAAGCAAAATTAGAAAAATATATACATAAAACTATTTTTCAGAAATAAAAAAACTGATAATTGGCATGTGCGTATGTATTCACCACCTTTATTATGAAGCCCATAAAAAGCTCTGGTGCAACCAATTACCTTCAGAAGTCACATAATTAGTGAAATGATGTCCACCTGTGTGCAATCTAAGTGTCACATGATCTGTCATTATATATACACACCTTTTTGAAAGGCCCCAGAGGCTGCAACACCTAAGCAAGAGGCACCACTAACCAAACACTGCCATGAAGACCAAGGAACTCTCCAAACAAGTAAGGGACAATGTTGTTGAGAAGTAAAAGTCGGGGTTAGGTTATAAAAAAATATCCAAATCTTTGATGATCCCTAGGAGCACCAGCAAATCTATCATAACGAAATGGAAAGAACATGGCACAACAGCAAACCTGCCAAGAGACAACCGCACACCAAAAGTCATGGACCGGGCAAGGAGGGCATTAATCAGAGAGGCAGCACAGAGACCTAAGGTAACCCTGGAGGAGCTGCAGAGTTCCACAGCAGAGACTGGAGTATTTGTACTTAGGAAGACAATAAGCCGTACGCTTCACAGAGTTGGGCTTTATGGCAGAGTGGCCAGAAGAAAGCCATTGCTATCAGCAGAAAACAAAATGACACGTTTTGAGTTTGTGAAAAGGCATGTGGGAGACTCCCAAAATGTATGGAGGAAGGTGCTCTGGTCTGATGAGACTAAACTTGAACTTTTTGTCCATCAAAGAAAACACTATGTCTGGCGAAAACTTAACACATCACATCACCCAAAGAACACCATCCCCACTGTGAAACATGGTGGTGGCAGCATCATGCTGTGGGGATGTTTTTCAGCAGTTGGGACTGGGAAACTGGTCAGAGTTGAGGGAAAAATGGATGGTGCTAAATACAGGGATATTCTTGAGCAAAACCTGTACCACTCTGTGTGTGATTTGAGGCTAGGAGGTTCACCTTCCAGCAGGACAATGACCCCAAACACACTGCTAAAGCAACACTTGAGTGGTTTAAGGGGAAACATGTAAATGTGTCGGGATGCCCTAGTCAAAGCCCAGACCTCATTCCTATAGAAAATCTGTGGTCAGACTTAAAGATTGCTGTTTACAAGCGCAAACCATCCAACTTGAAGGAGCTGGAGCAGTTTTGCAAGGAGAAATGGGCAAAAATCACCGTGGTGAGATGTGGCAAGATCATAGAGAATTATCCAAAACGACTTGGAGCTGTGATAGCCGCAAAAGGTGGCTCTACAAAGTATTGACTTTAGGGGGTTATTAGTTATGCACATTGACTTTTTCTGTTATTTTGTCCTATTTTTTGTTTACTCCACAATAAAAATAAAAAAAGTCTTCAAAGTTGTGGTCATGTTCTGTAAATTAAATGATGCAATTTCTCAAACAATCCATGTTAATTCCAGGTTGTGAGGAAAACAAAACACGAAAAATGCCAAGGGGGGGGGGGTGAATACTTTTGTAAGGCACTGTATATACTGTGATTCTGTACTTGCCAAATATGCTGCAGAAATCTCCCTCCACTGAGTCTGGCTGCAACCATTTTAATTGTGGGCAGCTGAAGCTGCTGCCTGTTCTCTTCCTGGATTTACACAGACACACAGAGGCACACCTCCAGCTCTGCAGCCCTGCAGCTCTCATCAGCCCTCTTATGACTCATCCCCCCTCCCTTTCTGGCAAACTCTCAGGAGAGTGAGAGAGAGAGCTGTGCATGATGTCATAAGCCTAGGCTGTTTTCCAGACAAGAAACAGGAAGTGGGCTGTATAAGGTATTTACTGGCAGAAAAAAAAATGTTTTACTATCCAAAGTTAAAACAACAAGGACAGAAGATTTGAAGTGGTTGCAAACCCAAGAAAAAAAAATCTGCAAGAAAAAGGCATAATGAGTTAGTATGTATAGCATACTAACTTATAATCCTGAGATTGAAGCCCCCGCAGCCGTCCTCCTACACTGCTCCGGCAGGCGAGATTGCTCCCGGAGTTACTTCCGGGTATCGCGGGTCCGGCGCTTTGATTGGCCGGAGCAGCGATGACATCACTCCCATGCATGCGCAAAGGAGCTGCCGGTAATGGCACACTCACTGAAGCAACGGCACGTACGTGCCATTGCTTCAGTTTGCGTCAGTGCGCATGTGCCGATGACGTCGGCACATGCAAATACAAGGATATCTCCTAAACCGTTCAGGTTTAGGGGATATCCAGGGTAGCTACAGGTAAGCCTTATTATAGGCTTACCTGTAGCAAAAAGTGTGTTGTAAGGGTTTACAACCACTTTAATAAATGGAAAGCTAAAAAAAAAAGACTGAAGGTCCCCTTTAAGGGGTGCGCTACAATTGCATGGGAAGTACTGCATGTAGTAGAAACATTAGTAACTGTGTGTAATAGAAAAGTATGATACACATGAACTACAGAGGCATGAAGCATTGTATGAAATGCAGAAGAAGCATAAGGCACTGAGTGTAATAGAGAGGGTGAAGCATTGTGTTTAATAGAGAGGCATGAATCACTGCATGTAATAGAGAAACATGAGGCATGCACATACTACAGAAGAGAGGCGTGCACATACTACAGAAGAGAGGCGTGCACATACTACAGAAGAGAGGCGTGCACATACTACAGAAGAGAGGCGTGCACATACTACAGAAGAGAGGCATGCACATACTACAGAAGAGAGGTGTGCACATACTACAGAAGAGAGGCGTGCACATACTACAGAAGAGAGGCGTGCACATACTACAGAAGAGAGGCGTGCACATACTACAGAAGAGAGACGTGCACATACTACAGAAGAGAGGCGTGCACATACTACAAAAGAGAGGTGTGCACATACTACAGAAGAGAGGTGTGCACATACTACAGAAGAGAGGCGTGCACATACTACAGAAGAGAGGCGTGCACATACTACAGAAGAGAGGCGTGCACATACTACAAAAGAGAGGTGTGCACATACTACAGAAGAGAGGCGTGCACATACTACAGAAGAGAGGCGTGCACATACTACAGAAGAGAGGCGTGCACATACTACAGAAGGGAGGCGTGCACATACTACAGAAGAGAGGCGTGCACATACTACAGAAGAGAGGTGTGCACATACTACAGAAGAGAGGCGTGCACATACTACAGAAGAGAGGCGTGCACATACTACAGAAGAGAGGCTTGCAAATACTACAGAAGAGAGGTGTGCACATACTACAGAAGAGAGGTGTGCACATACTACAGAAGAGAGGCGTGCACATACTACAGAAGAGAGGTGTGCACATACTACAGAAGAGAGGCGTGCACATACTACAGAAGAAAGGCGTGCACATACTACAGAAGAGAGGTGTGCACATACTACAGAAGAGAGGTGTGCACATACTACAGAAGAGAGGCGTGCACATACTACAGAAGAGAGGTGTGCACATACTACAGAAGAGAGGTGTGCACATACTACAGAAGAGAGGTGTGCACATACTACAGAAGAGAGGTGTGCACATACTACAGAAGAGAGGTGTGCACATACTACAGAAGAGAGGTGTGCAAATACTACAGAAGAGAGGCATGCACATACTACAGAAGAGAGGCGTGCACATACTACAGAAGAGAGGTGTGCACATACTACAGAAGAGAGGTGTGCACATACTACAGAAGAGAGGCATGCACATACTACAGAAGAGAGGTGTGCACATACTACAGAAGAGAGGCATGCACATACTACAGAAGAGAGGTGTGCACATACTACAGAAGAGAGGTGTGCACATACTACAGAAGAGAGGCATGCACATACTACAGAAGAGAGGCGTGCACATACTACAGAAGAGAGGCGTGCACATACTACATAAGTATTAGACAATATGTCAAATATATCCAAAAAAATATTACACTGTCCGTATTATATATTGTGCATCAGTTGCAGGCCAGCCACTCCAATATTCTGATTTTGGCAATATGTTCTGCGGTCACCATACAGATCTTATGTTGTCCAGGTGTTTTCGTCACTGATACCATGGCTTCCAAAAATAAGATACAGTTATTTAACTAGATTACTGGGGCTTGGGTTTTTGCAAAAATGGATCTCTTGGAAAGAGCAGTCTACAATTTAGTGAGATTTTGCCTTGTAAATAAATGGTAATCTGTATTTAATAATTGGATGAAGGGAAGATTCTGGACAGCCGCACTCAAAATTTAAATGCCTTTATTAAAAAAAGGAGGTAATAATCCAAAAAGTACAAGCCACAGCAAACAACGGTTTACAGGAGCTGACGCGTTTCACACTTTCAAAAGTGCTTATTCATAGCTTCATCCAATTACCTATGCTTAGCCAGCACCTGCTGTTCCTATTCTAAGGAGAGCTACATTTCCAGACACCCTTCCTAGAGCGGCATCTCTCTTCCCCAATCTGTATTTAATACATAGGATGGTTACTATGAAAACTTTTTTGATACTATTTGGCTTTTGCAGCCCCCTGTTTAACAAAAAAATAATTAATGAAATTTCAGGGGCTAGCTAGGCCAATTTATTGTAAGCTGCCCGCCCTACACACACCTCCCCCCACTCTTCCCCCCTTACTCAACTTAAATAAACATTTTACTCACTCACATGATGTTTCAGTCCCGAGTCTTCTCTCTTATCCTGTGTACAGGTGGTGAGGTCAATCTTCAGAGGTCCACATCAATGCCTGCATGATGCTTACACTTCCTACTGCCTGGTGGGGTTTTCTAAGAAGAAGAGTCTGTGGCGAGGATGTTACCAAAAGGGGACCAGCAGAGACCATCACTTGATTACTTGTCCCCCTTCATGGGAACGGCACCAGTGAGGGACACGAAAGGAAGATTTAGGTAAATATAGTATAAAATAGCTTTGGAAAGGTAGTGTTACTAATCCCATAACAGTAAAATCAGTCTGTATGTGCAGTAAAGCATGCTTGTTATACTCACTGTGGAACCTAATCCTCCGCATTGTGTAAAAAGGTTGTTCAATTCTGTCTTCTCTGATCATCTCCTTCTTCCACTGACTCCAATACATTTCCTGAAATTTACAGAGCCAGGGGACAGGCTGCACCTGCTCAGTTTGGTGTGTATTGCTAGAGAGTTTTTTTCTTGGGAGAGTGTATTTGATCAGCACAGGGCCAATCAGCACAGTCCAGACAGAATGTCAGGGGTCCTGCATTCTCATAGGACAATCAGAGGAGAATGAAAACTCCTCCTACAAGCTTTTGAGTTCAACAAACCAAGTTTATTAGTAAGAGGTGCATACAATGTATAGAAGCATGGTACATTTAAATCACGGGAAAAAAAGGAGAAAATAAGGGTACATTTAAGGTACAAAACTGTGTTATGCCGCGTACAGACGATCGGAATTTCCGACAACCAAACCGTGGATTTATTTCCGACGTGGATTTATTCCCCCCCCCCCAACTGCTAAGTCAACCGATACCAATCCTCTATCTGCTGACTTTGCCAAACCCATACACACTATACCTACCTCTTTTGTGGTCAGATTTATGGATAAATTCACCTAAGCATGTAGTGTAAGGGCCTGCCTGAATACTTTCAAATGGTACTGTTTAAAGTTTTGTTCTCCTATTATATATAATATTATATATAATTATATTATATATAATTATGATAGGTAATTGCAGAATGTAAAATTGTGCTTTAATTTGTACAGTGTGTATTTATATTTTTGTATCATGACACTTCTTACCTGTCCAGTGTGCTGCCAATAGTGTAAGTAAGGAGGGGCTGGCCAAAGTAATACACATTATGTATGCATTCAGCTCTCAATGAAGTGGAGAGGGTTACCTGTCCAAAACACCCCCCCCCCCCCCCCCAAAATTTTTTTACAATGGGCCATCAAAGGGGGTTTAGGAATCTGATAAGTGGACCTTATATTTTTGTCTTTAAATACTCCTTAAAATAAATGTTATACTGATGTTAGCCAAGAATGTTTGTGTCTAATCTGCTTGCAATGTTATTTGCAAAAGTACTCATTTTTTGTTTTCTTGTTTGACTCCACAGTTTCCTTCAATGCCACAGGAATGGCAGACTGTGGATTCCCAATGTTCCCAGCGGTGGGACTTTCCCAACTGCAGAGGGGCAATTGATGGGAAACACGTCCACATCGTCCCACCCCCCAACTCGGGGTCATACTATTACAACTATAAGGGGTTTAATAGTATAGTGATGTTGGCAGTGGTGTCGGCGACATACGAGTTTTTGTTTTATTTTGTTATGACCCCTAATAAATGTCTATTTTTTTTTATCACAAATACTTGCCTATGTGTTTTAGTTCAAAAAGGACAGTTTGTTTGTGAGTAGGCAGGTACATTTCAAAAATACAAGACCAAAGTAACAAGGGACATCAACACCAACCAACCTCCTTGAGGTTAAAAAATACAAAATAATAATGGTGTTGTGGTATCTTGACACACAAAACGAAAAAAAAAAAAATCATGAGATCTTGATAAAAAAAAAGTAGATCACTAATAAAAAAATATATAAACATCAATCTGGAGATTTGTCAAAAAAAAATAAAGATTATTCAGGAGATCACGAGAGATAATAAAGAAATCAGTTTGTCAGAACTCTGTGTGAATATCAGCAGCAAAACAACTTCATTATTCTAGCATTATAAAGAAGAAGAAAATAAGCTGCAGTAAAACATTAAAAAATTTGCAGTGTGACGAATGTGCTATCTCCATTACGAACGGCAGTTTTACCAGACCGAGCGCTTCCGTCTCGTACTTGATTCAGAGCATGCGTGGAATTTTGTACGTTGGAATTGTCTACACACGCTCGGAAATTACGACAACGGATTTTGTTGTCGGAAAATTTGAGATCCAGCTCTCAAAATTTTGTTGTTGGAAATTCCAACAAGAAATGTCCTATGGAGCCTACACATGGTCGGAATTTCCGACAACAAGCTCACATTGAACATTTGTTGTCGGAAAATCCGATCGAGTGTACGCGGCATAACTGTACGGTACAAAGTTCTCAAGCGTAACACATTAAAGAGAATACCGAGAATGTGCTGATATCACAAACCGTGCAAACGCTGGCAGTATACAAACATTTCACAAAACTAGTTTCTATGAGATACAGAACCTTGAAAAAGTATTCATACCCCTTGAAATTTTCCACATTTTGTCATGTTACAACCAAAAACGTAAATGTCTTTTATTGGAATTTTATGTGATAGACAAACACAAAGTGTCACATAATTGTGAAGTGGAAGGAAAATGATAAATAGTTTTCCAAAATTGTTTACAAATAAATATCTGAAAAGTGTGGCGTTCATTTGTATTCAGCCCCCTTTACTCTGATACCCCTAACTAAAATCAATTGCCTTCAGAAGTCACCTAATTTGTAAATAGAGTCCTCCTGTGTGTAATTTTATCTAAGTATAATTACAGCTGTTCTTGTGTAGCCCTCAGAGGTTTGTTAGAGAACCTTAGTGAACAAACAGCATCATGAAGGCCAAGGAACACATCAGACAGTTCAGGGATAAAGTTGTGGAAAAGTTTAAAGCAGGGTTAGGTTATAAAAAATTATCCCAAGCTTTGAACATCTCACGGAGCACTGTTCAATCCATCATCCAAAAATGGAAAGAGTATGGCACAACTGCAAACCTACCAAGACATGGCCGTCCACCTAAACTGACAGGCCAGGCAAGGAGAGCATTCATCAGAGAAGCAGCCAAGAGGCCCATGGTAACTCTGGAGGAGCTGCGGAGATCCACAGCTCAGGTGGGAGAATCTGTCCACAGGACAACTATTAGTCATGCACTCCACAAATCTGGCCTTTATGGAAGAGTGGCAAGAAGAAAGCTATTGTTGAAATAAAGACATAAGAAGTCCCGTTTGCAGTTTGTGAAAAGCTATGTGGAGGACTCAGCAAACGTGGAAAAAGGTGCTCTGGCCAGATGAGACCAAAATTGAACTTTTTGGCCTAAAAGCAAAACTCTATGTGTGGCAGAAAATTAACACTGCACATCACCCTGAACACACCATCCCCACCGTGAAACATGGTGGTGGCAGCATCATAATGTGGGGTGCTTTTCTTCAGCAGGGAAGGGAAGCTGGTCAGAGTTTATGGGGAGATGGATGGAGCCAAATACAGGGCAATCTTAGAAGAAAACCTGTTAGAGTCTGCAAAAGACTTGAGACTGGGGTGGAGGTTCACCTTCCAGCAGGAAAATTACCCTAAACATACAGCCAGAGCTACAATGGAATGGTTTAGATCAAAGCATAGTCATGTGTTAGAATGGCCAAGTCAAAGTCCAGACCTAAATCCAATTGAGAATCTGTGGCAAGACTTGAAAATTGCTGTTCACAGGCGCTCTCCATCCAATCTGACAGAGCTTAAAGTGATACTAAACCTTTGTTTTTTTTAAATAACAAATATGTCTTACTTACCTCCACTGTGCAGCTCGTTTTGCACAGAGTGGCCCCGAACATCCTCTTCTGGAGTCCCTTGGCGGCTCTCGCGGCTCCTACCCGCATTAGATAACCCCCTAAGAGAAGCGTTCTCCCGAGGGGGTTACCTTGCGGGCGCGCTCCCGAGTCATTCATTCGGCGTCCATAGAAGCCGAATGTATGATTTGGCTCCACCCCCCGTCGCCCGGGTCATTGGATTTGATTGACAGCAGGGGGAGCCAATGGCTACGCTGCTATCAATCTATCCAATCAAAGCTGGGAATCCGTGGAGAGAAGGACGGCGCATCCCCGCTGAAGAAGGTGAAGGGGCTCAGGTAAGTAAAACGGGGGGGCTGGGGGGCCGGTGACTGCCAGGTGTTTTTTCACCTTAATGCATAAGATGCATTAAACTGAAAAAACACGAGCCTTTACAACCCCTTTAAGCTATTTTGCAAAGAAGAATGGGCAAAAAATTCACTCTCTAGATGTGCAAAGCTGGTAGAGACATCCCCAAAAAGACTTGCAGCAGTAATTGCAGTGAAAGGTGTTTCTACAAAGTAGTGCCACTTTGTGTTGGTCTATCACATAAAATCTAAATAAAACGCATTTACTCCTAGATTGTAAGCTCTAATGAGCCGGGCCCTCTGATTCTTCCTATATTGAATTGTATTGTAATTGTACTGTCTGCCCTAATGTTGTAAAGAGCTGCGCAAATTGTCGGTGCTATATAAATCCTGTATAATAATAATTTACCTTTTTGTTTGTAACATGACAAAATGTGGAAAATTTCAAAGGGTATGAATACTTTTTCAAGGCACTGTAGACTCAGTGACATGTACCTTGGAGGTGAGCCTGACATGCAGAGGGAGACCTCTCATACAGCCCTGGCTCCGGAGTCACTGCAGTTGAGACAGTGACCGTAGGAGCATAGTGAGATATGAGTGCCTGCAGAGTTCTCTTGGCTGGAGATGATGGCAGCTGGATAGGAAACGGCTTAGGTGTTGTGGATGCAGGATACAGGATGCAAGTGCGCTGCGGATGCAGGAGCGCTGAGGGGCAGCAGATGCAAATACACTAAAGATGCAAGACAGCAGGCAGGAGAAAGGTCAGACAAGCCAGGTCATACACAGCAGATCAGTCAGCAGAGATGGCAGGCTCAGGCAGACAAGTAAACAGAGCATGGTTAGGGAAGCCAAAGGTCAGGACTGGAGACAGCAGTGAGGTCAGGAAGCCAGGTCAGTATTAGATCAGATGTAGGCTCAGGATCAGGTCACAGGGTAAAGCTGCAGATCAAACAGCAAAGAACTAGTGCAGCTGAAGCCCTTTTAAAGGCCACTGGGCGCCAAGGTTACTGTGCGCGCATGCGTGATCTCCGCATCGGCGCACGTCTGTTCACCGCTGAATGCCTATCAGTCGGACTGCTCCTCTGCGATCCTGTGTGCCTTAGACCAGATGCAGAACTATGAGCAGTGCGTTCATGAGATTCAGCGTGAAAAATCCCATGTTTCTACATGACGCCATAAACATGGAATCAGTCATCGCAAGTGTCAGACTGCTCCAACCATCTGTCACAACCTTTGTTGTATTTCAATGGACAGCCCCTATGGAGGTAGATCAATTTCTTGTATGGCAGTGTGGAGTTTGTTTCTGAGATCCAGGCCTGAAAAGTAGGGGAACCGCCTGCATCCAGTGACGCGTTAAAAAGAGTTTTGTGCAAAAAAGTAGAAAGAAACTTGTCCACATCAAAGTCTGGAAGCAGACCTAGTATACATGGTTTAGAGTTTAGTTGGAGTGGGGAACCCATGCGGTCATGTAGGAACTTGATAATTTGCTCCCAGTAAGCCTGAATAGCTGGACGACTCCAAATTAGGTGGAAAAAAGTTCAAGGTTCTCCAGAGCATTTGGGGCATAGCAGGCTTTGGTTTAAGTGGGATTTGGATATTCTTATTAAATAATATACAGTTGTGTCAAGCGGTCAGAGAATCTAGGCATAACTAGCTTCGTGCCTTCCCACACTTCATCCCATTCTGATTCCTCTAGAAACCCAATATCACCTACCCGTCGGGATTTGGTCCGGTCAGCTACTTGATTAATAGTGGGGGTACGCAGAACATTATAAAGTGCTGATAATATTAGTTTAGAGGGTTCTGAGCTAGTATTAATATCTATCAGGGGTAAGGTTTGCAGGGGGGGGGGTAGTCTACGGGAATTGTTTCTGTAGGGCGTGGTGTAACTGCAAGTATCTAAATAGCATGAAGGTAGGGAGTTCAAATTCCTCTTTCAGAGATTGGAAGGGCCTCACACCTGTGGGGGTAAGCACCTGATAGAGGTATATCACACTCTTTAAAGCCCATAGGTCAATATCCGGAATAGAGGAGAGTTCCGGCAATTGGGGATTGCGCCACAAGGGGATATTGTCAGGGCTGGGCTCTCAGGCCTCAGCCCTTCCTTCTCTTTGCTCAGGTTGCTCAGCTGTCGGTTAATTGCCAGAACTCGTCGTTCCACAGTGGCTCACCTGTTGATCATCTCCTGCTCGTCAGTCAAGCCTACAGCCAGCCCCTCCTGGCTATTTAAACTGCCTGGTTCATTTCATCATATGCCTTCGCCTTGGTCAAACATATCTATAGACTCTCTGCTGTGTTCCTGTTGAAGACTTGCCTGGCTGACATCCCTTCTGGTTCTTGATCCTGTCTGCTGCCTCTGACTACGCTGATATCTGGCTCCCCAATTTCCTGGCTTGTTCTGACTAACCGATTTGGCTACCGAACCCTGGGTATGTTTTTACAATTTGTACCATTTTTACCATTTTTTTAAAAGGTGTGATTTTTACTGCATTTCTGTCTCCGTCTGTTTCATGGTTCCTGACAGTTATGTCCTCCTACTAACCAGACACTCATAGAATTCACAAGACTGCTATATACTACTGATGAAAAAAGGTATTTGGCAGTTTATATCTACTAAAATAATTTCATTTCCATGTTCTGTGTACTGTGGGAGACCAGATACAGTGAATGCAGGGTCCTAGGTTTAGTAACACTTTAATGTTATCTTCATCTCAGCAGTTAAAGTGATTGTAAAGTCTCATTTAAAAAAAATAAAACAAATAACAAACATGTTATACTTACCTCCTCTGTGCAGTTGGTTTTGCACAGAGCAGCCCAGATCCTCCTCTTCTCGGGTCCCTCTTTGCTGCTCCTGGCCCCTCCCTCCTGTCGAGTGCCCCCACAGCAACAAACTTGTTATGGGGGCACCCAAGCCCAGTCACAGCTTTGTGTGTCCATTCAGACACGGAGCCCCAAGCTGGCCCCGCCCCCTCTATCCCCTGATTGGCTAACTGACTGATTACCAGCCACGGGAGCCAATGGCTGAGCTGCTCTGTCTCAGACAATCAAGAGGAGAGTCCCAGACGGCTTACACACTCGTGGACATCGCTGGAGAGAGATGGGGCTCAGGTAAGTAATTAGGAGTGGAGGGGTGGGGAGGCTGCTACACACAGAAGGTTTTTTATCTTAATGACTAACCTTCGGCTTTTACAATCCCTTTAAGAACAAAGCAGCAACTAAATCTGGTCAGAACTTACCATGAAGGAGAAGAGGAAGCAGCTGAAAGGTTGCTGTGAGGTCTTATGAGTGCTTCTGTATGTATTATTGTGTGGGCAGCGTTGTGGCTGGCAGTGACACTTGAATTAAGTGTAATGTATAAACAGATGGTTTAACTTGAAACAAGTTCAGTTAGTGGCTATCATATTTATTTCCTTATTTTCAAGGCCAAGATTGGAGTTAAAAGCAGCTCTGACATAAAAGAGCAATTTGTCAACATGACCAGTCTGGCAAGCCAACTTGGTGAAAAACTCTCTGTTTTGGCAGCAATGCTAAGTAGGGATGGACAAACGGTTCGGCTGAGCAAGAGTTCATTTTACGAACATGTGTTCATAACGAACATTATGCGGTGTTCGCGGCACATTCGAAAGCCGCAGAACCCCGTTAAAGTCTATGGGACACTAACATGAAAAACCAAAAGTGCTCATTTTAAAGGCTTATATGCAAGTTATTGTCATAAAAAGTGTTTGGGGACCTGGTTCCTGCCCCAGGAGACATGTATCAATGCAAAAAACAGTTTTAAAAACGGCCGTTTTTTCGGGAGCAGTGATTTTAATGATGCTTAAAGTGAAACAATAAAAATGAAATATTCCTTTAAATATCGTGCTTGGGGGTGTCTATAGTATACCTGTAAAGTGGCACAGTTTTCTCGTGTTTAGAAAAGTACCACAGCAAAATTACATTTCTAAAGGAAAAAAGTCATTTAAAACTGATCGCGGCTGTAATGAATGTCGGCAATATAGATAAAACTCATTGAAAAAAACGGCATGGGTCCCCCCCCCCTCCCTCAGTCCATTACCAGGCCCTTTGGGTCTGGTATGAATATTAAGGGTAACCTTGAACCAAAAATGTAAAAAAAAATTGCATGGGGGTCTCCCCCAAAATCCATACCAGGCCCTTCAGGTCTGGTATGGATTTTAAGAGGAACCCTGCGCCAAAATTTTAAAAAAATGACGTAGGGGTCCCCCAAGATCCATACCAGGCCCATATCCCAGCATGCAACCTGGCAGGCCGCAAGAAAAGAGGGGGGGAGTTTAACAAGACACATGGCCACTCATTAGAATGAGAAGAAAAGAGGTTTTACCTTAAACTACGTAGAGGGTTCTTTAATGTAAGAGCTGCAAGGATGTGAAATTCCCTTCCACAGGTGGTGGTCTCAGCGGGGGCGCATCAATAGTTTTAAAAAACTATTAGATAAGCACCTGACTTGATGGACTTGTGTCTTTTTTCCAACCTTACTGTCAGGGAAGTACTCACCGAGGCCGAGATACCGAGAGCGGTTCACCCTTGCAGCTAAGCGCAGTCCGCCCCCTGGAGGTGGTACAGGGAGTGAATGGCACAAAGAGACACAGGCTACCCCAATAGACCGTTGGTGACTTGCGTGAAGGTCCTTGTAGAGAAGAGCCACTGTGCAGAGACTGGTAAACAGGAGTACAGGCTGGAACAAATAATAGAAAGTCCAGAACCAGGCTGAGGGTCAAACACCAGGATCAGTATTTTTAAGCTGCAGGCTGAAGGATGTTGTCTAGAAGACACGGGTAAGTCCAGGTACAGGCAGGGGGGTCAGGCAAGGAGACAGGAGACAGTCCAAGTAACAGGCCGGGGGTCAAACACAGGAGACAGGTGGAAATCCGATTAAATAAGCCGAGGTCAGGTCCAGGAGAAGAGTAGAGGAGTCCAATAGCAATCCGGGTCACAACAGGTAATCAGGCACAGGTACAGGAGACAGGATCAAGTTACACAGGGAGCTGAGACAAACCAGCAATTTGTCTGATCATCTGAGCGCCTTTTATAGGCCGCCCAAAGGATCACGCTGGGTGTGCGCTAGTGCGCATGTGCGAGTGCCGTGGCGCCAGACCACTGGCCTTGCACGTGCTCCGGAACGCCGTTCCGCCGCGCATGCGCGCAAGGACACGGACGGAATGACAGGAAAGATTGTTCCTCTGACAGTGCCCCCCCCCCCGAGGGGTGGCCTCTGGACACCCAAAGTAGACATCAATTCCGGGTGTTCTCGGTGAAATGCCTGGATCAAACGTAGGGCATGTAGGTTTCCGGATGGTTCTCAGGAATTATCTTCAGGAGGGTACCCCTTCCATTTAATTAGGTATTGGAGCTGTCTACCCTTTTCCCTGCAATTTTTTCCACCTCAAATTCACTTTCTCCATCTATCATGACTGGTGGAGGCGGTGGTTCTTCCTGTCAGAAAAAGGGCTGGGAACAACAGGTTTCAAGAGAGATGCATGAAAAACTGGATGCACTTTGTAAGAGTTAGGTAGGGCTAGTTCAAAGGCCACATTATTGATTACCCTCTTGATTTTGAAGGGACCTATGAACTTTGGCCCTAATTTCTGTGAGGGAATTGGCAGTCTGAGATTGATGGCTGATAACCAAACTTCTTCGCCTACCTTAAAGGCTGGATTCTCCTTCCTTCCCTTATTATAGTGTTTGGTAATCTTCCTGGGCTCTTTGCAAAGCCTCTTGGATCTTCCGAAAATTCAGCTGGATGAAAGCTACCCGGTCCTGTACAGCAGGGACAGACAACTCTGGGATGGAAACTGGAAGGAAAGAGGGGTGAACACCAAAGTTAGACCAAAAAGTTGTTTGGTTGGTGGCAGAATGGATGGAGTTATTATATGCGAATTCAGCATACGGCAGGAGAGTGGACCAATCATCTTGGGAGTCAGAACAGAAACAGCGGAGATATTGTTCCAGGGTTTGGTTCGTTTTCTCCGTCTGGCCGTTGCTCTGGGGGTGATAAGCGGAGGAGAGACACATCTTTATTTCCAATGATTTACATAACTCTCTCCAAAACTTGGAAGTAAATTGGACACCTCTATCTGAGGTGATGCTCACAGGTGTACCATGAAGCCTGATGATTTCCCTGAAGAACACATTAGCTGTAGCAGAGGCAGAGGGAGTACCCACCATGGGCAGGAAATGTGCCATTTTGGAAAGCCGATCAATGATGACAAGGATAGAAGTGAACCCCCCCCTGAGGGAGGTAGGTCCACGATAAAATCCATGGAGATTTCTGCCCATGGCCGTTCAGGAATGGATAAAGGTTTTAGTAGACCCCAAGATTTTGTATTTGGACCCTTACTGTGTTGGCATGGGATGCAGGAGGAAACGTAATTCTTACAGTCCTGTCTCCAGCCCGGCCACCAAAAAGAGCGTGAGATCAGTTCCATGGTCTTTTGTGACCCAAAGTGGCCTGCCAACTTGTGGTCGTGGAAAGTCTTTAAAGTTAGGAGTCTTGATTCTAGTGGAACAAAAATTTTTCCGTGGGACCAGAATAGGTCATTGTGTTTCTCCAAGGAAGACATCTCAGGTTCAGAACATTGACTGGATGCTGATTTAATTGCGGTTATTAGGTCCACCTGAGTGACCAGAAGGAAATTTTGTGGAGACAAGATGGTACTGGGTTCAGTTACCTGAGAAGTTTCATGGAACATCCGGGAGAGTGCATCCGCTTTTCCATTTTTAGAACCAGGTCTATAAGAAATATGAAAATTGAATCTGGAAAAGAAGAGGGCCCATCGGGCTTGCCTGGGTTTTAGACATTTTGCTGTCCTAAGATATTCCAGATTTTTATGATCGGTGAAGATCATGACAGGGTGAGATGCCCCTTCAAGTAGATATCTCCACTCCTCCAAGGCAAACTTGATGGCCAATAACTCCCTATCGCCTACGTCATAATTCTTCTCAGGTGAACTTAATTTCCGGGATGCGAAAGCTATGGGGTGCAGGAGGGCCTTGGGACCCTGTCTTTGAGAGAGGATGGCCCCAGTAGCAGTTTCCGAAGCATCAACTTCTAGTATGAAAGGTAAGGCTGGATCTGGATGTCATAAGACTGGTGCAGACGACAATAGTGCCTTTAACTTCAAAACTTCCTGGGCTTCTGCGGACCACTGAAAACGATCATGCTGGCATGTAAGTTGGGTGATTGGAGCTACAATAGCTGAGAAGCCAGCGATAAACCTCCGGTAAAAATTTGAAAATCCTAAGAATCATTGTAACCTTCTCTTATCCACAGGAGCCGGCCACTCCTGAATTGCCTTGACTTTCTGTGGGTCCATTGCAACACCGTTGGTGGAGATAATGAACCCCAAGAACTGCACAGTTGTCTTTTCGAATTTGCATTTTTCCGCTTTAAGGTATAATTTGTGTCTCCTGAGGATTGAAAGGACCAGTTTGACGTGTACCCGATGAAGTTCCATGGTGGCAGAAAAAATGAGGATGTCATCTAGGTAAACAACTAGAAAGTTGTCAAGGCATTCACGGAAGATGTCGTTCACTAAATGTTGAAAAGTGGCTGGGGCGTTGCAGAGCCCAAACGGCATTACCAGGTACTCGTAATGCCCAAACCTGGATCTAAACGCGGTTTTCTATTCATCGCCTGCTCGAATTCAGATAAGATGGTAGGCACCGCGAAGGTCTAGCTTGGAAAAGATTTGGGCGGATCAGAAGTGTTTGTCATGGTTATGCAATAGAGTTTGTTTGTCAGCTTACCTGTCTCCATGTGTTCATCTCTAGAGACCAGCTGACCCTCACCTGACTGCTTTTGTAAACTCTCCTCTAGCATGGCTCCACCCCAGCTCCTATCAGGGAACCCTATATTAACCTGTGCACTGCAAGCCAGCAGTGCTGATCAACCATTGTGTGTTAGCTTTCGTGTGTACTTGCTGTGTTTCCTACGTCTGATTCCAGTTACCGACTTTGGCCTGTTCTTAACTATTCCTATTGCTCATGACCCTGACCTTTGGCGTGTCCCCGACCATCCCTGTTTGCCTGTGACCCTGAACCTTGGCGTGAACTCTGTTGTTCTTGTCTGTCCTTGTCTGCTTGTGGCCCGACCTTGGCTTGTCCCTTACTTTCCTTGTTGTTCCAGCCTGCTGCCTCCTTCCTCTTCTCCTGTAGTCTACCGTGAGCGTGAGCTGTGAGACCCTGGGGGCCGCGACCTGGAGCCAGACTGCAGCGCAGTCCATCCTCACCACTAGAGGCTCTGGTGAACACCTGCTGGCACTTAGACTCTGCGCCCTGGGGAATCTATGCTCTAGCTCCCAGTGGGATCTGTATCAGTGATCCAGTAGACCTGCTTCCTGAACCTCCCAGGGTTCAATCCGCAGCAGTCAGTCCTAGGGTCCACTACCTAGCTGTGCACTTCTGACTCCTACAGAGTGCATCTGTCAGCCTCAAGGTGACCTGACAGCGTTGAAATAGTTCCGGGATGGGAGGAAGCGGGTACCGGTTTTTAATGGTGATTTTATTCAATTCCCTGTAATCAATGCAGGGTCTGAGAGAGCCATTCTTTTTCTCTACGAAGAAAATACCGGCTATAGCCGGTGATGAGGAGGGACAGATGAAACCTTTCTCAAGATTTTCATCAATGTATGACTTGATGGCCTTTAGTTCCGTTTCAGACAAGGGAAAGATGCGGCCAAAAGGGATTTCAGAGCCGGGCAAAAGGTCTATAGGGCAGTCATAAGAGCGATGAGGTGGTAAGCGGTCAGCCTGTTGTTTGTCAAAAACGTCCTTAAATTGCAGATAAACTTAGGGTACATATTGAAGACTATCAGATATTGATGCAATGGTTGAGCAAGAGGCTGGAGCTGGAAGGAGGCAGTGTTGGGAACAGTATTGGGATGAGAAGAGGACTTTTTTCTTGTTTCAATCAATTTGAGGTTCATGAGCTTGCAGCCAGGGGAGTCCCAAGATTATAGGGAACATAGGAGAAGAGATAATGTCGAAGCGTAGGAACTCCTGATGGCCGGAGTCTGTGGTAGTAAGGATGTGTTTGGTTTCCTGAGTAATAAGTCCAGAGCGAGGAAGAGACCCATCAGCTAGGTGTACCTGGAGGCTTTGACCTTTAGTTATCAGAGGGATGCGTAAACTTGCAGCTAGTGAAGCATCCAAAAAGCAACTACATGCTCCAGAATCAACTATGGCTGTTAGGCGAGTTTCCTTTTCCAGTAGCTGTAAGGAGACAAAGAGAGTAACATAAATCTGTGAAAAGGCGGAGACTTGATAGTTAATGGCAGATTGAGGGTAGGACTTACTAGGTCTCACAAGGCAGGATCGGAGGAAGTGTCCTGAACCCCTACAGTAAAGGCACAGATTGGCCTGACGCCTACGTAATCTTTCCTCCGGGGTAAGAGGAACGCGAACCAGCCCTAATTGCATCGGCTCAACCTCAGGAATGGTGGAGACTGGAGGGGCTGAGTAGGATGGATGGGAGTCGGCTTAGGAAGTATCCAACTGGGAACCTGGAAGCGTTCTGAATGCCGCTCAAGCATGCGTTGATCCAGTTTGGTAGTTACTTAGATTAAGTCTTCCAGAGAATCGGAGGTCTCTATCCTGGCCAGCTCATCTTTATGGAGCTTCAGACAGCCCCTGACGGAACTCGTATTTGAGGGCAGGTTCATTCCAGCCGGTATCAGCCGACCATTTCTGGAACTCAACAATATAGTCCCCTACCGGCCTTCGCCCTTGGCATAAGTTATGCAACGTAGCTTCGGCCGTGGCCGTGCATTGGGGGTCATCATATAATTGTGCCATACCTTCGAAAAAAGTATCCACTGAATTCAGCATGGGGCTTCTCTGTTCCATTAGGATATGGGCCCAAGCTTGGGGTTCATTGGCCAGGAGAGAGATGATGAAGCCGACCTTTACTACTTCGGAAGAAAAAGTCCTGGGTTGCAAAGCTAAATACAGAGAACAGGCATTTTTAAAAGCTCTGAACTTCTTGCGATTGCCAGAGAATCACTCTGGTGTGGGAACCCTGGGCTCCAGGGAGGCCATGATCACTGTAGGGTTGGTTGATATCTGAGGGAAGGAGGCCCCAATGGGAGCTACAGAGGCTGCAGCTGCTGATGGAGGTGCCCCAGAGAGTTGTTGAAGGCGGCTGTCAATTTGGGCATAGCCATCTTGAAACTTTTGGACTGCATCGGTGAGTGCCGAGACTTGCTGACACAGGATTTCCAATAGGGAACGTGCTCTGTTGGCCTCTGACATGGCTGGTTTGTACTGTCAGGGAAGTACTCACCGAGGCAGAGATGCTGAGAGCGGTTCACCCTTGCAACTAAGCGCAGTCCGCCCCCTGGAGGTGGTACAGGGAGTGAATGGCACAAAGAGGCACAGGCTACCCCAATGGACCGTTGGTGACTTGCGTGAAGGTCCTTGTAGAGAAGAGCCTCTGTGCAGAGACTGGTAAACAGGAGTACAGGCTGGAACAAATAATAGAAAGTCCAGAACCAGGCTGAGGGTCAAACACCAGGATCAGTATTTTTAAGCTGCAGGCTGAAGGATGGTGTCTAGAAGACACGGGTAAGTCCAGGTACAAGCAGGGGGGGTCAGGCAAGGAGACAGGAGACAGTCCAATAACCGGCTGGGGGTCAATCACAGGAGACAGGTGGAAATCTGATTAAACAAGCCGAGGTCAGGTCCAGGAAAAGAGTAGAGGAGTCCAATAGCAATCCGGGTCACGACAGGTAATCGGGCACAGGTACAGGAGACAGGATCAAGTTACACAGGGAGCTGAGACAAACCAGCAATTAGTCTGATCATCTGAGCGCCTTTTATAGGCCACCCAAAGGATCACGCTGGGTGTGCGCTAGTGCACATGTGCGAGCGCCGTAGCGCCAGACCGTGAATGCGTGTGTGCCGGAACGCCATTCCGCTGCGCCTGGAGCAAGGACACGGCCGGAATGACAGGAAGGAATGTTCCTCTGACACTCACCAACTATGTGACTACAGTAACTCACAAAAGTGAGTACACCCCACACATTTTTGTAAATTTTTTTTATATCTTTTCATGTGACAACACTAAAGAAATTACACTTTGCTACAATGTAAAGTAGTGAGTATACAGCTTGTATAACAGTGTAAATTTTCTGTCCCCTCAAAATAACTCAACACACAGCCATTAATGTCTAAACTGCTGGCGACAAAAGTGAGTACACCCCTACATGAAAATGTCCAAATTGGGCCCAATTTTCCCTCATCGATGTTATGTGACTCGTTAGTATTACAAGGTCTCAGGTGTGAATGGGGAGCAGGTGTGTTAAATTTGGTTTTATCTCTCTCACTCTCTCATACTGGTCACTGGAAGTTCAACATGGCACCTCATGGCAAAGAACTCTCTGAGGATCTGAAAAAAAGAATTGTTGCTCTACATAAACATGGCCTAGGCTATAAGAAGATTGCCAAGACCCTAAAACTGAGCTCCAGCATGGGGGCCAAGACTATACAACGGTTTAACAGGACAGGTTCCACTCAGAACAGGCCTCACCATGGTCGACCAAAGAAGTTGAGTGCATGTGCTCAGCGTCGTATCCAGAGGTTGAGAGACCAAGGTAAACTTATTTGGTTCAGATGGTGTCAAGCGTGTGTGGTGGCAACCATGTGAGGAGTACAAAGACAAGTGTGTCTTGCCTACAGTCAAGTATGGTGGTGGGAGTGTCATGGTCTGGGGCTGCATAAGTGCTGCCGGCACTGGGGAGCTACAGTTCATTGAGGGAACCATGAATGCCAACATGTACTGTGACATACTGAAGCACAGCATGATCCCCTCCCTTCGGAGAATGGGCCGCAGGGCAGGATTCCAACATGATAACGACCCCAAACACACCACCGCCTTGCTAAAGAAGCTGATAGTAAAGGTAATAGACTGGCCAAGCATGTCTTCAGACCTAAACCCTATTGAGCATCTGTTGGGCATCCTCAAATGGAAGGTGGAGGAGCACAAGGTCTCTAACATTCAACAGCTCCGTGATGTCATCATGGAAGAGTGGACGAGGGAAGTAGCAACCTGTGAAGCGCTGGTGAACTCCATGCCCAAGAGGGTTAAGGCAGTGCTGGAAAATAATATTGGCCACACAAAATATTGACACTTTGGACCCAATCTGGACATTTTCACTTAGGGGTGTACTCACTTTTGTTGCCAGCGGATTAGACATTAATGGCTGTGTGTTGAGTTATTTTAAAGGGGACAGTAAATTTACACTGTTATACAAGCTGTACACTCACTACTTTACATTGTAGCAAAGTGTCATTTCTTCAGTGTTGTCATATAAAAAGATATAATAAAATATTTACAAAAATGTGGGGAGTGTACTCACTTTTGTGAGATACTGTATAAAGCACTGTCAATTTATGCAACGCTTTACATTTATACAGTGTTCTACATTAACATCAGCCCCTGCCCTCAAGGAGCTTACAATCTAAGTTCCCTAACTCACATTCATACATACATATACTAGGGCCAATTTAGAAAGGAGCTAATTAATCTCCCATTATGTCTTTGGAGTGTGGGAGGAAACCGGAGTACCCAGAGGAAACCCATGCAGGCACAAGGAGAACGTGTAAACTCCAAGCAGGTATTGCTGTGGCTGGGATTTGAACGCATGACCCTAGTGCTGCTAGGCAGGGATTCTTACCACTTAGCCATTGTGCTGCCCAAATAGTACCTTTCAAACAAATATCGCTCTAGATCCTATCATATGTCTTCTAGGGATGTTGGATGAAGGGGTTTTGTCACCAGATGCCTTAGCTCCAATTAGCAGACTTCTCTTCCTTGCACACCAGCGTTAAAACGGTTATCTCTGCATCCATCTACTCAATCGGAGTGGATACAACAAGTTAATAATACACTTTCTATAGATAAGCTCATCTTTCAAAATAGACAATGTCTCCCTAAATTTAAACTTTGGGATTCCTGGTTGTCAGTACCAGGACTGGCTCTGATCTCACTAATTCCCCAGAGGTTATTTTAACACAGCCTGAGCGACACCCTTTATCTGCTTACTATGGGCTGCCATATTATCACTACCCTGGGAGCGCACACACGTTATTCAAAAACTCGCAATGTTTATTAGTTCTCTTCTATGCTGTGCGGCTACATTTGTTGTCTAGTAGGAATTGCACATGAAATTTGTTCTGTTTTTTTGTGGATAGTTGTAACCCAGTGTTAATGACGTCCATGGTGACATCGAGTATACGGAGTATTAAACAAATATGTATGGTCTAATAAAAAAAAATTGAATAAACACTATTTTCCCCTAAAACAAAAAAAAAAAACATAAATGCTTGCCCAGTGCAACCATTCATGTTTAGGATTGCACTAACAGATACAGATGTCTAAGGGTGATTGGATTAGGCCTGCATTTCCAAACACTACCTAATATCTATGGCTAGCTTTAGAATGATCTCTTAATGGTTTCTGAATTTTGGGGAACATGGGTGCAGGAAGTTCTTTAGTTATGTACTTATGGGACTGGGTCCCAATATAACCTGGTTGGTCATGGGTACTCTGATGTATGTGTTTATGTTCTTGCCTACCTGTAACATTGAGATGTGCTGAAGACTTTTTATACATACTGGAACTTTTATTTAGCTGTGCCTGAATTGCTATGATGTGTATCATATTTTGCCATTTTCATGCCTTTTTTAAACTAAAGAAAAAAAAGAATTGTCAGAAGTTCTTTCTTCTCTACTCTACTAAAAAGGGATTTCTCCTTCATTCATTCAGGTTGGATATCTGAAAACAGGCTGGAGATCTTAAAATTGAACCTATTGTCTTCGGATGAAGACCCGATGAAACTGATTGCCAACAGATAAAGGCATTGATCTGTCTTCAGATTTAAATTTTTTATTTTTATTTTGCTCTAATAATAATTTTTTACAATGCATCCAATATACGAGTAAGCATTGGCTTCAACATTTTTAAGATGTGCTTCACCTGTAATTATAAGGCATCAATTATTTAAAGGCACTCGACTCTGAAACATTTTTTTCTTTAGTGTCTACCTAATGCAACTAATTACGTAAGATCAAGACTATATGGAGATTGTAAAACCAGACCGTAACATGTTTGGCCAGCTTTACATACAGTAGGTAACAGTTGCAGCTGGGTTCATAGACTTAAGAGAATGCATTAACTTGGCTTAAAAATACTTGTCTCACCCTTATGAAATTATCACAATGTTTTAACTAGCTAGAAGAGGCTTTCATGCAATGTACTTATACGCAAATTACTCACAAACTATTACAAAATATATAAGGCAGATGTAATTAATGAGATGTTATGGGACTGGTTCATATTTTCCTATTAGACCCAGAGGAGATTAGCTATGCCCCGGGGGGTTCTACTCACATTTAATATCATTAAATACTTTCATGGGAACATTTACCATGAATATCATACATAAGTCCACTAAGAATATAAACTATGAGCAACTGTGTTGCATTCACAATGAACTCCTATTAGAAATCTCAGGGACCCGTACTGCGTGATGTCCTATGCTCCTTACCCAGTGCTATGTAACCTTATAATTTGGTCAAAAACATCATATAGTTTTTTTTGTTTGCGAATGCAATGGTGTGCTAATTTTATTTAGACATATTTTCATCTCTTACTTTAATAAATTTCTCCTGAATTTTCAATTGCACTTTAGATCCCTGGCATTAAAAACATAAACCTTTTTGTTGGGTTCAAATCCAGTAAATTCATCTGTTGACCTAAAGGTTGGATTACCTAGTATACTGTCATACCACCCCCTATTTATTTAATCTTAGCTGTTTGAAAACATCCCTCTATCTTAGCAGGGGTTCTGCCTTATCTAGTCTACCACGGACAGCACCCTTCCTTGCAAGATATTGGCCCCAACAGATTTTTGTCCAGGTGGGAGCCATGATTGACTAACAGTTTTGAACAATTCCCCTTCCAAAGACTAGAGTTATAGAGATTTAAAGTGACTGTCACTAAAATCAATACTGCCAATTAATGCTCTGTGCAAAGAAAACATGGGATTCTACAGAATACAGTAGTGATGTACATGCTGGAGGTTTAAACCATTGATCGCAGAGAGGGATCAGGATTCTGACGATCATGGAAGTGTTGGATTCTGCAAGATTCCTTAGTGGATCCTTTCTTGTCACTACAGGAGCAATCAGTGGCATGAGCAGCATGAGAGGTGAGTATTCCCTGTCTTCTTTGTAAATTAAGCTAACTAAAGGGGAAATATAAATGTGTCTTAGGAAAAGAATATACATTTAGATCAGCCTTTCTCAACCTTTTCAACACAAAGGAACCCTTGAAATAACTTTCCGGTCTCAGGGAACTCCTGCTAAAAATTACTATACCTACAACTGGTCAGTGGAAAGAATTCTCCTTACACTTGTGAACATTGGGAAGAATTACTCCCTTACAGATAACTAAAAAGATCAATGGTGTCAGTGGGAACTTCTCAGAGGCAGGAGCCCTGGTTGAGAAACCTTGATTTAGACTCTAAAACATTGCAGCTTAATTCCCCCCCCCAAAAAAAATAAAAACCTTATATATTTATGTGTTTTTATATGTTTTTTTTTGTGCCATCTGATTCCCGTTTCAGGAGATGTACCTTCAGTTCCTGTCCTATAGCTGAAACAGGAAATAAAAGAAAATTTGGGCCCCCCAAGTCACCAGAACTAGTGTCATCATTGGAAGAGATCCCCTCTATTACTGTTCTGGGATAACCCAAAATTTGAGATTTTATTTTATTTTCACTTTTGATCATAATGGTAAACAGGACAAATAGAGAGGGACAATCTCCCTAATGGGGGCGCAGTTTTGCCTTTAGTTATACTTTATTCCTCATGTTCCTCATGTTCCTCATGTTTCTCTCCAGCTCCAGCCCAGAAATGTTGGTGGGTCCTCAACATCGTTGCATACAATGCAAGACCTGCAGTTAAAGCAAAACTAAAGCTGGCCATACAATATACAATTTTCTTATTCAATTTCCTTTAGATTTACCTTCAACTATGTAGTGCAAGGGCGTACAAATTGCAAATGTTTAGGTTTGACCTCATATTATATGGTTTTGGTAAATCTAAGGGAAAATTAGACACAAAAAAATTGTATAATACATCGCTAGCCTTAAAGTGTGGACCAGGTAAGATACCAACGCCTCGTTCTAAGGTAAGTATTTCATAATGAGCTAGTATGCGGTGCATACTAGCTCATTATGCCTTTTGCCTTACAGGGTCAGTGGGTATACAAAAAGTGTCAGCAGGTATACAACCGCTTTAACTTTACAATTTAACTGTTACGTTCAAGATATGCCGTAAATGATAATTCTCACAGTTGCTTGTTCTTTTAAATGAACTGTCAAGCTAGCAAATGGCTGGTGTCATAACTGATCACATGTGCAACATCATGGCAATTGCAGATCAAACAGATGCTAAGATGGCAGTTTCCTTGGCTGTATAGGATGCAAGGGTTAAGTTCTGCTTAATGATGGTCCTGCATTGGGTCATTCCTTCCAAGGAGGAATGAATTGGGTCATTCCTCCAATTACCGATCGGAAGTAAGCCTGCAGGACAGAGTCACAAAGTAAGTCATTCTTTATTACATGTCCATTATTACACTAAATGAACATTAGATCCTTAATGTACGGGGAAGGTGGATCTACCCTAATGGCATTTTTTTAATAGTTGATCCAACGTCAGCTTTAAGCTCTAGATGTAACTTTAGTAATTCACCCTTCTTTTCTTACTTTGAGTTAACGACCTAGAACAAGCAGGCAGATCAAGGAAGATAAAAAAAAGTCAGAAACGCAGATAATAATTAACTGACCCAGGAACAGTATATTACCTATAAATGTGGGCTATATAGTGCTACCTTCAGGAAGAATGGACACTAGGTTTCCGCATATATTGTAGGACACGATAGTTGATATGTGTCAGTTGACAAAAAACCTGCTAGTAATTCAGAACGCTATTGTATAATGCTACCGTGTTCTTTGTTGAGTTTTTCTTTTTTTCTTTTTATACATTTAAGTTCTACCTTGGAAAATACTAAGTATGTAAGCAAGACCCTGTTTAAGAGGTATCAAAATCTTGTCTACACGGCATACTGCTACGGTAGGCATTGACAATAACAGAGTTTTTCCACCAATAGGTAGATATTTTTGGCCTAGTTGCTACTCTTGTATTACATGCCAGATAAGCTTTTTTTCTCATTTATAGTTTCTGTACTTGCAGTACACTGTGATTTAATATGCTTTAAATGTACGGTGCTAATGGCTGCACCTCTGAGTTCTGTGCCATTATTTCCTTCTTGTAAGATTTCTTGTCTTGCTGAAGTACACAATAAAGTTTAACTTAAAAAAAAGAAAAAAAGAATGGACACTAGGCCAAATAACAACCATAGACCAGCCCCTGGGGCCCATATAACATTGCCCATATTAGCCATGCTTCAGTTTAGCATGGTGCACTGTTCCATAAAAACGTGTCTTTTTCAGCATTGCTGTTCAAGACTTTGCAAGGTTTTCTTCAATCAACATCTGCTGATAGATTTACCATTTTAGTCTTGGTTAGTCTCTCCAGTGCTGATGTTCCTTAACCACTTCAGCCCCGGAAGAATTTACCCCCTTCCTGACCAGAGCACTTTTTGCGATTCGGCACTGCGTCGCTTTAACTGACAATTGCGCGGTCGTGCGACGTGGCTCCCAAACAAAATGGACGTCCTTTTTTTCCCACAAATAAAGCTTTCTTTTGGTGGTATTTGATCACCTCTGCGGTTTTTATTTTTTGCGCTATAAACAAAAAAAGAGCAACAATTTTGAAAAAAACTCATTATTTTTTACTTTTTGCTATAATAAATATCCCCCAAAAATATATAAAAAAAACGATTTTTTTCCTCAGTTTAGGCCGATACGTATTCTTCTACATATTTTTGGTTAAAAAAAAAATCACAATAAGCGATTATTGATTGGTTTGCGCAAAAGTTATAGCATTTACAAAATAGGGGATAGTTTTATGGCATTTTTATTAATATATATATTTTTTTTATGGCGGTGATCAGCGATTTTTATCGTGACTGCGACATTATGGCGGACACATCGGACATTTTTGACACATTTTTGGGACCATTGTCATTTATACAGCAATCAGTGCTATACAAATGCACTGATTCCTGTGTAAATGACACTGGCAGTGTAGGGGTTAACCACTAGGTGGCAGTGTAGGGGTTAAGTGTGTCCTAGGGGCGTATTTCTAACTGTGAGGGGCATGGCTGTGTGTGACATGTCACTGGTCTCTGCTTCAATGACAGGGAGCAGAGATCAGTGGCACTGTCACTAGGCAGAACGGGGAGATGCTTGTTTACATTAGCATCTCCCCATTCTTCCTCCCTGTGAGGCGATCGCGGGTATCCCCACGGCGATCTAGTCCGTGGGACCCGCGACCCGACTCATGGAGCTTGCCACCTCAGCTCTCAGGCTGGTGGCCTGGTTATAAGTACCCTTAAGGGATCCAGTGAAACTTGTGTATGTGTGTGTGGGCTTGTTTGCTTATCAGTTTTGTGTCAGTTGCCAGCAAGCCTTGTTCTGAGTTCTGGATGATATATTCCTGTCCCCTATATCAGAACATAGGGGAGTATTGGGCCTGCTCCCTGTGCATTGCTTCCTATAGTAAATGGACATTGCACTTTACCTGGCAGTTAGGTTTCAGTCTCTGTTTTTGAGCTTTCTCTGACCTTGTAGGAGTCTTTTCCCCAGTGTTCTGACTATGACGGGTTTTACATCATTTGTGGATTGTGCTCAGTTGACTTACAAGGTGGCTAATCATGACCATAGGGGTGATCAGCATTTGTGTTTGAATTGAAAAGGTTTTAATGAACCAAACAAAACAATAACAATCTGGTACGAAAACAGTAAATCAAAGAGCTCTTAGAGTGCCAACCATAAAATGCCAACCATACATAATAAAATACAAGGCAAACACATTCTCCCCAGAAGACAGATTGGTAATACAGAGCAAATTGGAATATATGTGTATAGCACCCTCTAGTGCAGGGGTCAGGAACCTTTTTGGCTGAGAGAGCCATGAACGCCACATATTTTAAAATGTAATTCCGTGAAAGCCATACAATATGTTTAAAACTAAATACAAGTAATGCCGTGTACACACGACCGGACTTTATGGCATACTTGGTTACGGGGGACCGGAGTCCGTCAGACAATTCGATCGTGTGTGGGCTCCAGCTGACTTTTTTTCCCAAAAGTTCGACAGACCTAGAAATGAAACATGTTTCAAATCTTTCCGACGGACTCGAGTCCAGTCGAAAAGCCCGCTCGTCTGTATGCTAGTCCGACGGACAAAAACTGACGCTAGGGCAGCTATTGGCTACTGGCTATGAACTTCCTTGTTTTAGTCCGGTCGTACGTCATCACGTACAAATCCATCTGACTTTGGTTGACCGTGTGTAGGCAAGTCTGTTCATTCAGAAAGTCCGTCGGAAAGTCCGTTGAAAAGTCCATCTGTGTGTACGCGGCATAAATGTGTGCATTTTATGTAAGACCAACACTTTTAAAGTACAATAAGTCTCTGAATTCTTTTTAATAACGTTGTTATGCTGTTGCTAACCAATGATGAATAAAGTACTTACCATTAATGCGACTTCTGGTGCTGCATTGTTTTGCTGATGGCTCTGTAGTCTGGTTGATACGTGGTGAGGTTAAGCTTCATGCAGGCGTTGAGTCTTCCATCTGTTAAACGTGATCGATTTTTTTTTTTAATAGATTAATCAACTAATTTTGAGTAATTATAACTGTAATGTCGTCATCTCCCCCACTGTAATATCCACATCTCCCCACTGTAATATCCACATCTCCGCACTATAATATCCACATCTCCCCCACTGAAATATCCACATCTCCCCCACTGTAATATCCACATCTCCGCACTATAATATCCACATCTCCCCCACTGTAATATCCACATCTCCCCCACTGTAATATCCACATCTCCCCAACTGTAATATCCACATCCCCCCCCCCCCCCACTGTAATATCCACATCTCCCCCCACTGTAATATCCACATCTTCCCCACTGTAATATCCACATCTCCCCCACTGTAATATCCACATCTCCAGAACTGTAATATCCACATCTCCCCCCCCCCCCACTGTAATATCCACATCTCCCCCCACTGTAATATCCACATCTCCCCCTCTGTAATATCCACATCTGCCCCACTGTAATATCCACATCTCCCCACTGTAATATCCACATCTCCCCCACTGTAATATCCACATCTACCCCACTGTAATATCCACATCTCCCCTACAATTCTCTGCTTGCTTACCACTACACAAGCAGATCCACGAGCAATTGAGGCGGGTGATGATGACATCAGCACGCCGCTCATCTAGGCCGCCGCCGGGTGTACCAAGATGGCTGCCGCTCCGGAGCTAGGCCAAAGCTGCGAACTTTCCTATGGGCTCAATCCGCGGATCGGCACACCACGCAATGCGGCCTTTAAAAGAGCCACATCTGGCTGGCAAGCCATAGGTTCCCGACCCCTGCTTTAGTGTGCTAGAGTAGGTTTTTGTTTCTGTAGGAAAGTTGTTTAGGTTTGGCTGGCAGCCAAGCCTGTGTTTTTTTCTGGGTCAGGGTTTGAGTGACTCAGTAAGGGCTGGATGACTCACAGGTAGCACTTCTGAGACCTCCCCCTACTTCTAGAACTTGCTGGAAACTTCCAGAAGAATGGGAGCGAAGGTGAGGAGGAGCTGCCTGGAGTATTCATGAGGGCCCTGACCAATCCCCAGTAGATGGGTTGGTCTGGGAGCTCAGGTGCAGAAGGGACCCTCTTCACGACACACAGAGGTGTCCTGACCAGAGGCACGGCAGCAGGAGAAGGGCAGCAAGAGGAGAACACTGATAAATCTCCAGGGAGGAAGACAGCCAGGTGGGCTTGTAAATGTTACAGTTGGGGAGGACTGAGAGCCAACCTGAGAGGACTGGGTGAGAGCAGTCTGAGATGGATGCAGAGTCAGTCTGGGAGGACTGTGGAAGTTTAGCCAAGAGGGCTGGAGAAAGGGGCAGCTGCAGCCAGGTGGGCTGGCAGTGCCAGAAGAGGTGGTGCTGGGATCAGTAGCCACATAACAGTTGGGCACTAGGACTTTGCTTCATAAACAAGGGCCCATGGTCCCTGCCTGGAGAGGGCGTTTGCTACCTATTCAACAGTGGCAGCTGGTCCTGGGAGTTGTAGTGCTTCAAGCAAGAGTTGTTCTGGAGGACACTGAGGAGTGTAAATAGCGGTACAGAGGAAGTTTGTCCCTGAAAGTTCTGCAAACGTCAGGTGGGCATCCCATATTACCCTTCTCCCTATCCAAGTTAAACCCCCTAATAAAAATACAAAACAAAGCACTGGACTGTTCCTTGCCTCAAGTGTGCTGTGAAAATGCAGTGTGCCTGGCTGTGCAGGGCATGGGATCCCATTCTAGCATACTTTAGTGTTTATACATCGATATTACTGGGAGGACTTTGCAATAATTGCATTTGAACAAGTTCCCTAGGGTTCAGGCCTGGTACGTCAAGCCACAGTGCCGATAACTTCTTAAATTTATCTGGGCAACCCCTATGTTAATATATGTAACATTCTAAAATTGTATTGCCCATATGAGACACCCAAGTCTTAAGAGAAGGGTGATCACTGCATTTCCAGAGAAGTAGGAGTATTTTGCGAGCCTGGAAGAGAGCACAGGTAAATGCTACTCTTGTGGTGATCAGCATTTAACTTTTCCCTGCCGAGAAGTCTCTGCCTATAGCTACCTTGGCATCTGTACTGCCCATGAGGAGGATAAACTTTCTGAGTCTGGGTAGAGTCAGGTCTTGGCTTTGGATTCCTTTGTAATGGCTGTTGGCAGCTATTCCCTGGTGCCTTTCAATTAGGAATTACTCATGTGATGTTTTTCAACTGTTATTCCTGAACCTGGTAATTTGGTTCTTCAGTAGTTTCTGTTGCATTAATCCAAGAGGTTCACTTTTCTTTTGTGCATACTTTACCTAATGGTATTCTGAGATACTGCTTTGGAGCATCCAATGGACATATACTGTTCCTGTGGCCCTTATGGACAATAAACAAAATTTTTGTACTTACTGTAAAACCTGTTCTCAGAGTATATTGAGGGACTCAGATCCCTCCCCTTGTGTGTGTGGCCTTCATTTTTTTGGTTTGTAACATTTTCTGAAGAAGAGTTATGCCGTGTACACACGGTCGGATTTTCTGACAACAAATGTTCGATGGGAGCTTGTTGTCGGAAATTCTGATCGCGTGTAGGCTCCATCGGACATTTTCCATCGGAATTTCCGACAAACCAAATTTAAGATCTGGATCTCAAATTTTCCGACAACAAAATCCGTTCTCATAAATTCTGATCATGTGTACACAATTCCAACGCTCCACGCATGCTCTGAATCAATTACGAGACGGAAGCGCTCGGTCTGGTAAAACTAGCGTTCGTAATGGAGATAGCACATTCATCACGCTGCAAATTTTAAAATCTTTTAATGCAGCGCATTCTCTTTGTCTTTATAATGCTAGAATAATGGAGTTATTTTGCTGCTGATAGTCACACAGAATTCTGACAACCTGATTTCTTTATTATTTTTCGTGATCTCATGAATATTTTTTTTTTTCGTCAGATCTCCATAATAATGTTTAGAATTTTTGTTTATAGTGTTTTTGTTTTTTTTTAATCCAGAGCTCCTATTGTTTTTTATAGTGATCTCCATCATTTTTTCTTTCGTTTTGTCAAGTTACCACAACACCATTATTATCTTGTATTTTTTAACCTCAATGAGGTTGGTGTTAGTGTCCCTTGTTAATTTGACATTGTATTTTTGTAATGTACCTGCCTACTCACAAACAAACTGTCCTTTTTGAAGTAAAACACATAGGCAAGTACTTGTGAAAAATAATTATGGGGCATTTACTATGGGTCATAACAAAAAATAAAGAGGAAGGCAACGCTGGAGAAACTGGTGAAATTCGCAAAGCCTTTGTACCCTAGGGCAGACATCAATTATTTTACAGTCAAAATTGTTGGCCTGAGGGGTCCTTATAATAGTGAGCACAATCCGGTCCAGGACTACAAGAGATCAGGAACAGCAGCAGATGACATATCTGTCCCCAGGCTGTGGTCTTACAACAGCCTACGTCTTTTGTCAGACCAGACTGAACACAGGCTATCACGTTCTTGTCTTCCTTCCACGCTTCCTTCCACGCTTGCTTCCAGGCTGTGGCTCTGGTGTTGTAGTTGTGGCAGGAGGTGGAAGGGGAGGACCATGGTTAAACTCACAAACGTGGCATTGGCCCCTCAACCCCTTATTTAGGGCTTGTAACATAACTTCCTCACATAAGAGGCATTAGCCCTCCTCCATTTCCTGCATTTTGCATGCTGCCATGTAGGCATAGTCCTCTTGATTATTGGGGGGTTCTGAGGGCTGCAGTAGCCTTCCGAAATAGGCCAAGTGCTGCCTCCTCCAGGTTACTCCTCTTCCTGGGACTTTTTTTTGGAAGGCGGAGAGGGGGACCTGGGATTCTGGCAGGCTACTGGGCCCGGTCAGCTCCTGGTTGCCACTCACCCCCGCCACCTCCTGGTTGCCAATTACCCCCGCCACCTCCTGGCTGCCACTTTCAACAGCCTCCTCCTGACTGAGACTTTCCTGTGTATGAAAAAGGGACATAGTTTTAGTTTTTGGTTCATCAATCACACACAATTTTCAGCTCATGACTGTTGCAAATTGAATGTTAATAAATAGAAAAGACTATCATTCTGACCCCAGCATTTTTCATTCTTGTCCCAATCATTTGTGGCCATTATTTTCTATTGATATGTAAAACACTTTGTAAAATCAGAAATTACTGATCAATAATAACATCTAGTTAACATCATTAATGATTTGACTAGAAATATGTTGAACAATGCTATACCTGGCTCAAGCTGGGCTCCTCCACTTCTTCCTGGCTGGAAGGCCCAGGTTGGACATCAGAAGCCTCAGCTGAGGTGGAAGGAAGCCTTGAAGGAAGATTGGAGTGTGCCTGGGTTCAGTCTGACCTGCCTGAAAATGCAGTCTGTCATAGTACCACAGCCTGGGTACATAAATGTCATCTGCTGCAACTCCAGATCTCTGGGAATCCTGGACCTTCTTTCACTCCCTATTATAAGTGCTCCTCATGCCACCAATTAGGGCCTTCAAATAGGGAATGTCTGCCGTGGGGATCACTGGCTTCACAAATTCCAGCAATTGATCCAGAGCTGCCTTCCTCTTTGGTTTATTGTTATAAAAGGGGTGGCTTACCTGCCACAGACAGGGCAGCTCCCTATACATATCAAGGAATATGAGGATAAAGTCCTCATCACTGAATATATCCATTTTCTCTGCAAGACACAACACAAGACAAACCCTAATATCAGGCTAAACTCTCCTAATCTTGTCCCAATATAGGCCTCAATCTATAAGCAGTATAGGCCACTGATGCACCAAGTTAAAATCGTACCTTCGTTCTAACGATCGGCGCTTCCGATACTCCTTCCTCCGATCACAGATTGTACGTACGACGCACGTGTGTTACGCTTTATATACACTGCGCATGTGTAAAACTCCACCCGCCCCTGACGTTCTTTCTAGTCTATTCCCCGCCCCTTGTGTTTCGGCGCAGTGGGAGAGCACATAGCGGAGAAAGAGCAAGTGCATGCAGACACGAAAGGCCGGAGCCACGAACGTCCCCATCCCAGAGGAGATTTAAGGCCTCAAATATGTGCTTTATAGAGATGGTTGAGATGGGGGACATCTTGAAGAGGGCCGACTATGACGGGAAGCATGGACCTTACCCAAACCCAAATGTGAGAAAGGCCAAGATCATGACTAAAGTTGTTAAAAGTCTGCAGAAGAATTTCGGGGTACGGCTATCCAAGGATCAATTGAGGAAACAATGGTCAGACTTCAAATTGAGGGAGCAGGATCAGTAAAGAAAGATCAAGCGAGTTCTTCAAAAAAGTAAGTAGTTGTCGTGTGTTATTATTATTATTATTACTTGCATGCTGCTCCATGTGTTTTTCTTTACTGTTGTACTGTTTAAAATGGCAAGTTTCAGGTTCGTGAGACACAGTAATCGTTCGTAGTAAACATCGTTCGTTCGCCCACTAATACAATGTTTTTAGCAGATCCAGGTTAACTACATTTTTTTTTCCAATAATTTTTTTTATTTTATTAAGTATGAACATTACAAATACAATTGCTGTATATATTAAGCAACATTTGTAGTAACATTTAAACTGAAAGGCCTTTAGTATAGAGTTCAGATCTTGATGGCCTGGACCTGCCTACCCCAAATGGTTAACTACATTTGTTCATGCCTATTTGTATTAAAAGAAGTTTGTTGTCTAGATGGGTTTGTAACTATATTGAAATGCAAACTTTATTCAGTGTAAGGAGAGGACACTCAGCAGCTGTTTACACATCTGGACACAGGAGCACTAGTGTGGGACACCAAAACACCCTTTTTAGGGTGTCCCACACAGGTGCTCCAGTGGATACTAGTGGTGTCTCCATGGGGGAAAAATGTACAAAAAAGGTAAGTATTCCAGCTTTATAAAGAGAAAAAATAATGTCTTCAGCTTGGAACTCTGCCAAAAAAGACAATTGTACGAAACTTCCAAGCAATGTTTCTTATTACTATTTCTCACATGAAATATCTGTGTGCTAAGTATACCTTTTTTTTATTCACATAGTGGAGAAAAGAATCGGGACATCTGAGGATACCAGGGACCCCCCACCTCCTAAAGAAAAGGAAATCCCCACACCACTACCAGAAGATGTGGAGGAAGGAGAGGTTTATGAAGTGGGCAAAATAGTGACCACAACAGGTGAGTGTCTGAGACCACAGCTTCAGGTAATAGATGGATGCCTGCATATTTATAATACATGGTGTGTTTTTTTTTTATTTTAGGTGATGTGGATGTTGTGGAAGAAGAATCTCATTTCCCAAGTGAAAGTGCACACGTCCTCATCGGGGAGATCATGGTGTGCAATTGTGATTTACAGAAGATAAAGGAATACATCAATGACGTGGAAAAAAGATTCAAAAACATCATTGATGTTTTAGGTAAAATCTAAAACACCCCAAAATTCTTCTAGTTTGTTTTTATTTTGATTATTTTCACACATTTTAAATATTTTTTAGAAAGCCAAATTTTGAAGATGCACACAGTGTGTCAACATGTGCTATCTGCCATCACGGGATATCAAGGTACGCGTGCAACCCCTTCTTCGCAATTAAAGTAGATAAGAGGAAGGTGTTGCACCCCCGAAACACATCCATTGATCACCCATGATGGGAGCTAGCACATGTTGACATTAGGCATGGGATCAGGAGGGAAATCCCCATTTTGGCTCTCAATTTGTGTGCAAAATTTTGCTTTCACAGGGGTGACATCACCCCATCTGATGAAGGCAATATCAACACAGTTTGGACATACTAATGTCTGATATTGCCTTCACTTTATCAAAGTTGAACTTTGTAAGTTCCTGAGTTGTGTATTGTTTTATGGTTTTAACACAAAAAAGGCTATTTGTACCATCAAAAACAAAAATGTTATTACTAAAATATGTTGGTTTGTTCAAAAACCCTTTTCTAACCCTATTCACATGTGAATGTGCACAGAGTAAAAAGTTTTCTAATCAACAATGTGTGGTTTCTTCTTTCAATGCTTAATGTAATGTTTTGGTCTAAGTTGGTGTTTACACTGAAATGGGGGTTATTTACTAAAGGCAAATCCACTTTGCACTACAAGTGCACTTTCAGTGCGGTTTCAAGTGCAGTTTCATGTGCACTTTTGCAGTGCACTTGGAGTGCAAAGTGGATTTTCCTTTAGTAAATAACGCCCACAGTGCTTTATAATTTGCCACAATCATGCCATTTTCGTGACTCACCAAAATTCATTCATGGTGCTGATGTATGCCTGGGTATGCTAGTTGCGGCCCAGGGTTCGGGTCTGTGTTTCTCCCTACTTGTGTTTTTTTTGTCCTTCTCCCCTCTGGTCATGTCACCACCCACTCACAGGCTCCCTACAACTTTCCTGTACAGCGCTCTCAGATGCTGTCATTTTGAATTGCCCACTTGGGGAAGCTCTCAGCCCTGAGACCCTTAGGGCTGCGCTCCTCTTGCACGGCCGCGTCTATCATAGCCGCTTCTGCGCATGCGCGGCCGTGGGGGGGTTGCACGTGCAGCCCTTCCCGGCCGAGTCAGGTGATGCGGAAGTTCCGCACACCTGATTGGGATGTGCATATAAGGCTGATCATTCAGCCTTGTATCACAGTATCTCTTTAAGACGGCTCTCCGTCTCTGGACTCATTTACAATCTACCACCACATTTATCCTGGAAAGGTATTTATATACTTTTTACACTTTGTTCTCTGAACTCCTTTTGCTGGGCTGTTTAAAGATATTTAGTTTAGATATATACTCTTTCCCTTCTAGATGGTTCTGATTTGCCACCTGCTAATCGAATGCGCTGTTGCATTCAAAAACCTTTACTAAGCCTTTTTCCTGCTGGCAGTCTTCTGAAGCAGAAATCTCCTTTTTTCTAATACAAAGTTTCTCTATATTAACTACTAAGACTACAAGGTGAGACCATGCATTTTATTTATACCATCTAATAATGCTGTAAGTAGACTATTGCTAATTAGATTTGCTCTTTACTATTATATATATATCCTACAGGCGGTGGTTCTTATTCCTAAACACAGTTCCATCCTCCAAGCTCATATTATATGAACATATACCACTTATCTAGATTTATTGTATAATGTTCCACTAAAGGTAGGCTCAATGGTCTTTATATTTGATTACACCTGTCTAACTTTTCCCTGCATGGAGTGAACTTTTGTGACCCATCCTAGTTAACCCTCTATGGGTCTTCTGCCTATTTCATACTTGGCAGTGGTTATCTACCCTATCTTTGCTACTATCATTTTCTATACATTTCATAATGTTTTCTACCAGGCACGTCCCCACGTGTGATCTGCATCACCTTATGCATATTTCATTTGAAGCCCACTTTTTGATTGTCTCTCGGTACTCCCTGCAAACTCTTGAGGTCTTCCTACCAAGATTATTACTAATAATTTCATTTATTGCCTGTATCTTTCTCTCTCCTCTAGACTATTTAACAAGCTCCTGAAGAAGTATCCAATTGGGAAACATGTAGAGCTATTCTTTGCATATCATAATATAGTACAGGGTCATACCACTGTAAAGGTTATGCTTTCGAGATATATGACACATTTTAGAGAGATTCAGCTAGCTCTTTGCATATTATTTGCAATGTTTTAAAAACTTTTTGTATCATGTGTTTAATAAAAATGTATATATTTTTTACAATTGGTGCCTATAAAGTCCATTCTTGCTGCCTTTCTATTTAAATTTATTCATGGTGCTGAAAATGATGTATATTTTTATCAGTAATGCATTACACACTTTAACAACAAAAACAAGGTGTGTGAGTAGCAGACCCACAACATAATATTAGTTCGCTGAAAAAGAGATTGTCACCTCATGTATCAAATAAATTACAATTGCACTATTGAAGACAATGACCAAAAAGAAAAGCCCATTGGCTAACCTAGGAGACAGCTAAAATAAACACAAGTAGTAAATCAAAGGAAATCTTATTTCAGTTTAAATAAAATATTTATTTTTAAAATGTTTCTTAAACATTTTCTGGCATATCAATGGCCCCCCCTAAAGTACTCAACATACTTCTGTCTTACTTCGCGGGCGCTTTGGAGGGGCAATCCAGGACAGCTAGCTTCAAGCGCCGCCAGGGTTTTTTCTTGAAGTCCGGCCTTAAGGCCCAACTGATATAAAGCACTGTAAAACAGAAAGGCCTGAGAAGAGAGAGCTGAAAATCAGAAACGAGCGGACAAGAACGCACTGAGAATCAAATACGAACTATAAAATACGTACTATAAAATATGCACTGAAAAACAAATGCAAACTGACTACACGCACTGAAAACCAGATATGAACCCACAAGCACAAACTGAAGAGCAGTAACGATCGGAAAAGCATGAGGCTGAAAAGAACGAATCGTCTCTTACCAAACTTCTACTAACACGATATTAGCAGAAGGAGCCCAAAAGGATGGCACACTGGCTATTGAACTTCCCTTTTCTAGTGCCGTCATTCACTTTTCTAGAGCCTGTGTGTTCTCTTCAAGATTTCTTCCCCTTGTCGCTTCTTGTGTTTATGCTTTTGGTGATGTCAGCGGCTGCGTTCCACGTCGGTTCCAGCCATCTTCCTGGTGGCCACAGGATAGGACTGCACACCTCGTTTCCCACGACTGCCTACCTGTGAGAATAGCATGGACCAGCAACCGGATTGGACTCTGTGCCTACAGCACAGATGAGCCTGTTTTTATTCTTCTTCTTGTAAGTGCATTCATTGCTGTGCCATTAAAATCTTATCTAACTTATGGCACTTAGGTGGCTCTTCCTTTTTGTTTCCTTGTAGTGCCGTTGTACGTGTTGTATGTCACTGCGTTCTTGACGTTCGTAATTTCTGACAAGATTTGTGTGACCGTGTGTATGCAAGACAAGTTTGAGCCAACATCTGTCGGAAATAAAACATGGATTTTGTTGTCGGAATGTGCGATTGTGTGTACGTGGCATTAGTGTGGGAAGGGTTATATGGGTCCTAGGATAGGGGTTAGCCTATGTTTCTAATCTGGCCTACCTAAAGGTGACACTATAGAACCCACGGTAATGTACTGTCTCTGTGTCCCTCCGTAGCACTGAGAAATGGATTTTATGGTAAGTACAAGGACCTTTATAATTAACAAATTAATTACAAACCGCGCTCCTTCTGAAGTGCCAGTGCAATCAAAAAATTACAAAATGTATGTAAAGATCTCAAAAAAGTGAGAAATAATGTTCATAGTGAAAAACAAAAAACAAGAAAACAAAACAACAGTACGTATCAAAGTGTTGAGATACCAAATAGTGAAAGCACAAAATAAAACAAAAATTGTTCATAAATGGTGTAGATATTCAAAACTTCTGGATAAATCCTCTTAGTAATCAGCAAACATCGAGGGAACAGTAATCCACCACCATCACCGGCCACACAGCCTACTCACCAGATTGTGTTGACTCCCATCACAGGAGTCAAAAGCACTTCAAAGACATGCCAGAAAAGCTTCATGCGATCACGGTCTGGTCCAAGTACTGGAACGATGTGACTGTATGGGCACTGGGTGGATATAGATGGACCCTCGGATGGAGTTACTGACGGTTTCGTCAGTAACGTGCTGACGTCACCAGGGATCCTCAGCACGTTACTGACAAAACCGGTCGGACATACCGAACGTGACACGCTTCTTCCGGTCGTTACGCATTTACCCACATGTGGTCCATGCGGGTTTTTTAGCCTGTTTTTAGCTTTTTTAGCTTGTTTAAATAAACTTTGGCATACTTCACGATGGGAGTTTTCCATTCGTTTTTTCCCCATCCATGGCATTAACAATCTGTTTATGACCAATCCCCATCCGAGGGTCCATCCATATCCACCCAGTGCCCATACAGTCACATCGTTCCAGTACTTGGACCAGACCGTGATCGCATGAAGCTTTTCTGGCATGTCTTTGAAGCGATTTTGACTCCTGTGATGGGAGTCAACACAATCTGGTGAGTAGGCTGTGTGGCCGGTGATGGTGGTGGATTACTGTTCCCTCGATGTTTGCTGATTACTAAGAGAATTTATCCAGAAGTTTTGAATATCTAAACCTTTTATGAATAATTTTTGTTTTATTTTGTGCTTTCACTATTTGGTATCTCAACACTTTGATGTGTACTGTTGTTTTGTTTTCTTGTTTTTGTTTTTCACTATGGACATTATTTCTCACTTTTTTTAGATCTTTACAGAAATTTTGTAATTTTGTGATTGTTAACTATCTGCACTGGCACTTCAGAAGGAGCACGGTTTGTAATTAATTTGTTAATTATTTTATACTTTTCTTATAACGTGCTGCTCCTAAACACATTTAGTTTCCTCCTGCGCGGGTTGGTGGTTTGTACCATTTGTAATACAAGGACCTTTATCCCTTTCCTTCCTGACATGTCATAGGAGTGTGACTCAAAGTGCTAAAAAGTCAGCATGACAGCAAGCTAACTATCATATCCTGCTGTGGCAGCCCCTAGAGGTTCTCTTCTGACAGGCTTCCTTTAAACCCTTTACTGCCACCGCCATAAGACCCCTTTCACACCGAGGGCGTTTTGCAGGCGCTATAGCATTAAAAATAGCGCCTGCAATCCACCCTCAAACAGCTGTTCCATTATTTCCAGTGTGAAAGCCAGAGGGCTTTCACACCGGAGCGTTGTGCTGGCAGGATGTCAGGAAAAGTCCTGCCAGCAGCTTCTTTGGAGCGGTGTGTTTACCGCTCCTCCACCGCTGCTCCCCATTGAAATCAATGGGGCAGCGCTGGGATACTGCCGGCAAAACGCCGCTATTGCGGCGCATTGAGGACAGTTTTAACCCTTTCTCGGCCGCTAGCCAGGGGTAAAAGCGCCCCGTTAGCGGCCGAAATGCACCGCAAATCCGACGGTAAAATGTCGCCGGCGCTATAGGCGGCTCGGTGTGAAAGGAGTCTAAATACTACGAAGGTGGCTTTGGGGTTTTTTACCTGCAGCTATTGGGAGTTTATATATCTGACAAGCCTGTGGGGGGGCCTTAAGGCTCCTTAGTGGGGACACGTGGAACTGCATTCACTAATTGGTAACACACTAAACCGTGAAGGACTGAAATCCTGCAGCGCCTGCAAGATGCCCCTACTCAAAAAAGCATATGTACAGTCCTGTCTGAAGATTGCTAATGAACATCTGAATGATTCAGAGGAGAACTGGATGAAAGCGTTGTGGTCAGATGAGACCAAAATCAAGCTCTTTGGCATCAACTCAACTCGCCGTGTTTGGAGGAGGAGGAATGCTGCCTATGACCCCAAGAACACCACTGTTAAACATGGAGGTGGAAACATTATACTTTGGGGGTGTTTTTCTGCTAACTAAGGAGACAGGACAACTTCACCGCATCAAAGGGACGATGGATGGGGTCATGTACCATCAAATCTTGGGTGAGAACCTCCTTCCCTCAGCCATGGCATTAAAAAAGGGTCGTGAATAGGTATTCCAGCATGAGAATGACCCAAAACACACAGCCATGGCAACAAAGGAGTGGCTTTAAGAAGAAGCACATTAAGGTCCTGGAGTGGCCTAGCCAGTCTCCAGACCTTAATCCCATAGAAAATCTGTGAAGGGAGCTGAAGGTTTGAGTTACCAAACATCAGCCTTGAAACCTTAATGTGACCTGGGAAAAGCATGTGGGCCACTCAGGCTCGATAGAGAGGGGGTATGTGGACACTCACTACTAGAGTGCTGACAGGGGATGGAGCCCGTCCTGGCTCCTGTAAAGGTTCAACGAAGGAAGGGTAACCCCTAGAAGTCTCACATCTATGGTGTCCTACCACAATGAATGGAGTGGCAACCTCAGCCTGGACTCTGACCAGGCCACGCCCCCTTGAGTGGCTGAGGTTGCCACTCCATTCATTGCAGTAGGACACCATAGATGTGAGACTTCTAGGGGTTACCCTTCCTTCCTTAAGGCTCGGTTTCCACTATTGCGGCCCCAAAGTTGCGCGATTTACAGTGAGACTTTGCAATGCGATTTTTGATGCGATGTCATGCGACCCATGAACCATGGGAGAACAAGTTGCACCGAAGTCGGAACAAAGTAGTACAAAAACCTTTTTTAGAGTCGCACCAATTAGAACGGGGACCATTGAAATACATGTATTTTGACTTGTTATGCGAATTCACATGTGTCAAGTCGCACAACAACTCACAGTAGTGGAAACAGAGCCTAAAACCTTAATGACTTGGAGAGGATCTGGAAAGAGGAGTGGGACAAAATCCCTCCTGAGATGTGTGCAAACCTGGTGGCCAACTACAAGAAACGTCTGACCTCTGTGATTGCCAACAAGGGTTTTGCCACCAAGTACTAAGTCATGTTTTGTGAAGGGATCAAATACTTATTTCACTCATTAAAATGCAAATCAATTTATAACTTTTTTGAAATGCTTTTTTCTGGATATTTTTGTTGTTATTGTCTCTCACTGTTAAAATAAACCTACCATTAAAATTATAGACTGATCATTTCTTTGTCAGGGGGCAAACGTACAAAGTCAGCAGGGGGAATCAAATATTTTTTCCCCTCACTGTATGTAGGCTCCGTTCACACCCAGGCATTCTGGAATCATGGCAAAACACGCAACGCGTTTGCAATAAAATGACTTCTAATACATAGTTGCCAACAGTCCCGATTTTCCTGGGACAATCCCGATTTTGAGACCCTCGTCCCGATTGGAGGCTGTCCCGAATCGGGATTACCATCAGGAAAACCGGGAATGTTGTTTTTTTTTTTAATTTTTGGAGCAGCTGGCTCCAGTAAAATAGCCGCCGGCGCCACCGCTCGATCTTCCCACTAGTGTTCTGTGTAGAGAGGAAGGGGGCTCGATCCGTGCAGCCAATGAATCGGCTTCTTTAGCTGCACGGATTGGCCCCTCTCCACTAAACACACGGCGCTGGTGTCTTGCCGAAAAGTTCACCAGCTCGGCTGTTTCCGCTGGCTCGTACTGCGCAAGCGCCGCGCCTGCGCAGTACAGGGGGTCCTTACTTGCCGAGGGGAACTTTCTCAGTAGAACAGTGGCCGCTCCTGGACGAGGGGAGGGTCTGCACTTATAGAGGGGGGGGCTGCACTAATAGAGGGGGGGCTGCACTAATTGAGGGGGGTCTGCACTGATGGATGGGGTCTGCACTGATGGAGGGGGTCTGCACTAAGGGGGTCTGCACTGATGGAGGGGGTCTGCACTGAGGGAGTCTGCACTGATGGAGGGGGTCTGCACTGAGGGGGTCTGCACTGATGGAGGGGGGTCTGCACTGAGGGAGTCTATACTGACTCTGCTGGGGGCACCTGATGCAAGGAGGGACTCTGCTGGGGGCACCTGATACGAGGACAGACTCTGCTGGTGGCAGGCGACGTGGCTAGTGACACGCTCAGGGATCCCACTGATTCGGCATTATGGTGAGTTGAATGATTTAATTTTATATTACAATGTAATATTAGAAATAATGCGCTTCAATCATCCTGACACCATAACAACCATGGTGCCAGGATGATTGTTGGCAACTATGCTAATGGCACCCCAATGGCGGTGCGATTTTGCTGCGTGGTAAGTCGCGCTGCAATGCTTGACACTGTCACCCAAAAAAGATGCTGCTCCTTTCTGAGTGACAAGCTTCGCACATTGCAATTTTGGCGTGATTTATCGTGCTGCAAAAAATCACACCGCGATTCGTGGGCAGAATCGCCTGCAATATTGTAACTGTGAAGGGAGCCTTAGGGACCTTAGATTGTAAGCTCCTCGAGGGCAGGGACTGAGGTGAATGTACAGGATTTATGTAAAGCACTACTCTGTCAGTGAAAAGGTTAAAGCAGATGTCAGGAAGCATGCAGGGGGCACATGCTGGTAGGTAAGTGGTGGTGCATCCTTTGCTGTCAGCCCCTGTGTGTGGTGGTTGGGGTTCCCCCCTCCCCCTATCACTTTATACACACAGCCCAGACTCTGCAGCACATCGCCCACAGGATGCCACACTGACGTCATGCCAAGCAAGGCGCGCTCCCGTGGAGCACGACGTGCGCGAGCACAGCTGTTCCGCAGCCGTTGCTGGGGTCCGTGCTCGCGCGTGACGTCCTTGCATCCTGCTGTGGCGTCTTCCGCGTACCTGTGACTTTTGGCCGGGAGCGCGCGTCCCTCCCTGCCTCCCCTCCCCTCCTCCTCCCGCAGCCTGGTTCCCTCACTTCCGCTTCTCTAATGTCTCAGACGGCGGCCCCGGGGTCCGGTGTACGAGGTGGATAATTAGCAGCGGGCTGGCCGGTCATGAACTCGGGGATTGAAGGTAAGAGGCTGGGGACGGTAATGGTGGTGGGAAGCCTGGAGTGACGGAGGGGAGAAGTATGTGGAGGTGCCCGGGACTGGGGACATCTGCTGGGCACAAGGTGGATGTGGTGATGATGGGTTTGGCATATGGTTGGAGCTCAGTGCCCGGATGTGTTGGCATTAGGTGGCCGGGAATAGGACTTCTCATAGCCGGTGTCTGGGGGAGGGGGTAGTGCCCAAAGCTGGGCTACAGTGAGGTGCCCATAGCTGTGGCAGTGGGGAGAGACGTGGCTGTGGCTGTGGTTGTGGCAGAGATGTGGCTGGGGCAGGGGGCGGGGCAGAGACATGTCTGTGGCAGGGGGAAGAGACGTGTCTGTGGCAGAGGGCAGAGACGTGGCTGTAGCTGTGGTAAGGGGAAGAGACGTGTCTGTGGCAGGGGGAAGAGACGTGTCTGTGGCAAGGGGGAAGAGACGTGTCTGTGGCAGGGGGAAGAGACGTGGCTGTGGCAAGGGGGAAGAGACGTGTCTGTGGCGGGGGGAAGAGACGTGGCTGTGGCAAGGGGGAAGAGACGTGTCTGTGGCAAGGGGGAAGAGACGTGTCTGTGGCAAGGGGGAAGAGACGTGTCTGTGGCAAGGGGGAAGAGACGTGTCTGTGGCAAGGGGGAAGAGACGTGTCTGTGGCAAGGGGGAAGAGACGTGTCTGTGGCAAGGGGGAAGAGACGTGTCTGTGGCAAGGGGGAAGAGACGTGTCTGTGGCAAGGGGAAGAGACGTGGCTGTGGCAAGGGGGAAGAGAAGTGGCTGTGGCAAGGGGGAAGAGACGTGGCTGTGGCAAGGGGGAAGAGACGTGGCTGTGGCAAGGGGGAAGAGACGTGGCTGTGGCAAGGGGGAAGAGACGTGGCTGTGGCAAGGGGGAAGAGACGTGGCTGTGGCAAGGGGGAAGAGACGTGGCTGTGGCAAGGGGGAAGAGACGTGGCTGTGGCAAGGGGGAAGAGACGTGGCTGTGGCAAGGGGGAAGAGACGTGGCTGTGGCAAGGGGGACGAGACGTGGCTGTGGCAAGGGGGACGAGACGTGGCTGTGGCAAGGGGGCCAGAATGTGGCGGTAGCTGTGGCAGGAGGCCAGAATGTGGCGGTAGCTGTGGTAGGGGGCAGAGACGTGACTGTAGCTGTGGCAGGGGACGGGGCAGAGACGTGACTGTGGCAGGGGGCAGAGACGTAGCTGTGGCAGGGGGCAGAGACGTAGCTGTGGCAGGGGGCAGAGACGTAGCTGTGGCAGGGGGCAGAGACGTAGCTGTGGCAGGGGGCAGAGACGTAGCTGTGGCAGGGGGCAGAGACGTAGCTGTGGCAGGGGGCAGAGACGTAGCTGTGGCAGGGGGCAGAGACGTAGCTGTGGCAGGGGGCAGAGACGTAGCTGTGGCAGGGGGCAGAGACGTAGCTGTGGCAGGGGGCAGAGACGTGACTGTAGCTGTGGCAGGGGACAGGGCAGAGACGTGACTGTGGCAGGGGACGGGGCAGAGACGTAGCTGTGGCAGGGGGCAGAGACGTAGCTGTGGCAGGGGGCAGAGACGTGGCTGTGTCAGGGGGCAGAGATATGGCTGTAGTTGTGGCAGGGGGCCAGAATGTGGCGGTAGCTGTGGCAGGAGGTTCAGACAGGGTGTCTGTAGCTGTGGCAGGGGGCCTGGATGTGGCCGTGACACTGGCAGGGGATTAGACATTGTGCCCATAACTGTAACCTGGGATTCAGATGTTCCAGTAACTGTGGCAGGGGGCAGATGTGGATCGTAACTAATCAACTTCTATCTTCAGCTTGTTTAGTTGAGCTTTGAAAATGAAAGCTGGAAACTTGTTGTCATTCACAGCTACTCCCTTTTCTGTCTGCTCCGGTGTTAGTAAATTCCCCTCGTGGTGCCCGTAGCTGTGGCAGGGGGCTCAGATGTTGCTGTGGCAGGGGGCTCAGATGTTGCTGTGGCAGGGGGCTCAGATGTTGCTGTGGCAGGGGGCTCAGATGTTGCTGTGGCAGGGGGCTCAGATGTAGCTGTGGCAGGGGGCTCAGATGTAGCTGTGGCAGGGGGCTCAGATGTAGCTGTGGCAGGGGGCTCAGATGTTGCTGTGGCAGGGGGCTCAGATGTTGCTGTGGCAGGGGGCTCAGATGTAGCTGTGGCAGGGGGCTCAGATGTAGCTGTGGCAGGGGGCTCAGATGTAGCTGTGGCAGGGGGCTCAGATGTTGCTGTGGCAGGGGGCTCAGATGTTGCTGTGGCAGGGGGCTCAGATGTTGCTGTGGCAGGGGGCTCAGATGTTGCTGTGGCAGGGGGCTCAGATGTTGCTGTGGCAGGGGGCTCAGATGTTGCTGTGGCAGGGGGCTCAGATGTTGCTGTGGCAGGGGGCTCAGATGTAGCTGTGGCAGGGGGCTCAGACGAGGTGGACATAGGACATGGTCTGGCACAAATTTGACTCTGGCGATCATCTACTTTGGCACACAGAGATCCGGTGTCTGGCAGATCTGGCACAGAGGTCTTTGTCCAGGGACGGGTCAGAAGGTGAAGAATTTGGGGAGATAAAGCAAAAGGTATGTGAGACCAAATGGTCAGGAGCTGTGCAGGGCCGGGACATCGCTGTCATGTCAATTCTTTTTTCTATTAGTATGTCTTCTGGTTGTGAGTTTGTAATAATTGTCTGTATAGCGGGATGATCTGATAACTGACAGATTGGGAGTTGAATTGGTCTGAACGAGTCCAGCAGGATTGGGTGTCTTGTTTTAGTGGTCGGTTATGGTGGTGTTAGGAGCCAGTGATAGGGAAAGTTGTTTGTCCCTGTGTTATGGTTGTGGCCCTTACAGAAACATCTGGTGGTTTCCGTCTGTATAACTCACTGTAGTTGTCAGAAGTGAACAAATGGTTGTTGGCGGGTGTGAAGAGGTCTACCTGTTGTCCCTGAAATGTCCAGGTTAATATGTTATCCAACAAGAGCGCGGTGTCCCCGGATGGACAGTCATGGTGTATCGGTGATAATCAGGAGATGAGGCTGGTTTGTGTTTAGACTTCTATTTGCTTATGATTTGTATATAACCATCGATGATTACTTTTATCGACTTTATTGTGTTTTATTAGTCACTGATATGACCTCTGAGGTGTCAGAGATATTCACTTTTTCCCCTAATTACTATACGGTGAAATGTTCGTTTTCTCACATATAGCAGTTTTAAAACTGAAAGCATTTGTGATGACGCTTTTGCTCATAGCAAGAAGTTATGGTGCTGTTGCCCATAGCAACAAGTCGTGGTGCTGTTCGTTTTTATAAATAATATTTTGGCAAACCAAATACAGTAGCACTCTTCTATGTGTTTTCGGCCATAGTATGCAAAACAAATGATCGTAAAACCCAGGTACTCGTTTTATGGTTTGCAATGAGAAGGAAGGCGATTAGTCAGGTTTTAGTGCTGGTTATAAAATCAAACATCTCTGATTGTGGTGATCACATTGCTGTTTTCCTTTTGTACTCATTTTTCATAAGTGTATTTCCCAGAATGTTTCATTAGGGAGCCTCAGGAAAAGTGTTTTTTTAAGGGGAAGTTTACCATGTGCACTAGCTTGTGGGAGGTTCCTTAGGTGAAGGACAGTGATAACGTGTTTTATTCATTACAGGGCTTTATATAGCATGGAGCTTTACATGCTGTACGTTAGAGCTGCACGATTCTGGCCAAAATGAGAATCACAATTTTTTTGCTTAGAATAAAAAGATCACGATTCTCGCAACGTAAAATCTTTCACATTATACAAAAAAAAAAAAAAAATAGGCTAACTTTACTGGTTAGATTTGTTTCTTTTTAAGTAATTTTTTCCCAAAAAATTGCATTTAAAAGACCGCTGCGCAAATACAGTGTGACATAAAATATTGCAACAACCACAATTTTATTCTCTAGGGTGGCTTTTTTCACTTACACAGGAAGTCTATTCCATTGACAAATTGTTACAATGTTTATACTTAAGTTCAACTGATAAAGAATGTTTTGTTTCTTGGCAGACTGCCCGGTTTTTCTCTTCCTTTCTTTTGAGGGCTGTGGCTTCAGAAGAGCAGAGCGAATTCTTTGCATAGAAAGAATTGTGAAACACTTTAGTCAAGATCGCGATAACGATTCTTGACGAATAATCACGATAACGATTCTTGACGATTAAGTGTGCAGCTCTACTGTACGTTCATATCAATCCCTGGCCCCAAGGAGTTATAAACTCAACCTAGAATGGAGGGGAAATCATCCAATGTGCACACTAGTTCTGGTGACAACCTGACATTTCCCTCACTCTGGAGGGATTTCCTTTCACTTTCTTTTGGGGCTATGGGACAGGAAGTGAAGGGACATCTCCCCATGGGGGACACAGATTGTACTAAACGCAAGTTTTTTTGCCAAAATTGCTTTTTTAGAACAAAGAACCGTACATTAACGCGTGCGCAGTAATGCACTGTAGAGTTGTAAAGGAGGCCTTGATATTTCAATTTTGGCTACTTTGGAAAACCTCCATTGTGCTTACATCTAATGTTGGAAGCCTACTTTCGAAGTAGTGTCCATTGTGCTTACATCTAATGTTGGAAGCCTACTTTCGAAGTAGTGTCCATTGTGCTTACATCTAATGTTGGAAGCCTACTTTCGAAGTAGTGTCCATTGTGCTTACATCTAATGTTGGAAGCCTACTTTCGAAGTAGTGTCCATTGTGCTTACATCTAATGTTGGAAGCCTACTTTCGAAGTAGTGTCCATTGTGCCTACATCTAATGTCATAAACCTACCTTCGAAGTGGTGGCCATCATGCCTACATCTAGTGTTAGAAACCTACCTACCTACCTATTGAAATGGTATCTGACGACACAAAGTTTATTAACTCTGTGCTTTGGGTTCCTGTCACATTAAAATGTCTAGGCGCCTCTAGCTGTCTGTAATAAAACCATTCCTTGGCAGTTGGATATATATATACAAGAATGAGTACAGCAGAGTGTCTCGGTAGTATGAGGAATGTTGGGCCTCTATGGAGCAGTTTATCAACCCATGCACTCCTCTGGTGGCTATTGGGTTCATAGTACTCACTGAAATGAATGACCACCATAAAAGAGAAGTAATACCGATGTGGACGATTCTGCACTTTGGTGTCCTCTGTGTGAAGTGTAGGCCTCTGGTTTCTGGTGATTGAACTCTCTGCTTCGTGTATATTCACCGTTCCTCGGTCACAGAGGGCTCCAGTCACCTCATTGTGAGTAGTGGGTCCCGTGTCTCAGGAAGGAGCCTCTTTGTGTATAGGAGAGCCTGCTCATACCAGCAATCATTGTTCATATACATTGCAGAGAATTGTTGCAGTCTGTAGAAAAACTGAAAACATGCAATTGTCCTATTATAATAGTGCAGCCTGAGCTGTTCTCTCTGCAGTCTAATCAGTTTCCTTTTGAAATCTCCAGTTACCTTTGTAATTAATTACAGTTTCTCCCAGTGGAAACAAATGTTTATTTTATGTTAGGTAGGTCAGGAGGAGATTATATTAACAGGACCTGCTGTAATGTCAAATGCAGAATGCTTACCCCATTATCGTTACTTTGTCATTATTGCATATTTTCTACTATGTATAATTTATACTCTGTTACAATTTATGCTGAGCTGTATCAGAAATCAAAAACTAGCTTCACTTTTTTTTTTTTTTAAGTAAAAAGTGAGTTTGATATTTGAAAGAGGCTTCTAAGAGCATTCTCAAATATGTATTTAGATGTTTGACATTTTGGTAGTTTCATGTTTACAGCTGGAGGGAATTTCCCTCATGTTGGTGAGGTTTACCATGACTTCCTGTTCTGTCTATAGAACAGGAAGTGAGGGGTCACCTCTCCAGTGGGACACAGATGACAGATAAACCTTATAGGAGTTTTATCCACACCACATTCAGTCTAAAACTTAGGCCTCCTTCACACCAGCCTGCACTCTAAAGCACGTCAACACTGGTGTATAGGGTAGGTGCAATGCGCTGCTATAATGCATTGCACTGTTATCTTAACCCTTTTTTTTTTTTTAATATATTGTGTGACAAGATGATACTTTATTCAACTCTATGTGCCACAGCATGTTGCGATGCTGTACCTTGAAGAAGGGGACACACCCCGAAAGCTCGTCCATGAAAAATGATATGTTAGCGCAAATAAAGTATCATGGACAGTACTGAATTTTCTCTGTCACAATTGCACTAATACGGTTACAATCACCTCAAACAAAATCCAGAAAAACACATTTCAAAGAAGTTATAAATTGATTTGTATTTTAATGAGTGAAATAAGTATTTAATCTCTTCGCAAAACACGACTTGGTACTTGGTGGCAAGACTCTTGTTGGCAATCACAGAGGTCAGACGTTTCTTGTAGTTGGCTACCAGGTTTGCACAAATCTCAGGAGGGATTTTGTCCCACTCCTCTTTGCAGATCATCACTAAGTCATTAAGGTTTCAAGGCTGATGTTAGATAACTCGAACCTTCAGCTCCCTCTACATATTTTCTATGGGATTAAGGTCTGGAGACTGGCTAGGCCACTCCGGGACCTTAATGTGCTTCTTCTTGAGCCACTCCTTTGTTTCCTTGGCCGTGTGTTTTGGGTCATTGTCGTGCTGGAATACCCATCCATGACCCATTTTCAGTGCTCTGGCTGAGGGAAGAAGGTTCTCACCCAAGATTTGATGGTACATGGCCCCGTCCATCGTCCCTTTGATGCGGTGAAGTTGTCTTGTCCCCTTAGCAGAAAAACACCCCCAAAGCGTAATGTTTCCACCGCCATGTTTGACGGTGGGGATGTGTTCTTGGTGTCATAGGCAGCATTCCTCCTCCTCCAAACACAGCGAGTTGAATGGATTCCAAAGAGTTTGATTTTGGTCTCATCTGACCACAACACTTTCACCCAGTTCTCCTCTGAATCATTCAGACGTTCATTAGCAAACTTCAAACAGGCCTGTACATGTGTCTTCCTAAGCAGAGGGACCTTGCAGGCACTGCAGGATTTCAGTCCTTCATGGTGTAGTGTGTTACCAATTGTTTTCTTGGTAACTATGGTCCCAGCTGCCTTGAGATCATTGACAAGGTTCTCCTGTGTAGTTCTGGGCTGATTCCTCACTGTTCTCATGATCAAAAAAACTCCATGAGTTGAGATCTTGCATGGAGCCCCAGACCGAGGGAGATTGACACTTATTTTGTATTTCTTCTATTTGCAAATAATCGCACCAACTGTTGTCACCCTCTCACCAAGCTGCTTGGCGATGATCTTGTAGCCTATTCCAGCCTTGTGTAGGTCTACAATCTTATTCCTGACATCCTTGGACAGCTCTTTGGTCTTGGCCATGGTGGAGAGATTGGAATCTGATTGCTTCTGTGGACTGGACAGGTGTCTTTTTATACAGGTAACAAGCTGAAATTAGGAGCACTCCCTTTTAAGAGAGTGCTCCTAATCTCAGCTCATTACCTGTGTAGAAAACACCTGGGAGCCAGAAATCTTCCTGCTTGATAGGGGATCAAATACTTATTACACTCATTTAAATGCAAATCATTTTATCAATCTTTTTGAAATGTGTTTTTCTGGATATTTTGGTTCTGTATCTCACTGTTAAAATAATCCTACCATTAAAATTATAGACTGATCATTTCTTTATCAGTGGGCAAACGTCCAAAATCAGCAGGGGATCAAATACTTTTTTCCCTGTCTGTAACAACTTAGTATGGAATTCAGGAGCTAGTCAGCCTAATCCAGGATCCAGCAGGATATTTTTTTTACTAGAGAGCCTCAAATGTTAGGTGTCAGCTGTAATTTTTTGGGTTCCTGGGCCAAAAAAGTTATAATTTTGGGCCTTTGTATTATAGTGTCACATTAAAGGGGTTGTAAAGGTTGATGGTTTATTTTATTTTTTTGAATAACAAACGTGGTATACTTACCTCCTCTGTGCAAGGGTTTTGCACAGAGTTGCCCCGATCCTCCTCTTCTAGGGTCCCCCAGCGACGCTCCTGACTCCTCCCTGCATTGAGTGCCCCCTCGGAGACTCGAATTCCAAGGGGGCACCCGTGCGGGCACGCTCCCGAGTACTGCTGCTGCGTCCATTGACACAGACAGCAGGACTCGGCCCCACCCTCCGTCTCCCGTGTCACTGGATTTGATTGACAGCAGCTGGAGCCGTTGGCTGCGCTGCTATTAATCTATCCAATGAGGACACGAGACAGCGGCTGGAGCTGCTGTGCTCGTCCCTGTCGCTGGAAAGACCGGGTTCAGGTGAGTAAAAGGGGGGGCTCTGGGGGGGGCTGCTGCACTACAGAAGGTTTTTCACCTTAATGCATAGAATACATTAAGGTGAAATACCTTGAGGGTTTACAAACCCTTTAATAACTTAGGTCTTTGTTCTAGAGCACTGACACTGATGGGGCACCATATCTCCACTGACACCAATCATGGGGCACTATTCCTCCCACTTTCGCCAATGATAGGACATCGATACCAGGACATTTTCTACTCCTACTGGCTACACTCCACTTTGTACTTGCTGTCCACCGGTTTGACGTCTCTACCTCCTTTGAGGAGTTCCAGAGCCTGGAACCAGCTTATAGATTAGCTATGTGTGTGTTTATACAGTGCTGTGTCATGTTTAGTCTTTTGTCTTCTCACTCCCACATGAAATATCATTCTTTTTTTTTTTTAACCCGTGGTCTTAGAACCCCCTTTTATCTTCAGGCTGTCATGTGTATTCTTAAACACACACCTGAGGAGACGTGTACGTGGAATGTGGGTGTGATCTTTGTGTACACCGACATACTGGAGGAATCTCACACTCGTCACCGCATTCACCTAGTCTGTTATGGAGTGGAGATGGTAAAGCTTTGTACCGGCATTCTCTTCTCAGACAGGCTGTACCTCTTAGTGCCGGTTCACACTACCGCGACTTGGGATCCGACTTGTCAGACCTCAAGTCGCCCCAATTCGCTTGACATCTGAAAGTCCATGTAAGTGAATGAGAGCCGTCTATATGTACGCTACTGAAGTCGCTCCGACTTCAGAAAAGGTCCCTGTACTACTTCAAGGCGACTTGTACCCATTGATTTCAATGTAAGTCGCCTACAAGTCGGATCGTGATCTATACTGAAGCGACTTCACAGGAAGAGAAGATGTTTTTTTCAAGCAAACCCCTCCCTCCTTGTAGTTTGATTGGCCACTGGAAAGTTGCCTGTCCTGGAGACGACTTGAAGTCGCCTTGTAAGTCGCCCCAAGTCGCACTGTGGTGTCGCCCTCAGGTCGTGTCCAGGTCGCCTCGCAAAGTCGCGGCCAGAGTCGTGTTGCCCCTGTGTGAACTGGCACTCATGGGTAAAAGAGGACCTTTTTTATTTTTTTCCCTTTTAATACATATACTGTTGCTAGCTGCTGACATTTAACCAGCTACTTAGCAGTGCCTGGCGTCCAGCCCTGTCTTTCCACACCCGGTTCTTTAAACCACTGCGGATACTAGTGGCACCATCTTGGGTACATGAGTTGGCTGTGGCTTTCTGAGCATCCACAGCCGGCTCTCCACAGCCATGTGTGAGCTTGAGCGGTGCTTCGTGAATCTTCCTGCAGTCTCCTGAACGTGTGACTTGTCCCAGGAGGGGGTGGGGCAAGGGAAGCCATTATCGCCTAGGCAAGTATTGCAGAAGTGGGAACCGATTAAAAACTGGTACTCCCTTCTCCCTTCAGAAGAACCTGTAACTCCTTTACAGGCAGGGTGGATAAAAATCGATGATTTTTAAAACAAAAAATCCATTTTTTTTAAAGTGGATGTAAACCCGAAAATTTTTTTTTTTGCTCCTTGTACAGTATAGGATTTCATGTCATCTGTGTTCAGCTTGCCACGAAGAGTTAATCCAGCTCTGAGCAGTCCTCTTATCTTTTTTTCAGTGAGATACAAACTGAAACATGGAGAAATAGGAGTCAGTTCTTCTCTCTTGCTGTGAGTGACAAGGTGATTTACATATCTCATGCATTGAGCCTGAGAGAGGCATTCTGTGTACTTCAGATGCCCCTCCTCCTTTCTTCTCCAGCTCTCCCGGGATTGGCTGCTCCACATCTCAGCATGATTGGACATGCTCAAATCATGTGGTGACTTTTCTGAGATTTGACTGGATGTTAGAGATCACAGCAGAAATTCAGTGTAAGAAATACACAGGAGAAAATGCATATGGACAAGGGGAGTGTAGTGGTGATGTCTTCTTGCCAGCATCCATAGCTCCCAGGGTTGTGGAGTTTTTGTCGGCCAGGAGAAGAATTCAAGCCCACAAAAGCGAAAGCTGGCGCTTTGCAGTTTCTGGACTAAATAGGGAAAAAAAAAGTATTCAGAAAAAGCTTGTTTAGAAAATGTATGCCTCGGGATATCAGAGCAAAAGGTGGGTTATCGATTTCTATGATCTATGCTTATTTCCCAGCTTCTTCTCCAGACCCAACTACTAATACCAAAAACTTGTATTATTGGAATCCTAAGTTTTTATCCTAAAGCAGAACTACCGTGCATCTGAGCATTCCAAGCCAAAAACGCCATTTAAAAGGGAAGTCCACCCTAACACTAAAATCGCTATATCTACAGACATCCATGATATAAGCCTAACTTATCTAGCCCTATAAAGAAGAAATCAGTATACATACCTTCTTGAAGTCGATCCAGTCTCCGGCGGTGGAAGCTCTGCAGTGGACACAACCATCGGCTGTGAAATGAATGGGAAGTGACGTCACCCATAGAGTTACTATGGGGCTTCCGTTGTCGGCTGTGTCCTCTGCACTCGCCTCCACAGTGAAGCTGCAGCTGACAGCTCAGCTTGGGTTTGGGTCATATCCGCTTTAAAAAAGGTATGCATAATGATTTCTTCTGTACATGATTAGATAGGTTAGTGTTAGATCGTGGATGTCTGTAGATGTAGAGATTTTAGTGTTGGGGTGCACTTATGCTTTAATGCATTTTTAATATTCAAAGCAAACTCGCCCATCCATGTCTTCATGTTTTATTTTGCTGAGAAATCGCTTTGAAAAACACCCCCTAGCATTTTTGGCCATGGCCATCTTGAGTAAGGGCTGATGATTTAATAATCATTTAGTCCCTGGAATCCATCTGCCCTTAACTCAGACATGCAGGCAGGAGAGTATGCTTTAACTGGGAAAACCCCGACTCCCCTCCTGAAGTCTCCTTGGATGTATGACATCATTTGCCTAGGCCTGGAAACCAGGAAGCAACTGAAGAAAATCAAAAAAAAAAAAAAAAATTAAGAATAAATATACAATTTCCTATCTATTTGCTAGTGCTTGACACATAAGATTAAAAGTCAATGTTGATTGAGAGAGTGAATTTCTGCTTTAAGTTCGACCTGCAATGGGCAGTTATAGATTTCTGTCTTTGCCTTGTTATACTATTTGCACATTGTACTAAACACTCCCAACAACAGGGATGTCGCTGACCCCGGCGCCCAGATCTAGAACTGCCTACAGGAAGTCCTGGTTGCAAGTTGACTGTGGTTGTCATGCAAACCTGGTGACCAGGATGTCACTTATGTGTCTTATTAAATAGAAAACTGCCAGGAAGGAATTTGGTAGCTTTAAAGAAACATGATCCCATCCTTGCTTTACTAACTAGTGTGATAATGACTTGGACCGAGTATGATGACCTGGAGTCAGTGACTTGCTGGGGTAAGTAATGAAGAAAGGATGGCAATGACAAGGCAGTCATGGGTTTTGTGGCCTTTAAAAAGAATTCAGAGAATGGCAGATATTCTCTAGTCATCTCCCAGGACGGCACACCTGAGAGATGAGAGGCTCCTCCCTACAGGAAACACAATCAATTGACAGCTGTTTTAAGTCCTCACCCTTCCCCTTGATCCTCCGATTTTGATTGTGTTTCTCCCTACACAGCAAAACTGTTTGTTTTTCTCCAAATGACCCAAAGCCTGGGGCTGGTGGTCTCCCCCTGGGAGCCGGACCACAAGCTTGGGAAGCCTCTGGGTCCAGTAGGATATTCTTGTCCTTCCTGGGGGGGGGGTCTCCCTATCTTTTCCTCAGGGGGGGCAGCAATTGGAAGAGCCCCCCTGAGAGCTGAAGGACCCTGGGCACAGTGGTGCACTCTAAGGTTCATCCAAAAAGTACATTTTCCATTACTATAGCTGTATATTTCTGGAGTTCTACCTTAATGTCAGTATAAACACTCGGGTTATTGCGCTTATCCTGTAGCATCAAACCACACCATAGCTATCTTGCTTCCTGCATCTTGGGTTGGGTTTGCTCAGTTTTTGTAGGGTAGGGCTTTCCCAGAAATTCTGATAGTTTTCCTCTTATCAGCATGCATGTAACCTGTATTACGAGGACGGCTTGTACTATTGTACAAGCTTTTCTGTATGCAAGCCAGAGCCGTGGCCTTGCATGTGTATATACAATATATGCATTAGCTGTGTGTGTGTGTATATATGTATGTATATATGTATGTGTGTATATATGTATGTATATATATATATATATATATATATATATATATATATATATATATATATGTATGTGTATATATATATATATATATATATATATATATATATATATATATATATATATATATATATATATATATGTATATATGTATATATGTATATATATATATATATATATATATATATATATATATATATATATATATATATATATATATATATATATATATATATATATATATATATATACATATATATATATACATACATACATACATACATACATACATACATACATACATACATACACATACATACATACATGTGGGTTTGATCCAGTGCATTCAAAAATAGATGTTTTATTGGTTGAGCAACTTTATAAAAAAAATCAGTTGAAAGGGTTTGTAACCCTTTAAAAAAGAGATTTCTGATCCGTTATAGCAGGTTAATCAGTACAGTGCTTGTGCTGTCTAACCTGCCCCCCTGGAAGCTGTAAAAACCTGGCCAATCCTGCCAGTTTTTGCCCTCCTCCCTGTAAACTGACCACGGTTTATCATGGCTGCTGAGTCCTGACACCGTGGTCAGTTTGTGCCTCCGTCATCCCGCTGTGTCTCCTTTGTGCTCTCCCCCCTCCCTGCCTGTTAGCTTGGAAGTCTGTGTCTGTCTCTGCCCCCCCTGCCATTAATAAAATACTAAAATGTAAAAAATATCGCTGCCAGCCCATCTCATTTAAGCTTTCATCCTGCGCTGTCATGGTTTATTAGAAATGAGGCCTCTAAATACCTTTTTGTGAAGTATCTTTGGGCCGTCATGTGACTCCCAGCCGCTCTGATACTCCAATCCAGGGCTACAGCAAGAGGAGCCGAGTGGCTAGCTTGGCGGTTATGTGACTTTCGACTGAAGTTGGAGGAAGAGCTTGGCTCCTCCTGCTGTAACCCTGGATCGGAGTATTAGAGCAGCCTTGAGTCACATGACCAGCCTGAAGATATCAGGTGTGTAGTGTCAAAAGTGTCCGATGTGTCCGCCATAATGTCGCAGTCAAGATAAAAATCGCAGATCACCGCCACTACTAATAAAAAAAAATTATAATAGAAATGACATAAATCCTATCCCCTATTTTGTAGACGCTATAACTTTTGCGCAAACCAATCAATATACGCCTATTGTGATTTTTTTTTTTTTTTTTTTTTTACCAAAAATATGTAGAAGATTACATATCGGCCTAAACTGAGAAAGAAATTTGTTTTTTTATCTATTTTTTGGGGATATTTATTATACCAAAAATTTAAAAATGTTGTTTTTTTTTTCAAAATTGTCGCTTTTTTTGTTTATAGCAAAAAAATAAAAAACGCAGAGGTGATCAAATACCACCAAAAGAAAGCTCTATTTGTGGGAAAAAAAGGACATCAATTTTGTTTGGGTGCAATGTCGCACGACCGCACAATTGTCAGTTAAAGCAACGCAGTGCCGTATCGCAAAAAGTGCTCTGGTCAGGAAGGGGGTAAATCCTTCTGGGGCTGAAGTGGTTAACATACATAATATAACTGGGTACTAACATATATAGGTAAAGTTGATCCAGGGAAAATCTGATTGCCTCTCGCGGGATCAGGAAGGAATTTTTTTCCCTGCTGTAGCAAATTGGATGGATCATGCTTTGCTGGGTTTTTTTTTGCCTTCCTCTGGATCAATTGTGAGTGAAGGGTTCTGTATATGTGGAGTCTATAGTGTGTTTTTTATTTTTGGTTAAACTGGATGGACTTGTGTTTTTTTTTTTTTTTTTTTTCAACCTGGCTAACTATGTACAGTGGTTATAAAAAGTCTACACGCCCCTGTTATAATGTCAGGTTTCTGTAATGTAAAAAAAAAAAAGAGATAAAGATAAATCCAGAACTTTTTTCACCTTTTTAAATGTGACCTATAAACTGTATACAACTCGGTTGAAAACAAACTGAAATCTTTTTTAGTGGAGGGAAGAAAAATAAAAATCGAAAATAATATGGTTGCATAAGTGTGCACACCCTTTAAACTAAGGCCCCTTTCACACTGGGGCGGTTTGCAGGCGCTATTGCGCTAATAAGAGCGCCTGCAAACTGACCCGAAACAGCCGCTGCCGCCCTCGGGGCTTTCACACTGGAGCGGTGCGCTAGCAGGACGGGAAAAAAGTCCTGCTAGCAGCATCTTCGGAGCAGGGAAGGAGCGGTGTATTCACCGCTCCTTCCCCGCTCCTGCCCATTGAAATCGGAGATTGTTGTCACATGTACTTCCAGATATTCCTGTAGCTCCTTTAAAAGTGCTGTAGGACTCTTGGCAGCCTCCCTGAGAAGTTTTCTTCTTGTCTTTTCATCAATTTTGGAGGGACGTCCAGTTCTTGGTAATGTCACTGTTGTGCCATATTTACTCCTCCTTAATTATGGCTGTTTTCACTGTGTTCCATGGTATATCTAATGCCTTGGAAATTCTTTTGCACAGTTCTCCTGACTGATATCTTTTAACAATGAGAACCCCCTTGATGCTTTGGAAGCTCTCTGCGGACCATGGCTTTTGCTGTAGGATGAGGCTAAGAAAATGTCAGGAAAGACCTACTAGAACAGCTGAACTTTTGGGGATAATCAGACACTTTAAATGATGGCAGGTGTGTGCTGACTCCTATTTAAGATGAGTTTGAATGTGATTGCTTCTGAACACAGCTACTTTGCGATTTATAAGAGCGTGTGCACAATTATGCAACCACATTATTTTATTTTTTTTACTTCCCCCTCCTAAAAGATTTCAGTTTGTTTTTCAATTGAGGTGTACAGTTTATAGTATACAGTTCACATTAAAGGTGGAAAAAGTTCTGAAATGATTTATCTTTGTGTTTTTTTTTTTTTTTTACATAACAGAAACCTGATGTTTTAACAGGGGGTGTGTAGACTTTTTATAGCCACTATATCTATGAAGATACCTTTTTTGTGAAGTATTTAGAGGCATCGATTTTAATAAACAATGATACAGTATAGGATGGAAGCTTAAAAGAGAGGGCTAGCAGAAATTTCTAATGTAGGGTTACAAACCCTTTAACCTATAGGCCTCATGCACACAGAACATTTTTTTTGTCCTCCCTTGGATGCCTATGCATGGTTTGTAAATGCGTTTAGGCACGTTAGTTCATTTTGGGCGTTCATTCATTCCATTGACCAGAATATTTATCATCTGTCTTTTTTTTTTTTTTTTTGCGGAAAAGCGTTCACCTCTCCTTTACCCGCTGGCTATGGATTATTTTCTTCTGCTTCTAAATGCCTATGTATGCATGGACACATAGGCTGACATAGGGTTGTGTTTAGAGAAGGGTAAAAAAAAGAGAAATTCACATACCCCTAAAAGTGGCCGTTTTGACATTCTGTGTGTATGAGGCCTTAAAGTAGAACTATGGCCTCCCATTAAAAAAAAATATGTCTTGCGACACCTAACTGTAAGTATTTATAGTCCCCCCCCCCCCCTATTATTCCTTTTGTAAAGTCTCACAGACACCTGTTGATCCTGCCAGTGAAGTCTACAATGATGATGTGGCAACAATGCTGCACTGCTCCTAGATTCAGAGCAGGGTTGTCGCCCCCACATAGGCTGTACCTGCTTGCACTACAGTTGGGTAAGAAAATGTTGCAGGCGATGTGGCTATCGGCATTGTCACTGCTGATTTGTCTGTAGGTTGTCAGTAAACACTTGGCCACACCTAGTCCTGCTTCCTGGATGACAGCACTGCCTTTGTTGCTTCTGAAACCCTCCCAATTAAAGTGGTGGGCCACTCTAAAATAAAAAAGTGCATCAATATTTTTTAAAAAATAAAAAAAATGTGAAAATTTTTTTTGTAAACTTACCTGAAACCCCTGTTGCTAGGCAGTCTTCCTAATCTGCCTCGTCCTATTCCGCGGTGCTTCCTCCTCTTCGGTGAGCGGCCCGTTGCCTTCTGGGACATATGTGTATCCCTGAAGCCAACGGGGCCATTCACAAAGCTCTACGCGACTCGCGCATGCGCAGTAGGAAACTGGCAGTGAAGCTGCAAGGCTCCACTGCCTGTTTCCCTTAGTTAGGATGGCGGCGTCGGCAGCCGGTCCGATGGATGGATTGGCCTCGGGGGGGGGCGACATCGCGGGCTCGCTGGACAGGTAAGTGTCCTTATTAAAAGTCAGCAGCTACAAGTGTTTGTAGCTGCTGACTTTAGAAAAAAAAAAATAAACGTCCGGAACACCGCTTTAAGCTGCATTGTCTGGGATGGGGATTGTTTGAGACATTCATGGAAGGTGAAGGAAGTTTTTTGTTTTCTTTATGATGTTGTGTATCACATAGTAACTGGAATTTGCAGCTTGTTGAGACCGTCATGCAGGAGCCTTATGATGAAGAAATGCTGACAGCCTTGAGGCATGTGACAATTATATTGTAGGCTAAACCAGTTACATGGCAATTTTGTGGTGTGTGGGACGCATTACCATCCATGAGCTGAATCCAGCATCAGGAAACTCATTTTTATCTTTTAGAGTGAATGTGTAGTTGAGCTACAAGCTACTAAATAGTATTATGGGCAGATCTTGCTTTTCACATCGAAGAATTGGTAAGCTGCAATATAATGTTTTCTTTGCCTTAACATTTTTTTTTTTTTAGTTTAAATGATTGAACTTCTTAAACTATATATGAAGTCCAGCACATCCATGTAACCACACCCGCACAATAAAACGCATATTAAACATTTAATGTTGCACCTGAGCTTATCATTTTCCTTTGTTCCTATAGACAAAAATGGGCAGTAGGTTGTGCAGGCAGGATGTGTCTTTGATGAGGTGCGTGAACATGAATGCTTGGCCTGGCAAAGCCATTTGTATTTTCTTTGGAGCAGAGAAAAGGGAGGAGGAGGAGGAGAGTGGCGCAGACACATACTTCCAATACCAGCCTACCATCCACTTAACCTATTCAAACCAGTTTTCTAAAGCTACGCAGGGCTAGATTTCTTGCATTCAACCCGCAATAGATTCCTCCATCCATGCTGAACAGTATAGATGGAAGAACCGGTGTTACCCACTATTGTGTGCTCATGGCCGATACTCGCTGCTTTCTTTTAATCAGGACTGCGATAGGATGCAGTCTGTTTGACTGACAGTTTTGCACCCAGCTGCTTTGGGTGGTGCTAAAGCCATCCATAGTGCAATTTTTCTTTTTTGCAAACACAGGTTGCAGGAAAGAAAATTGCCCGATCCCCTCATCAACACAGACTGTGTTGATTGGGGAGTCCCTTCTGCAGAGATATTGTGTTCTCCCAGCTGGAGGGCTTGGGGAGCCAATCCCTGCCGGCAGAACACACAATGAGGCCCGGTTCACACTGGTGCCATGCCAGACATCGCATGTGATTCGCAGCGCACTGCTGTTCACGTCACATGCCATGTCTGTGCGATGTGATTTCAGCCATACAGATAGTATGGCTGATATCGCACCGCATTCGGTCCAAACTCGCACGGGACCCTTTTTTTTTTTTTTTGTTCGGACCAGAATCGGATCACATGGCTGTTCACACCTGTGCGATCCAATTCATGTCCGAACTGTCAGTTCGCAGTGCGATATGCAAGCTGAACTGGGGGTGTAGTTAACAATGTATTGACACTCCCCAGCAGTTAGCATATGGCAGTGTGAACTGACATGCGAGTCGGTGCGATGCGGGAGTGGATTCACAGGGTTCTCGCATCGCACCAGTGTGAACCGGGCCTGAATGTTGAAGGCCTCATGTACACGGCTGCTGGTAAACGGATGTTCAGAGGCAGTTGGATGCTTTTTTCAGCTGCCCCTGAACTCATCCAATGTTATCTTATGTGTACATGTACACAGGTTCATTTAATGTCGTTTTTAGGCAGTTGCATTTTAGAGACTTTTCTTTGAAGGCAATAAAAGGAGTCCAGACGCCGAAGTTTCAGACGCTAAATACGGTACTGGCGTTTAGCTGAGTTCTTGTTTAGAAGCGCTTTTAAAGGTGCCCTATTTTTTTCTTTTACATTCCAAAACCTAAAAATGATAGCAAATGTTAAAAAACCACAAAAAAAATATTTTAAAAACTTGTAATTGCGTGCAATGCTTTATAGACCATTTATATACTCCTAATGAGTCCATGATCCAATCCAATACACTATTAGTATTGCTGTTAGCCAAAGTAGAATTGGAATTTGACCTATATGTTAGATTTGAACCAGATGACCCCACCATTGAGCTTGACCCCCGACTTGATCAAACCTAGTTGCATGAAATTTAATATCTGGCTTTTTTAATTTCCTCACATATGCTCATTATGGGATCCATAGTAAAAGCACCGAAATTGAGGTAGATACAAGTACACTGATGCTCTCTGAGCTGCTGCTACTCACTCTGGTCTCACAGAATGGCTGAAATAGTTAAATAATACCGTTTTTTGTGCTTTGGGAGGGTCTTATAATATCTTAAACGCTCCCAGACGCAAACGCGGCTAAACGGGCATTTTTAAATGCCGGTTTCAAGCTGTCAAAAAAATAGTTTAGAAGATGTTGTTTCAGCGTCCCGTGTACATGAGACGTAAGGCTTCATGTACACTGCTGCTGATGAACGGATGTTTAGGAGCAATTGCGCATTTTTTTCTACTGCTCCTGAACTCTCCTCCGTTATCTTATCAGTACATGTACACAGGGTGGTAGTTTCCAGGCAGTTGAGTTTAGAGACTTTTTTTGGAACGCAAAAAAAATGGGTTCAGACGCTGAGTTTAAACGCGGAAACATAATGTTTAGCCGCGTTTCGTTTACAGCCGTCTTTTTGGCTATTTATAAAACTATCTGTCAAATTGTTCAGGAGAGGTTTTAAAAACATCCCGTGTACATGAAGCCTTACAGGGCTACCTACGGCTTGAGTTCGATTTTAAGTTTTGGGATTCTCTCTTAAGTGAATTTATGATCAAAAGTGACATAGTAGCAGGGATATGTCAAACCCTAAAGAATCCCTGAGGTTTATTCGGTTTTCGGGTAAACCTTATTTTTGGGAAAACCTGAGGATTAGCTGGAGGTTTTAGTGTTTCAGAATATGATATACATTGGCACTTGCAGCATTCAAGCTCTGACTACCGGGGGTGGGGTCAGCTAAGCATTGCATTGATTTTCTTGTCTAACTGCATAGAAATAAATGTGCCTGTGCTGCCAAACTTTTACTAAATGTCATAGTGTGTATGTGTGTGTGTGTGTGTGTGTGTGTGTGTGTGTGTATGTATGTATATGTATATGTATATATATATATATATATATATATATATATATATATATATATATATATATATATATATATATATACATATACATATACATACAAGAAACATGGGGAATTTCCATTCATAGTTGCCCTTTTGGTTTTGTTTTTTTTTGCTGATTTGATAAGGAGTATAAAGAATGTTTCTGATTTGGGTAGCGGAGTATTCCAGGCCTATGATTCCATTTGCTGAAAACGTCCTTCAGATTATTGCACAGAAAGACGCATGAGAATTATGTCACAGCTGCTCCAAGGACCTTTTAAAATAGATACCACCAGTCCCATTTGTGTTTTTTTTTTTTTTTTTTTTTATATTCATTTTTTTTTTTTTTAACGCAAGTTTTTATTTTTCAGCTTTAAAATCTATTTCCTGTAGAGAGATTCAGGCCATATTTGAGCTGTTTATGGCCAGCTAGTTTTCCATCTGGTATGTTCAACCGGCCGTGATGTCCTAAAAAAAAAATAGAGGAGCTGTTTGTTATGCCAGCTGTTTACCACACCTGAGGTCTTTTTCGTATCATTGTTTCACAAAGTGATCCTAAAGCGATGTTGGCATAATTAAGTATTAAGGTGCCTACATACATCGTACTGGTCTTATGATGGCATGGAACCTTCCAGGTTTCTGACATTGTACCAAGATAGAGTTGTCCAATGTTTCACCTTAGTTGCATGAATACGTTTATTTGTATAGATAATACCAGTCCACTGATTGCAGAGACAAATGGTTCCTCAGCACTTGCAGGCTGTCTTTGTTCAATGCAGGTAAAATAAAGAACAAATTCTCTACACAGTTGTAGATTTGTGTCTATTTAGGTCTTGTGCACACCGAGTGTTTGGCCCTGGTGCCTGAGGTTCTGGTGTTTAGTTGGGGACAGAAGGTACAGACTGGCACCCTCCAGCCTCACTGCTGACAGCTTGTTAGACTCTGAGACTCTTGGCAGTCTCTGTGGCAGGTTGGTTCACTCGGTGTACTTCCCTTTAGGGCAGTATGTGCCCAGGGATGAATGCTGGGAATGTAGACTGCTTACTTTCCGGGTATTAATCATTGGGGGGCATGATATTTAGGTGCGGGCAGAAGGTGGGGCTGTCGGTTATATCAAGCTCAGCACAACCTGGAATTGGATTGACATGAGGCACAATATACACCATGACCTTTCTCAGTCCTATAAAGGTTTCCTCTGGTATTACTTTACAATGCTCCTCTATCCCACCCATAGTGTCTTCACTTATATGGCATTGTCCATGTCTTGTATGTTCTTTTCAGTGGTTTTGTTTTCCATCATTGACACTTGTGAGCCGGGACTGTGGTGCGTTTTCCTTAGTGGATTATGTACGGTTCCCGATGTCCTTGCTGGACAATCCGTTGTGTGTGTAATCCATTTCATTTTTATCTGACTTGGAAATGCTTATATAATGCAGAACATATGTGATTTTAGTTTCCATACACCAGAGCACGGCAATGGTCTTGTATCCGTAGCTGATGGAAAATTAACAAAATATATAGAAAGCTGAAGACTGGACTTCTATATACCAGTTTCTGAGTATTTTAGTTGCACTTTTAAATAGATCTGCAGTCAGTGCAATAATGGGAGATTTATATGAAGTAGAGTAAAGTTCTATGCACTCTGTACTGTTATGACTTTGGTTCCAAGTTGGTAGTTTGAAGTTAGTCAGTGGAAGGCCATGGTTAATGAATGATAGAAATCCATCCTGGATGATGTGTAGGAAGAAATGCCAAACCCAAGTTATCACAAATCACCATTTTAGGTTCTGGAGTCATGTGCTGGTCTGAGGACCCAGTGCTTGCTGTACTCCATGGGGGGGGGGGGGGAGACCCAGTGCTTGCTGTACTCCATGGGGGGGGGGGGAGACCCAGTGCTTGCTGTACTCCATGGGGGGGGGGACCCAGTGCTTGCTGTACTCCATGGGGGGGGGGACCCAGTGCTTGCTGTACTCCATGGGGGGGGGGGGGCCCAGTGCTTGCTGTACTCCATGGGGGGGGGGACCCAGTGCTTGCTGTACTCCATGGGGGGGGGGGAGACCCAGTGCTTGCTGTACTCCATGGAGGGGGGGAGACCCAGTGCTTGCTGTACTCCATGGAGGGGGGACCCACTGCTTGCTGTACTCCATGGAGGGGGGGACCCAGTGCTTGCTGTACTCCATGGAGGGGGGGACCCAGTGCTTGCTGTACTCCATGGAGGGGGGGACCCAGTGCTTGCTGTACTCCATGGAGGGGGGGACCCAGTGCTTGCTGTACTCCATGGGGGGGGGAGACCCAGTGCTTGCTGTACTCCATGGGGGGGGAGACCCAGTGCTTGCTGTACTCCATGGGGGGGGGGACCCAGTGCTTGCTGTACTCCATGGGGGGGGGGACCCAGTGCTTGCTGTACTCCATGGGGGGGGGGAGACCCAGTGCTTGCTGTACTCCATGGAGGGGGGGAGACCCAGTGCTTGCTGTACTCCATGGAGGGGGGGAGACCCAGTGCTTGCTGTACTCCATGGAGGGGGGGAGACCCAGTGCTTGCTGTACTCCATGGAGGGGGGACCCACTGCTTGCTGTACTCCATGGAGGGGGGGGGACCCAGTGCTTGCTGTACTCCATGGAGGGGGGGACCCAGTGCTTGCTGTACTCCATGGAGGGGGGGACCCAGTGCTTGCTGTACTCCATGGAGTGGGGGGAACCAAGGGGTTGCTGTACTCCATGGAGGGGGGGGACCCAGTGCTTGCTGTACTCCATGGAGGGGGGGGACCCAGTGCTTGCTGTACTCCATGGAGGGGGGGGGGACCCAGTGCTTGCTGTACTCCATGGAGGGGGGGACCCAGTGCTTGCTGTACTCCATGGAGGGGGGGACCCAGTGCTTGCTGTACTCCATGGGGGGGGGAGACCCAGTGCTTGCTGTACTCCATGGGGGGGGGGGGACCCAGTGCTTGCTGTACTCCATGGGGGGGGGGGGGACCCAGTGCTTGCTGTACTCCATGGGGGGGGGGACCCAGTGCTTGCTGTACTCCATGGGGGGGGGAGACCCAGTGCTTGCTGTACTCCATGGAGGGGGGGAGACCCAGTGCTTGCTGTACTCCATGGAGGGGGGGAGACCCAGTGCTTGCTGTACTCCATGGAGGGGGGGAGACCCAGTGCTTGCTGTACTCCATGGAGGGGGGGAGACCCAGTGCTTGCTGTACTCCATGGAGGGGGGGAGACCCAGTGCTTGCTGTACTCCATGGAGGGGGGGAGACCCAGTGCTTGCTGTACTCCATGGAGGGGGGACCCACTGCTTGCTGTACTCCATGGAGGGGGGGGGACCCAGTGCTTGCTGTACTCCATGGAGGGGGGGACCCAGTGCTTGCTGTACTCCATGGAGGGGGGGACCCAGTGCTTGCTGTACTCCATGGAGGGGGGGACCCAGTGCTTGCTGTACTCCATGGAGGGGGGGGACCCAGTGCTTGCTGTACTCCATGGAGGGGGGGGGACCCAGTGCTTGCTGTACTCCATGGAGGGGGGGTGGAGCCATAGTGTCTGACCTGTGGCCCTTTGATACTCTCAGGCCCACATAGTATTCTGTGTTTTCCTTACCTACATGCTTTTTTTTCTAGCAATCTTCTTTTTTTTTCTGTCCTGCCTAACCCTTTTATTTTATGTTTTTTTTCCCTCTGATTTTGATAAAGGATCTTGCTGAGGGAATTATAAAGTGTGGCACAAGACATTTTTAGAGGAGCTGAAGAAATGTGTAATCCCTGATTTGTAAAGGGCTGAATTAATAGTGATTTGTAGTATAGATGAATTTGTTCCTCCGAACGCTTCCCTAACCTAACTCTGAACTCTTTTACTCCAATGACCTGCGGAGTGGATTATTACCACCCTGTAGAGCACCTCTTTGTTAGTGGGAGCTGCGGGGTAGGAATGACCCAGCCGACAGCTCATTGGAGGAAAAAAAAGCAGGAGGTTGGAGTTCAGCTAGAGATGAGTTTGGAGCTCTTCTCTAATCTCTAGCAGTCCCATGTAATGTGTCTCTGACCATTGGCTGTTGCCTGCTTGCACTCTCTGGCCATCACCCATAACATGCCTGTGGTCTTTGTCCTTCTCCTGTGATATGTTTGCAGTCTGACAGCTTTCTGTATTATCTGAATATCATGTCCAGCCATTTGGTGATCTTGGGGGCCATAGTTGAAATGGTTGTAAACCCTTTCATCTACCCAGTGAAGTGACTGGCCTCAGGTGGTACAGAGATTAAACAAATCCTCATACATACGTTGTACCTGTTTATCTGACACAATATTTCTTCTACATCCATTCAAAGTGTAGAATTTATACAGGACCTCTCGGCTCTGAACAACAGGGGGCGTGGAGCTGAAGTTACATAAGTGGGGGGAACTCTGAAAGCTGATTGAATGGGAAGGGACACACCCCCTTCATGCAGCACACAGAAACAAAGCTGAGGCTACCAATAAGCTGGAGGCCCCTCCCCTGTCACCTTTTTTCTCTTGGAGTCAGGAAAACTTGTCAGAAGTGATCGTAGAGGAACAAAGCAGCAGCCAGAAATGACACAAAGGCCCCTTTCACGCTGGGGCGATTTGCAGGCGCTATTGCGCTAAAAAATAGTGCCTGCAAACCGACCTAAAACTGCAGCTGCTGTGTCTCAAATGTGAAAGCCCCGAGGGAGCGGTGCGCTGGCAGGAGGGAAAAAAAAAGTATCTACTTAGGCGGCTGCCACTTTTGCCTTACAGAATTTTGATTTTTAGCCAAGAACGTGTCTAGATCCTCGGTCCTGTAATAGGGTTGAATATGTTGTTGTTCTACTCAGAATCGTGCACATGTCTTGTGTGAATAGTTATTTGTGCAATGCATTTATCCCTTAATGTCGTGATATGGCTGGAATTCTCATCTAGGATACAACCTGCCATAGGCACAATACTGCTAAGGGTTACACCAGGCCTCTCTGATACCTTCCCACAGGGAGATGAAATCTCAGCTTCCCAGCATAATGACTGTAAGCTACACCTAAGCACGGCCATGTAATTGCAATTTCTATGTTGCTACGTGGGAATTAAACTTTAAAGAGCAGCAGGGGCTGACAAAGCAAAAAACAACATTTCAACCCTAGTAACAGTCCCGTTATTTAGCTGCTTTTGTTCAGTTTTCTCTACAAGAAGAGAATGTGGGAGAAGAAAAATGTCTTTCAGAACCACGCTTCTTCGTATTGCAGAAAATGACAAAAATTCAATCCCAGACAGATAGCATTATCAATAATGAAGTTATACAGGCTAATTCAATGAGGGCTCAGGCGTGTGGGCGCTTTTTGGCATGTAAATATAAATTGTGGTCGCATTTCCGTGGCCAGGATGTACAGACGACTATGGCTATGAATATGATCATATTTCGATTGATCAGATAAGGAGATTATATGGTGAAAACAGAAATCTGATCAATAATTTACAATCATATCGATTTGAAAGTTAATTCCCAGTGTGTGGCATATCGATTGAATGGGCTGTCTGCTAGCGATCGATTAATTCTATCAGAAGAGATTGAACGGAAAAGAAACCGATCATTTATCAAAACATGTATGGCCACCATTAGGATGACTATACTCGCTCCTGCACTGTATCTACACTCTATTACTAAAGTATTGAGGCCAGGACTCTGTGCAGGCCAGTCAAGTTCCTCCACCCCAAACTCGCTCATCCATGTCTGTATTGACCTTGCTTTGTGCACTGGTGTGCAGTCATGTTGGAACAGGAAGGGGTCATCCCCAAACTGTTCCCACAAAGTTGGGAGCATGAAACTGTCCAAAATGTCTTGGTATGCTGACGCCTTAAGGGGCCAAGTCCAACCCCACATCATAATCCCCCCTCCACCAAATGATTTGGACCAGTGCACAAAGCAAGGTACATAAAGACATGGATGAGCGAGTTTGGGGTGAAGGAACTTGATCGGCCTGCACAGAGTCCTGAGCTCAACCCGACAGTACACCTTTCGGATGAATTCGAGTGGAGATTGCGAGCCAGGCCTTCTCATCCAACATCAGTGCCTGACCTCACAAATGCACTTCTGGAAGAATGGTCAAACCTTCCCATAGACACACTCCTAAACCTTGTGGACAGTCTTCCCAGAAGAGTTGAAGCTGTTATATCTGCAAAGGGAGGGCCAACTAAATATTGAACCCTACGGACTAAGACTGGGATGCCATTAAAGGTTCATGTGTGTGCAAAGGCAGGTGTCCCAATACTTTTAGTAACATATTGTATGCCAAAGGAAGTTAAAGTGATAATAAAGGTTCTTTTTTTTTCTCATTAAATTATGAAAAGTGTCAAACTGACCTGCTCTGTGTAGTGGTTTTGTATAGAGCAGTCCCGACCCTCTTCTTCTTGCTCCCCCTCTTCGGTGAGTGCCCCCCATAGGAAGTCTCTTTCTGTTGGGGTACTTGTGTGTGTGCTTGCTCCTGAGCCGCCTTGTCTGTATCCGTTGTCACAGACCGGACGGCTGCATTTGATTCACAGCAGCAGGAGCCAATGGCACCTGCTGCTATCAGTCCGCCCAGATATGAAAAGACAGATCCTCGGCTCTCGTGCACAGAGCTGGACCCTGAATGGGCTCAGGGATTCTTTTACACAGAAGGTATTTTACCTGAATGCATACAGTAGAATACATACAGTAGAATACATACAGTAGAATACATACAGTAGAATGCATTAAGCTCAAAAACCTTTTAGGCTTTAGAACCACCTTATAAAATATTAGTTAGTGACCGGATCACCAGGTAATACAGCTTTGTTATGGAAGGGGGAGGGGCTGCTGTGATAATACTAATGACAGACTGTCATGTCATTTTTTTTATCTTATTTTTTTTGCCCATCGCTCCATTCGAAATAATCTTATATCATTTTCATATGCCAGCATTGGTATAAAAAAATAGGAACAGGTGTTTCCAGCTTCATCCAAATAAACTTGAAAATGAATCATATGTTGTAGCTTTTGTGAGTTGAGCCTAAAGCTGGCCATAGACATCTTGAGTTTCGGCTGATTTCTGTTGAATCGGCCAAAATGTAAAACGTAGGCGACCCGCATACATCAGCTGGTTCGGCAAAAGTGGATTGAGTTGGGTAGAAATTTATCGGGTGAACAGTCAGATGCAGTGATTGGCAGTGCCATTGTATTCAGGCAGTTGTGCCACCAGTGGAGATATCTCTATATCCATACACTTCATGTAGATGAGAAATTGATTTTCTCCTTTTTTTTTAATCAGAATATTTATTTAATATTTAATATTCTAATAAATATTTTAATTTATCAGAATATTGTTGTGCCAAAATCCTTAGAAATACAGTACAATGCAACTAAAAAATGAGAATCACAATGCATACAACTGAGGATAATCCATCCATCACATACCATAATCAGATCATTAGTCCTGGGTATTACCTCTATCCTGAACTAGAGTATCTTAAGATTCATCATTTTCATGACACAGATTTAAGGCATAGAAGGAACATATTAAACTTGAAAACCCAAAAACAGAAGAAGTTAAACAAACATTAAAGTCTTTGCCCGAACTCAAGGGAGAGACCATTAGCCACAATGACCACATAAGACGCACACTGTCACTATTCCAACAGACATTCATTAAAAAAAGTTGTTTCCCTGGAGGGGGACAAAGGGTGCAGTATTAAGTCCATCGAAATTTTCTCTTGTTAGGTTGTCCATAGATGGAGCGATTTTCTATCCTGCAATCACGGGTTGCAGGAAAGAAAATTGCTTGATTCCCCCATTAACAGCCAGTGTTGACAGGGGAATCTCTTCCACGGAGCCATTGTGTTCTTCCGGCGGGGAAAGCTGTCCCTACGGGGAGAACACAGTGATTATTGCTAGCAGCTGTAACGCTACGGCTCGGTTCACATATATGCGAATCGGATATGTTCTTAACTGAATCCGATTTGCATAACGTGATTCGAAGCGGCTTTCAGTGGAGCCTAGGGCAGCCACGGTCCATTTCTAAAAAGGGTCCTGTGCGATTTTGGGTTTATTTTAGGTTCAAATTCAAATAAACCTGAACTGGTAAACAAAACCACACCGGACTCTGGACTGCAAACCGCAGCCGGACATGTGTGAACTCAGCCTTAGAGCCATTAGCAAAAATTGAATGTAAAATCCGACAGGCTAGTTGTTGTACCCAAGTTGATCAATCCAACTTTTGTACATTCAGCCTGCCCATGCATGATTTCGGCTAAACCGGCTGAGATTTGAACCGTTTAGGGCCGACTTTAAACAAGAGAGAATGGCACCGTGTATGGCTACCTTGATGAGTGATTGCAGCACTAATGTAGTTATGTCTTGTGACACTCTGTACATATTGGGCCATGTACAGTAAGTCTAACAGATTGTGTTCTGGGTTTTTAGCACAAAAACAAAACGCGCTACAGTTCTCTTTATTCATTAAAAAAGGTGTTTCATCTTACTCGCATTTCAAAACCAATCAGTGTTTTTTTTTTTTAACCGTCAGTTCCTGTTTAGTCAAAGTCAAAAAGGCAGAATTGTACTGCAAGGTCATTTTTCTTCTCGTGGTCATAGAGATTTTTGGATTGTGTCATTTTGTAAACAGTTGGCCTTGATATTTATAATCCTCACAAATGTAAACCCTTCTGTAGAGCATTTGTTTCCCCCTCATTAAATCTGCTGCATCTCCCATCTCACGGACAAGCGGTTTGTGTTGCTAGGCAGGGTTTGGTCTGAGATCACCGGCTACCACATCGTCTTGTGAGGAGGATCTATGGGATCATAACCAATCCTCCTGTGAAATATATGGATATCAGGAGATACTGAGGTGACACAGGCCGAGTGCCTTTATACAGGGCATGGAACTCCATAGTAATATCTCTTTTATTTATAGCATTTGTGCATCCTTCCTACTAACACCCATGTAATAGTCTTTGACCAATAAACAGTAGAAACAAGTATGGAAAATGTAGGAAAGAGGCACCAACACAAGACTCGAAGCATCCAACAATTCGATGAGTTACAGCCTCTCTTCCTCAGGGCCGTGCCCCACCAAAACATTGGCAATTTCCTCTATACTCACACAGTTGCTTTTTACGATGCCGGAATGTGGTTGTCTCCATTCCCCCCTACTGGTCTGAGCTCTCTGCTAGGCCTGAGCATGTTTATGTGCTTGGGTATGGTTAGTGATATCACACATAATACTGTTTGAGAGTCCGATTGAACAGTGTTTGAGACTACATCTTTAAAGTGAGTCAGGGCACGGTATACTGAACCCGGCCCAAACAAGGTATGGAGTGATTACTGGACTATGTGCAGGTGTGGGATCTTTTTGATCGACGGGTGGGCAGATGATTATACCAGGAAGCAAATTGAAAAATAATTATCTGCCCTTACTTAAAATGGCCGCTGGGACAAGCGCACAAAGGAAAGAAGAAAAGGCAATCAAGGGAAACCTGCACATAACAGAAATTATGGGTTTTTTTTTTGCCATTACACAAGGTTTAAGGCCTGGTTCACACCTATGCATTTTTTAGTGCATTTTCAGTTTTGCAGAAACACACTACAGTTCATATAACATGGTTTCCTATGGATTTAGTTTACATTTGTGCATTTATTGGAAAGGGCCAGGGACTTGTTTTTGGTTCCATAGACTTCAATGGCATTTGTATTAAAAAACGTGAAATGCACCTGGAATATGCAAAATGCAACCTGCATAGATGTGAGCCAGGCCTTGGGTCCCATTCACACCTGAGCGCAGGGCTGGGGAAAAAATTGATTTAAATCTTGAATCGAGTTGAGAGGTCAAATCGATTCAAAATTTAAGCAAATCGATAAAAAAAAAAAAAAAAAAAAACTCAATTCACGATTCAAATTTTTTTTTTTTTTGGACACTGCGCCGGTCCTGAGGAGCTGCAGGCAGGAGTTTTTAGGCAAGGCCGCAGCTTCGGCCTAGTCCGCGAGCCCAGACACCGCAAACTAGGCCGAAGCCGCGGCCTCGCCTAAAAACTCCTGCCTGCAGCTTCTCAGGACCGGCGCGGTGTCCAAAAGAAAATTTAATCGTGAATTGAGTTTCTTTTTTCTTTTTTTTTTTTTTTTTGAGAAAATCGCCCAGCTCTACCTGAGCGTTGCGTTTTCAGGCTGAAAATCGCAACGATTTTTGCCACGATTTTGAACAGTTTAAAAGGTCACCCATGTAAAAAACTGAAAAACGCCCAAATCTGCCTAAAAAAAATGAAAAAGGTCCAGAACTTTGAGCTTCAGGCGTTTTGGAGCTTCTGGCTTCAGGCACTTTGAAGTGAAAATGTGAACCATCTTCATAGAGAATAATTGATTTTTTTCCCCTCCCAGCGTTTTGTAGCTTGAGGCTTCAAGCTACAAAACGCTCAGGTGTGAATGGTGCCTTAGGCCTGATTCACACCTATGCATTTTTAGTGCTTTTTGCACTAAAATTGTAAAAAGTGCTAAAAATGTAAGGTGTGAATCAGGCCTGTTTTTGAGGGTCCGGGGGAAATTGCACTGTTGTGTGGCACTTCAATCTCCGTGCTTCGGTATGTCAGTGTGTCTAATCAGACGTGACAGCCCCTATTTGTCTCTGATAGGAACAGACATGCCCTTTAAACATAGGCATAAAAAGGCTGGATTATTTTTTGGCTTTAACAAAATGCCAGAGTATTGCCTGTCAACAGAATGGCTGTTGAGCTGCTTTGGACTTCAAGACTGGAATCAACACAATTGTTGTTTTTGATGGCCTGCACAGAGAGAGTAATACACCTATATTTGAGGTAAAGTGAAGAATCTACAACAAACATACTCCTCTAGGGGTTCCTTGAGCTGTAGCTGGATAACCTCCCATCTGATGTTGCATCCATCATCCCGGGGCCAATGCCATTGACAGAGCCAGCAGCATCACACCAATAATTTTCTTAGCTGTTTGTAGGGGTTGCATTCTGACCACCCCTGTGAAGGGGGGGGGGGGGGGACATTGTTTCCACAGACCACAAATTAATTTATTTTATCAGGGGTTCCCTGAGACCTGAAAATTATTTTAAGAGTTACACTGGGGTGTAAAGATTGATGAAGGCGGAGCTACAAGAATAAGCGCTCATTCACATTAATGGTTGTTTTACACTGGAAACTGTGCCTTTGAAAATTGATCTATGGTGGATAGCTTTTCAGAGGGCGGTTGGCAGGTGACTGGTTGACAATATGTCATCTCCTCATTGCCTGTTTTAACCCTGAAAAGCCTGCACTACCGTGTGCAACCCCATTTGATGCATACGGTTGCAGGCCAGTTGAGGTATCTCCATTCATTTGAACGAAGCGTGTTTGGTGGCATTACTGCCCACCAAATGCATCAAAGGGGTATCATTTTTGTTGTGGCCACAAAACAAAACATTGCGATGGCAGAATGTGTGTAACCCCCTCTGGCCCATGTTTTAGGTTGAGGATTGCAGTGTGGGGGGGTGGTCCCCACTGGCCACAAGTGGGAATGAGCCTTTAACATGTTAACCAGTTTGTCTGTCACAGATCATATGGTGTACTTGGACTTGCAGTACCATGGCAGACTGGCACGGTTGTCTGGATAAAATTCTAGTTTTTATATAATATCAAGTCTTAGACCCCATACACACTATTAGATTTTCTGCAGATTTTTGTTTTCAGATTTACCAAAACCATGTAGTGCAAGGGCCGGACTGATTGCATACAAATTGAAACTCTTAGCCTCGGTTCACACTGGGACGACTTGTCAGGCGACCTAGGTCGCCTGACAAGTAGCGTCCCGTTCAGTACAATGGAACCGTTCTAAGGGGAGCGACGCAAGTCGCTCCGACTTAGAAAAAGGTTCCTGTACGACTTTGGGGGCGACTTGGGGCGACTTGCATAGACTTCTATACAGAAGTCGTTTTGCAAGTCGCCCCGGCAGTCGTGTGCAGGTTGCCTCGGTGAGGCGACCTGCAAGTCGTGCCGCCTCTGGTGTGAACCGAGGCTTAAGGTTTGACCTCATATTATATGGTTTTGCTAAATCTGAAGACAAAAATCTGCAGAAAATCTTATTGTGTGTATGGGGCCTTACCAGCATGGCCCCTATATGTTGTTTTTTAACTGCATGTAATGAAATGTGTTATTGTGTGTGTGTGTGTGTGTGTGTGTGTGTGTGTGTGTGTGTGTGTGTGTGTGTATATATATACATACATACATACATATATATAATGTGTGTGTGTGTAATATATATATATATATATATATAATGTGTGTAATATATAAATATATATATATATATATATATATATATATATATATATATATATATATATATATATATATATATATATATATATATATATATATATGTATGTGTGTGTTTTTTATATATATAGATCTATATAGTGTGTGTGTATATGTTTGAGGGGGGAAAGAGACATGCTAGACAGTTCTGCTGCCACTTCAACTTTGTCCTGCATAGATGGTTTGTTTTTGCATTTCAGGCCAAGTACAGTGAAAGTTGAACATTGCACACTTTAACAATCTAGATTGAATTGATAGCTGTGCTTTTTGGAAGCTCTGCCTTATTTGTACCAGTGTGCACTATACTGAACAATTTGTACTACTCCTGTGGCCTGGCATTAAAAAAAAAAAAAGTACATGCTATATATATGTGTGTATTTTTTATTTTGTTCCATGTGGGCTGGCCACTTTGTTTAGCTACTGTAAATAAGTCTTTAAAATCGCAGCTCCATTTTTCTGTTTATAGCAGGAGAAGGGCTGGGTGGAAGTTTCCATCTGTTGCGCTTGCCAGGATTTGAAAAGCATTCTTAGTCATCTTTTCAGTTAACGGTTCCAGCGAAGCCTGGATCAGACTTTCAGTGCTTTTCACCTGAAGGGATAAAATGAATAGCATATGAAGGTTTTGGTATCATGAGCTCATTTTTCACGGGGGAGAAAAGTCCCATGTTGGAAAATCAAATTATGCACAAGTTGTTCTCGTTCCAGAGAAAGATTCAGTTTTGTGTGCTGTTTTTTTCGAGGAGTTTACAAAAATCTGGCGTTATTTGATTTTATATGTTGATACCAGTTATTCCTTGCACAAGGCCCCTGCTTCATACTTGTTATAATACAAATCGGCCCTCATCCAGCCAGATCTGCGAACAGTCTTATCTTTCACCTTTTTGTTGTTGCACCTTTTCAGTCTTGGCATCGCAGTCTTGACATTCAGTTAAAATGGAAAGGGTGTCGGCTTAAAGGCCAAGTTCACCTTTGTGGGAAAAAATAACAGATTAAGAAATGTACATTTATTATTTTTCCCTGCAGGAGCCTGGAAATCATTGTAGCCGTGATCAGTAGATCGTGGGTGCAATGTGGACTCTTGCAGACATGTCCTCCAGCTTTCAGCCTGTACCTCTGTATGAGCTGTGGTTTTTTTTTTAAAAGCCGGAGGACATGTCAGTGGACAACAAGAGTGCTCATCGGCATCCCCACAACACATTGAAACTACAAGTCCGTCTGCTGCAGTGGAAGGCGGTACTTGTAGTTTATTCATTCACAGGAATCTGAATGAGTGGCATGGCTGTGTGGGTGGAGCCCTGCACAGCCACAATGTGTTTTGAAAAGTGAGTGTGGGGGAAGGAACCCCTGTCAGCTGTAATAACGATGTAAATATTTACCTATTTTCAGGCTGCTCTGGTGTGGTCACATGATCGCAGCTTCCCAGTTCCAGCCAGCGTGGCTTCAGGGGAGAGGAGGGAACACCAACAACGGATAGGCCATTGAAGCTTTATGGGTGAAGTCACAGCTCCAGGCTTTAGTAGCTGTTGTCAGAGCAGTTGCTCTTCTCCCCTGCAGCCATTGCTGGCTGACACAGGGGGACCCGAGCAACCTGAAAATAGGTAAATGTATACATCTTTCTTTCATAGGTTAGCTAACATGGGTGATGGGTGATGGGTAGGGGAGGTGACCGTTTTAAGGCTAGTTAGGTGTAAGCTTGACGCAGATGACCAATAATGGAAGAATGTACTAATTCACATACAGTAATCAAAAAGCAAGTAAAGCTGCAATAAATTACTTTTTGGTGACAACAATGCACATAGATTGCTGTTAAAGGCATATTGTAGCATTTGACATTGTGGTGGGCTTTCATTTGGTCCTCTTGATTTTGTCTGACATCTAAATCATGCTGTCTAAGTGCTCTCTCCATTTGTCTCGTGTGCCCTCAGGGCATCATTTACTGGGTTACGTTTATAAGGATGGCATCAGAGTGCGTTTTACGTGTCCATTTCAGGAAATGCCAGATAACAAAATTAGAGAACATTGTATTTGTCCAGGAAGAAAATCACAGAGCAGCAGCTAATGTTTTTGGACTTCTTCCCTTCTATTCTATATGGTTTCCATGGAATGTATAGTGAACATAAATTCTGCTGCCACTACTTAATTGCCATCTGTTTCTTATTTTCATTATTGCGTAAGGATTGGCGCACTCAGCCTCTTATCTCGTTAGAGGAAAACGAAGAAAGATGAAGTTAAAGTGCATGGGGGAAATTCACTATATCCTGTTACAAATGCAGAGATGTTGCTCATATGTGGATTGATTACCGCCCTTCATCTAAATGAACTAATCCACGACATATTGTCAGTCCAGTTATCCCTCGGATCCCAGAAATAGCTTCATGTTGTCATGGTAACAGCTTTGTCCTGGCTGTACTGTATGAATGGTTTATACTGTCATAGCAGATTACAGAGAGTCTGTATGTGGGGTGTGTAAATCCCCCCCCCCCCACTTATTAGTGATTGGATGGTATAATATTATTATTATTATTATTATTATTATACAGGATTTATTTATGCAGCACTTTACAATGTAGAGGGACGGACAGTACAATTACAATACAGTTCAATACAGAAGGAATAGGAGGGCCTAAGTGGAGGGTGGGGTAGGCTTCCTTGAATAAGTCAGTTTTCAGGGATCGCCTAAAGGCAGACAGGGTAGGAGCTGACAGGACATAGTGGGGCAGGGAGTTCCAGAGGATGATGAGAGGCTATGGGAAAGTCCTGGAGGCAAGCATGGGAGGAGGTGACTAGAGAGCAGGAGGTCCTGGGAGGAGCGGAGGGGACGATTTGGGTGATATCTGCAGATGAGGTTGGTGTACACTTGATAAAGGAGCGCGCATGTGCCTTACAGACCCTGCGCATGCTCAGAAACGCATTGTGTTTTTTCTCCTCATTGACAACATTGCCAGCGGCTTCCTGGGCTGCCGCTCCGTCCTCCCGCAGAGACAGGCTGTGTACCGTCCTGGCCCCCCCGCCAGACTGCGTCGTGTTTGGAGGCATCCCTGGGGAATCGCTGACTGTTCCCTTCCCCCTCTTCTATCAGGAATCACATCTGTCTGTTCTATATACCGCTCCTAAATGTAAGTTGATACTTTGTTTTTATATTGGTGAATAAATGATTTTACTTCGTGGCGCTCCTCTCTCTCTTTTTTAAGAGGTTGGTGATGTAGCTGGGGGCGATGTTGTGGATGGCCTTGTATGCTGTGCTTAGTATTTATATTTTTTTTTTTTTACGATGGGGTAGGGGAAGCCAGTAAAGGGATTGGCAGAGAGGAGTAGCAGTCACAAATTGGTATTTATTCTATTTTGTGTAATTAGTGCCTTGCATCACTGATAACATACAATTGATGTTTACATGGCAGCCCTGGTCTAGTGGTTGTAAACCCCACCTGCCACAAATAGGAAAGACTAACCTATCTTAGTAGTCTGTACCATAAGCAAGTAAGTTGCATTGTTTCTACCTTTTTTATGTCCTTCTGTCTTCCTGTTACGGGCAGTCGGACATCTCGTATCCGTGGGAGTGTCAGTGGCCTGGAGCTCAGGAGGCGGAGTTGTGACATCATTGGACTCCCCTCCCAGCTGTACACGCCCACACACATCTCCCTGGCTCGGTATAGCAGTGCGCACAGCGGGGGGTACTAGTGTGTGCACGTCACTGGGAAATCAGACGTCCAGGAAGGTACCACTTGGCTTCCTTGAGTCCCCCAATGCTGAGGATCCAGGGGGAGGAGTTGGGGGAAGGAATATTTGTTGATGGAGCTGTGGGAGAAACGGCCCCTTTTCTTGTGCACAAGTTTACTCATTTAGTCTGACAGTCACAGGAAATGGGTGTGGGGACACTTTTTTTTTTTTTTTACTGAAGGAAACCAAGGAGGATTGCAGATGACTGGCTGTCCTATTTGCAGCCAGACTGGGGACAGATAACTGGCTGCCCCAATTCTTGGGACAGGTGACTTGTGCCGCTTTACTCAATAAGGTAGTTCATTTTAATTTAAATGTTTCTGGTATATAGCCACTTAAAGTTGTTCCTGAATGACTGCCGAGATCCTTCTGCAAAAACGCCACTGGCGCATAAAGGACTCATTTAGGGACGACGTGTAAACCTCAGTTATATGGAGTTGATTTACTAAAGGCAAATGGACTGTGCACTTTGTAAGTGTAGTTGTGTCAGAGCTTAGTATATGAGGGGAAGCTCTGCTGATGTTCATCATCCAATCGTGTGTAAGCAAAAATTCTTTTTTTTTTTTTCATTTATTTTATTTTCCTTGTATGCTATTGGGTTTACTTTGCAAAGTGAAGCTTCACCTCATTTACTAAGCTCTGGAGCAACTGCACTTACCAAGTGCCCAGTCTATTTGTGGATAGTAAATCAACCCTTATAATTACACATTGTTAATGTGCTGACCATAAACGGAGACCGTGGCCAATAAGCACATTCACACTGCGCATGACGGTACAAGCATATATCGTAAGGACAAGTTTTTACACAGTTGCCATTAGGATCCTACATAAAATCCTATTCTTCATGTACATGTCACTTAAAGGGGTTGTATATGTTTGTTATTTAAAAAAACAAAAAAGAAAAACATGTTATACTTACCTCCTCTGCGCAAGGGTTTTGCACAGAGCAGCCCCGATCCTCCTCCTCTGGGGTCCCTCAGCGGCATTCCCGGCTCCTCCTCTTCTCGAGTGCCCCCACGGAGAGCCGTATTCAATCGGGGTACTAGTGTGGACGCGCTCCCAAGTCCTGCTGCTGTGTCCATTGACACAGACAGCAGGACTCGGCCCCAGCTCCCGTGTTACTGGATTTGATTGACAGCAGCGGGAGCCATTGGCTTCTGCTGCCATCAGTCTATCCAATGGGGAACCGAGACAGCGGCTGGAGCTGGAACAATTGGGTTCAGGTAAATAAAAGGGGGGGGGGGGGGGCTGCTGCACTACAGAAGGTTTTTCACCTTAATGCATAGAATGCATTAAGGTGAAAAACCCTTAGGGTTTACAACCACTTTAAAGTGGTTGTAAACCCTTATATATACCCAGTGAGGTAACTGGCCTCAGGTGATACACAGAGATGAAGATTAAAGTTATTTTGTGATTAATCTTTTTTATCATTTTTATATTTTTTCACCTTTTGTATCACTTTTAGCGCTACACTTGTTTATATATATATATATATATATATATATATATATATATACATATATATATATATATATATATATATATATATATATATATATATATATATATATATATATATATATATATATATATATATATATATATATATATGGTTTATAGCAAAATTTCTATTTGTGGTGTTAGCTGCTTGCCCTATTTTGAGCAAGCGCATGGTCTTTTGGTTTTTCTGATACACAGAGATGAAACAACTCCTCTGCATAAGTTGTCCCTGTTTATCTATAGCCGTCTTTCCCACTACATCCATTCAAAGAGCAGAATTTACACAGGATCTCTCTGCTCTGAAATGAAGGGGGTGGAGAGCTCTAAGAAATGATTGGAGGGAGGGGACACGCCCCCCTTCAGAGCTGAGGCTGTCAATCAGCTGGAGATCCCTCCCCTGTCACCATTTTTCCTCTTGGTGTCAGGAAAACATGTCAGAAGTGATTCATGCTGATAGAAGAATGAGGCATCGGACAGAAATAACACTTAGTGCTCTGAATTGAAACAAGTACACACTATAGAGTATGGGTGCACAACCTGTGGCCCTCCAGCTGTTGCAAAACTACAAGTCCTATTAGGCATTGCAACCTGCTGATAGTTACAAGCATGACTCCCAAAGGCAGAGGCATGATGGGAGTTGTACTTCTGCAACTGCTGGAGGTCCACAGGTTGAGCACCCATGCTATAGAGCAGGGGTCTCAAACTGGCAGCCCTCCAGCTGTTGCCAAACTACAAGTCCCATGAGGCATTGCAAGGATGACAGCTACAAGCACGACTCCCACAGGCAGAGGCATGATGGGACTTGTAGTTTTGCAACAGCTGGGGGGCCGCCGGTTTGAGACCCCTGCTATAGAGGGATATTTTTTGTTCATATTTCATGTCCGGGGTTTACAACCACTTTAACTGTTGTAGAGAAAAGTGTGGTCACGGCACTGACTTTGGTATCTGGCAGGGCTCTGCAAATCCCAAGGCTGTCTGGACTGAATGACTAATCCTTTTGGCAGGTAAATCCGCTCCCATATATTTGTTTCAGCTGTGTAGTTAGGTGTTGGCTTGGAGTACAGCTTTAGGGTTCTTCAGAGGTCTTTTATCTGGTTGTGAAGCACATTTGTAGTATATGTAGATGGCAAGTCACACACAGCCTGGGTTTTATGTCCAAGTCACTTTTTGTAGTCCCAGTAAGCAGCAGAGTGGTTTAGCAGCGATCGCAGTGAGCGCGCTCCCTAGACAGTAGGGTTAATTTGTGGTGGTGACTCATAGCTGGATTAAAATACTGTTGTCAGCTGCTTCCCTTTCAGTTTTTAAACACAGCCCTGTCTGTGTGCTCTTGTTATTTTCTCCCTGGGTGTGGTAATTCTTTCAAACTGAAACTATCTCGGTTTCCTTTCCCCCTAAATGAAGCTAGATGGCTTTTTAAGGAATTTCTGTAAGCGTCAATATGTAATCCGGTCATACAGTGACACCACTAATCTCCATACCAGTATACAGATGCCAGCTGTGCTCCGGCCTGTTGCTGAGTGAGATCACAACGTCTCTATATACAGAGGACTTTTGGCTGCAATGATTCCAGCTCACATCGGAGACCTGACTCATTGCAGTTTGGGAGGACCTTTTTGTCTTTGTGAAAGAATTTGCAGAGTTTGCTGCTGTTAAATGACAGTGAAAGTGACGCCTTCCATTGCAAAAAGAATTTCTGGGGGTGAATTTCATTCTTTACTGTGTGATGGCTTTACAGAACTAAACACATTCAGACCATTTGGTAGGGGGGGGTGAAAGGTCTGCACGGGTGCCTCTTGGCCGTTATGACCAAACTTTTTTGGCAAAATTCAGTACGTGCATATGGCAGCCTGTCTGACAGAAGCGGTCCAAACGTCTGGCTTCTGTCAAAGGGTCATGACCGAAAAATATCTGTTGATCGGAATCCGATCAGTGCGCTGACCGGTGCGTTTTAGCGAGGGGGAGGGTGGCCCCCCTGTCAGAACACAATAGCTCAGCAGGGAGATTGCTGTCCTAACATGGGATAGTTGGCACAGCAAGTGCCTCTCAAGCCCGTGGGTTGAACAAAAAAAAACAAAACCGTGTGTATCTACCTTAAAGCGTTTGTTAAACCCCCCCCCCCCAAAAAAAATGGATCCTGCTCCATTGATATAACAAGCATGTTATATGACACAGTGCTTGTCCTATGTCATTTGGCCCCCTCAAACACCTAAAAAACCTGGCTGATCCTGACAGTTTCTCCCCACCCCTCTGTAAACTGACCACGGTGTATCATAGCTGCTGAGACCAGACACCGTGGTCAGTTTACGTGCCTCTGTCATCAGCAGCCTGCTATCTGCTCTCCTCTCTGCTCCTGTGTCCTCCTCCCCCCTCCCCTCTCTGTGTGTGTGAGCCGCCCTTCTTGCTGCTCTCATAACACTAACCCTGTATACACCATCAGCACTGCCTCCTATTGCAGTGTCCCCCTCTGTGAATAATATATAAATGTTGTAAATACCTCATTTAAGAGCCACTGTTGCGATCACATGACCAGCCAGCCTCTCCTCCTCCCCTCCAGATTGACATCAGCAGGGGAATCTTAGCTGCATCTCTCAGAGGACAAAAGGAGAAAGCGGGCCAGTCATGTGATCACAATCTTGGCAGTTAAATTAGGTATTTGCAACATTTATTTGTATAAATCACACACAGAGGGGATACTACAATAGGAGGCAGTGCTGATGGTGTATACAGGTTAGAGTGGCTTAACAACCACTTTAACGAAAATCTGTTACAGCAATCAGCCTCTACTTCAAAACATCCAGGAGTGTTGGATGACTGTGTCCCCCAATGTTGGTTCCATCCTCCGATCCCTACATTTCTTCAGGGCACAGTATTGGTTGGAGGATGGAACTACAGGTCGGAGAGGCTGGAGATACAGGCACCCAACACTACCATAAGTGACAAATGCTGAAGAATCTAAAGGAGGCTTTAGTGTCGTAATGGAACAAAGGCAAGAGACAAAGGCATTTAATATTAGCATAAGTGTTGAATGCTGAAGGTTCTGAAAGAGGCTGTAGTGCCAGATGAAATGAGGGCAAGAGCCACAGACACCTGACACCACCATGTGTTGAATGCTGATAGGCCTAAAGAAGGCTATAGTGCCAGAACAGAATAAAGGCATGGGACCCCCAGCACCCAACGCTACCATAAGTGTCTAATGCTGAATAGTTTGATGGGGAGGCTGTAGTGCCAGAATGGAATGAAAGCAGAAGACGCATGCACAAATACTACCATAAATGTCGAAAGCTGAAGTGTCCAAAAGGAGACTGTAGTGCCAGAAATAATGAACACATGAGATATAGGCTGCTGGAGAGGCAAGTATAACACCTCTTCTATTGCAAGTCACTATCCTTTTGTTTTATTTCGAGCAGCTCACAGCGTTGCTCTAGGACCATAGGACAGTGGTCTCCAAGCTGCGGGCAAGATGCAGTCCTCTACTTGTTTTTATCCAGCCCTTGGGGCACTATTTTCATCCACTGATACCCAACAATAGGAGATAATTCCCCCCACTGGCACCAAATATATGGCACAATTCCTCCCAATGGCACTAAAGAAGGGGCACAATTATATCCAATGATAGGACACAAGTCTATCCAATGACACCAACAATGGGGTCCAATGACAATAATGATAGGGTTCAATTCCTCCCAATGACACCAACAATGGGGCACAATTCGGATGAGGTACTATTCCTCCCACTGACACCAAAGATTGGGCATTGTTTATTCCCACTGATGTTTAGACCTTTTCTACTCCCAATGGCCACAGTCCCGACCCCCTTTTTAAATCTCAAGGACTGTAAATGGGCCATTTGTTTAGATCGTTTGGAGACCCCTGCTGTCGGACAGAATGCTCACTGTGGTTTCTCTCAACAAAGGTATGCTCTAAGGGGGGGGCTGGGTTTAAAGCTTAAGTAGATTTAGTAAGACAGTTAATGCAGATAAATCTGCATGCTGTCTTTTTAGGCAGTGCAGATAAGAAGCTAAACACAGAACTGAAATTTGTTGACTGAATTGCCCACCAAAAGATTTGTGATTCCAATGACCCACTCTTTGGATAGTATACCTCATAGCCAGCCAGTTGGTGACACCATGTTTACGGCTCTCTGTGTCACTGGCCTGCTTATCAATGAATGAGCAAGTATCCCACTGGTGATTCATAGTCCGATGACAGGGAATCCTTTGACAGGAAAACAGTTTCTTTTTATGTATTTAGTGGTTTGCCTGGAGTTGTCCTTTAAAGAAAACATGTATATATATTAATGCCTTGCTGAATTGCTAGCCATCCAATTTCAGATTTCTCTTGTTGTGATACATTCTTCCATCCATGCTGAACAGTGTGAATGACTGGAGGAATCTCCTCTGCCTGCAAGAGTATTCTGTACTCATGTCTGTTTACCCATAATAACTTGATAAAAAATAATGTTCTTTATCAAGGAACATACATTCTACATTAACAATTGTGCTACCAAAATTAGTGTATGCTGTAAATTGAATCCAGCAATGTTCTTGATTCTCCTTGCCAAAGGCTGCCATTTTGCTGAAGCCCAGAACCCCTGAACAGCAGTAAATCTTTAGGCTGTTAGACGATCAGTCTCTAGTGGTTTTGATTTTCCACACAATGCCAAAAAATTAAAATTGTCAAAAATGGAAAGCAACTGAGCCTGTGCTGAGCAGGGTGAGACAGTTTAATGTTTTTTGTGCCGGCAAAAGGGGGTAGCCTGAATTGATCTAGCAGAACGTAATTTTTTGACTTAAAGCGGGGGTCCACCTAAACTGCAAAAAAAAAAACTATTAAAAGCCAGCAGCTACAAATACTGCAGCTGCTGACTTTTAATAAATGGCCACTTACCTGTCCAGGGTCCAGCGATGTCGGCAGGTGACGCCGAGAACCCGCTCGGTTCTCGGCAGCTGCCGCCGCCATAATAGGTGAGGGAATCAGGAAGTGAAGCGTTGCGGCTTCACTTCCCGGGTTCCCTACTGCACATGCGCGAGTCGCGCTGCGCATCGTAACTGGTCCCCGCTATCTCCTGGGAGCTGTGTGTTTCCCAGGAGACAGCGCGGAGGGACAGGGGAGTCTATGCCGGAAGTGGGTGCAAATACCTGTCTTAGACAGGTATCTGCACCCCCTTCCCCCTGAAAGGTGCCAAATGTGACACCTGAGGGGGGGAGGGTTCCGAAAAGCAGAAATTCCATTTTTGTGTGGAACTCCGCTTTAAAGTGAGCTCCACCCAAAAGGGAAAGCTCCTCTTGTCTGCCTCCTCCCCCTCTCCACTGTCACATTTGGCACCTTTTGGGGGGGATCCGGTACCTGGTTTTGACAGGTACCCACTCCTTTCTGAGCTTGCCATGTCAAACTCCGCCAGAATTTCGGCCTCCCCTCCTTCTTCCCCCGCAGCCGGCCCATTCACAGAGCGCAGTGCCGTTCACGCATGCACAATAGGGAACCGGCTGTGAAGCCGCAAAGCAAAAGCCGCAAAGCTTCACTGCCGGTCTTTCCTTAGTGGAGATGGCTGCGACAGTACACGATAGCCAATTGAAAAATTGGGTGAAGACAGCTGGATTAGTGTCCTAATATTCAAAGTCAGCAGCTACGGTATGTGTAGATGCTGGCTTGTAATTTTTTCGGCAGGAGCCTGGAGCTCCTCTAACTTCCAGTTTAAATACCTAAACAGCGACTGCAACTGATTGAATGCAGTCACTGTTTGGCCATTATGTTTCAACCCGGCTCAGTATTTGAATCAGTTTTTGCCAAGCCGGGTGGGGCCATACCTACAGCTCAAATGTCATCCAACTCGGCAGGGATTGGTCTAAATTTGTGCTATGTATGGCTTTAAAATGTTTTACTTATTTTTTTTTTTGGCTGTCTTGCTGATCTAATGCTTCGGCTTCCCATAGTTAGGATGAAAATTGTGCCCATGAACTTTATATAAAACAATTCAGTGGACATTTTTGTACAGACCAAAGAATGAGCAAAATAGGTATTCAGAAGAGTAGACAAAAATAATCAAACATTTTAAATTGTTCTTGTAGTCGATCTTTTGTTGAAATGTTTTTCAGAGGTAAAATAACCCTTCAATGTAGTTCTAGGAACATATCTGATTTGCTGTGACCTTGTCTGCATGTTAGTGGCCATAGGACGGGACAGGGGAGAGACCCTCCAGCTCATACCTTGGTGAAGGAACTTCTATCTATGAACATTACACATTTCCCTTTTATTATAAGCACATTTCTGTTTCTTCACTGACAGCACTTTTGCACCATGGCTGCATTGAGTAATTTGTGTGCTACAGTTATAGAGGCATAAGAAGCTGGAAAGAATTTCTGTATTTCTAACAAGATAAAAATAGCTGCAATTTATGTTTCCATGGATTTTAGGCTTAATTACCAAATGAAAAGCGAGTGTGTGTGTGTGTGTGGTGCTCATGGGAACAGAGTGTTCATTCTGGCAGCAGGCTGAGTGAAGAGGGGTAGGCAGCAGCTTAGGTGACACCATTCATTCTCGTTACTTAGTCTAGCATGTGTCCTTTATTGGTTTCCTTACTAAACATTGTGCTTATAGATTGTCTATGGATGATCCGGGGGCAACGTAGTCCATTGGTCATCTGAGTTCCTTGTTTAAAAAAAAAAAAAAACCTGGAGTCTTATAAATGTTTTTATATGATTAGCTGAAGAGGAACTTAAGACCCCCCTCGTGCTTTTGTTCCCTTTTCACCTTTTTCACTGGGTTATCAACAGAAACAGTTACATAGTTGGTAAGGTTGAATAAAGACACCAGTCCATCCAGTTCAACCATGTCAATACCAATTTCCATATCCCTTTATATTGCGTTCGCTAAGATGCCCATCTAAGAGTTTTTTTTTTTTTTTTTTAATTATCTGGTGTCTCAGCTGAAGCTTTATCACCAATCCTTGTTTCCACAACAACCCAAAATTTTCAAAATCCAATTGTCACAGGGACAAAAAGGTGAAATCTTCTGAACAGAGGCACAGACAGCAAAACACATGTTACAAGGGTGTTAACCCTTCTCTATGCTATCCAAAAAACTTAAAAAAAAACATTTTTTTAGTTGGAACTACACTTAAAAAAAAAAAAATGTACCTGTTCGGACTTACAAACAAATTCGGCTTAAGAACAAACTTACAGACCCGATGTTGTTTGTAACCCAGGGACCGCCTGTAGTTGTTTCTCATAGTTGAGATCCTCCAGCCCTCTTTTATTAGCTTTGTTGCTCTTCTCTGGGCTCTCTCCGGGTCCAGCACATCCCTCCTGAGGAATGGAGACCAGAACTGGACGGTCATATTTAAAGTGGATGTAAACCCTAAGGGCCCTTTCACACTGAGGCGGGGGCGGCGTCGGCGGTAAAACGCCGCCATTATTAGCGGCGTTTTACCGGCGGTATATGGCCGCTACCGGGGCGGTTTTACCCCCGCTGGCGGCCGAGAAAGGGTTAAATACCACTGCAAAGCGCCTCTGCAGAGGCGCTTTGCCGGCGGTATAGCCGTGCCGTCCCATTGATTTCAATGGGCAGGAGCGGTAAAGGAGCGGTATACACTCCGCTCCTTCACCGCTCCGAAGATGCTGCTAGCAGGACTTTTTTCCTCTCCTGCTAGCGTACCGCTCCAGTGTGAAAGCCCTCGGGGCTTTCACACTGGAATTAAGGCAGCGGCACTTTCGGGTCGGTTTACAGGCGCTATTATTAGTGCAATAGCGCCTGCAAACAGCCCCAGTGTGAAAGGGCCCTTATATATACCCAGTGAAGTGAACAGCCTCAGATGATGCACAGAGATGAAACAAATCTCCCTTCATATGTTTTACATGTATATCTGCTGTCTTCAGCTTTATATACTCTTTAGAAAGTGCACATCGTGTCAGAGATTTTCTCAAAAAATGGCCTGGGCATGAAGGGGGGTAAATCTTCTGGAGGTTGAGTGAGTATCCCAGGATGCTGCAGGAAACTGAGGGCATCTTTCCTGCCCAGGCGGGAATCCCAGCATTGTATGGAATTTGTGATTCTGAATGGCATTCTAATGCACCATTCTCACACACACACACCTGTATAGCAGCACATCACAATGAATGATAATGCACTAATGTGCATTGGGGTGTTCTACATTGTTACAAAAAACACACACACAAACGCATCGTTTTTTGTAAGTTCGGGTGCGTTGGCATGCTTATTTATTTAAATGGGCTACCTAAACACAACACATCGGAGTGGACAGCTGTGAGTCCAGCCTCAGTGCTACATTTAACAGACCGAAAGGTGGTGAATTAGAGAAGTTCATTGACGGGGTTTACAATACACTTTACCTTGTGACTGTCCCTTGTGGTGTAATAGTTGGTGCTTCGTTAACAGTGTCCTTCCTTTTTCTCTGATAGTTGAATTGGAACACAAAAAGATCGCTGTCCAGTGAGGCTTATCAAGCTGTGTTTGGGCACCGTTTTTTTTTTTTTTTTAATTATTTCCACATTACATTTTTGTATTTAATGAATTCCATGAATTGCATTTTACTGTCCTGGTCTCTTTAATGGTGGACCATTTATAGGCAATGTTTAAATCCTTGGTGTCCAACCTGCAGCCTGGGAGAATTAGTATGGGCACATATGGCCCTTTGGCACTTATAGTATGATCCATAAAGCCCCTGCAAATGGATTTGGACTGTTTTTCTTGACTAGGTTCTTACCCAGGCCAGTGCAATAAAAAATGACTTGGTATATTTCTTTCATACTATGTTATTTACATGCAGCCTTTACTGTTTTATGTTTTTTTTGTGTGATATTCTGTAAAGGATCTTGCTAAGAGAAATAACAGATGTGCCACAGTGATTTTAAAGAGGCTGTTAGGAGCACAAATATGGATAGACTGATTCATGAGGGGCTTTAAAAGCAGTGATCTCTAGCAGTCTTATGTGATGTGTCCTGAGTCTGTCTTCTGAAGCAAGTCCACAGTCTCTGATCATCTCCTTCTGCATGTCCGCAGTCTCTAACCATCTCCTGTATTATGTCCGCAGTCTCTGACCATCTCCTGTATTATGTCCGCAGTCTCTGACCATCTCCTGTTGCATGTCCGCAGTCTCTGACCATCTCCTGTTGCATGTCCGCAGTCTCTGACCATCTCCTGTATTATGTCCGCAGTCTCTGACCATCTCCTGTTGCATGTCCGCAGTCTCTGACCGTCTCCTGTTGCATGTCCGCAGTCTCTGACCATCTCCTGTTGCATGTCCGCAGTCTCTGACAGTCTTCTGTTGCATGTCCGCAGTCTCTGACCGTCTCCTGTTGCATGTCCGCAGTCTCTGACCGTCTCCTGTTGCATGTCCGCAGTCTCTGACCGTCTCCTGTTGCATGTCCGCAGTCTCTGACCGTCTCCTGTTGCATGTCCGCAGTCTCTGACCGTCTCCTGTTGCATGTCCGCAGTCTCTGACCGTCTCCTGTTGCATGTCCGCAGTCTCTGACCGTCTCCTGTTGCATGTCCGCAGTCTCTGACCGTCTCCTGTTGCATGTCCGCAGTCTCTGACCGTCTCCTGTTGCATGTCCGCAGTCTCTGACCGTCTCCTGTTGCATGTCCGCAGTCTCTGACCGTCTCCTGTTGCATGTCCGCAGTCTCTGACCGTCTCCTGTTGCATGTCCGCAGTCTCTGACCGTCTCCTGTTGCATGTCCGCAGTCTCTGACCGTCTCCTGTTGCATGTCCGCAGTCTCTGACCGTCTCCTGTTGCATGTCCGCAGTCTCTGACCGTCTCCTGTTGCATGTCTGCAGTCTCTGACTATCTCCTGTTGCACGTCTGTAGTCTCTTGATGGCCCTCTGGTGATGTCAGAGGCCGCACTTGAGGATCCCTGTACCAAGAAAGTTGATCACCACTAGTATAAAATCTATGGAATGATCTCACAGTGGATTTTACAATGGATGGGTTGCATGTAAACTCTGAGTGGCTTGTAGGCCTTGAGACCTGACTCCTAAACGGAAGCTGTGCCACTAGCCATGGTGAATGTCAGGAAATGCTTTTGTCTGTGTCTCGCCATTGTTTTGATATCCGTGTATGGTGTAATGAGGTATTTTAGTATATACTCTCATATGCCTTGTATTGAAATCCAGTACTATCTCAATGTATATTTTTGACGTATGACTAAAAGTAACCATAAGTACTTTGTATTTCCTTTTTCTGTGTTCTAGAAACAGTGATTGCACTGTGGGCAGCTCCTCTTTTTGGAATGGGGTCAGATGAGGTGAAAGAACAGTTTTTTTGGTAGTTGGGCCTTTTCAGCTTTAGCTGTTTATAAGCTTAAAGAGGTTGTAGACCCTGGGGGAAAAAAAACCTGTAAACATTGGATACTAGCTCATTATGAAATACTTACCATAGACTGAAGCCCTCCAGTGGCGCCCGCGCACCGCTTAGATGGCTGACATCTTCTCCGGTGTCTCTTCTGGGTTCGCAGGCTCCGGCGCTGTCATTGGCCGGAGCCACAAAGACGTCACTCCAGCACATGCACACGGAAGCTGCTGTTTACGGCCCTGAAGGTCCAGCACAGTAAACCGGACCTTCAGAGCGCATGCACCGATGACGTCATCGGCTGCATCTTCTAAACTGTGCAGGTTTAGGAAATATTCACCATACCTACAGGTAAACCTTATAGGCTTCCATGTAGGTACAATTAAATAATAAGACTTCCACTTTAACACTTTGTAGACTTGTCTTGTCTAGCACTGCCAGTACAGACCAGACAGATTTGAATTGGTCAGCATTGTCACAATGAAGGACCTTTTATTTTGTAAAGCTGAGAAAACTGTTGTTGCTATATGAATCCTGTATAATATTAATAAAACAAAAGGGTAGTGAAGGGTCATGGGACATATAGTCTCTTTTAGGGCAGTTGTGTCACTTTTTGACGAGTATTAGAGTGCACCCTACAGACTGGAAGTTCGGGGAAGTGGCACTAGGGGGATAAGGAGGATGCAGCTTGCCAGGTATGGCACTGGAGGCAGGTTAAAAAAATATATATAGTGTATGTTTGCAGGCTGGCTCTAAATACTTTAAAGTTAAAGGGTAACTGCACTTTCATGGGGGAAAAAAAATAGCAAATAAAGAAAAAATAATATGGCGCATATAATCACTAATCATATTGTGATTGAATGTTATTAAAAATTACCCTTGCTTTTCAACCTGCAGCTCTGTCATTTTCTGAGAATGCAATGCAATATGGCTACCTGGAGATGTACTGACCACTCCCCAGAAACATCATTTCCTGCTTGTGTGATTGGCTCAAAAATTTTCCCAGAAATCTGCACTAAGATGCAAGTCAGATTTCAGGCATCCCCTGCAACAAAAATGTCATTTTTGGAGAGATAATTTCAATAGGAACCTGGCTAAAGGGATGCAGGCCCAGCAGATTTCCCCATTAGTGTTCTGTAGCTCCACACATGACAGTTAATTATAAAACCACTCTCATTCAACCCACTCAGTACAAAGGCACAAACAAACGCACAGGGATTTCTTCAGAATAACAAAATCTGCATCAAAGTTTGTTATACTCCTTGCAATGTACATAGATCACCCAGAGGGGAATTTTTTTTTTGTTTGAAGCGTTTAATACTATTTTAAATCTATTTTCTTTAATTTTTTTAAAAAATTTTTATTATTGCAAAGCTTCTCGGATACAGCAAGTGAAGTCTATTTTCTTTAATTGAACTACGTGATTGGACATTTATAAGTAGTACATGTCATTCTCATCTGAGTCTCAGTTGTGTGACCTACCAGTTGTTGCTGTTGTATACATGCACCTGTTCCCATCAATAAATCTGCACACATACATCTGCTGGGGACACTGATAATGGGGACATCTATGCTGGGGACACTGATAATGGAGAAATCTATGCTGGGGACACTGATAATGGGGACATCTATGCTGGGGACACTGATAATGGGGACATCTATGCTGGGGACATCTATGCTGGGGACACTAATGATGGGGCCATGGATAATGGGCACATCTATGCTGAGGACAATGATAATGGGGACATCTATGCTGGGGACACTGATAATGGGGACATCTATGCTGAAGACACTGATAATGGGGACATCTATGCTGGAGACACTGATAATGGGGAAATCTATGCTGGGGACATCTATGCTGGGGACACTAATGATGGGGCCATGGATAATGGGCACATCTATAATGGGGACATCTATGCTGGGGACACTGATAATGGGGACATCTATGCTGGAGACACTGATAATGGGGACATCTATGCTGGAGACACTGATAATGGGGAAATCTATGCTGGGGACATCTATGCTGGGGACACTAATGATGGGGCCATGGATAATGGGCACATCTATGCTGGGGACAATGATAATGGGGACATCTATGCTGGGGACACTGATAATGGGGACATCTATGCTGGGGACACTGATAATGGGGACATCTATGCTGGAGACACTGATAATGGGGACATCTATGCTGGAGACACTGATAATGGGGAAATCTATGCTGGGGACATCTATGCTGGGGACACTGATGATGGGGCCACGGATAATGGGCACATCTATGCTGGGGACACTGATAATGGGGACATCTATGCTGAGGACACTGATAATGGGGAAATCTATGCTGGGGACACTGATAATGGGGAAATCTATGCTGGGGACACTGATAATGGGGAAATCTATGCTGGGGACACTGATAATGGGGACATCTGTGCTGGGGACACTGATAATGGGGACAACTCTGCTGGGGACACTGATGAAGGGGAAAACTCTACTGGGGACACTGATAATGGGGAATTCTATGCTGGGGACACTGATAATGGGGATATCTATGCTGGGGACACTGATAATGGGAACATCTATGCCGGGGACACTGGTAATGGGGACAACTCTGCTGGGGACACTGATGAAGGGGAAAACTCTACTGGGGATACTGTAAATGGGGAAAACTCTGCTGAGGACACTGCTAATGGGGACACACATATGGGGGACATTGATATTGGGGAGACTCTGATGGGGACACAAACGTGCAGAAGTTTTCGCCCCCCAAATACTTGTAAAATCTACAATGTAGCCCTCGTGTTGAAAAGTTTGGAGACCCCTGGACTAGAGGATTTCTGTTTGATGACCTATATGTGACAGTTCAGTAGGCTGTGCTTCCTGGCATCGGGCAGCAGCCTGGCACACGGTCCTTTTACTGTACTCTGACAGTAACTAAATCTGATTACAAAGCACTTTCTACACTCCCAGGACATCGTCCTTGGATAGCTTTATCCAGCAGCTGCGTTTAACCCTCATGTTAGGGCTCTGCATGATTCAAAGCAAATCTGGGAGTGATTGTAAACTGAACAGCGTCTCCACCTAAGAACAGAAATGTAGCAGATGGGCATTTTACATGGAACAATAGCTATGCACAAAGGTGGACAGCTAGTGCAGCATGCAGTATCCACCATCAATATAGGAGCATGGAGATGCTTACAAAAGACTACTGCACTGTACTGTATTTTCTGATATTGATTATTTTGAGTTACTATTGTAAAGTTAATGTAAAGTTTTTGGCTTGTTTTTTTCTGTCATTAGACAGATGAATACAGAATTTCCAGAAGGAGATCATCAGTGTGTATTCCTTTTTAAATCCACATAAAGTGATACTAAAGACACACATTGTCCCTTCTATTTCTGTATGGGGATGATGGCACTGTAATTATTTTAGTTAAAAAAAAAAAAAAAAAAATCAAAGTACCTTTTTCCTAATCGATATGCAGTCACATGACCCAGATCTCTCCCAGCCTGTCTGCAGGGAAACATAAGCAGGAGGAGCTTCTGGTCCTCTGCTGCTGGTCACATGTTAAAAAAAAAAAAAAAAAGCCTTTGGAATACAGAGTAAAAAGAAATAATATCAATAAACTAAATGTATAAAAAACCGTGCATTAAAAATGATCAATCAAATATTAAATTGTGAAATAGTCCTTGTGATTAAATGTCCGACACCAAATAAGGTGAACAAAAATTAAATGGTGAAAAACATTTTCTGAAAATGTTGTTTTCAATAATCAATAGCTGATGGTAGAAGTTCAGGTAACACACTTCCTGTTACTTGAAATGCTTACCAAATAGCAAGCCAAATAAAACAGGTGGCTATGAACCCAGCCTGGGCCTTTGGGGAACCTTTCCGGAGACGTCCTGGACAAATTTCACTCACAGACCGAATCGGATGGGTTCCCCATTGAGAACGTCAGCCTATGACGAAACGCGTCTGGGGGGGACGTGCTGACGTCACCACGCTGCCTTACTGAGGACGGGAGCTTGTTTGTATGCCGGCCGGCGTTGCGTTTTTATCTTGCTACACTGTGTTATTCTTTTATATAATAGTTTTTATGTATTGCACTATTGCCATCAATTTACCATATGTGCACTGCGGAGCCCGAGTTATGGATGGCCTAATGGATCCCCGCAGTTTCAGTTCGCCTTGTAATTGTCTCAGTGCGTTCTGCAGGGTGAACTCACTTCCTCAGGAGGACTTTAAGGGGAAAATGAAGATGTTGATGAAGGGGACTTTGTAAGCCCAGTGTGTAAAACAAACCTAGTATGCCCATTATACAAAAATTGATGGTTGCACTTCTTGTAACAGTATATATAATGTGTATTGTATGTATGAAGGACATTTGCTCATGTTTATGAATATTATTCTCGATCATTTTCCTTAGAAGACCTCCTGAGGAAGTGGGTGTAGCCTGTGAAACATGTTGAGGCATTAATGTATCGCATTATATTACATGCGACACTGACAAGTTATAGGGGAGTCCTCTATATGGAATCTGGATTTTATCCCTGTATTTTTTACAGTGATGCACATTTGTTTTCTATTTTAACTTTATGTGAATAAAGGTTGACAAATATTTTAATTGTTTTTGTCTTTTACACACCTAAAAAGTCAAGTGCTCTACCTTTGGGATTCTTTCCACTGATTAGGATGCAGTGCTGTGTAACTGCGATTCTCTCTACATATTCTCATGGCTCCTTTGTTCACTTGTGAGAAGACTCCTAAAATCCAGATGTAGCGTCTGCAGTGTATTGTGCAGATCAGAGAGGAGCGACTCTTCGCGGCTGTGTGGGAGTCAGGCGATAGGCATGCAAGTTTCGGAATATAAACCTTGCTATTGTTTCTAGTTCCTCTGGAATGTGCCTGAAACTCAGGTTAATAATTAAAGGGAAATAAGCCGCCTCTAGAGAATAGGCCGCAGATGCAGCAAAGCATTTCAAGACTCTATTAACATCACTGAGCATTGTGAAAGCAATCCGTTTACTGGAATTCACTAAGATCTATGGCTTTCATTAAGATCTCTAGAAGTAATGATGGTAGATAGTTGACCCTGTCGGTATAAACACCGGAATTGAGTTGTCTGAGAATTAGAGAACTGGGAACTGAGGCAGTCATAAGATTTACTGCTTATTATACAATGTACAGAATACAGACCTACAGCCGAGCAGTCTGATTACCAGTGATATTACAGGCGAGATATGGGGGACCGTGTGTTTAAACCATGTTCTCCAAAAAGAATCCAAACCCATCTACTACTTACGGGCCCTGTAATCTTTTGTTCACGTCAGGTGCAGTCGGACTGCATTGGGCAGCTATTCCAGTGCAGTCCCACCGCAAGACGAAGCAAAATACCTGGTCTCCTACCTGGCCGGGTCACACCACGTCGTTACTGGGGTGTGTACTGAAAAATACTATGGCATGCAGTACTTAATCCGTCTTGCAGCTTGCTGCAGCTGGTAGGATGTGGTTGTAAAGGCTCAAGGTTTTTTTTTCCTTCATGCATGCATTCTATGCATGAAAGTAAAAAAACCTGTGTGCATTCCCCCAGCCCTTCTCCCCCAATACTTACTTGAGCCCCATCTCGATCCAGCAAAAGACACGAGAGCAGCACCATTCACAGGTCTCTTCCTCCTCAGGGGCTGAGACAGCAGTAGTAGCTATTGGCTCCTGCCACTGTCAATCACAGCCAGTGAGCCAATGAGTGGAGAGCGTGGGTGGGGCCGAGCCACTTTGCGTGTGTAAATGGACACAGAGGGAGTAAACTGCTTGCTTTGGGGGCAGGAGGGTGGGGCCAGAAGTGCTGGTGGGGGACCCAATGAGAGGAGGATGGGAGCTGCTCTGTGCAAAACCATTACACAGAGCAGTTAAGTAGAACGTTTGTTGCTTTAAAAAAATGAAAAAAAAATCTGTCTTTTTAATATCACTAACTCAATTAAGTTTTTTTTTTTTTTTTTTTTTAAAGCTGCAATTGGTGCATCAGTGCCACTGTCCTCCTACAGCCGCTACGTTCGTTCCTTACTGTGTTTTTCTTCCTCTTACTAATGTCCGCCGGGAGACGCGTTCCCGAACCTCTTCTTTTCCCCTTCATTTCATTTAGAATGCAGTGCATGTTAGTTGCGCTCATGTGCACTGTTCTATGCACACTGCAAATCCCACAGCCCAGGGTCCATCTTGGTAGCGATCACAAGAGGGTGGCCATACCTCCCAACAATTTGAGATGGAAATGAGAGACACCTGCTAGCAAACGTATGTAGGCATAGGACACGCCTCCTGCCACACCCCCTTAAAGGAGAATTAACCAAAAAAAAGGTTAATTAAATCCACAACGGCTTTTTTTTTTTACCACTTCTATTCCTTTATATTGGCTTTTAAAATTTACAAATGCAGCAATTTAGAAATTGGATAAATGGTTTAGCACTGAGAAACACTTTTTGAAAGAAAAAAAGTGCATTTTATATACAACTATATAGGGTTGCAACGGATCGTCACTGATCCGTGATCCGTTCGGGTCAACCTCCGCGGATTAGCACACCCGCGGAGCGCTCGGCGGCCTCGGCCATAGGAAAGGCCACGGCTTCGGCCTAGTTCCGGAGCGGCGGCCATCTTGGTACGCCCGGCGGCGGCCGCTGTATCGTCGGGAAGTGACGTTTTGTCGTCGCCATCTTGCTACACCCCACACTCCCTTGCACAGTACTGTAATGATAGAGTTAGAAGGGGGCAAGCGGACATCTTGTTACACCCACCAGAGTTTTAGATTTTAAAGCTATTTTCCACACAAAACGGAGCTTATATGCATAAATACAGAATTTGCTAATGTGACAGAACACCTCTGATTTTCACATTTAATGTTAAATGTGAAAATCAGAGGTGTTCTGTCACATTAGCAACCATGTAAGGTCAGCAGGTTTGCTGCTGCTTTTAAAATGTAACATCTAAACAGTCCGTCCGATCTACAAATACTGTATTTATGCATATAAGCTCCGTTTTGTGAGGAAAATAGCTTTTAAATCTAAAACTCCGGTGGGTGTAACAAGATTTGTCTTTTTTTTTTTTTTTCGTTTTTTTTTTGCTGATCCGAAAATGATCCGATCCGTGACTCTGATCCGAGGATCAATCCGATCCGTGAGTTTTTTGATCCGTTGCACCCCTACAACTATATAGATCAGATCAAAATGAGGGACAAAAGAGGAGGAAAGAGGGACATTGCTCCAAATCCGGGACATTTGGGAGCTATGAGGGTGGCTACGTTCCTACATACAGCGGGACCATGGAGAATAAACGTAGACACCCTCTAACAGGAAGGTGCATTGCGTCAGCAAAAAAAAAAAAGTAATTTGGAGGAGGCTGAGTGCAATAGAAAGAACTTTTAAGTTCACCCATATTTAGGGTGTAACATTCTCCGGCTCCTGTACCCCCCCCCCCCCCACCCCCAATCACCCTTCCTTCACTTTTTTTTTTTTTTTATAAAGATTGATTGCAATGAGAATCGTGCTTTGTACCTTATTACAGGCAGAATACTCCCCACCATTTATAGTGCAGGGTATGTACCGGAGTTTGTAATGAATTTTCCCATACACCTAATAAGATAATATAGTTCACACTTTGCTAGGCTTCTGTAATTATTCCTTTTGTCAGCAGAACAATTCACCGATTCTTTGTAGAATAATGAGTTCCTAAAACATTTTCTTTTCCTATTTTAGTTGAAATTAATACAATTAAGAATGTTTTCCACCTACTGCTTGACTGTTCTCTGGAAGAATTTCTTAAATGGTGTAGCTTTGTACAATCCAATGGAAGCCAAAATGGAGAACATTCAAACTCCATGCAGATGGTGTCTGTTGGGGGGGGGGGGTTAACCTGGGGGGTCCCAGTGCTGCCAAGTCACATGACTGTTTACTAAGTCACTCTGTTGTTTGTCAGTTGCTAATCACATTTTTAACACGTGTCACTTCTTTTTTTTTTCTTAGATTGAATTGATGACTTCACTTAAACCTGTATTTACGTCTGTCCTGAGAGAACGTCAAGGGTATGTGAAGAATTCCGGCATGAACTGTACAAGTGTATGTCTAATCTTTATTTAAACTTCAGGGATGGGCCAGTACTGTGCGGTGTCCATTGACTTCAGACATTCTTGTACAAAGTGCTACAACGCATCCTTTGAAGAGTTCTGCATAGTCTCTATTCTGAGACATTGCTGTTTATGTGTCCAGGCAACCATTGGATGTGTTCTCCACAGTAAATGTCATAATCTGTTCGAGTCGAGGAGATTATTCTTGCTTTGCTTTTAAACTTCTGAGTTTAGGTCAGTGGTGCGGTGACTAGGGAAGCAAATGATTCCCCGTTTTTACCCATTTGAGTAAGAACCTGTAATACACCGACATTACCAGGCCATTTTTCAGTTCTCAGCACTGTGATCGTTTGGCTAACAAGTACTTCGTCGTACAACACTGTATTCAAATACATTTTATTTCATTTTTTTTTTTTTTTACTTTTTTTTTTTTTATTTGAAAAAAAAAAAAGACGAAACATTTTTGAAGGTAAACATATATCCCTTACTTTTTATTATAAAACACATCACAGAAAAATGCCAGGACAGTAAGACAATGCCCAAAATGACCCTCTTGGAAAGTAATCACCCTGAGGTAATCTTATTTTTTACCACGATTTTTGGAAATGAAGAAACATGCTGGTATTGGAGGAGCTAAAACATGGAGCCTGGTAATGGTGGTCTAGATGTAATTTACAGGTCATACACAGAGAGAGGAGAAGGTGAATAGGGTAATGTAAAGGTCATACAGGATGTTGGAGATGTACAGAATAGGGCCGGTCACACTGGGAATGCAGGAATTTTCACAGTCCAGTCATTTGAATGGGGCTGCAAGCCGCCTTGGAGCATTGAAAAATTAGCAAGTGCTACTTTATCAAAATGTACTGCACTGAACTGCATGACCCCGTGGAACTATGCAATTCGGTGCCCACCAAAGCACTGCGTTTGGGGTGCCATTAACAATACATTGGCATCTGCATGCAGATCGCGAGGGCAGTGCAATCGCCTGCAGTGCGGGAAACGCACATGGAACGCGCTTTTCCCACAGCGCGTTTTGGTGTGAACCAGCCCTAAGGGAGGAGAGGGAGATAATATAAAGGTCACGTAGAAACATGATGGAGAGGGTGTACAAAAAAAATTTCCACAATCAATTACAACCCTTCACCATGATTCTGCTCCTGCTAATTCCTTCATTCACTAATCCTCATTTCCTACCCTTCCTCTGTTGTGTGAGGAAGGGGAGGGCTCTCAAATTTAAATTCTAAAGTGTTTACATTTGTTGTAATTGACTATCACAGTGATCACAAGGTACAGAGATGCTCAAACTGCCTCTGTACCAGGGTGGATTTGATTTAAATTACGATTGAAGTCTCTAGTAAAAAGACTTGATTTAAATTAACTCGATTAAAATCATAATTTTTAAAGAGCAACTGTCACCTCAGTTCTGCAGCGGCTCCTCCTCTGACCTGCTGTTGACTCACCAACAGTCCCATTCACTTTAATGGGACGGCAGGTGATGTGACAGTGACACAACAAGGAGAGGGATGTGGTGGCGTCAACCCAGGCACTGCCATAATGGATCTGAAATCACAGGTGCTCTTTAAATGTAAGGACTTATTCTTGCTGGTAGTTAGAATCTTTATTATTTGCAAGAAAAATAAACGTTTCCTGTTTAGAATAATAAGCTGTCAGGTTAGAAAAACAGCAATATCAGAACCGATTCAATCATACAGTTTGTAGTGTACTTAGATTTGCAAAACAATGGGATAAAGGAATATTCCTGAACTTTGTTTTATCTCATGGTTACTGTGACATTGTGTGAATGCATCAATGCCGTGCATGTTATCTCAGCTTGCAGAGCTTGGATTCATTGAACGAGTTTACCAAAAAGCTAAATATTGCAGAATTGCAGAATATTGCTGCATAACTAAGCTCCATTTCATGCTGAATAAACTCAATTTTTAATGTATCTTAAATAGAAAACTATCTTTAGATAGATTTTTACTCCAAAAGCATTTTATTCAAATAAATTTGATAAAAATCAAACTTTATTTTAAAGCAAAGAAATCTGATTTTGTTTTATTTTTTAAATCATTGGTTTATATCCACCCTGCTCTGTACATTGTGTGTCTGTGATCGAAGTTGTCTAAATACGGCTCAATTCACAATCCTTCCAAGCATGCCGGCCAGTCTTGTGCCGTTCATAAACCCCACTCTACAAATACTTCTCCACCATTCCATCATTTTAAAATGTATGTGGTAGTGAAGTGGCTAAATGTATGTAAAACCAATGTTGATTTCTTAGTATGTTTGGCATCATACTTCACTGTCTACAATTCTGGTAAGCAAATATTTTTTTGTGAATCTGTTATTTGTTTACCTTGAGATCCTGCCAGAAACCGAGCACAAAATGTTCTCATTATCTTTTACAATGGATGAACTGTCAGGGCTGTTCCTAATCTGATGTGAATGCCGGTTTTCAGTAAGGCTGTGTCATCTTTCTGAGATCTCTACTATGATGGTGAAGTTTAATCTGATTATCATAGCACAGATTCACTTTAAATACTACACGTGTCTGTCCATGATCCCTGCGTGTAAGTTTAGATTGCTCAAGTGATTGCTATGGCTTGTGTTGGCAAAATAAACGGCAGCTACATACATACCTGTCATGTAGATCCCATGAACAGGGAAGACCAGGACATGGTCTTGTCTGGGCCAGCATGTAGCCAGATGTGGTGAGGGAAATCCTGAAATCCCTGTTAATGCAGATTTTATGTTTAATCATGACAGCAATGACACCTTTCATCCGGTTCATGTACAGATCCAAAACATTAACCTTGCAATACATCTGAACTTTATCACATTACAGCTCCATTTACTTTTGGTTCGCTTTTTACACGGGTTTAAAATGGAACTAGGGGCCAAATTCTAATATACATACAAGATGCAGTCTGTCACTAGCATTATAGTCTAACGAACATCTAAAATCTATATAAAAAAAAAACTGCATGTCTCTTCTGCAATAAAATACATCTACCTGCCTGCTCAGTCTTCTGTAGAATGCACACTGAGCTGCACATGCTCAGCTCAATCTACATTCCGGCACAGTGTACCAGGATGACTGCAATCCTGTGCATGTACACGAGCGACGTCGCCCCACACTGGCCAACTGACATGGGCAAAGAGGCCAGAAGATGCTGGTGGAGGTGCGGACCCTCACAGGTGTCAGACCTTTTGAAGTAGAGATAACAGTGTTTTTTGTTTTTTTAATCCACCCAGTAACCGTTTTTTTGCCAGTATGGCCTTGTTACCAGCCTGCATGCCAAAACCAGACCATGCTGACCATTCGAAACCAGACCATGCTGACCATTCGAAACCAGACCATGCTGACCATTCGAAACCAGACCATGCTGACCATTCGAAACCAGACCATGCTGACCATTCGAAACCAGACCATGCTGACCATTCGAAACCAGACCATGCTGACCATTCGAAACCAGACCATGCTGACCATTCGAAACCAGACCATGCTGACCATTCGAAACCAGACCATGCTGACCATTCGAAACCAGACCATGCTGACCATTCGAGCGTTGAGACAAACTGCACCATTTAAAACCTTTGTTCCGAAAGAAAAAAAAAAAATGTTTGTGGCAGTGTTGCTGTCCAAGGGTAGCTTGTTGTTCCCCCCATAGATACAGTGGAGGAGTGAGTGTAGTCACCATAAGACAGGAAGAGAAAATAAAGGAGAAAACCTGAATAGAAAACTGATGCAGCCACCACATTTAGAATGGTAAGCTGCAATATATTACATTTTTGTGTTTCACTTTAGATTGTTTCCAGGGCAAGGGAACTTTTTTCTTGCATAGTAATCCGCCCAGTTACTGCACAAGGCATACCCAGCATTCTAATTAAATTGCTGGTATACTTGTTTTATCTCAACCTACAAAAAAAATAGGGTGCTGTGTTTTTAAAAAGTAACTTCACCAACCCCCACCCCCCATTCTCCCCCCTACAATTTATGCTGGGTTGAATTCCGAAAGTAATCACCTGCCCAGAAGAATTCAGCGATTTCCTCCAGCGATTCACTGTTCAGCTGTCTGTTCCTGTGACCTGTGTCGCCATATTGGCTGCCTCTTCCAGGTTCAGGAAGCTTTTCTGTGAATGGGCTTCTGAAGCCTCCTGGGATATGTGGGTTCTTCCATGGGTTTGCTGGGGCAGGATATGCCATTTTGGCCTAGTACAGAATGGTGGAGGAGGGGGGAGAGATCTGGAAAAAAAAACACAAAAAAGCCCCGCTTTAAGTAAGGACAGAGGAGTACTGGCCAGGAGATGTATAAATAGCATGCGATTGTATCAAAGTGAGTGGATTTTCTGACCTTTATCAGAGATATAGGGAGTACAGGACTGTATTAGCCATTCACTAGCTCATTATAACTGTTTGGAGTTGCTGTGTACCATACTAAGGCCGACCACAGATGGATTGAGTCTCGGCCGGTTCAGCAGGAACTGGATGAGTTTCGACCCATCTATGGGCAGGCTGGTTGTACCCAAGTCGATCCCATCAATCAACTTGGGTAAAACCAGCCTGTCGGATTTTTTACACGTGATTACTGCCGGTGGCTACAGCTGATCGAAGTAATCATTGTGTTCTGCCGGCCTGGAAGGCTCCCTGCTGGCAGAACACAATAGTGTTGTGGGAGGGATTCCCCCATCAACACTGACTGCTGAAGAGGGAATCAAGCTATTTTTTTTGTTCTTCCACCCGTGGTGGAAGGAGAGAAAAATCGCATAATTTATGGCCTGCTTAGGAGAAACATGGAAGCTGCCATTACTGACCTTTCCATGATCATTTTCTTTTTTATAGTTACCTGGCTGTCTCTGATGTAGTATTTTCAGAGAAGTTAGAAATGTTCTATGGCCTTTTTTTTCTCAGGTCAGTATTGAAGAATAGAAGCCCTTGCATTGGTTAGGCAGCCAGGGATATAACATTTTCAGGAGATGTCCGCAATATCCTTTTTTTTTATTTTTCAGCATTCTCCTTACTATTACACGTAATTGTAACAAGACTGCATAGACAGTAGTAAATATAGGCAGAAAGGGTCACATTGCTATATGTCAGATTGGCATGTGATATCCAGTCTGTGGCCTCATTTGAGTCATCACTTGTTTACTAATTTGGAAATCGGATGGAGGTGCTGCACCTACTTTAATTAAATTATGTGTAGACAAACCTGTCTTTCCTTCTTAGTAATGATTACCTAGGAATTATGTAGAAAGATATAACAAAACCTTTCCTGTGGTATATTTAGAACACGAAAAGTGAGCAGATAAGAGAAGGTCGTTGTTGGGGTTCCATTTCCTTACACAGAAGATTGGCATATTGGGTCGGCATATTGTAGCAAAGTGACAACGGTGGCAAAAATTTGGTCTAAGACTTTGATAAATTGATATCAAACAAGGTCATGGTGGACTCCATGTTTTCCTCCTGACAGGTATGTTGGGAGAAAAAAAGAATTTTCCCTTGGAACGTCCCATACACTTCTGCGTTGGGGCACCATATGCTAAAACACCTGGCAGGGCACCGTATGGTAGAGTACAAAAATAGTCATGGGCAGTTTTTTTTAACTGCTGTGGTGTGTTGGCAGCCTCTTCATAACGATGTATGGCCATACCATGCTTTAACACATCGTATTCCCTAAGTGTGAATCCGCCCTCAGTGTTCAGTTATATTCTAGATTTGCCATTTGGAACGTAAATGGTTAATTGCCACTAGAGCTGGGTACCCTCAGTCCATCTACATCCTATAAAACTGCTTACCGCTTTCTTAAGATCAATAGTACAATTGTGGGTATTTTTAACCACTATTAAACTTTAATCATCTACATATGGGCTAATGGTTACCATTGTAGTTGTGTTGTTGGTCTAGGGACATACATATGGTCTATTGCCAAGCTTCGCTATGGTAGGTGGCTTGTTACCGGTTAAGGTTTCACTTCTGCTAGCTGATTTAGTTGAGTGGAGTGTCCAGTTGCATTTTCTGTCAATAGATTAGCGCTCTTGTCAATGTTCATTGGAAAACAATCCTACATTGCCGTCTGTGGAAGGGTGTCCTCATACCAGGGGGCTAGCTCAGAGTTCTGAAACAAGACCAGGAGGAGGCATCATTTCTGCTTAGTGTCTCAGATTATTCCTTCCCTCACACCTCTGTACAAGATAAACAACTCAGTATGGCAGGAAAAGCACCAGTGGTGTTCTCACCATTGCTGCTCATCTCCTCCAGCCATTTTAGCTCAGGGTCGGCTTTTTGATAGTAGTGGCAATGAACAAATGTGTACGAAACAAGGCCACCTTTATACTACTTCAGGGGAATTTGTGGCAGGGTGACAGTGCAGGAGCCCAATGGGGGGAGACAGTTTTCGCCCAAAAACAGGAAATGTTTGAACAGGGACCCTAATGGCAGGAACAATGAGCTAAAAAGGTTGAAAACATCTTTTTGAAATTATATGTTAAGGCTTGAAGTGGATGTAAACCTCAGATATGAAATATGAACAAAGCATATCCCTCTATAGTGTTTCTCAATTAAGAGCACTAAGTCTCATTTCTGTCTGCTGCTGTGTTCATCTGCTATCAGAATGGGTCACTTCTGACAAGTTTTCCTGACACCAAGAGAAAAATGGTGACAGGGGAGGGATCTTGAGCTGATTGACATCCTCAGCTCTGTTCCTGTGTTCTGTGTGAAAAGGGGGGGGGGGGGGGGGGCTTCTCTCCAATCAGCTGTCAGAACTATCCTCACTGAGCTCCACAGAGTGTAATTTCAGCTCTCTGCCCCCTTTTTTCTGAGAGCTCAGAAAAACTTTATAAGCTCTGGACTTTGCGCAGATGTAGGGAAGAGATGACTGCAGATAAACAGGTACAACTTATGTTGGAAGAATTTGTTTCATCCATCTGTGTATCTCCTGAGGCCAGTCACTTCACTGGGTATATGGAGGAGTTTATAACCACTTGCAGACTTTTGGGCACAGTTAACATATGCCCTCGTTCTCACCCCCCCCACCCATCTCCTTGTTTTATCTCAGTTTTATTTGGTAGAGCGGCACCTTTCTTATCTGGTATGTGCTCCCACTTGCTTGACTGGGTGAGAATGATGTAGCCATTGGTCCTCACCCACCTGCAGCCTTCTGGGATACATTTCACTCATCCCAGGGAACTACAGGATGGTCTGCAGATCACAGATGTGAGATTCAACTCCTGGATCCAAGATGGCACCGTGAGAACAAAGAGATCTTGGAAGGCTTCAGGTGTGAGGGTGACATTTATGGACGTCACGGGATTGTAGGCTGCTGACTTTTTTATTTTTAGGACAGCTGAGTGAGATTCTCTTAAGAGAAATATTAGTGATTGGGTATAGATCTACTTAAAGCCATTGATCGGGCAAGGCATGGTATAACTTGTTTCTCGGGCTGGAAGGTTGGTCAGCACTCGATAGTAATTTAGCAGACGGCAGAGAGAAGTTTGGTAAGTTCATCATCCTCTAGGCCAGGAGTGCAGCTTTTGGGTCAGAGCGTGCTTGTCGTCCTCACTATATAAACAGTCCAATAATCGTTTCTGGCTGTGATTTATCTCCTCATTGCAGGCTGCTTCATCTCATGATGGTAAATACTCTGAAAGTTCTCAACCTTACAACTCAATTTTGCTGAGCATGAATGCACATTGACCAGTCGTTGACCTGGAAATCAAAGGGGACCTGCATGTAAATGTCGACTTAATTCTGCTTTTACAACCTTACTTGAATGGATAAAGATAGAAAGAAGGATAAAAGCAATAGGCTGAAATACTTATTCTTCCTGGAGAAACCATCATGTGTCTGAGGACCTTGCCAAACCTTGTTGAGCCCTGTGGGTCAAATGATAGAAATTACTCAATTCCCCCACAAGTCAGGAGTGCTGACTATTGTGTCCTGACAGTCAGAGTACCCGAACAATGAATCCGATGCAGGCGCCCTTTGGGCAAAAACTTTTAGCCTGGCTCCTTCGACCAAAGTTGTTTGAAGAATTGACCTTTGTTGAGCCTGGTGGTGCTGACATGGCCACCCACAAGATGAATTTCTATCTATGAATGGCCAGCTTTAGTCTATGCTGTAGACTAAGGAAGATCAGTCTGTTTGGAACTCTGATCTTCCTTCATCAGAAATCACATGAACCGGTGTCTAGGCTCGAGGGGAGCTAGTCCCAGCATTTTTTTTAAATGTATTTCGGCAGGACTGTTAATTACAGTGTATGTAAAGCCTACCATTTATTTTTTGTGTTAAATGTATCATTTAAAGCATTTTTTTATCTGTTTGGTAAGTACAGAAATTTTTACCAGAAGTCACATGAGCTCGTAGCTTCCTGTAATGAGCTGACAACACATACCTCTGCTGTGCTGGACAGGAAATGTCACTTGCAGGAATACCAGCTTCAGATAAAGGAAAGGAGAAAAAGCCTGACAAAGGAAAGGAAAACTAATCACTAAAGCCGGCCATAGATGGATCGAGTCCCGGCCGGATCAGCAGAGACCGAGATTCGATCCATCTATGGGCAGGCTGGTTGTACTGAAGTTGATCCATTGACTTCATTACACTCAGCCTGTCACATTATTTTTTTATGTGATCACGGCTGGTGGCTATAGCTTCCAACAGTGATCATTGTGTTCTGCAGGGAAGGCTCCCCGCTGGCAAAACACAATAGCGCTGTGGGAGGAAATCCCCCGTCAACATGGAATATGTTGATGAGGAGAATCAAGTGATTTTTCTTTCCTTTCACAAGTGGTGAAGAAAAGAAAAAAAAAAAAGTGCATAATTTGTGGGCTCCCTCAGCTTTTGTCCTTGGTTTTAGGTACACTTTAAAGCCCAACACCAGGAACATGAAGATTCTTCCTTGCAGTGGGACTGGATCTGCGTGTTTAGGTCTGGGGGGTATGGAAAAATAACTTGCCCAATTTGCCACCCCTCCGCACTTCAAGGCTGGTCCCAGCAGTGTCTTCTCCCCAATGCTCCAGAGGTCTAAGGTCCTGATGTCATGAAGACAGATGGTGGGTCCATAGCCCATTGAGCATGAGGACACTGAGGGAAGGTCTACCTTTTGGAGCTTGGGGGGGAACACCCGCAGCCGGGCGTGTGGGAGAATCAGTTAAGTAAAAGTATTTTTATCACTCCCCTAGACCTAAACGAGCAGCTGACCCTTGCAGTGTAGGCAACCCTGTTTACAAATTAAATGTTTTTTTTGTTTTTACCATTGCACAATGTAACGTTGGCCGTGTACCTTGGCACCTCCGGATAAGAGGCAAACCTATACTGAGGTGTTGCAGACACCAGACAGTTGTGCTTCCTTGGGTATATTTGTATGATATATTTCAGTGTTGTCTGTACTGGCGGTGTGATTGCCCAGTGAATCCATCTCCCAGTAATTACATGGATTAGAAGGAAAAAGCTTTTTGCTTCTGTTTGCTGAGGATTTTGCACATTCAATAATGTACTCTTGACTGTGTGCAGTAAAATCTCATTAGCCCGAAATAATAAAAGCCCATTCTCCCCTCCGATTAGCATTGTTATGGTAACATATTTCAAAACAGCTTGCTTATGTGTAGTCATTAAGAAAATAAACCCCGCGGCACACACCCCTGTCGACTGCCATTGTTCAACTACAAATCCCATCATCCCCAGACTGCAGAACACTCAAAGGGAGGATTTACCATAGATGTGCCGTACCTCCCAACGTTACATGTTACATTGTATGAAAAGACCTGCTAATAATTATGACAGCTAAGTTCCTACTTTGGCAGCAAATTTGAGATATTTGAAACTTTGATGTGCATCCCGGCTGTCATGCCAGAACTTTTGGCTTAAATGTACATTGTGTTGATGATGTGCATTGCATATTTGGAAGGCTCTGGTTGGATTGACTTGAATTGCAAACTGAATCGTAAATGCAGAATTGAGGCCTTCAATCCAGCAACACAATGAAGCTTGATTTATTAAGAGCCCTTGCACACCGGGGCGGGGGGCGGCGTCGGCGGTAAAACGCCGCTATTATTAGCGGCGTTTTACCGTCGGTATGCAGCCGCTTGCGGGGCGGTTTTACCCCCGCTAGCGGCCGAGAAAGGGTTAAATACCACCGCAAAGCGCCTCTGCAGAAGGGCTTTGCCATCGGTATAGCCGTGCCGTCCCATTGATTTCAATGGGCATGAGCGGTAAAGGAGCGGTATACACACCGCTCCTTCACCGCTCCGAAGATGCTGCTAGCAGGACTTTTTTTACCGTCCTGCCAGCGCATCGCTCCAGTGTGCAAGCCCTCGGGGCTTTCACACTGGGATGACAGCAGCGGCACTTTCGGGGCGGTTTGCAGGCGCTATTATTAGCGCAATAGCGCCTGCAAACCGCCCCAGTGTGCAAGGGCTCTTAGAGACCAAACTCTTTGTTCAATAAATTGAGTAAATATCACTTAAATTATATAATCATGTGAAAAACAAATTCCTGTCTGTTTTTAATCTGCCCATGATTCAAGGTGAAAATACGTGCAATTTATCAAGTGAGGATTCTAAACTCCTTTAGTGAATTGGCCTCCATGTACAGTGGGAACTGAGAAAATGCATTTTCACATTTTCTTTGCATTGTGAAGTATAACAAAATGCATGAGATCTCTTCACTGGACACAGAAGAGTATCCAACATAGTGCGGTTTATTTACTAAAACTGAAGAGTGCAAAAATCTGGTGCAGCTGTGCATGGTAGCCAATCGGCTTCTGACTTCAGCTTGTTTAATTAAGCTTTGACTATAAAACCTGGAAGCTGATTGGTTTCTATGCAGAGCTGCACCAGATTTTGTACTCTCCAGTAGTCCAGTGTGTTTTTGGACATAGACCCCTTTTTCTCCAAAAAGAAGCCATGGCAAATAATCGGCATCTGTAGTCGAAATGCTGCAGATCACATTTGGCCCACTATGCTGCAACTCCTTACCACCGAACTGCAAAGTATTAACTAGGGATGCACCGATACTAGCTTTGTAAGACTGAGTACTGATCCTTTTTCTCAAGTCCTTGCCGATGCCAATTACCGATACCTATTTTTAGCGTAATGTGACAGTTTTTTTTTTGTTTTTTTTAGGCCTCATTCACACCATACATGCATGAATAATGATGGGAAAACTGTACAGATATCACATCAGTTTTCATGTGCGTTTCAGTGAGTTTTTACAGCCTGTTCACATATATGCAGGCCCGCCACAGTGCAATTTGAAAGAGTCCTGTGAAATTTCAGTCCAACTCAGGTGCGATTTCTAATCTTGTACACTACAACTAGCATTGTAATTGCACCTGAACCGCTGATCGAAATCGCATCGGGCCGGGTTTTGAAATCGTGCTGCAAACCAGCCTGCATATATGTGAACCTGAGTGAAGATATTGGTTTTAGTATCCAAGCATTTGCACAGGTACAAGTACTCGTGCATTAGCTTGGTTATCGGCACCGATATTGGGACTGGTGCAACGCTAATATGAATAAAACCATTCAGTTCAACGCACACTTTTAGGCTACTTTCACACTGAGGCGCTTTACAGGCGCTACAGCGCTAAAAATGGCATCTGTAAAGCGCCTCTCCTGTGTCTCCAGTGTGAAAGCCTGAGGGCTCTCACACTGGATCGGTGCACTTGCAGGACAGTTAAAGTCCTGCAAGACGTATCTTTGCAGCGCTATAGGAGCGGTGTATTTGCCGCTCCTAAAGCGCCCCTTCCCATTAAAAACAATGGGGCAGCGCCCAGAGGCACTTTGCGGGCGGTTTTAACCTTTAACGCTGAAACGACGGTAAATCTGCGCTAAATATAGTGCCGCTTTACCGCCGACGCCCGCCCCAGTCTGAAAATAGCCTTAGATCTGGTATTTGCAGAGTGCTTGGCGGGGACCTTTCTTTATCAAAACTAAAGCACACAGAATTAAGCACAGCTGTGCACAGTACCCAATCAGCTTGTTCAGTTAAAGTGTCAATTCACCTTTTCAGAGAAAATTTCCTCTGATGTAGAGGTCGCAGACCCCCCTGTCAGGAGAGCCGCTGATCGGCTCTCCTCTACCCACGCCTAGTCAGCGCGAATAGAGAAAAAGCAGATAAACAAACTTCCTGGTTACGATGTGACCAGCTGTGATTAGACACAGCTGATTGCATGGTAAAGAGCCTACATCATAGGCTCTTTACCAGGATGGGAGATGCCGTGTGTCAGAGCGACACACCACACCCCCGATTGCCGCACTGTGCGCCCGACTGGCTTATCCTGTTGGACATCATATGACGCCCAGTCTGGATAACTTAACAACTTTGCGGCCATCGTTCTGCTATATGGTGGGTGGGAAGTGGTTAATTATGGTAAACATAACTCCCCAGCCCACTCCTTAAAAGTGGTTCTAAAGGCTGAAGGTTTTTTTTTTTCCCCATCATGCATTCTATGCATGAAGGTAAAAAACTGTGTGCAGCCAATGAGAAGAGGGCGTGGCCGAGCCACGGCTCTGTCTTGTGGATGCACAGAGCAGCGGCTCAGGAGCGAGTACACAGCAGTGCCCCAGGGCAGGTAGCTTTCTCTGGAGGCACTGCTCGAGGGGGAGGAGCCAGGAGCGCTGGCGGGAGACCTGAAAAGAAGAGGATCGGAGCTGCTCCATGCAAAACCACTGTACAGAGCAGTTAAGGATGACATGTTATTACAAAAAAAACCCCACAAAGCTTTAATATCACTTTAACATTACATAGAAGGGGGAAGTTAAAGCGGAATTAAACCCATCAATTTAACGGTTTCAAAAAACAGTTTTATGTTCCCGACATGATGGGAATGCTAACTGTCACATTGGTTGTGCTCTCAACCAAACTGTCAAACCATCAAATGGGTGGTGTCATAACTGATCACATGTGCGGCATCATGGTAGTTGCAGATAAAACGGAGGCCAAGATGGCAGCTTCCTTTGCTGAAAATGATTGGAGGGATTAGTTCCACTTTAAGTAGGATTTTAAGCGTGTAAAAATGTAAGCAAGTTTTTTAATTTTTCTTTTTGTTATGCTGCATGAATAGCAACATGTAACGACTTTAAAGTAAGTGTTATCCCAATTTGGAGGCTACAAAAATGGAAGTTAGCTTTTCAGTACTTATTTCAGCTTGTGCACACTTGAATGATTTGCATTCATTTATTCCAGTAAGAAGTACGTCTTGTTGGATTTGTCATGGGAATGATGACATGTACAAACCTTCTGCTTTAAGAAGTCACCGGTAATCACAAGTGAACTAGTTGTGCCCGTCCTTAGCTGGTTGAGGTTTGTGTTTAGTGCTGTTCTGCATCATTGATGGGGATTTTATTTGCTCCCCGTTTTAGGAAGACAAATATGGGTGCAGACGGGCACAAGTGTCTTTGCAGCACTGCAGCTGTTTGCCGGAGACGCACTATGTACTTAGGTGTGTGTGTGCCTGACTCCTGCTGCTCTATCATTATGTGCTGTCATGGTAACCAAGATTTATTTATAAAAGCCAGTGCTTTTCACAGAGACGCTTCCGCCAGAGATGTCGTGATCCGTCGTATTGCTGGGATTTAATGTCTGCCAATCAAAGCAGACTGGCTTCATGCAGAATAAAGTAAAGGCTGAACATGCATACTTTAAAGAGAAGTATTGCTAAAGCTTTTTTGGCCATACCTCTCTGGAGGGCCACAGGAGTGCCCTTCTGTTCTCCTGTGACCCAGAATCAGGTGACAGGGGGCTAAAGTTCACTGTCAGCTGACATCACAGAGGCGCTCCAGCCCCTGGAAGGATCCTGACAATAATGTTGGGATCCACCCAGATGTCTTAGCAGCAGTGGACTGAGATCTGAACTATCAGTGGTCATCTGATCGCTTAGAACTGGTGGGGGACAGCTGCAAATCAAACCGATGCTGCAGCAGGGAGGTGAGTATGTACCTTAAAGTGGAGTTCCACCCAAAAGTGGAACTTCCACTCATTAGATTCCTCCCCCCCTCCGGTGACACAGTTGGCACCTTTCAGGGGGGAGGGGGGTACAGATACCTGTATATTACAGGTATCTGTACCCACTTCCGGCATAGATACCCGCAGAATCTGCGGGTATTTACGCCACTTCCTGCTCCCTCCCCGCTGCCTGCTGGGAAACACACGGGTCCCAGAGGCAGCAGGGACCATCCGGATTGCGCTGCGCGACTCGCGCATGCGCAGTAGGGAACCGGGAAGTGAAGCCGCACGGCTTCGCTTCCTGATTCCCTTACCGAAGATGGAGGCGGCAGCACCCGAGGACGGAGAGACGCTTCGGCCTCGGGTGCCGACATCGCGGGCGCCCTGGACAGGTAAGTGTCCATGTTTTAAAAGTTTGTAGCTGCTGACTTTTAAAAAAAAAATTTTCGGTGGCGCTCCGCTTTAAGTTTATTTATTTTTTTAGATCCCCAAATTTCTCCTTTTAAATTGTTTGTTATGCAGTATTTTACTATTTAGTTTGGGTCAAGAGGTTGCTGCTTTGTTAACCTCCAGACCTCACACACGGCACAATCAGAAGCTGGAAAATAGAGTGAAAGTTCAGGGAATTTGTCAGGCTTTAGGCCTGGTTCCCACCAGAACGCAGTGGAAGGAACCCATGTTCTGTGCATGTTTCCTGAACCGCATTCAAAACGCACTGCAGTTGTGATCTGCTGCGGGTGTCAAAATGAAGTTAATGACACCCCAAATGCAGTGGGTTTGGCTGCACCAGGTTGCATGGTACAGAAGTACCATGTGATGTGGTGGCATTGAGTTTCCAAATGTAGTGTGTGCACTACTCTTGGTACGTTGTGATTTCAGCCCATTCAAAGTTAATGGACTGAAATTGCACCATGCAGAACTGCATGTGAACTGCACAGGAGAACACTCCAGGTGTAAACTGGCCCTTATGTAACCCCAAAACTGAAGCTGAACACTGAAGCTAAACAATCAACTCCTGGCATAAAAACTTTCATCTAAATTTGCTGCTCACTAACCACAAAGGATGCAATCCACCCTGTGCATGAAATGTATTGCAAACCCAGTTATTTCCTTGTAAAAGTAGAAGTAATATCACAGTGCTGTACATGGCAAATGCAGATAGCAGGGCTGTGGGAGGGCTGCCTGCAGAAAACTCCAGGAGTGGGTATATACAGGACCAGTCACTCTGCACAAGGAGAGAGATTAGGAAGCTCCTAGACAATGGTAAAGTTTCACACTGGATTACTGCACAGATCTGGAAGAAATACACAGATCAGCCATAACATTAAGACCACTGGAAGGTAAAGTCAATAACATTATCTTGTTACAATGGCACCTGAAAGTAGGTGGGATCTATTAGGCAGTAAGTGAACATGTTGTCCCTAAAGTTTGTGTTGAAAGCAGAAAAAACTGGCAAGTGTAAGGATTTGAGCGACTTTTACAAGAACCAAATTGTAATGGCTAGACCCATGCAGAACCGTGTCCACAGCCAAAAGCTCCTGCAATAGGCATGTGAGCATCAGAACTGGGCCGATGGAACGGAGCAATGGAAAAAGGTGAGCCTGGGCTGATGAATCCCATTTTACATCATGTGGATGGCCGGGTACGTGTGCGTTGCTTACTTAGGAGATGGCACCAGGATGAGAAGAAGGCAATCCGGCAGAGGCAGTGTGATGCTTTGGGCCATGGTCTGCTGGGAAACCTTGGGTCCTGCCATTCATATGGACATTACTTTGACACTTACCTAAACATTGTTGCTGACCAAATTCATCCCTTCATGGAAACGGTATTATCTGTTGGCAGTGGCCTCTTTCAGCAGGATAATGCACACTGCAAAAATGGCTCAAGAATGCTTTGAGAAACACAAAAAAAAGTTTGCAGTGCTGACTTGGCCACCAAATTCATCAGATCTCAATCCATCAAGCTTCTGTGGGATGTGCTGGAAAAACAAGTCTGATCCATGGAAGCCCTACCTCACAACTTACAGGACTTACGCTCTTGTGCGACTTGTCATGCAACTTTGGACATCAAAGTTGCATGATAAGTCATTGCCCATGTTTTCCAATGATAACCACCATTCATATATCCGCGACTTAAAGTTGCAGCAACTTCAAAGTAGTTCATGCACTACTTTTGGTCCAACTTTCATGCAACTTGAGGCCCTCAGACTTCAATGTAAACCCTCAAAAGTTGCATGAAAGTTGTACCTGAATGTTATACAATGCAACAGTTGTCCATTATCACTGGTCAAAGCCAAAGTCGTATCCGAGGTGCACCCATCCAAAGTTGTACTCCAAAGTTTGGAGTCGTACAAGTGTGAATGGAGCCTAAAATGTTCTTCGACTGATAGCTTAGTGCCAGATACTGCAACATACCTTCAGAGGACTAGTGGTGTCCATACCTCGGCTGGTCAGGACTGTTTTGGTGGCAAAAGGGGGACCCACCCAATATTGGATGAGTCGGCATAATGTTATGGCCGATCAGTGTACACACAGCTCACCAAGATTCAAGTATTATACACATGACTCTTTTATGTTTAGATAATATGTTCTTATCCCTGAGTTCAAGTAATTGTAAGTGTTTGTGTTTTTTTTTTGTTTTTTTTAAAATAACAAACATATCATGCTTCCCTCCACTGTGCAGCTCATTTTGCACAGAGTGGCCCCGAACCGGCTCTTCTGGGGTCCCCCGGCGGCTCTCTCGGCTCCTCCCCACATCAGATAACCCCCTTGGAGAAGAGCTCTCCCGGGGGATTACCTTGTGGGCGCTCTCCCGCGTCCATAGCTGCTGAATGTATGACTCAGGGCCCCCCCCCATCATTGGATTTGATTGACAGCAGCAGGAGCCAATGGCTGCACTGCTATCAATCTATCCAATCGAGCCTAGAACCCCGGGCAGACAGACAGCGTTCCAGGGCTCAGGTAAGTAAAACTGGGGGGGAGGAGTCATGACTAGTTAGTAGACTTACAAGGTAACAGAGGTTATAGACTTTATAGAATTGCGTAATAACAAACATTGAATAATAGTTGCATGCATGCGCTGTATGAACTGTGAGACTGTTGGAGCCCACCAGAGTTCCACCTTGCAGCTAAAGTTAAAGGGGAAGTCCACATTTTTCAAAATAATAATGTACTCGCAATGCAGAAAAAGAGTGCATTTAACAGGCTGTAAAAGGTGGATTTTAGTATTTTCCTATTCTGGGGTTCCTGGAGGAAGGGGGGGTGGTGGCTTCTGGAGTTTTAAAAAAGCAGTTAGTTTTGAACTTTTGGCTGTGAATGGGACATGGCAGATCTACACAACAGGCTACAAATGGTGTTTACTGTGTTTTGTCTTCAGCTGTACAAGGCTGCACAAAGGTCATGCAGTGAATTGCTGGAAGACACAATGCTTGGCCATGTGATGACTTCTCTAATAAGCTTTCACATAAACAGTCTCCAGGTTCAGAGGGAAGAGGCAGATCTCCTGGAAATATTTACAATAATCAGACACAGATCTGTCTAGGCCAGTATAGCAGAAGATGATCCCAGTCAGGAGGCCAGAGGAATTCTGCTGAAGTTGTCAGGGTGCCGTTTTACCAAATCCATTGAATTTAGAATGTGTTGTCATTTTATGCTTAAAAGGCCATTCCAACCTCTACGCTTTTATGTTTGGTTTTATTTTTCCATACTAATTTTAAAGGGTAACTCTACTTTTGTGGGGAAAAAATAGCAAATTAAAAAAATATATATAACATATACAATTGCTACAAAAGCCATATTGTATGTGAATGTTATTAACAATATATTTACCTTTTTCAATCTGCAGCACTGTAAATTTTCTGTAACATTCAATGCAATATGGCAACCTAGAGGTGTTCCATACACAAGTGCTTGTATGGAACACCCCTAGAAATGTCATTTCCTGCTTGTGTGATTGGCTCACTGATTTTCCCAGAAGTCTGCACAAAGATATCGGAGTAAGATTTTAGGTATCCTCTGCAAAAAAAAAAAAATTGTTACACTCCCAAAGGGTTAATCACTTCTAAAGGGATGCAGACCCTGCAACTTTCCTCATTAGAACCCTGTAAGTGCATGAGCTGAGCTGATAATGAAAAAGTCACTCCCATTTGAATTGAATCCGCAGACATTAAACAGCTATTTCTTCAGAGCAGAAACAAGTAGGAATCTGCAACAAAGTTTAAAGTCCTTGCAACATACATTGATCACCCAGTTTCATTTTTTTTTGTTTGTTTTTTTTTTTTTTTTTTCAACAAAAGCGGAGTTGCATTTTTTTTTTCTTTTTTTTTCCTCCATTTTTTTATTAAATTAAATTGTGGCTCCACACTTGCAGGGGTACCAATCATTGCTCATTCTATGGAAAAGGATGATCACCAAGGAGACTTTACCCTTATCAGTTTGGTTCCAGAGCACTTTTTACAATTTGGCACTGCATCAATTTAACTGATAATTATGCGGTCATGCAATTCTGTACCCAATGAAATTTGCATCCTTTTTTTCCCCCCACAAATAGAGCTTTCTTTTGGTGGTATTTGATCACCTCTGCAGTTTTTATTTTTTGTGCTATAAACAAAAAAAGAGCGACAATTTTGAAAAAAAAAAAAACAATATTTTTTACCTTTTGCTATAATAAAGATCCCCAAAAATGTTTTTAAAAAACAAATTTCATCAGTTTAGGCAAATATATATTCGACATATTTTTGGTAAAAAAAAAAATCGCAATAAGCGTATATTGATATGTCTGCGCAAAAGTTATAGCGTCTGCAAACTATGGGAAAGATTTATGGCATTTTTAAAAAAAAACTAGTAATGACGGTGATCTGTGATTATTAGCGGTACTGCGACATTGCGGCAGACTTGACACATTTTTGGGAGCATTGACTTTTATACAGCGATCAGAGATATAAAAATGCACTGATTACTGTGTAAATGTCACTGGTCGGGAAGGGGTTGACACTAGGGGGTGATCAAGGAGTTAACTGTGTTCCCCGGTTAGTGTTTCTCACTGTATGGGGATAAGACTGACTGGGGGAGGAGACATATCGCTGTTCCCCAGCAGCGCCATTTTGCCCAGCAGAGCCATTTTGCCGATGTATATTGGCGTGAGTCGGTCGGCAAGTTGTTAAGCTGGCCATACTTTATAGAATTTTCTTGTTCAATTTCCTTTAGATTTACTTTCAACTATGTAGTGCTATGGCCTGGCTGTTTGCATACAAATTGAAAGTGTTTAGGTTTGACCTCCTATTATATGGTTTTGGTAAATCGAAAGGAAAATTTGTACAAGAAAATTGTATATTGTATGGGCAGCCTTAGGGAGACTCTAATCCAAAAATCAAGGAGATGTCATATCAGACATTTATTGCACTAGAAACCTTTTTCTATCCACCTCACCCAGACCTTATCAAAAGTTTTAGAACCTACCCTGTTTGCATAAGTGTCCTTTTTATATAGTGGTAAGCTAATGTTCACCAGTTGTTTCCAAAATTAGAGGGTGGAGATATTTTTTCCAAGATAAAGAATGATCACCCTTCTGGAATAAAACACTAGGAGCCCCAGCTATGTCCTTTTGGCTGTGGTAGAGGCCAGGTCCTCGACAAGACCCAACAGGTAGACTTTTGGGGAGAGGGTAAAGGAGGTGCAAGGGACTGTATTTATTACATACACAGCTGTTCCCCCAGAATTGTGAAATGGCAGAACAAGTGCAGAATATGTGAAAAAAAAAATTCCACTTGGATGATCACATCACCAGAAGACTGGGGAGAGAACAGGGTTAGGCTTGTATAGCCTGTAGGGAGTAAAGTAGGCCCTGTGGGTTATTTTTGAACTGCATAAGCCTATCCCTGATACGCTAGTTGTTTGAAATGTAAATGTCACATGTCCATCCAGTCCTCATCATCCAGGTCCAAGATGTCCTCAAACCATTAATGCCTGAGAGAGGATAAATCCAGGAACACTATCATGAGGAGATAATTATAAAGAGTCAAGGCTGGCCTTTCCAGACTATCAGCGAAGTAGAGATTCAAGGTCCGAGCTAACAAGATCTAGCTGCTGATGAGGCTACTACAGACATAGGAAAGCTGCAGGTATCTAAATGGATAGTAGGCCGGGGTGTTCTATTTGATACCCATAAGGGGGAGAAAGGCAATAATGTGTGATTGCACAACAATAGGGGCTGGGAGCACAAAAAAATGGAGCAGGAAAGGATTGTTCATGGAGTTCCTCTTTAAGTATATTGTTTGTGTGTTTTAAAAATGCATGATTATTTTCTTATGCTTGATATTTATAAATATGTTTTATCATTGATTTCTATGAGCATTTTCCATCACTGGAGCCCAGTAGGCAAAAAAAAATCTTTGGTCCTCCAATCCTTTGGTCTCTGTGACAGGTTCACCTCTTTTTTTCCCACAAAGCATTTTACTGCTCCTTATTAAGTTTAGAATAAGCTTATATGAGAACAGTGTATTTTCCGGAGCAGCCTTTTACAGCCAGGGTTCCATGGAAACTAGGGTTCCTCCAGAAATTGCCAAGGGTTCCCTGAGCAACAAGCAATTTCTGACTCTCACTGAAACAATTTATCTTTTTTTGCTGCTTTATCTGCAAGGGGAGAATTCTTCTACTGACCACCAATGTTAAGCGCATTACCCCCCACTTACCCAAAATAAAGAGGTCCCTTCTTCTGATGGCCACCATTATAAGGGAGTTCTTCTCCTGCTGACCACCAATGTTAGCAGGCACTACACCACTGACCACAATGTGGTGGGGAATTGAACTGTCCACCACTTTAAGGTAGCGTTTTTTTCTGGCCTTGCCTTCTGACAGAGCACTACAATATTTACTGTCTGCATTTCTTTTCTAGTCTTTAATATATACTTGTTTTAATTGAATTATTACAGTATTTTATTACATAAAACAATTTGTTGTATAGAGCAGCCCTGGGTGTCAAATGTCCACTTCACCACATTCCTTATTCTTTAATTTATTCTTTTATCTCAACTTACTGCTGTAGAAGTAGTTGTTGGCAGGAGTTCCTTAGAACTGAAGGGTTCCCTCTGTTAAAGCGGAAGTAAACCCATCCTTAAAACTGTTTCATTTCCGGCACGTGCCGGAAATGTAACACTCCCATTGGTTGTGCTCTCAACCAAACTGTCAAGCCATCCAATGGCTGGTGTCATAACTGATCACATGTGCAGCATCATGGCAGTTGTAAATTAAACAGAGGCAAAGATGGCAGCTTCCTTGGCTGAAAACGGTAGGGGGGTTTACTTTAAAAAGGCTGTTCTGGAGAAAACACGCTTTTTGGTTCCCTTCAGTGTTGGTCGGCTGCCTAAGGCCTAAGCATTTGGTCATTTGATTTCTAATTTAGAGAACTATCAGAGTTCATATTGGCTCAGCATAACTTTAGCAGGGAACGTGGGATCAAGTGGTTTGAACTTGAAAGATTTGACCAGCACTGAAAGGAGTGGGAAAAAGAGATTTTCTCCAGGAAATAGTTTCTTCGCCTTTCCATTATCTATCTCAGCAAGACAGTAGTTTTGGTTAACATTTGTTTTCAGGTCCTCTTTAAATTATCCACATGAAGTAGACTGGATTAAACAATCTGGACTTTAAAAATCACAAACTAATGCAGTGAGAACATGCAAACTCCATGCAGCTAGTATTTGTTTTGGTGATGTAACCTGGAATACTTCGATGCTTACAACTATGAGTTGTTTTGGAATTTAAAATAGCACATGATTATTACTTCCATATTTTTCTGTTTTCTTGTATTATCCCAGGGTTTGTTTTGGCTATTCAGCCAGTATGTGGTTAATAAGCCTGGGGCCATGTCTCCACGTGCTAGGCAGACATGTGACACTTTGAGGTGTGATTACTTTCTTGCGTGGTAAAATCCCCTCAATCTGATTGTAGTAACCTAAAGCTCACCCTGCTTAGCAAGCGGCAAGTGCACGGTCCTGCGTATGGCTTACAGAATGCTGCCTTTCAGAGGTCTGTCTGAAAAATACAAATGTGTGTTATGTAACCTTTTTTTTTTTTGCATTTTGACTTTTTAGTTTTGCCCACAGGGTTGATAAAATATGACGCCATTGATGGCTTATCCTTCTGAAAATGTACAGTATATTTGTCTGGTTGTCATGTGGATCCAATCTTTCGTTTTTTTGAGTGACCCATAGCCAGTACCAGGTCAGCAGATCTGGCATCATGCTAACCCAGCTTTCTGTGGTAACGCAGCCCAATGCATAGAGGTGTGAATGGGCTCTTAGTTTGCTAAAGAGCTTTTTATCATAAGCAATTGTCTACCTTTTTTTTTAATCGATTTTCATCTTTTTAATCCTTTGTGTATCTCAGTGCTGCTGATCTACTACAGCCACTTCCTGTCTGTATGGATGCACTGCTGCAATGGCTGCACGGTATTTCCTTGGATTGAGGTGACAACACTGGACCATGTCTTCGCAAACCGTGCTGAAACACCCAGTTTTAATCTTCATCAGAGGCCAGTTCGACAGGGAGACAAAAAACAACAATTGGTAGACCTAGAGCGAGCGTTGTCACTCATTAAGGCTGAATTCTGTGTATGGTTACATTCGTCCAGCTTGGATAGGCAAGTGACCTCCTGTGTTCACAATGCACTAAGGCAGCCACTCCGCACAGGACCTGGAATCTTTTGGAGATCACTGTTGTAACTGTGCCTACTACAGTGATCTCCAGCTTCCACAGGGATCCCTTAGGTATGGCACATATGTAGATATGAAGGAGAAACTAAGTGGTCGCACACTGGAGCCAAACGAATGCTTGATAGAAAATCTTTATGGTCAGATGCCAGGAATCACAGTTGACACGTTTCATGATTCCTTGTTGCTTGTTCACTGCTTGAACCGGGGTCTGCACCTGGGGCGGGTTTGCAGTCTGCCTGAATCGGTGTGCTTTGTCTTGTCTTGGCTTTGGATGGCACATACGTACTTAGTCTGGTCCAATGCTGGACCAATGTAACTATGTAAAAATTGCCATACCTTAACAACCATACCCCAACAATAGCTGGAATGCCTTTGAACGGTGACGTCACCCATAAGCTTACTATGACCCGTTTGTTGTCGAGGCTCCCTCCTTTCCCTTGAAGCCGTCACTAGCTGAGACAGGAGATCATGTGACTAGACCGAAGCACCCGAAAATAGGTAAGTATACAGATCTTTCTTACACAGGTAAGTTAGTATAGGTCTAAGGATGGGGGAGGGAGCAGTTTCAAGCTTAGTTGGGTATGTCCCAGAATAATACTATAACAGTGCCTGCATGGATCATGGCAGAGTTGCCAGGTATTATTTGAATTATAGTTGTAGGTCAATAAACATTACTTTTGAAATTACACTAACATCTTAAAGCTTATATGAGATTTCAGTATTTGGGTGCAGCAAGCAGATTGATGTGATCAGGGCCTGTGGTGAGGTAACAAGGATTAGGGGGAGTTCCTCGTGTATGGGTACAAGCGGGACCCTCAGGCCTTCTGATCTCAGGGGAAATGGGGGGGGGGGGGGGGGGGTAGCTGTCTTTATTTTCTTTAAATGTTTTTGGCCAACCCTTGTTGGTCAGTGTCGCTCACACATCTGACTGTCCTCTAATGTCTCTGGCCGATTTTAGAACCAGTGGCTTTCCAAACCTCAAGTTTACTGCTAACCACAGGGAACATTTATGAAATTGAAAATAGATCACAGGAAATGCTAAGAAGTTGCCAGTCAGAAGAACCGTTTAGAAAATAACGTCTGGTTGCTATTCTGTGAAAAGTTCCTTTTTTTTTTTTTTTTTTTTTAATACAAGTTCACATAAATGTCATCCTGTCTCTACAGCTACTGTTAGGCCAAAGAAACTATTAGAGGATCTCTTGCAATTACACAGAAAAAGTTACACAATTTATTTTTTTAAGATTTTTTTCCTTTTCAAGATATTTCTTCCTGCAGAGTGACAAAGCATCCTTGCTCAATTGCTATACGTTTCCTTCAGAGAATGTGGAACTAGGCACAAAGTATTATTCCTAGAATAAAACAAGCAACAATGTAAGTTCCAGGCAAAAAGAGAACTCGGTCTCAAACAAAAGAACACCCTCCCCTGTGTTTCATACCTTTTTTGGCAGGTTTTCTTCAGGACTTTCGTCCCATGTTGCCGTGGCCAGGTACGTCACTTCCGCTGTTTTATCCGCAGCCACCCAAAGCCAATGGATGGATCGGTTTGGGGTACTGACATCGTGGGCTCCCTGGACAGGTAAGTGTCCTTTTATTATAAGTCAGCAGCTACAGTATTTGTAGCTGCTGACTTTTAATTCTTTTTTTTTTTTCCCCCAGGCCGGAACTCTTCTTTAAAGTGTTACTAAACCCACAACAGTAAAATCCGTGTGTATATGCAGAATAGCATGCGTGTTATACTCACTGTGGAACCTAATGGGTAGTCCTCTGCATTGTGTAAAAAGGCTTGTGACAGACCGCTTGGCACTCTGCTTGGGTGCTTCCATCAAACAGTGACTCCTGCCCTCCAAAACCCTTCCAGCAAACCAAGATCCACTACCAGTCCTTTTACCCCAAGCATCGTACACAGACAAGATGTTGAGGTAGAATCAAAGGAATGACTCTTTATTGAGCAGAAATGCATGTTTTTATACACTTCAAAAGTCGGACAGTCACCACATGTACAATAAAACCAAATATCATAGATAACGAGGTAAAGTTGACACAAGACTAATCTCATCATATAAGGTAACTCCAAGAGGATTAGCCAACAGACAGAAACAATAGGTGACTTAATTAACAATGGGTATTCGCACCTAGAAGGCACATAATGAGAGGCACACAATAAACACATGACACCTTAATAAACAGAATATAGAGGGGACCCCAGCATCAGGTTGTTTTGAGCTGGGTTGAAGCAGTCAATGCTGGTTTGGAAATATAGCCCCCAAATCTGTGTCCAGGTCCTCCAGTTCCCAGAATCTGTGTGTTTTAGGGAGACATGGACTTCAGTCCACTACTCCAAAGGTTCCCCAGGCACACACCTCCCAAAAATTGAGCCCCTTCAAACGCCACAGCCCATAGTCAGTAGGCAAGAGGCTAGCCTACAGTCCCCTCCAGAAGCTGGCTGGGTTTGTCACAAGGCTTTTTGAATCTGTCTTTTCTGATCCTCCCCTTTTACTGTCCCCAATCCATCTGCTGATAGAACAGAGCCCTAGGAGGCACTCTGGACATGCTCGGTTTGGTGTGTATTGCTAGAGAGTTTTTTGGGAGGGTGCATGTGATCAGCACAGGGCCTTAGTGGAGGGAGATTTCTGCAGCATATTTGGCAAGTACAGAATCACAGTATATATAAAATAGTATGCAAAGTGGTTGGAGGGAAGCTTCAGAATGGCAAAGATGTTTTATTACAAATTATGTGAGCAGACAGCAGTTCCTCTTTAAGCTCACTTATACTAATGTTTTTTCTTTTTTTTTTTTTCTTTCGTATGCCGTTTTTATTGTCTAAGTTTAGGACAGTTTACCGTGATGCTTTATTGGCAATATACAGAGAGGAAGCAGGTTTTCTGCAGTGATTCGTTTCTTTTTCCTGAGAACTGTGTAGTGAATCCTCTGTGACTCTGGGTGGTTTTTGCCAAGGTTGTGACTGCTGGATCCAGCCCTGATATTGGCCTGTGTTTATGTACTTTGAAAAATTCCAGTAAGAGCAGACACATATTTGTTTTAAAGGTCATTGTCTTAGATTATTTTTCATTTCTAGTAGATGAATCCGTTTGTGTGCTTTGCCTATTCTCTCCTCAACAAGCTTGTTTCCCCTGGAAATAATCTTCACCTCTAATCCAGTAAAAGCACACATTCTCACATTTATCTGTAATTTAAAGAGGACCTGTCTACTTGTGTTACTCTTCAAGTACCTCTTTCTGCCTTCTCATGTGTCCGAAAAGCCTAGGCAGCCTAGATCATGTGCTCTCTGGTTGTGATTGAGCATGGTTGGTTTTGAGGCAAGAGGCCTGTTCACTTTTGGCTTGCAGAGAAAAATAGTATTCACAAAGCACAAACAGGTAGTGCAGCCTGCATATGTAATGAACTATGTTTGCCCCTTTTTGAACATATATACAGTATTTACATAATGTCAGTCCACCCAGTACGCATACCTTTGCCCACTCTGCTTCTATCAGCATGTTTCATGTCAGTGCATTTGCATTCAGGGTGCCTGATTGGCCTGATTCCTCTCTCTCAACCTGGGTACTACTATTTAGGCTGGGAAAGGGGAACCTTGGCACTCCAGATATTTTGGAACTACATTTCCCATGATGCTCAACTACACTGCAGAGTGCAAGAGCATCATGGGAATTGTAGTTCCAAAACATCTGGGGTGCCAAGGTTTGCCATCAATGATATAGGAGATTGCAAGATGCTGTAACCAATCACACGCAGATACCTACACCAAAATTTTTTTGGTGGTATTGGGGAGATTATACTCATGTGGAAGATGCTGGGTTGCATCAGTCAAAACTGTATTTTAGGGCATGGCAGCAGTGGTGGTCGCCCATTAGGGGAGCACAGGCGCCGCCCCCCTACTCCATGCACCTAGCTCCCTAATCTACATGCAGGATGCCGGGTGCATGGATTTCTATGGATTTTTTATTTTAGAAGCTCATGATTATAGCCGGAGGCTTTCATTTGCTTAAAAAAGGGCGGCTCAGGGCACAAGCTCATCCTGTTGTGTGACATTAACGAATTCATATTCGCTAATGTCTTCCTGTTTCTCTTCCCGGCCAATCAGGAAGCCGGTCCTGAGACCCCATTGGCCAGGAGGAGAAGTGACGGCCGGCACACGGAGGGGGGAAGCCACAGCCGTGATCCGCACGGTCTAAGTGCTGGGCTGATGGAGGGCGGGCGACGGGGGTGGGTGGTGTTGTCAATAGCATGCAGTGGCGGGCTGGAGCAATCCGGGGGTGGAGGGGTGGCGATCTGTAGTCAGGTCTGTCTGCCTCCCCGCGACCGATGGTGCACCAGCCGCCACTGCACTGCAGCCCACTTTTATTAAACAAAATGGAAAGTTCATGAAGACTTGAGTTGCCGGTGTTTCTGCTCAGTGAAGACTGCACTTTCCCTTTAATATGTGTCTTTTATATCTACTGGGGGCTGAACTCTTGCACACGCACACAAAAGAGTATAGTTCCTCTTTATTTATCGTGTAAATGATAAAAGTTTACAAAGCCCAGCAGCTTCTCTTTTCAGGAACATTTATAGATGGTGCTGAATGACAGCAGTACATTTCTATCAGAATGGCCCTTAGTGAAATTAGGGAACTTCATCCCACTGACGATCATTGATGTGAATGGTGTACAGGAAGCAGTGATGTATTCCATGAACACTCCCATTACAGAAAGTCTCAGTTTCCCATTTGCCTGAAGAGCGATGTCTTTGTAGGTAAGCAGTGAGCGTCCTGTGATGTGTGGGAGGGTAGACTGCCTGTACACCGAGCATATCATGGCAGGACAGGATCTGATCTAACCATATAGTCACTGACTTGTGCTGTACATTTTCTCTTTTCTCTCCCCAGCTTATCTGTGCTCTCTGTATGATTCCATCCACAATTTACTGCTTTATGTCTATGGAAACCCTAAAAAGCAACGTCTCTTGTTTGCTCTTTTGGTCTGCTAAATTTATCATTAAAGTATTTATCTGTTCTTTAAAGCCAGGTGATTGTTTTCAGAAATTCAGAGCTGTCCTGGGTATATCTAGCACCACGTGTTTTCACTGTCTTCGCTGTGCAGTGCAGAATTATAGATTTGATTATCTCCAGCCTTGGGTCACAATTCCATAGAGGTCTATGGGGGGTCTAATATGTAGGCGGGACCTGCACCACTGGATGTAAACAAACCGCAGCCATGAGAATGAGGTAGGTATGCATCTGTGGAAGGTGGATTAGGTTAGGTCACAGGAAAGAGGTGAAAAGGATAAATGCATGTTATTTTAAGGGCCCTTTCACACTGATGCACTTGTGATGCGTTCCTATTGACTTACCATGCAATGTGCCTTTTTGAAAAACTACGCCAAAAAGGCACCTTTCATTACAAGTCAAAGGAGCAGGCGAAGCATTTCAAAGCGCAGCGCACTTGCAGTGTAAACAGTTAGTCCTTTCACACAGGGTGTCTGATCAGGTCTGCCTGTCGGTTTTTCAGGTGGACCTGATCGGACCTTCCATTCACCCCTATGGAGCGGCGAATGTCAGCGGTGACGTGTCCGCTGACATCCGCCGCTATCTGATCTGATCCTGTCCACAAAATCCAGACGGATTGTGGTCCTGTTTTCCATCCGTCTGACAGATCGGATATGATTGAAAGAAAACGGACAGGCGGTCAATTTTTCCCCATTTGTCCCATAGAGGAGAAGTGGGACTGTGTCCGTCTCTGCTCTGCACAGTGAGTGGAGATGATCTTGTCATCTGCCTGCCCAGCGGGGATCAGCGGAGTGATTCCTCACTGAGCAAGTGGAATCTGTATAACACAGGCGCCCATGTGAAAGGAGCCTTACATAGGATTTAATAGGGAATCATTTTCATGTGCTTTTGTCAGCCTGGAAAAGTGCGGCAAAAACACACCAGTGTGAAATAGGTCTAAAGTTTACCTAATTAATTTGATGGGCACATATAAAAATTTCAAAGGGCTTAAAAAAAGCATGTTTGAATTGAAGGTGACTGAACATGGCAACAGGTGATCTCAGAAGAGTCGTGTGTCCCGGCGCACAGCCACGCCTCCTGGGCCCACATTGGGCCACTGTTCTGTCTATTATATGAGCAGGGCCAGGAGTCGTGGCTGTGAGTGACTGAGCGCCGAGTACACAGGAGATCACGGCTCTGTGTAATCCAACACTGGCGAGGCTGCAATGATGGGAAAGGTGAGGCTGCAGATGAGCAGTGAACAGGCTGCATTGTTGGGCAATTTAAAGGCTGCAGATGGGCACTGAGCAGGGTGCACTGATGTGCAATTTAGAGGCTGCAGTTGGGCACTGAGCAGGGTGCACTGATGTGCAATTTAGAGGCTGCAGATGGGCACTGAGCAGGGTGCACTGATGTGCAATTTAGAGGCTGCAGATGGGCACTGAGTAGGGTGCATTGATGTGCAATGTAGAGGCTGCAGATGGGCACTGAGTAGGGTGCATTGATGTGCAATGTAGAGGCTGCAGATGGGCACTGAGTAGGGTGCATTGATGTGCAATGTAGAGGCTGCAGATGGGCACTGCGTAGGGTGCATTGATGTGCAATTTAGAGGCTGCAGATGGGCACTGGTGAGGCTGCATTGATGGGCTATGACCCTTATTTTGCTTCAAAGTTCTTTATTTAATATATAAGTTTCTTTAATTGAAACTTCCCTCTTAAAACGAAGGTGTGTGTTATACACAGATTAATACGGGATATATAAATATAAATGTATTTTTTTGTTTACTGATCCTTCAGTAAAGTTTTAGGTTATGGAAGATATAATCTTTTTCCCTGTCTCTCCCTGACTTTGTATAAGGAATAAACATATATATAATAAAATGTGTATAAAAACACTCAATGTATTATTGCATGCAGTGAAAGGCACCAATTACGTCCATTAGTCCAAATAGACTGCAATGTATCACTATGGGTGGCTAGATGTAAGTGGACACACCTCCGCCTATATCCACCCACATCTGGGTCTGTTCAAGTTCGTCAGACTGAACAGCTTGCTAATACTTGGCGCCCAAGACTGCATTTACCGACTTCACTGGATGTGGTGAGATATAGGCAAACACATGTCCGCTTACCATCCGCCCACCCATAGGGATTGCATGGGTCCCCTTTTTTCTCCATAACATAACAGAGGAAAAATTTGAACGGACAAAAATTTGTGACCTCTATTTCCTGTCCAATCTCACTCGGCACAGGATCAGTCTAGGTTCCTCTGCTGAGATGGAGAAGAGGGCGCCCATGTGATAGGGGCCTTATTGTATAAGTGTGGACCCTCACACCATTCAATCCAGATTTTGGTAAAACATTAATAACGATTACCGTAACTTAACAATTCTATGTTTGTATGAAGGAGCTTTTTGAAGAAGAGCAGTGGTTGTGGAATGATTTGGCTCCTCCATCTTTAAATGGAAACCACTTACCTTTGGGCTGGTAGGTGGATGTACTGACATGTAACGAGAAGGTAATGGTGTAGATCACACCACCTTGGAAGTTTTTCTTTTGTTCACCCTTGGCCATTCTCCCATCTATATGGTATTTTCTATAATGTGATCTCCATTCTTCTATTCCCTCCTATCCATGGCCCGCTGGGTGTAATTTATACAGATATCAGCAGATCAATACACCACTGTTATACACGGGTAGATCTTGCATACACAGGCCAAGCTCTCGGAGAAGTGTTTTTTTTTTTTCTTTTTCTTGCTCAGGCTGCTTTTGCTGTGCTGTAATAATAAGATTGAAATATACTTGCAGGCAGCTGTCAGCGGGTGTACGATGATCAGCACACATTAATGGGAGGTAAGGCTGCAGTGAAAGGATAGAGAAGTAATGGCCTTAGCTGTTCTGCAGACTCCATCTGAGCCTCCCACATTGGAGTGCTGACTCACTGATAGGCAGTCTTCCAGGTAATTACAGGATGACTGTCTGCTTTTTCCTCACCGAACTGGTAGATCTGGTCAGCATGCAAAGCGCTGCCATATGTGTAAAAACCCCCAAATCCTTCCTCCTTCTGGAGAACTTTTATTTACATATCTTTTTCCAGAGAATATCTGAACTCTGAGGGTGCAATCACACCGTGCATTGCAATTATTTACCATGTATGTATGTTATATTAGGGAAGGACAGTCATATTGAACCTTACCTTAACTCACGGAAAATACAGATGATGATTTTGGTGCACTGCCAGTAATTGTAAACATTTTAAAATTAATAGCACTGCAATTTGAGGGGTACCACGCATTCTGGTAAAATGTGCGTTGGATTTTGCATTACCCCACAGCAAGCAGCTTGCTCTAGGGGCACCCAAGCAGGTGTGCTCTTAAGCCGCAGCGCTGTGTGTCTATTCATGCACAGAGCCCCCAGTGGGGGGGCTGCTGCACACAGAAGGTTTTTTATCTTCATGCAAAGAAAATCGTGACCCTTTACAACCACTTTAATGATTTGTTTCCAGCTATAGCATAGAGTGCTGCTATGTCAAGCATTGTGCTGCCGCTGAATGCGACCGCCTATCCGCCCCCTGGATCGTCCGTGTGATAAGGCAATAAATCTCTATTATATTAATATTTGAAATGAAGAAGTGAAAATACTTTTTAAACAGGCTCTGCTGAACTCACATATACAGCATTGAGCAGACTGTTTTGTGGGTCTCCTACAGTATCTCACAAAAGTGAGTACACCCCTCACATTTTTGTAACTGTTTTAGTCTATCTTTTCATGTGACAACACTGAAGAAATGACACTTTGCTACAATGTAAAGTAATGAGTGTACAGCTTGTATAACAGTGAAAATTTGCTGTCCCCTCAAAATAACTCAACACACAGCCATTAATGTCTAAACCATGGGCAACAAAAGTGAGTACACCCCTAAGTGAAAATGTCCAAATTGGGCCCAATTAGCCATTTTCCCTCCCCGATGTCATGTGACTCATTATTGTTACAAGTTCTCAGGTGTGAATGGGGAGCAGGTGTGTTAAATTTGGTGTTATTGCTCTCACTCTCTCTCATACTGGTCACTGGAAGTTCAACATGGCACCTCATGGCAAAGAACTCTCTGAGGATCTGAAAAAAAGGATTTATTGCTTTACATAAAGATGGCTTAGGCTATAAGAAGATTGCCAAGACCCTGAAACTGAGCTGCAGCACAGTGGCTAAGATCATACAGCGGTTTAACAGGACAGGTTCCACTCAGAACAGGCCCTGCCATGGTTGACCAAAGAAGTTGAGCGCACATGCTCAGCGTCATATCCAGAGGTTGTCTTTGGGAAATAGACATATGAGTGCTGCCAGCATTGCTGCTGAGGTGAAGGGGTGGGGGGGTCAGCCTGTCAGTGCTCAGACCGTACATCCCACACTGCATCAAACCGGTCTGCATGGCTGTCGTCCCAGAAAGAAGCCTCTTCTAAAGATGATGCACAAGAAAGCCCGCGAACAGTTTGCTGAAGACAAGCAGACTAAGGACATGGATTATTGGAACCATGTTCTCTGGTCTGATGAGACCAAGATAAACTTATTTGGTTTAGATGGTGTCAAGAGTGTGTGGCGGCAACCAGGTGAGGAGACAAGTATGTCTTGCCAACAGTAAAGCATGGTGGTGGGAGTGTCATGGTCTGGTGCTGCATGAGTGCTGCCGGCACTGGGGAGCTACAGTTCATTGAGGGAACCATGAATGCCAACATGTACTGTGACATATTGAAGCAGAGCTTGAACCCCTCCCTTCGGAGACTGGGCCGTAGGGAAGTATTCCAACATAATGACCCCAAACACACCTCCAAGATGACCACTGCCTTGCTAAAGAAGCTGAGGGTAAAGGTGATGGACTGGCAAGCCATGTCTCCAGACCTAAACTCTATTGAGCATCTGTGGGACATCCTCAAACGGAAGATGGAGCAGCACAAGGTCTCTGACATCCACCAGCTCCGTGATGTCATCATGGAGGAGTGAAAGAGGACTCCAGTGGCAACCTGTGAAGCTCTGGTGATCTTCATGCCCAAGAGGGTTAAGGCAGTGCTGGAAATTAATGGTGGCCACACAAAATTTTGACATTTGGGCCCAGCTTGAACATTTTGTCTAAGGGGTGTACTCACTCTTGTTGCCAGTGATTTAGACATTAATGGCTGTGTGTTGAGTTATTTTGAGGGCACAGCAAATTGACACTGTTATACAAGCTGTACACTCACTACTGTACATTGTAGCAAAGGGTCATTTCTTCAGTGTTTTCACATGAAAAGATAGAATAAAATATTTACAAAAATATGAGGGGTGTACTCACTTTAGTGAGATACTGTATATACAGAACTGTGTACAATTATCGTAGTCTATGATCTGCCTTGGGTCAGTTTTGCTTGGACACACCAGGCCTCTATGCTTGTGTAAGATGATCGTGTGTTTTGTGTGTGTTTTTGAATATGCAATGCAAGTTGTTTTCAAACTTCTTTGGAAACGGTAACTAAAAGTACAAAAGTTCAGAGTCCCCTGTTGCTGCAACATGAACTGCTTCCAGTAAAATGCTACACAAAAAAAAAAAAACTCTTTAAAGAGGAACAACCAAAATATCAATGTACATTTCATTAATGAATTAAAATAGCTTTGAAATGTCCTGTGTTATATCTGTATATGTGTAACATGTGATGATGGTATTCAGTAGAATTTCTTCTCTTTCTTTGGCTTATCTTTATTTATATTGCTCTCCATTTGCACAGGCTGTCCAGGAAGAGAGACAGTGACATGGCTTGGGATACAGAAGGACAGAAGGACAGTGTCCGGAGTGCCATAACTAAAGGGGTGTTCCACTCAAAAAAAAAAAAAAAATACATGAATGTGCATAAAATAAAATAAAAAATTTGGAATTTTTTTTTTTTACTCACCTCTAAATGCCTGTTGTAAGGGGTCCCACATAATTTGCCTCTTTCAGTGCCTGGGCTGGTGACATCACTTCCCCTCGGCACGGGAAGGGCTCAGCTCTGCTCCCTCCCTCTTGTCAATCATCTGGGACCCACTACAGGTCCCAGATGACTGAGCGGCCAATTGCGGCGCCGCTTGCGCATGCGCAGTGGGTGCCCGGCTGTGAAGCCACAGCCCGGCGCCCACAGTTGCAATGCCAGCGCCGCCGAACGGAGGGGGAGATGAGCGGGGCTTCTATCCCCCGCATCGCTGGACCCAGGGACAGGTAAGTGTCCAATTAAAAGTCAGCAGCTGTAGTATTTGTAGCTGCTGACTCCTCCTCTTAACATCCGAAACGCGTAGGCTGTAGCTCTGTACATTTATTTAATAAAGGAATACAATTTTGGATGTCATCCTGAGTGCCGACTATCCCTTTCCTTACAGTGTCCGGTGTACCTAATCAGCTATGACATGTAAGGACAAGATCAGACAAAGGGACAATTCACATTTCTGAACAGTAGATCAAGTACTGGAGACCAAAAGCTTTGTAACTGATTCCTCAGGAAGGGTTGTCATTCTGTAAATCTGAAAGTAGTTTTAAGCCCAAAATGTAATATATTGCAGCTTACCAATCATTAAATGTGGTGGCTGTATTTTCTTTTTTTTTAGGCTTTTCCCCTCTGTTTTCACCTGGTAATCTGGCCAGTAAGACGCCTCCTTTATTAGAATACCCCCACTCTGGATGCTTCTTTGGACAAGCAGCATTTTCAGTTGGGGTGGGTGTTAGATGTACTAGCAGATTTTGACACACTAACATACTGAAGCCAAACTCCAGCCAACCATTTATAATCAGTTACAGCAAACAGTTTTTCCTTTCCTTTACCTTGAATAGGTAAATAAAGTCATGAATTCTCGTACGACAGAAAAAAAAAATCGGAAGTGATGTCATGTGTTGTAATGTATTTGTATTGTATTTTCGGACGACAACTATACTGACAAAACGAAAATCGTACGATCTGGTATCATACGAGGAAAATTTTCATGCTTGTGTCCGGTCGAATAATATCGGATGAACTGTCGTGATCGGCTCTCGAAAGTAGTGTACACACGATCCGAAAATCGTACGATTCTTCCTCGGATGACCATTTACGTACGATATTCGGATCGTGTGTACGGGCCATAAGGCTCCATTCAGACATGGGTGTTTTGAATCGCGGGCAGATTTGTGGCGATTTCAAAAACGCCCAGGTGTGAATGACAAATCACACAACGCACATTTCAGATGTAAAAGCGGTTACGGTTCTGCCGCAATAAATTGTGGCAAACCGCATATCGTGAAGCTAGTTGCTCCCCAAAAAAAGTTCAGGAGCTTCTTTTGGGCAACAAGCTTCACGCGATGCTGTTTGCCGCTGTTGCAGTGCAAAAGTCACGGCAGAAACGCCCCGCATTTTTAGGTGCCAATCAAATGACTGGCATCTGAAGCGTGCGTTGTGCGATTTATCATTTACACCTGGGCGTTTTGGAATTGTGGCGATTCTGTCTGCAATTCAAAACGTCTGTGTGAATGGAGCCTTATTGTCAGAATCCCCAGGTAAAAATAAAGGAAAGAAAACCTAAAAAAAGAAAATGGTAAGCTGTAATATAATTGTTTGCTTTTGGGATTAATACCTCTTGGAACTAGAATAACTGTATATTTAGAAGCAAACAACTAAAGATCCTGTGACTAGTCTTATGTAAATCTTCACAGCCAGTTAGGAGAGACTGTAGAGCAGTGATGGTGAACCTTGGCACCCCAGATGTTTTGGAACTACATTTCCCATGATGCTCATGCACTCTGCAGTGTAGTGGAGCATCATGGGAAATGTAGTTCCAAAACATCTGGGGTGCCAAGGTTCACCATCACTGCTGTAGAGTCTATCTTGTTGTTGGAGATCTATGGTCACATCATACACTTTCATTTTTATAACATCAGCATTATAAAAAGAATACAAAAATGTGTTCTATTTGACAATCCAATATAAGAGTACTTGAAAAATCTCCTTTCATGTTGTGAGTTCTGCCTGTCTGCTGGTCATCTCTTTCCACACCTTCCTGGATTCCTTGCATGCTTTGCACTGTCTCCTCTGCTGTTGACTTTCCATTTGTAAGGACTACATATCCCATGGTACCTTGCTGCCTGCAAGCAGTGTTTCCAGAACTGACCCCGCCTCATGAAGCTCCTCCTCTCAGCACCTCTGTAGATCAGAAGGCAGGCTGTGTGAAATGTGTGACACAGCAGTGCCTGCCTACGGGGCATAGTGATTAGGTGTCACAGAATTCTATTAAATAAATGTGTGGGGTCTTCACACAGTAAGTTTACCTACATCAATATCATTCAGATTAAAGAGGAACTGCAGTCTGCTCACATAATTTGTAATAAAAACATCTTTGCCATTCTGAAGCTTCCCTCCAACCACTTTGCATAATATTTTATATATACTGCGATTCTGTACTTGCCAATTATGCTGCACAAATCTCCCTCCACTGAGTCTGGCTGCAATCATTTTAACTGCTGAAGCTGCTGTTTTATCACTTATTGGATTTACACAGAGGCACACTTTCAGCCCTGCAGCTCTCATTGGCCCTCTTATCACTCATCCCCCCCTCCCTTCCTGGCAAACTCTCACGAGAGTGAGAGAGAGAGAGCTGTGCATGAGGTCATAAGCCTAGGCCAGTGATGGCGAACCTTGGCACCCCAGGTGTTTTGGAACTACATTTCCCATGATGCTCAACTACACTGCAGAGTGCAAGAGCATCATGGGAAATGTAGTTCCAAAACATCTGGGGTGCCAAGGTTTGCCATCACTGGTCTAAGCTAATGACCAGACAAACAGGAAGTGGGCTGTATAAGGTATTTACAGGCAGAAAAATGTTTTATTATCCAAAGTTAAAACAACAAGGGCAGAAGATTTAATAGATGGAAAGTTCAAAAAAATGACTTGAGGTCCGCTTTAATATGGGTAGGCTAGAAATAATGCAAAGATGGTGTGGAAATGAATTTTACATTTTTCTAAAGATATGAGTTTGAATGCCTCGCATTTAGTCATCAAGAACTTCGACCTATAGTTACCGTATATACTCAAGTATAAGTCGAGGCCCTAATTTACCACAAAAAAATGGGAAAAACTTATCGACCCGAGTATAAGACGAGGGTGAGAAATGCACAGCTACTGTAAGTGGAAAAGAGGGTCAACAATGCCCATTTGCAGCCTCACTGTGCCCATTTGCATGCCTCACTGTGCCATAGGTCCCCTGAACTTCAAACTCGGTAGTTAAGGGTTCCTAGATGCCCCCCTAGCTGCAGCCAAAATTTGGGGTCTCTGAACCCAAAGGGTCCCGAAATGACATTGCTGCAGATGGACACAGTTGACCGAATTTGGGGCCCTGTATCTCGGGGCCACTTAGTGCTAGGAACCCCAAATTTAGTGTGCATACCCAGTGGAACTAGCACCATAAAATTTCCAAAGCTGGGGTTTCTAGCACCAAGTGGCCCCGAGATACAGGGCCCCAAAAATCAGTTCAGAAAATGTCAAGCAGCAGAGAATGACATTTTCCGAACCGATTTTGGGGCCCTGTATCTCAGGGCCACTTAGTGATAGGAACTTTGGATATGTTATGGTACCAGTTCCACTGGGTTTGCACACCAAATTTGGGGTTCCTAGCACCAAGTGACCCTGAGATACGGGGCCCCAAAGTCGGTTCGGAAAATGAAATTTTTTGCTGCAGAAAAGTGCTTGACTCGAGTATAAGTCGAGGGGGGTACTTTTAGCACAAAAAAATGTGCTGAAAAATTCGACTTATACTCGAGTATATACAGTACATTGGATGGTTTGCTTTTTCTAAACCTTTGGAAGTGATCAGTTACAGGCTAGGTTTGTGTATAGTGTGCTATGTGTGTGTTGTGATGTCTGTTATTGTAGGATGGGGTTTCTCTGGTGGTACAGCAGTCATCTGTAGGACATGATTGTGCCATGAACTGTAAACTGCAAGTGAAAGTAGACGGTGGTAAAGGTATGACAACTGTTCAGAAACAAGAGACTTCCAGTAAAGATGATCTCAGACATACAAGGTGCTTATGCAAGAGGCAGATGTGTATTTACAGTAAAATGTGTTCCGTTTCCATTTCTGAGAAATGCCGAGTTTTCATATGAAAAGGAAACCGATATCAAATATGTTTGTAGAAAATGATACACTCCTTTTTTTAACTTCAGAATCTTGTAAAATATATAAAGTACATAATACCAACACAGGGCAAACCTAAACCCTCCCCTTTGGTGGAGACCATGCCACCCAGACACATTTTTTTTTTTTGCATGCCACCCACTGCACATGTGTGGCGTGAACAGGGCACAAAGAAAACCAATTGCTAATTTGGCAGAATGGGCAGAAATTCCCATAATCTACAGGAAAGCCTTCCCAGAGTGGAGATGGGGAGGACAGTTTCATTTAAAGAGGAGTTCCCATTTAAAAAAAAAAAAAAAAAAAATTAAAAGTCAGCAGCTACAAATACTGCAGCTGCTGACTTTTAATTGGACACTTACCTGTCCCAGGGTCCAGCGATGCGGGGCATAGAAGCCCTGCTCGTCTCCCCCTCCGTTCGCCAGCATTGCAACTGTGGGCGCCGGGCTGTGGCTTCACAGCCGGGCACTCACTGCGCATGCGCGAGCGGCGCCGCACGCCGCGATTGCCTGCTCAGTCATCTGTGACCTGTAATGGGTCCCAGATGATTGACAAGAGGGAGGGAGCAGAGCGGAGCCCTTCCTGTGCCGAGGGGAAGTGATGTCACCAGCCCAGGCACTGAAAGAGGCAGACTACGAGGGACCCCCTAGCAACAGACATTTAGAGGTGAGTAAAAAAAAAATAAATTTCCAAATGTGTTTTTTTATTTATTTTTTTTAGACACATTCATGTATTTTTTTTTTTGTGGGTGGAACACCACTTTAAGGTACCGTTCAGCTCCAGTTTGTAAATGTTGAATGCAGATCCTAATGTGAATGCTGACTGCCACTTTAAGCTGCTAGAAGGCTTCAGTGCTTCTTAAAGCTTGTTGAAAAACTGCTGAAGCTTGCTAGCAGCTTGTTTTAAGTGACAATCAGCACTCCCATTAGGATCTTTTTTTAACATTTCCAAACAGGTGCAGAAGGGCACTTTAAAAGCTTAGGGAATGCTGCTTGAAGCTTGTCGAAAGCTTTCCAAAGGCATGATGAAACTTTAAAGTTATGCTAAACCCACAATGTTTAATTTACATTGTCCCTTCTGTTCCTGTGTGTGGATGATGGCACTGTATTTATTTTAGTGAAAAAAAAATTACCTTTTTTCCTAATTGATATACAGCTGTCACATGTTACAGCTCTTTCCCAGCCTGTCTGCTGCTGATCACATGTTCAAAATAAAATCAGCCTTTGGAATACAGAGTAAAAATAAACAATATCAATAAACTGTTTTAAATTGGCATGCAGTTATATATTTGAAATCAAATCTTTATTATTTTGTGGAAATAACATGGTGTGGCTGGATTTCTGCCAGTCTCAGGCTGTGTTACTCCCCTCCATCCTGTGTCCTAGAATAAGAGGGAGGTGAAGGCATCATTAATCTACATGTAATACCAAATTGTGTTTAACTGGGCATGGAGGAGGAGGGAGGGAGTGGTCTGTCATTTACCACTGTGTACATGTCCACATGTGTGACTCTATAGTTACATGGGCTGCTCAGATGTGATTGGAGGACATGCTCAGCATAGAAACTCACTGAAAACTGAGCATGTGCAGAGTTGGCACCACAGCTGCAAAATCTTTAGCTGAATTAGGGGCTTGAACAGAAGGTGGCAATACAGAACAACAGGATCAACCAGGATATTTAATAATATACCATTTACTGATAGTTTATTATGATTTGGGTTTAGTGACACTTTAAAAAAGATGGATGTAATTTTTTTTTTCCACAGTCTTACCTAGGTGGATGCAGCATCGATTTGATGCTACATCTATTCCTCGCCGGCTCTAACACTGAGAACCGAGCGATCAAACACCGCTGATTACTCGGTTTTGAGGCCACCGTGAGCAGAGAGCTGCTGACTGTCAGTCATCTCTGTCTGCCCCCCCCCCCCCCCCCCATGGGAGGTAGGTCCACTCTGAAAAGGGGGCAGACAGCTAGAAGTTCTGTGGAGTCCATTGAGCAGGGTGGTGTGTTGGTTTCCCTTGTCATAGTCCTATATATTATCAGCTTGAAAGTTTCTCAGGAAAACTGGTTATTGTGGTGTTAATGTGCTGCCTACATACTAAGTTCTAGATAAAATTTGTTTTTCAAATTCCCATATTACTTTACACTCATTTCCCTCCTGTTGCTGCAAGTGGCACCTACGTGTGTCTCCGTTCAGTTTCCTGTGTATATTACAGAAACTAGTTTTGATCTCTGATCAAAAGAGACAAACCAAACACTTTTACTTCACGCCATTCACCTCATTTTTTCCAGTTTCATCAGATTTTCTCAAGAATCGTGAGGAATGTTCTCGGGTAAATAAAAACCATGCTTCATGTATGTATTCAAGAAGTCCTCACACAAGGCAGTCTGTGTAGTACCGGTGCTAATGTCATAAAAGAAAAAAGAAATCTATTATGAATTTAAAAAGTGAATTTTTGTAGGTCACAGGAGTGCGCTTAGTTCTGCATGCCTGTGACCTTTTATTCAGCCGACAGCGGGCTAAAGTCTGCTGTTGGCTGATGTCACTGAGCCTTTCAGCAGGCTTTCATGTGTTTTGCACCATTTCGGACCTCACATACCACTAAACTCACAATTTTGAATCTCGTGGACCACTAGCATGAATTTTATATGCCTTCTACACACAGTGCTCCAGCTCTCTGCCCCCTGCCCTTCAATCTGCATCACACTGCTGCCGTATACACGCAATGCTCCGGGTCTCCGCTCCCCCCCCTGCACGTACTCCACATCACCCTGCCGCCTTATACACGCAATGCTCCGGGTCCCTGCCCCCCCCCTGCATGTACTCCGCATCACACTGCCGCCTTATACACGCAATGCTCTGGGTCTCTGCCCCCCCCCCCCTGCATGTACTCCGCATCACACTGCCGCCTTATACACGCAATGCTCTGGGTCTCTGCCCCCCCCCCCCTGCACGTACTCCGCATCACACTGCCGCCTTATACACGCAATGCTCCGGGTCTATCCCCCCCCCCCCGCGCACACTCCGCATCACGCTGCCGCCTTATACACGCAATGCTCCGGGTCTCTGCCCCCCCCCCCCTGCATGTACTCTGCATCACACTGCCGCCTTAAACACGCAATGCTCCGGGTCTGATTGGTATGGTAGAAGGGTATGGCGCTGTTCCTATATCTAATTAATGGTTTAAACCATTAATTAGATATAGGAACAGCGCCATACCCTTCTACCATACCAATCAACTCAGCTGTCCCCATAAACAGCTGAGTTGATTGGTATGGTAGAAGGGTATGACTGCATGTTGGGCGGCAGCAGTTCCAAAGTGTCTACTAACACATCTCCACTATTTCCACTGCGCGGGTTCACTATTCTTTTTATAATGCTCCGGGTCTATCCCCCCCCCACCAACCCCCCCCCCCCCCCCGTGCGCACACTCTGCATCACGCTGCCGCCTTATACGCGCAATGCTCCGGGTCTCTGCCCCCCCCGCCCCCCCGCACACTCCGCATTGCACTGCCGCCTTATACACGCAATGCCCAGGGTCTCTGCCCCCCCCATGCGCACACTCCGCATCACACTGCTGCCTTATACACGCAGTGCTCCGGGTCTCTGCTCCTCCACGCACGCACTCTGTATCAAACTACTGCCTTATACACGCAATGCTCCGGGTCTCTGCCCCCCCCCCCCCCCGCACACTCCGCATTGCACTGCCGCCTTATACACGCAATGCCCAGGGTCTCTGCCCCCCCCCCATGCGCACACTCCGCATCACACTGCTGCCTTATACACGCAATGCTCCGGGTCTCTGCCCCCCCCCCCCCCGCATGCACTCCGCATCAAACTACTGCCTTATACACGCAATGCTCCGGGTCTCTGCTCCCCCCCCCGCATGCACTCTGCATCACACTGCCGCCTTATACACTCAATGCTCCAGGTCTTTGCCCCTCCCCCCCCCCCCCGCACGCACTCCGCATCACACTGCTGCCTTATACATGCAATGCTCTGGGTCTCTGCCCCTGCACGCACTCCGCAACAAACGGCTGCCTTATACACGCAATGCTCCGGCTCTCTGCTCCCCCCGCGCACTCCGCATCACACTGCTGCCTTATACACGCAATGCTCCAGGTCTCCACTCCCCCCCCCCCCCTGCACTCTGCATCGCACTGCTGCCTTACCCAGACTCATCATTGGATCTTGCATCCTTATCCAGCCATGTGCTCAAGCTCCGTGCTCCCTCCCACAGCCTGTGATCAGTGCTGCCAATCAATGGAAGTCCCCCCTCCTTCGCCTCCTGCTCTCTGCACTACTTCTGGTGCCTCCCTCTGAGTTCACAGGAACCAGAACTACAGAGGAGGTATTAGGTATCCATGCACGCTGACCGTATTGACTGTCAGCATGCATTGGAAACAACATTTGGGCAGTATAGATCCGTCACAATGTTGATTTGTGGTAGAACCCCTAGGGACCACCAAAATTTTCTCGGACCACTGTTTGGCGACCGCTAGTCTAGCCACTCTGCCATAAAGGTTGTCTTTTTAGAAATTTGTCCTCTCTCCACACAGGATCTCTGAAGCTCAGTCAGAGTCACCATCGGGTTTTTGGTCTCTCTTACTAAGGCCCTTCTCGCCCACTTGCTCAGTTTGGCCGGGCGATCAGCTCTTGAAAGAATCCTGGTTGTGCCAAACTTCTTCCATTTGTAAATGATGGAGGCTCTTGGGAAGCAGAAATTTTTGTAGCCTTCCCCAGATCTGTGCCTTGCAATAATCCTGTCTCTGAGCTTTGCAGGCAGTTCCTTTTGACCTCATGGCTTTTGCTCGGATACAGTATGCATTGTTGGCTGTGAGTCCTTTTATAGAAAGATGTGTGCCTTTCCAAATCGTGTCCAGTCAATTTAATTTACCACATGTGGACTCTAATCGAAGTGTAGAAACATCTCGTTGAGAAAAATAAAATACATTTTAAACAACTGTAGTATCAGTGTGCAGTGTAACAACATTGAAAAAAGTAAGGGGGGGGGGCTGAATACTTTATGAATGCACAATATGTGAACTACTTGGCACTGTTTTTAGAATGTATGTAACAAAAACACGAGGGACTGTCACTGTACCACTTCTTTACTTAATGAACATTTGTACTCGGATGTTTGTTTATTTTATTTTTTTTATTAGACTACTGTAATTGTGAATTATTTATATATAGCTGCAATGGTCAGCGAATAACTTCCCAACTGGCAGCAGTTACTGGTATGTGGCTGTTCTTGAACTATGTACTTTATTAATTGGGATGGTACTAATCATTACCTCTACTAAGTACGCTCATTTATAGATGACTTGAAAAGAAACCGTCTCTATAGGAATTGTTTGTTTTACTTGAGAAAAAAAAATCCTTTGGACTCTGTTCTCGTGACATGGCTTTGCAGGAGACCAGGAAGTGTAATTTCATTTTTATTTTTCTGAATTTTTATATGATGTTTGTTTCAATTTGAAGCGTTCTTATTTCATAGTTGTGCTTCTCTAACGTGCTTTTTTTTTGCCTTTGCAGAATAACTTGCACTGGACCATACCACTTCATCCAGAAGGAACCAGGAAATACAATAAATCAGATATAGCGTCCATCTGGTGTTACTTTGCCCGGGGCTGCTGGTACAGCTTGGAACTATGATATGTGCTTTGCGCACACGATAAGAGATTTATTTGCGGCTTGGTAGAGATGAGTTTGCATCGACAAATGGGTTCGGATCGGGACCTACAGTCATCGACTTCCTCCGTTAGCCTTCCACCAGTTAAAAAGGCACCAAAGAAGAGGAGAATGCCTTGGGGTTCTATCTTCCGCAAGAAAAAAGACCCCAAACGTAAATCAAGGGATTCAACTGGTGGCGTTGATGGGATTGCGAGTATTGAAAGTATTCACTCAGAGATGTGCACTGATAAAAATTCCATATTCTCCGCATCTGTGAACTCCTCAGACAATGGCTCAGCCTGTGCTAGTAAACAGAGTGGAGACTTCATGGAGTGCCCCCTGTGCCTTTTACGGCATTCCAAGGACCGCTTTCCAGAAATCATGACCTGTCACCACAGGTCATGTGCGGACTGCTTGCGTCAGTACTTGCGGATAGAAATCTCAGAGAGCAGGGTCAATATCAGCTGCCCCGAGTGCTCTGAACGCTTTAACCCTTATGACATCCGTTTAATATTGAACGATGACTTATTGATGGAGAAATATGAGGAGTTCATGCTCAGGAGGTGGCTTGTTGCTGATCCAGACTGTAGATGGTGTCCAGCTCCGGACTGTGGGTAAGAGGCTAAAATGTATCTGTATATACTGTATACCAACTTTGTTAATTACAGAGCTGCTCCAGCCAGTGGACTAAAAATGCTACCCAGAAAACACAGCAACGGTGCTAAAGTCAGAAGTCTGCTCAGTTTACAATAATCCTGAATTCTATGTGATCCACTGAAATCTGATTCATGTGAGCTTTTCACCTGTGGGTTGGTGGGCCTGCTGATCTGTGCTTGTATATATTCATTTTTGGTGCTTGATGTATCACCAGCCATTTTCAGCCTACAAGGTAAGTTTATATCTGCTGGCTGTCAGAAGGCTTTGTGTACTTGCACTTCAATACATCAGGTTGTGAGTAACCGGAAGGGCTCTGCATTGTGTTTGGGAATTTCTTTCCTGCATTTTAGAAAGGTTTGTTAGCCCCTTCCCACCCGGCATCCAGTTAAAAAAATCTGAATGCTGGTGGGACAGGAAAGATCGGCCGATCATGTGATTGGCTGTCACAGTGGTCAAATGATCGGGAGCTGGCCCCACCAGCTAGTGATCATTAACAGGGACCAAGGGCTGCCTTTCACAGATTGGTCTTTGTGCTGGGAGCGCACATCAGCCACCCAGAAGCGCATACTGTATGTGCAGTATGTGGGCATTAAAGCCCACCCTTTTGCTGCTGCATATATGTATTAGGCAGTCAGAAAAGGGGTACAAGTCACCAGATATATGCCTGAATGAAGAAAAACTAAAGCTCACCATACAGCTTACAATTTGACAGTACAGTCTTTAGATTATAACATGTTTGAGCTTAAAGTGTTAGTAAGCCTTCATTTTTTTTTTCAATTTAAAATAAACATGTCATACTTGCCTCCACTGTGCAGCTCGAGTGGCCCCGATCGTCCTCTTCCGGGGTCCCTCGGTGGCTCTCGCGGCTCCACCTCACATCAGTTAACCCCCTAGGTGAAGCGCTCTCCAGGGGGTTACCTTGCGGGCGCGCTCCTGGGTCCAGCAATCAGCGTCCATAGAAACGAATGCTGGACTCGGCCCCGGCGCCTGCGTCATTGGATTTGATTGACGACAGCAGGAGCCAATGGCTGCACTGCCATAAATCTATCCAATCAAGAGCCGGGAAATACGAGGCTCAGGTAAGTAAAACGGGAGGTGGGGGCTGGGGGTCCGGTCACTGCCAGAAGTTTTTTCACTTTTAATGCATAGGATGCATTAAGGTGAAAATGCACAAGGATTTACAACCCCTTTTAAGGAGGAACTGCAGTCTGCTCACATAATTTGTACATAAAAAGATCTTTGCCATTCTGAAGCTTCCCTCCAACCACTTTGCATATTATTTTATATATATACTGCGATTCTGTACTTGCCAAATATGCTGCAGAAATCTCCTTCCACTGAGTCTGGCTGCATCCATTTTAACTGTGGGCAGCGGAAACTGCTGCCTGTTCACTTCCTGAATTTACACAGAGGCACACCTCCAGCTCTGCAGCTCTCATTGGCCCTTTTTATGACCCCTCCCTTCCTGGCAAACTATCACAAGAGTGAGAGTGAGCTGTGCATGATGTCATAAGCCTAGGCTGTTTTCCAGACAAGAAATAGGAAGTGGGCTGTAGAAGGTATTTTACTGGCAGAAAAAAAATGTTTTACTATCCAAAGTTTAAACAACAAGGGCAGAAGATTTAATAGATGGAAAGATGAAAAAAATGACTGAAGTTCTGTAAGGTGGGTTGTATTTCATGTATGCATCTTAGTGCTGGATAATTCCCAGTCGCTATGGCGACTGAAAATACTCTGGCGACCAAGTCATTGACAGCTATTGCTGGTGGGGAGGTGTGCGCTGAAAAGTCAGGGCTGTCATTGGGTAAAGCTGGCACTGCGTGAGACTATAGCAGCTAATGTGACTCTATTTACAGCAAGCATTGTTTGTAACAGATTGAGCTAAATCCCACTGTTGTGTTAGAAAGGCGAATTTAGCGGGATCTCTCTCGCACAACGCCGCCTGACAGTGACAGTCCCGTTACATTAGCTGATATGTTCTCATGCAGTGCCGGCTTTACCTAACAATTATGTTGGCATTTCAGCTGTCATCTCCTCACTGGCGATATAGGCACACTGCAATCCAGTGCATTGGAGTGAATAGGCCTGGGGCTGCTGTCGTCATGTCTATTGATTTTGCCATGTTTAACAATGCAGCAAAATGCATTTTGATTTGTCAGATGGTTGCTAGCTTTGAAGAGATGCTGTCACCTGCCCATTTAGGGCAAATTACCTCCTGACAGCCCCCCCAGCAAGGTGTACTCCCCCATCCACACTACCTAGATACCCATAACCCCCAGTCCATCAAAGCAGCAGACCAAGGGCTTCATCAAGGCAGGGTGGCAGTGAGCAAACATAGATTGGTGAGTAAATCTTGCTTGGGGTTTGTGGGCTATTGTCACTCTCACTTTGGCCTGGATGGACACATTGACATTGTCATGTTAAGAGAAGTATAGTTAAAGTGATTTAAAAGGTAGATGCTTTTTACCTTAATGCATTCTATGTCTTAAAGGTAAAAAACCTTCTAGGTGCAGCTCCCCTCAGTCCCCCTTATACTTACCTGAGCCCCATCTCGATTCAGCCAAGTTCATGAGAGCAGTAGCTATCCCAGGTCTCTCACTCTTCTCATTGGCTCACACAGCAGTGGAAGCCATTGGCTCCTGCTGCAGTTTATCACAGCCGGTGAGCCAATGGAGGAGAGAGCGGGGCAAACAGGCAAGAGGCTTGCTATTGGAGGCACTCGGCAGGAGGGGAAGAATCGGGACTGCCGGCCGGGGACCCAAAAAGATGATGATCGGAACTGCTCTGTGCATAACGCTTAAATAGAGCTCTTGCCAACAACCCCCCCCAACCTGCCATGGCAGAAAAGATGGTAGTGATTTTAAATGGCTCAGGACAAAGTTTTACATTTGTCCACCTTCTCTGTGCACTTTGCATTCGTCTGTCATGATATCCCATCATTTCTGTTTCTTCCCCCAGCAGAAGAGCATTGACATTGACAATGACTGTCCTGTACCTGGAAAACATGGGCTGTAGATGAAATTGGCCTGAATGTCCATGTTTTTGGACTTCCATGTAGAACATGTTCCTCTCACTACTGTCTGGCTCTGTTTACTTCTTGAGTAGATGGACTATGGGAGCAGGTATCTGTACTCTACAGGTTGGCCAGACAACCAATATATGAGGTTTTGTAGCATTGATGACAAGTAATGGATGTTGCAGACACTGTGAATGGACTGCTCTATACAGCACTGTGTGTGTCCGGCTTTTCTGCCTCATTTTATATTGCCATAAACTTTCTGTATTGATGCCATGAACAACAAAGAATAGATATTGGCAAGCTTTTCACCACCATCCTGAAAAGCCATTACTGTTCCTTTCCTGCACATTTTGTTAAGGCAGATGCGATATGCAAGGCACATAAGACAAAGACTGCAATTTGATTTCAGCTTACGTTATTCAAGCTGGTGGTCAATCCGGTTTGGCTGCTGTAGGTTATTGGTCTTCGCAGGGAACAAGTCTGCTGAAGACTATGGGGATCAAATAGTATAGTCCTCAGTCTCTTCCAGAACAACGCTTTCTGTCAAACAACAAATTTTCCAGAGTGTTTTGGAGACCTAAAATATATGTAAACCATCAATTGCATAGAGATGTGAGGGTGGAGAAACAGCAGTGCACCGGTCTTCCCCGTAAACGACTGTGCAGGTATGGGGAGTCAGGACAAGTCTGATCATTGGAGAACAGCAGGCTGAGTTTCCAGCACAGCTAGAGAACTGAGCATGCTGTGCTGTCATGCCTAGTGTGGTCAGTTCTTGATGGGAAAGCAGAGGGACTGGCAGGAACACCGGGGATTTCACACGGCGGAAGCAATAAAAGAGAACAGGATACTCTTTTCATACAAGTACATGGTACAGCAGGCACCTTTCAGGAATATTAAATGTTGGATACTCATATTCATTAAGCTGGCCATAAACTGATCCATCTATCGATGCTGTATGACGCAGTAGGATAAACCCCCTGCTGGGCTATTACATTCTGACAGCCACCAGCAGCAGCTGTCAGAATAACTGAACAGCAGCTGCTTCTGTTTGGATGTGGCCTCTGTTCAGCCGTTTTTTTTTTGGCTGGCTCCTTCAATTTGTTTAATCAAAGGATTGTGAGTAGAAGGGGGCCAGCGGGGGCTAACGGGGGCCACCTACTGCGCAAACCTTGTTCAGTTCATCAGGAATTGGTTGCAATGTCAAGCCTTATGCCGCGTACACACGGTCGGAATTTTCGGCTACAAAAGTCCGACAGCCTGTCCGACAGACTTTCGACGGACTTTTGGCGGACTTGCGGCAGACTTTCTTACGAACGGACTTGCCTACATACGATCACACAAAAGTCCGATGGATTCGTACACCGGACTAAAATAAGGAAGTTGATAGCCAGTAGCCAATAGCTGCCCTAGCGTCGGTTTTTGTCCGTCGGACTAGCACACAGACGAGCGGATTTCTGGGTCCGGTGGAGTTACGACGTAAAGATTTGAAGCAAGTTTCAAATCTAAAGTCCATTAGATTTGAGGCTGGAAAAGTCCGCTGGAAGTCCGAGGAAGCCCACACACGATCGGATTGTCAGCCAGCTTTAGTCCGTCGGCGTCCGTCGGACTTTTGTAGAAGAAAAGTCCGACCGTGTTTACGCGGCATTAGTGTGTCACCAGTTGTTAAAGTATATCCAAACCCAATAACCCCACCATTTTTATTTTTAGATGTGGATAGATAAGGTTCTCTTTGCTGTCCGTGTCCCCGTTCAGGTGATTCAGCTACATTTCTATTTGTATTGGTATCCATTATCATGGGGACAAAGTGAGTGACAATTCAAAATGTTTGATTGGCACCAGAACAGGAAGAGAGGGGAAACATTCAACGGGACACTTGCATGACAACTGTCTAAAAGGGAATTTGCCTCAGTTTTGGTGAGGTCTCCTCTCCCCTGTCTGCTATGTCTATAGGACAGGAAGTAAGGGAAATCTCCCTAAAGCGTATCTAAACCCAAAAAGAAAAATGTAGTATATTGCCAATTACTAGATGTGGTGGATGCATTTGTTTTCTTTTATTGTCAGGTTCTTTTCCTTTATATTCACCTATAAATCCTGCCAATCATTCACTTCCAGTCTCTGGGTGGCTGAGCTCGCTCTCCCCCACTGTATCATGGGAGGGAACCATGGCTGTCACCCTAGGCTGCTCTCCTGATTTGGACTACAAATAGGTCTTCCTCTTCGCATCTCAAATACATGGCAGGACATGAATTGGTAATTTACAGAAGACCGATAAAGATTTCTGCCTTCAGCTTAGCTCACAGGAAGCGATAAAGGCACTGTGCTTCTGGCAGGATCAATTTGTAAATTCTGTACTGCAAATGTTCTTTGTTTGAAAAATGACCATTAATGCAGCCACCACATCTTATGGACTGGTAAGCCACAATTTAGTTCTTGACTTTAGATATCCTGTAATGGTACAAAGTGGCAAAAAAAAAAAGGGAAAAAATGGCTTTAGAAATACAGTACATTAAAGTGATATTAGGGTCTCTTTAAAAAAAAAAAAAGTAACACGTTATACTTATCTGCTCTGTGTAGTGGTTTTGCACAGGGTGGTACCGATCCTCTTCTTGGGTCCCTCGCTGGTGACATGGCTCATCCCTCCTGCCGAGTTCCCCCAAAGCAAGCAGCTTACAATGGGGCACTCAGGCAGGCTCACGAGCTGCGGCTCTGCGTGTCCATTCACAAACACAGCCGCAGCTCGGGCCCGCCCCCTCTCTCTCCTGATTTGGTTCAGTGGATGTGATTCCCAATGGTTCCCGCTGCTGTCTCAGCCAATGAGGAGGGAGAGTCGGGGCACTCGTGCACATCACTGGATCAGGTAAAAATTAGGGGGGCCGGAATGCATGAAGGTAAAAAACCTTGAGTCCTTAGGACCTCTTTAAAGGGGTTGTAAAGGTTCAGGGTTTTTAAAAAAAAACAAACAAACATGTCATACTTACCGCCGCTGTGGAGTTGGTTTTGCACAGAGTGGCCCCGATCTTCCTCTTCTGGGGCCCCTCAGCGGCACTCCTGGCTCCTCCTCCTCGAGTGCCCTGTTGGAGAAGCGCTCTCCTTCGTGGACACCCGTACGGGCGCACTTTCATGTCCTGCTTCTATGTCTATTGACACAGAAAGCAGGACTTGGCCCCGCCCCCGGGTCATTGGATTTGATTGACAGCAGCGGGAGCCAATGGCTTCGCTGCTATCAATCTATCCAATCAGGACACGAGATACCGGCAGGAGCGGGTGTACTCGTTCCCATCATAGGGTACACAGGGCTCAGGTAAACATATTGGGGGCACGGGGGGGCTGCTGAGTGACAGAATTTTTTTTTTAAATTAACACACGTTATACTTACCAATGGTTTTGCACAGAGCAGCCCCAATTCTCCTTTTCTGGGGTCCTCTGCTGGTAATCCTGGCTTCTCCCTCACTCCTCCTGCTTCCTGTCGGGGCTCACCCCATCTATTCAGACACACAGCCCAACATGGCCTGCCCCCTCCCCCTGCTCACAGGTTTTGACTGACAGCAGCATGAACCAATGGCTCCTACTCTCGGCTAAGCCTGTACGAGCCAGGAGAGGGGAGAAGAGCTGCTGCAGATGTTCACAGCGCTGGATCCAGACTAGGCTGAGGGTATTTATGGGGGCTGGGGGATGTCCTACTATTAAAAGGTTTTTTACCATAATGCAGAGAATGCATTAAGGTAAAAACAAAACCTTTTACCTTTACAACCACTTTAATAATAAATTTAAAGCGGAGTTCCACCCTAAAGTGGAACTTCCGCTCATCGGATTCCTCCCCCCCTCCAGTGTCACAATTGGCACCTTTCAGGGGGGAGGGGGGTGCAGATACCTGTATAATACAGGTATCTGCACCCTCTTCCGGGAGTAGCTAGCCGCAAACCCCCCGCCCACCCCCGTTGTGTTGTGGGAAATACACAGTTCGCACAACACAACGGGGACCAGTGTAGACGCGCAGCGCGACTCGCGCATGCGCAGTAGGGAACCGGGCAGTGAAGCCGCAACGCTTCACTTCCTGATTCCCTCAGTGAGAATGGCGGCGGCAGCACCCGAGGATCGAGGGACGGTTCAGTCTCGGGTGCCGACATCGCTGGACCCCGGGACAGGTGAGTGTCCTTTTTTTAAAAGACAGCAGCTGCTGACATCTAAAAAAAAAATTTCAGCGAAACTCCGCTTTAAGATCTAATCAGCTCTGACGTGAGATGCTGTAGAAATGTATATTATACCTTCCTGCTAGTGATAAGCCCAGGCTCCCAGCATGAAATACGGTAAATACAGCAGGATGTACTAATCGTTTTAAATGTAAACCGGTCTTGTTTTGCCAACAGCAAGATTATGCAAACAAGCAAGAACTTGAACGTTTAAAAAAAGAATAGTCTGATATGTTTGTGTTCTGACAGAAAATGCATGCAAATCACAGCAGGAAAATATTTTTTTCCACGTTAGTTTTTATTAGAAGATATGTAAAGGTCAACGTAAAACAAAAATCAGTATCACCCCAGCAACTTCGTCTCTTGCAGCAGGAGATTGAATTTATTCCAGTGCCTGTGATCGTGGCTGTCTGTGGCCATTACAGTATTTGCTCTCTGGCTTACTAAATCCAAATAAAGACCTATTTGGCACATGCGATGAGATGAGGCCTGGTCATTAGCTCAGAACATGCACCCATTTCATTGGCGTCATTGGAAGGAATTGTGCCCCATCATTGGTGTCATTGCAAGGAATTGTGCCCCTTCATTGGTGTCAGTGGGAGGAATTGTGCCCCTTCATTGGTGTCAGTGGGAGGAATTGTGCCCTTTCATTGGTGTCAGTGGAGGGAGTTATGCCCCAATGTTGGTATCAATGGATAAAATAGCACCCCAAGGTGCTAAAAGTAAGCAAAGAGCCCTAGTTTGGAGACCACTGCTTTAGAGATAATGAACTCTGCAGGCTGGGCCCAAAAAGGGCAGGCAAAGAACTTTTCACCAGTACTGCCTGTGGTCTCCCTGAAGCTGATCTTTTCTCATTATTGATGTACCTGCCTTATTTTGCACTGGGTAGAAGCAGGGCTTTGCTTCCTCCTGTCCAAGCCTGGTCCATTGAGCAGCACAGTAGTGAAATGACTGAACTTCAGCAGACTAGCATTCAGAGACAGCAGTGCCTTGATCTCACACTGCAGTTATGCAGCTATGAGCATTAGGGCACAGGAGTGCCAAGATATCCTCACCTACCAGGAAGTAGGGAAGAAACATTCTATTTGCAGACTTCATTTAGAGAACAATTGCAAGATATTTAATGCTGGTCTCCCTAGGTCACCATCGAATGGGGTGGCTCACATCAAATGTGTGGTAGGAGAGGGCACCGTTTACCCTCCTTCTCTTCCATATGTGTACCAGGCCCTTTCCAGTCTTCCTCCTGCAAGCGTTGTGAAATTGCTAGGATATACCCTTCTTGTATGGTCTCACAACTCATTTTTTTACTTTTGCCCAGAGACCTGAATCCCTAACATGGAGAAAGACACCAGGATGGTCTCTTGGGACCAAAAAGTGTTACTATTACTATTCTTCCTCTTGTAGGGGAAGGGCCTCTCTGATACATGTATGCGCAAACATTTAGTCCTCAAATCTCGTCTTCCAGTTCATATAGTTCCCGAGTTGTCAGTCAACTCTTTTGTGGGATGGTGTTGTGACCTGACCTTTGCTGGACATCTATCACCTTGGGTGTTGCAATACCTTCACTTCTGGAAAGGTTTGACAACTCCTCTTGTTACTGATCAGATGGCCTACCCCCCTACTCTAGATAGCACTTTGTGTGTTTGTGGCTACTTTTATCTTTCCTACAGCCAAGGTATGACTTTTTGAGTTCTCCTCAATGTATGATCTTTACATTTACAGAGAGAGTTTTAAACACTTGAGTGCCATTCTTTTCCTCTGCGGAGAGAAGTATCCATTGCTGGAAGTCAGCATGATAGATTCACTGGGACCCTGTTCCAAAATTCCCCTTTGAGGGAAAATCCACAGGTCTTTTTGGAACTTTCTGAGGAAATTCTCCTTAACTTTTCTCTCCTCCTCCTAACAAAGGAATTTCCTAGTAATACCATTAGGATTTCTACTCATTTACCAGAGGAGCAGGTTACTACCTTCAGGGGTAGTTTTTACTTGATCTTTTAAAATCATATTATCTGTAACTGGTAAAGCAGGTTACAGTATGTTCTCTTGTCCTTTCCGGGTTCTGGTGGTCTGCACCAGTTTGGTTTTCCATAAACCATCATCCCTGCCTTCCCTTCCTTGTGTGGGTGTTTTAATTGCCCTACCTTCTACTTCTAAAGTCTAAGTTCACCTTAAAAAATAATAGATGCACCCATATTTGCATTTTTCACAGGAGCCTGCAAAGCATTGCACCTGTGATCAATGAATCTCTCAGCGACTTCCCAACCATTTCCGAATATCCTAAATTCCTGTGTCCCTCAGTAAAAGATAAAAAGAAAATAAGTTTCTTGTTCCTACTGTAAGATATTTTTATTGGAGTCCATTAAAGGATACAAGTCCCACCCTTCTTTTTCTTGGACTTGCTCACAAAACTGAGACCTGATGGGTAGAGGGGTTACACGGTGGCTGAAGTATTTTGCCTTGTTTGGTTGGTGTCCCAAACTCTAGGTGGCCGTATAACTTGACATCTCAAGAATATCCTAAATTCCTCTGCCCCATATTGGACTAAACTGCATTAAATGGTAAAAAAAAAAAAAATGTATCTCTAGACTGCCTACAACGTTCTGATCTGCCTTGAGACATTTTTTAACCTTAAATGTACACAGTGTGAATGTTCTGCAGCACAGTGTTTCTTGGATAGCCTCACCGCCTATTTGACTTTATTTTGAAAATTTTTTTTTTTTCAGCCATATGGCCAAAGATCGGTGCTGTGTATGTGAATGCGCTGCTCCCATCTACTTATGCTTGTATCCTACCTATATAGTGCAGACCTGTGCCATATACAACGAAAAAAACATTCAATACTGTATGCCAAAAAATTATAAAACGATTATAAAAGTTCAATAATTCAATATTATGTCCATTTATGTCAAATAGCAACGTCCCCCGGTGATATATTCAAATCTTCTATCAATTGCCGTTAATGGCGTGCTCTGAAGTTAATACAATGTGCTAGTGACTTAGTGCTCCACCTCCACCTGTGAGATTGGCCACTCACCAAATGCTCCTTTATAACTACACCTTTGGTTCATTCATGGGGATAACCACTCCACTCAAAAGGGAACTTCTTCAACAGATGTAATTGGACCTTAGTGTTCCTCATGAAACATGAATAAAAACGATCATCGCGCAATACCGTTAATACTGTTTATTATAAAACATGAATAAAAACTGTGCACTCACATTTATGTGTGCCCCCCAGCCGGCACAAAGCTATTCCAACAGTTAGGTACGGGTAGGTGTAGCCGCCTAGATGTGCTGTGCGACCTCCGTTCCTCCCCTCTTGCCTGTTCGCGTCCTTACCAATCCCGTTCGTATTGGATCACGTGGGTATGTGTTTCCCAGCAGCCTCTACGCGTTTCGCAATTTGCGTCATCAGGAAGCCTTCCTGATGACGCAAATTGCGAAACGCGTAGAGGCTGCTGGGAAACACATACCCACGTGATCCAATACGAACGGGATTGGTAAGGACGCGAACAGGCAAGAGGGGAGGAACGGAGGTCGCACAGCACATCTAGGCGGCTACACCTACCCGTACCTAACTGTTGGAATAGCTTTGTGCCGGCTGGGGGGCACACATAAATGTGAGTGCACAGTTTTTATTCATGTTTTATAATAAACAGTATTAACGGTATTGCGCGATGATCGTTTTTATTCATGTTTCATGAGGAACACTAAGGTCCAATTACATCTGTTGAAGAAGTTCCCTTTTGAGTGGAGTGGTTATCCCCATGAATGAACCAAAGGTGTAGTTATAAAGGAGCATTTGGTGAGTGGCCAATCTCACAGGTGGAGGTGGAGCACTAAGTCACTAGCACATTGTATTAACTTCAGAGCACGCCATTAACGGCAATTGATAGAAGATTTGAATATATCACCGGGGGACGTTGCTATTTGACATAAATGGACATAATATTGAATTATTGAACTTTTATAATCGTTTTATAATTTTTTGGCATACAGTATTGAATGTTTTTTTCGTTGTATATGGCACAGGTCTGCACTATATAGGTAGGATACAAGCATAAGTAGATGGGAGCAGCGCATTCACATACACAGCACCGATAGTATATCTCTATGAGAAATTTTCTGGATGCAGCAGCTAAGGCAATTACAAGCAAAATAATTAGAAGATTTTGGTTTTGCGCCGGTGACACACACACATATGGCCAAAGATGAAGGTGGGGATGAGCATTATGGATTCACAAGTTGCCCAGTTGTACATATAATGGAGCACAGAATTTCCTTTTTTCTGAATCTGTCACCCATTTTGCTTCCTGATGAAGGATACATAAACTTGCAACAGTAAATTTGTAATACTGGAATGCAGTAATCTAAAACAAACTGTGCGCTGTCAAACTTTATAGTTCTATTGCTGTAGATGCCATTACCTCAATGTTTATGGTGGTCCTGTAGTTGGGCCTTTAAAAACACAATCTCACATTCTCTGAGCCAACTGCAGTTGGCATGACAAGAGATCCACAGTGTAAGAATCTTGCAATGGATTATTACAGTAACTGCACCTATTTTATATTCTTTAGTGAATACCAAAGTCCCATATCTGAAGAACATTGGCATTCATTGGCCATATTAAAGCCCCAGTTAAAGTTTCAGAAGAAGTGCTATATTTAAATTTGGCAAGACCATAAGCTCTCTCTGTCTTACAATACATTTTCTTTGTAAATCAGCCCCTGGATGAGGAGAAAATCTTATGGCCTGATCTATACTACAGAGAAAGACTACTTCTTTGCGTGGAAGCAGCAGTCTCTCTACAGTGGTCTGATGCATACCCTGCTGATTTACAGCTGTAGCTCAGTCCTTAGCAGGGAGCCTGATCTTGTCATTGCTTTGCTCTAACTTAGACTATGCTGTGTGGAGGGATCCATGTGCCTTCTTGTTCTGGTGATCCCCATCACCCTCATTTCTTGTCCTGTGTTATTGGGATCAAAAGTGAAAACTCCCCTGTAGTCTGGGACAGAATTTAAAACCTGATGGAAGATTTAATCCCTCTGCAGTGTAGATCCATACTGATAATTGCTTTGGTCATACCCATTAGCTGTCAGTCTCGTTCCAAGAACTGGGCCTCCCTCATGTCATTCAGGGGAGAACATACCTGTGGGGAAATCTCTATATCTTAGACCATGCCTGGTTTAGTCTGTAGTGTAAACACATTCATGTAAGTGATCTCTTTACATAGGCTTAATGAACAGTTTATCCCGATTCCTGGCAGACTTCATGTCCTGCATGGTGCAGTATTTGACTCACAGAAAACTCAGGATAACATAGATGACATACACTTTGTAAGTAGAACTGTCAGGTACCAGGTAGGGATTATCTTTTGCCCTCAAAGCAGCATGCATTCTTGGTGCCATGGATTCTGCAAGGTGCTGGAAATGTTCCTTTTAAAGTAGGGGTCTCCAAACTTTCTAAACAAAGGGCCAGTTTAATATCCTTCAAACTTTAGGGGGGGGGGGGCGGGCGGAATATGGCCAGCGGGAGTAGAAAATGTTTTGGTATCACTGGGAGTAAATAGTGTTCCCTCTTTGGTATTAGGGGAGAATAGTGTCCCATCTTTCCTGTGGTGAATATGTTTCTGTAACAAAATCTAAAGCTTGTAGCATATTAAAGGCCTCTGTCAACAGGCTTTGGCTATATTTTAATATGTGAATTCAGCATTTGACAACCGTTGGAGACTTTGAAGATCATTCAGAGTTTATTGATGGGTGAATTTAACCTGAAGTTGACCCCGACCTGAACTACATTTGACCTCCTCCTAAGCTGCATTTGCATGCCCATTGACCTTTATGTGAAGATGAGCAGTTCTGACACAAAAGCCCATTGACAAAGACCGTAATCATGTTCATGTAGATCAGGGGTTCTTCAAACTTTCTAAACAAAAGGCCAGTTTATTGTCCTTCATACTTTTAGGGGGGCTGGACTGTGGCCAGTGGGAGTGGACATTTTCCTGGCATCAGTGGGAGTAAACATTGGTATTAAGGGGAGGAGTAGTGCCCCATCATTGGGAGGAACAGTGGCCCATTGTTGGTGTCAGTGGAAGAAATGGTGGCCCATTGTTTGGTGTCAGTGGGAGAAATGGTGGCCCATTGTTTGTGTTAGTAGGAGAAATGGTGGCCCATTATTGATGTCAACTGACAGAATAGTGTCTCGTATCACTGGGAGGAATGGTGCCCAAAGGGCCGCAGTTTGGAGGCCACTGATGTAGATGCATTCATTCTTACATAACTTTTACCTTTAGTAGTTTCTCCTGACCCTTCTGCTTTTTTTTTTTCAGGTATGCCGTCATCGCTTTTGGCTGTGCCAGCTGCCCAAAGTTGACATGTGGTCGTGATGGCTGTGGAACAGAGTTCTGCTACCACTGCAAACAGATCTGGCACCCTAACCAGACATGTGACGCTGCACGCCAGGAACGAGCCCAAAGCTTACGCCTGAGGACAATCCGCTCGTCATCTCTCAGTTACAGCCAAGAATCAGGAGCTGCAGGTATCTCCTCCATAGGTTTTTTTTATCATGACCAAGTCATTGCCTTGAAAGATTGCAGTTCTTCCAGGAACGTCTGAAATGAGATCAGTTCTTTATATAGGATCGTTTCATACAATGCATTTCTTTGTCAGTTTTCTTTGCTTTCCCTGTGAATGTAAACGTTTCTGATAATCGGCTTGGTGGCAGGCAGTGTAAAGTTATCTCCTTATTGCACATCGTTTTGGCACAGAGCCCAGAATGCCAGCACAATCTTCCTTCTGTAAGATATCTGTGATTGGATGGTACTTGGACAGTCGTAGGTTGCAGAAGCTCATTCGATACACCCTGCATATTACTTATTGTGTGTTACTGTCGGTTGGATGAACAATAATTACAGTTCATTCTGCATAAAGCAAGAAAGACGACTTGGCATGAAAAAAGCAAGGCAACACAAAAACATACTGCATTTTATTTGCTTCTGAGTCTAGCGCCGTTGATATAAACTGAAAAGCTGACCCAGCATATTATGCACATTTTCATGCATTTACACATTTTTCCCTGCATAATATATAAATTATTGTGTTGATGGGAACAACTTTGCCTGCTGTCCTCTTCACCTTTCTGCCATAACAGTGAATAGAGGGTTAATTAATTAGGTAAAAGGAAGGTCTTCTGCAATCTAATCAGTCATTTCTGAACAATGAAATCTAGTTTTATTTTTTTTGTGTGTGTATGATGTAAGGCCAATATCTGCTCTAATGTCAAGTTGGTTGGTTGTTAAGTAGTTACAGCACTTAAGCCGGCCATAGATGGTTCGAATCTTGGCCAGGTTAGCAGGGACCGTCCGAGATTTGAACCATCTATGGGCAGGCTGACTGTACCCAATTCGATTGTTGTACATCTTACAACTAGGCTGTTGGAATTTTCATGCGATTATTGCCAGCGACTGTAGCCCCTAGCAATAATTACTGTGTTCTCCCGGCAGGGACGGCTCCCCTTCATTAGAATACAATAGCTCCACGGGAGGGATTCACAGTCTGTGTTGCTGGGAAAATCAAGCGATTTTCTCTTCTGCAATCTCTGGTTGCAGGAAAGAAAATCACGTAGTCTAGGGCCAGCTTTAGTTCCTTATGATACTGTTAGAATTAAATGCTTTTTTTTTTTCCCATTGTGTTGAATTTTTCCAGATACCAGTTTACCAGCCTCATTACACTCTAGTACCCTTTTCCGGTCAGCTGCTTCACTTTTCATAAACATGTTTTGTTAGGACTTCTGTAAGGTTTTATTGTGGTTTGTGACTCCAATGGAGAGATTCCCTCCCTCTTTAGCTTCTGTGACACCAGGATAGGAATGGAGGGGAAATCTCAGACATCTATAAAAATCTAGCAGATGTTTTATAACCTTTCCCTGTGCTATCCAACACTAAAACATAAAAAGTCTGGTACTGCTAAGCAAAGCTGCTAAGCAAAGCTGAGTGGTTATCTGTCAGGACACCCAATAGAGAAAAAGAAAAGCCCATATAATAGACAATAGGGTTGTGATTTACTAAAACTGGATCACTTAGAATCTGGTGCAACCATGCATGGTAGCCAATCGGCTTCTAACTTCAGCTTGTTCAGTTGTTGACAAAAAAAAAATGGATTTAGTAATTCAATCCCAATACATATTTTTTTTTTTCCTTTTTTTTTTTTTTTTTTTCTAAGGCTAGGTTCACACTATTGCGGGTGGTCGCGGATGAGGGAATTGCTTAATGGTACTCCCATGCATCTAAAAACACAGCATGTTTGTGGTTGGAAGAACCGCAGGGAACTGGCATGGTGCAGAAGCACCTTGTGGTTCCTGAAATGCTGCAGAAACCTTTTTCCTGCACAAAACACATGCACAGAGGTTTGTTCAAATGAATGGGCTGCCGTGTCTGCTCCAACCAAGCCTTGAACTGTTTTATTAACAATATACCCAGTCACGACATTACTTTAAAAATAATCATCTCATTCCTGTGGCTTTGTCGGCACTGTTCAGCCTGAGGAATTAAAATGGAAGTGTGTATGGCTAGTGTCATAGGTCCTAGGTTTTGATGTGACATGGACTTTTTTTTGTTTTCTCTCAACTAGCGGATGACATTAAACCGTGCCCAAGATGTGCTGCTTATATCATAAAAATGAACGATGGGAGCTGTAACCACATGACGTGCGCAGTGTGCGGCTGTGAGTTCTGCTGGCTCTGTATGAAAGAGATCTCAGACCTGCATTATCTAAGGTGAGTACAGCTGGATCCCATAATGCCGCATCCACACATCACGTTTTTTATGGTCTGCCTAGGAAGGAAAAAAGGGTAAGATGGAATACTTTGCGGTTTAAGAATGATCAAAAACAAGCCAAAGGCCTTATTGGTAATGGCAACAGGTTTTGTATTAAATATGCCTGTGCTTCCTTTATGTTAAAAAAAAAAATATGCCTGTGCTTAGTGCCAACTTTACCTATATCAATATAATAAACATAACAACCATCTTTTTCTTTTCTTTACGTTATGGCTCCATTTGCACCAGTGCTGTTTTGTATGCTGACAATATTGGAACAAAGTGATTGCTGTTTGGAGAACTCTTGTTGCGGTGTGCGCCACTTTCTGTTCCTGTATTCATGGTGGCGACCTGCAGGAGAGAGCTTTGTTGAGTCTCATCTGTCACTTGCTTTGGCTTCAATTGGTTCCTAGATTGAAACTGGTGCCATTGAAAATGATGGGCTGTGACTTTGTCATGCAACTTTGAACACACAAAGTCACATGACAAGTCGCAGCCCATTGCCGCACAAGTTAGTGTGAACGGAGCCTTATATTTAAAAAAGAAAATAATTTTTTTTATAACATAACAAAACTGAGTCTCATTGTTGATGTCAGATTGATGTGTTCTGCGGACCTAGCCTCTTCTCTTTGGTCGCTTGGAAATGCTGCTCAGTGCAATATCTGGTGAATTTATTCTACAAAAGATAAACAAATAATACCATTAGGGTCGGTTCACACTAAGACGACTTGTCAGGCGACCTAGCCGCCTGACAAGTAGCGTCCCGTTCTGTACAATGGCGTCACTCCGACTTAGAAAAAGGTTCCTGTACTACTTTGGGGGGCGACTTGAGGCGACTTGCATAGACTTCTATATAGAAGTCGTTTTGCAAGTCGCCGCCCCTGTCGTGTCCAGGTCGCCTGAGGCAGTCGCGCTGCAAGTCGCGCTGCCTCAGTGTGAACCGGGGCTTACTGTTGCCCAATCTCAGAAAAAGTAGTTTTAGTTTATAGTTTATTTTGAAACATGATACAAAACATACAAAATAAAAAAAAGTCATCATTTAGTAGTAGACAATCAAAAAACTAGTTACAAGAAGACAAAAAAAATATATATATATATATATATATATATATATATATATATATAAAAATGCAGTTTACAGATCCGAAAAGGAGTGTGAAGAAGTACCATCTTATCTAATGCAACCCCTTCTCCATAATTTAATAATAAATTATTCAATGTCCCATCGCTATAAATTCATACAATAATTAATTCAAATATAATATACTGATTACTAATCTAACTACACAATCATACACATATATGCATACAACAAAACTAGCAATAATACAAAATCAATACGAATATTTATATGTCATCATTTATGACATAAATATATTACAACAAAGTATAAAGAAAATCCAAAAGTAAAAAGTCATAAATAACCATCACATATTTAATCACTACTGTCCAAACCACTAGAACTCATACTGGTATAAAGAAAAAAAAACATTACCCCTTTTATTGATAGAGGAAAGATTTGTCTTACAGGTTTATGTATTTAGAGAATGTTGGTGAGTTGAATTTTTTTTTGCAGGAAGAGCAACAAAACGAAAATATTTCACATAATCAATTTGCTTTTTAGATTACTCATCTAGAGGGAGTCTGAAAAGACCAAAGTGTGCTCATAGATATGCAATCTTTTCCCAACTGTGTGCTATTGGTTAGATTAGGCAATGATAGCTATATCCAAAACTCTTATAAGAGAATTATGACTTTCCAAAAAAACATTTATACTGCAGAGCTCCCACCGGCTCTGCAGTGAAAACTGAGCAACCAAACAACGCTGATTACTCGGTTCTCCCCTCTGCTCTGAGAGCCATGACTGTCAGTCATCAGCTTTCTGCTCTCCCCTCCAGAGCTCACTGGACTGCTGGGCTTAGGAGGGGGTGGGAGGGGCTGGCTCAAGATCTCGACGGATCACTGAGAGGCTGAACCAGATGTCGATCCAGGCTTCTGGGTGGATAAAGACCATATGGTTGGGATCTTTTCAGAGCCTGGACCGGCTCTGTGACGTCAGTCTGCTGTCAGCTAAAAACAGATCACAGGAGTGCAAAAATAAACTGCATACCTGTGATCCATAGGAGAAGTCTGGGCAAAAAAAGCTTTGGCTATACTTCTCCTTTAGGATTGGTAAAATGCCCTTTTAACATGCATACATACAAAATGACATATACATTTGAAAAATACAATTATCTTATTTTTTCCCCACATAATGTTGAACTCCATATAAAAGACTAACAATAATGCAGCTCATTAATATATCATTACATTTATTTATTTTTTTTCCCCAAGGAGTGTAACAGAATGTGAGTTGGCATAAGTCTCTTGCAGTCCTGTGGAGTAGAGCTCACACTGGGGAACGAAAAAGGAGCAGAAAGTGCTAATCATATGTGTCGTAGTACTGACGTGCTAACAAGAAACGTTCTGATAGGAGGAGAAAGCAGAGTGGCAGAGAGAAGCTTATTTATCTACCTCTTATTCTCTCACTCTCCAGTCATAGCCTGGGGAGGGACAAGCTAAACAAAAATGGCAACCACTCCAATTTTTTATTAATATTGTTATTATATAGGATTTATATAGTACCAACAGTTTGCTCAGAGCTTTACAAGGTTAGGGCAGACAGTTAATTAAATTCAATAGAGGAGGAATCAGAGGGCCCTGCTCATTGGCGATCACAATCTAGGAGATTTAGAACAAGCTTTTAGAATACGTTGCACGTGAAAGGGTTTTGCACGGAGCAGACAAGTTCTGCCGGTAAGCGTGCTCAGTTTTTCCCAGCACACTTACAAGCTAGCCAGCAAAAAAAAATGGGAGGTACAAGACTTGTAACTGCAGGAAAAATCTGCTAGGCAGAACTGTGCTGTGTGGCAGAGCTTTTTACCTTTAGCGTTTAGGCATAAAACCGTGATTATAGGCTGTTTGGGGTAAAAAAAAAAAAAAAGTGTTTTTCTTTGGGTTTTTTTTCACAATGCTGTCACCTTTTAATAAGTCCTTGTCCTCTTTGTATAATGGCAGCCACCTTTTATGGGCTGACACTTGGCAGCTCTTGTTTATAGCATTTCCTCTGCAGTGTCCTGTAAGACAATTACGGCTTTGGAGGCTCAGAATAGATATTGTAAAATGCGGCGACTATTTTCAGACACTGTGTTTTGTCACGAGTTCAAAGTCAGCCACCCAAGATTCCATCTTTAGACAGCGCAAGAATGCCATTTTGTATATTTGCTGCTTGTTCTTTTGAAATGAAGGAGTCCTAAAATGTAAGAGCTGATGGATCTTTGAAGAATTCGGAAATTCTTTGGGGTGATATTTCAGCAATGAAGTTCCAACATTTATGGCCAGTTCACGCCATGCCCGCATCCAAATCACACACGTGCAGTTTGGTGTGGTGCGATTTCAGTCCATTAATTTTGAATGGTCTAAAATCGCACCGCACCAAAAGTAGTGCACTCACTCTAACCGGATCACATAATACAAATGTACCACGCAGTCCAGTGTGGGCAAACATGCTGCGTTTGGGGTGTCGCTAACGTTTTATTGACACCCGCTGCAGATCACAAATGTAGGTTGCGGGTTCCTGTGTGATTCAAATGTGGGCATGGTGTGAACTGGCCCACAGGGATAAGTTTATTTTTTGTTAAAAAAAAAAAAATAATAATAATAAATGCACATCTTTTTGCAGGTAAAAAAATGTGCATTTATTATTTTTTTAAATTTCAGCCTGTAACTCAGAATGCAGATGCAATGCCTGGATCCTGGAGACTTTCTAAGTATATTGTCTGCACGATGTACAGACAGGCATGTACTGAATGACAGGAAGGATCAATGGACTGTCTGTACTTGTAGTCCACTCATACACAGGTGGAAAATGTAACATGTTCCCAAAAGTGAACTTATCCCTTAATTTTGGGCAGAGTCAGCCCCCAATAAAAAATGTCCTTTTTTTTTTTAATAGCACGTAAGTACTCCATGTTGTCTTTGGCCAAGTGGTTTGTTTTTCCCCTTTCCTAAAGCCATAGATAAAAAAAAACAACATTTAGATTAGCTGTGGTGAGAAAAGCTGTCGGCAGCCATTGCTGACCACCTCCTGAGAATTCTAGAGATCTAAAAAAAAAAAATCTAGAGGGGAATGCTTAGAGTTCAGACCGTCCGTTTGGAAAACTTCAACCAGTTTTCTATTGTTTAGCATGAATGCTCTCTCCCTGTAGATAAAATTCTATAGTCTCTAAAAAGTTTGCAGGACCATATGTATTCACTGTGGTTTATTTGTAGAAGTACTAACACGTCTGTATTAAGCAGAACAAAGGAGATTTTGAAGGTCAGATTGTTTGAAAGCTGCCAGAAGTCACTTGTGCATGGTCTGTGTGTACAATCCATTATCCAGTTGTTTTCTACTTATTATAGTGAATTTTTGCCAAGAGAAATATTGGGCAGCCATTGCTGACCTCTCCTAACAATGCTAGTTGTTTGGCTGCCATGTTGATTCAGTAGCTTTAGTAGCTCTGACAACAAATGGGTATGCAGATCAGGAGATTGACTTTACTGGCTGCATGCTTGCCTGAGACCAGTCAAACGAAGAAAGTATTTAAGATAGATTCGTGTTTCTCAACATTTTTCAGTCATGGCACCCTTTACAAGTATGCAAAATCTTTAGGTCAAAGCAGTAAGAAACCTAAATGTTACTTATTGATGGGAAACTGAGCCTACAACGATGCACACAGCCACCTTGATGAAATTAAATTCCCATTGAAAACCTTCTTGTCAGAGTAAGCCTATCATGTCAGAGGTCCCCCTAACACATCAGAGGTCCCTGCATGTCACCTGTCCTGGATCAGCATCATGAGTTGTCATGGTGCGGGCAGGTTGTCCACCAACACCCCAGTGATGACTGCCTTAGAATGTCATTGGTGGTTATGGTGCTGGTGACTGGCCTCCTGAACCATGGCAACTCATGAAGCTGATCCATGGCAAACTGGGTCCTGTACTCATGGCACCCTAGGGGAACCCAAACTGATTCCTGCTTGAGAAACACGGATATAGAGAGCCGGGCAACTAGTAATTTTAGGATATCAGCATTGGCTGTCTACATATTTCACATGGTTAAGATTTGCTTTAAGGACCTACATTAACCACTTACGTACCGCCTGCCTGCAATGTACTGTGGATGGGTAGCCTGCACAGGCCATTCCAGTATATATAACATAGTTTGTAGACACTATAACTTTAACGCAAACCAATCAATATACACTTTTTGCATTTTTTTTTTTTTTTTTTTTTTACCAAAGACATGTAGCGGAATACATTTTGGCCTAAATTTATGAAGAAATTAGAATTTTTTTATTATTATTATTAGATATGTTTTATAGCAGAAAGTAAAAAAAAAAGTTTTCTCCCTTCGCCTTTCAGGACAGCACCTTGGAGAGAGCGTAGCTCCACCTCTTAGACAGGAAACACTGCGTGACAACGCCCCTTTAAAAAGCAGCTGCTTCCACCATGCCATCAGTTTTAGTGTTTCCTCCGCCATGGTGGAAGCACTGCTTGGGGAACCAGAGGGGCTGCGCTCTCTCCAAGGAGAGGGTTTTGGCAGGACCTCCACGTTTGGGTACTCAGACCAACCCAGCTCCTTCCCTTACGTGAGGAGGGTGCTCCGGTGTCCCTTCCTTCTCCGGCTCACAGGAGTAATGGTCTGCCGGAAGTTTTCCACCCGGGGTGTTCGGGGGGCCGCGGTTGTGCTCAGTAAGAGCGTCCATGCCAGGCCTCTGCATGGCGGCGCCGAATCCCGGACAGCAGGTGATGTCAGTTCCGGTGGGCGGATACTTCCGGCGGGGCGTAGCAGCGATTGGTTCCTGCTGCTGGAACGCAGGAGGAAGGGGCGGGTCCTCTGGCCGGGACTTCCTTTTGTTTGGCACATGGAGCCTAGTACACAGTGCAGCAGCTGCGGATTGCACTATGGAGACAGCGGAATCGTCAGCAGCAATGGCGGATGCAGGCGCCCAGGTTCCCGGCCAGGCCCAGGTAGGAGAGGTGCGGTGGCACCTCTTTCCTTTCATATCACTGGGTGTTTTATCTTTGATGTGGTTATTCAAAACCTGCTGCTGTCTGCTATGGGGTAACAGTTTCCATTAGCAGTTCAGCAAAGGAGTGAGACTCTGGGCACTTAGGGTGTTGGCTGGAGGTACTACTTTTCTCTGAAGCCTTAGTTCTAAAGGACCTGGGTTTTTCTTGTTTCTCTGTTTCAGAAAGCTACTGCCAAATCAGAGAGAACAGGGAGAAAGTGCCCCTCATGCAAAAATCCTTTAAGGGACTCTTGGCCCAAACCACTGTGCAAATCCTGCATTGTGGATTTAGTAAAAGAAGAATCCTCACAAGAGTGCAAAGAGCTCTTATCTTCTGTGAGGAAGGAGTTAGCAGAGGCCCTAGGGACAGTGCGTTCCCTTGTAAAGCACGGCCAGAGTTCCAGCCAAGAGCAGAGTTCTCACTCCAGTTTCCCTCAGTCCACTTCCAGACAGGTGGAAAGTGAGTCGGAGGAGGAAAGGGAAAGCATTCCACCCTCAACCATTGATTCTGAGGAGGAGGAGGTGGAAGAAGAGTCAAGATCATCTAGATATAAGCTGTCACTTGAGGAGGTGGATGAATTACTCAAGGCAATTTATACTACCCTGGAGATCCAGGAAGAAAAGGCTCAGCTGTCCGTGCATGACAAGATGTACCTGGGGCTGGAGGAAATTAAACACAGGGTGTTCCCTGTGCATAAAGTGTTAACAGACACTATTAGAAAGGAATGGAAGAATCCAGAGAGAGGACAGTTTTTTTCTAAAACCCTCAAAAGGAGGTTTCCTTTTGAGGAGAATGAGGAACTATTGTGGAATAAAAAACCAAAAATAGACGCTGCCTTTTCTCAAGTATCTAGGAAGACTGATTTAGCTTTTGAGGACATGGGTATTCTCAAAGATGCTATGGATAAGAGGGCAGATGGGCTACTGAAGAAAGCCTGGGACTCATCTCTAGCTAATCTTAAGCCAGCAATGGCGGCTACGGTTGTGGCTAGGAATCTGGAGTGCTGGTTAGAGCAACTTAAAAATCATGTTGTGGCAGGTACCTCCAGAAAAGACTTATTGGAGTCCTTCCCTACCCTGCTTAAGGCAGTAAAATATATGGCAGATGCCTCTGCAGAATCTATCAGGATGTCAGCCAGGTCCTCTGCGCTTGTTAACTCAGCAAGAAGAGCACTCTGGCTAAAGACCTGGTCAGGGGATTCAGCTTCTAAAGTAAAACTGTGCGGAATTCCCTTTTCAGGAGACCTGATGTTTGGGCCAGAACTAGAGACTGTCCTTGACAGGACAGCAGACAAGAAGAAAGCTTTCCCACAGAAGAAGAAAACGGTACAGCAGAGGAAAAATTTTCGTCCTTTTCGACAAACCGATAAGGAAAAGGACCACACACAGAAGAGACCCTGGTCTTCTCAGAGAGGAAGAGGTAGAGGTGGGGTACTCTTTAGAACCCCAGAACAAACCCCTAAAAAACAATGACCATCTAGTAGGGGGGAGACTACAGGACTTCTTACCAATCTGGGAAAAAACAACAAAGAGTCCTTTTGTTCTGGGGTTAATCAAAAAGAGTTATCAATTGGAATTCTCACAAAGCCCCCCAAGTCGGTTTTACATCACAAACCTGCCAAAGGATCGGGAAAAGGCTCTGGCCATGAAGTCTCTGTTACAGGAACTGATGCAACAGAAGGTCATTTCCCAGGTTCTGAAAGATCAAGAGGGGAAGGGGTTTTACTCCCACATTTTTCTGGTCAAAAAGCCATCAGGAAAGTTCCGCCTGATTCTCAATTTAAAGGTTCTTAATCGATCCATAAAATACAAAAAATTCAGGATGGATACGATTTTCTCAGTAAGGAACTTGCTAACCCCCAAATGTCATATGGCTTCCATCGATTTGAGAGATGCCTATCTCCATATACCAATAGCGCCCCCATCACAAAGGTTCCTGCGTCTTGCAGTCAATCTGGGGGGAGGGGAGATTTGGCACCTGCAGTTTCGGGCTCTGCCTTTCGGTCTTTCCTCTTCTCCCAGGGTATTCACAAAAGTGATGGCAGAATCTTTGGAGCCCCTGAGACTGAAGGGGATTTCAATAGTACCCTATTTGGACGATCTGCTACTGTTTGCAGACTCAAGGGGTCAAGTAGAGGTCAACCTACAGACAGTTCAAACACATTTAAGAGGTTTGGGATGGCTTCTCAATCTTCAGAAGTCAAACTTAATTCCATCTCAAAGGGTAAGGTTTCTGGGGTACAAAATAGACTCGATAGAACAGAGAATTTTTCTACCCCAGGAGAAAATAGAGAAGATGCAGTTGACCCTGATAACACTTCAATCCAACGCAGAGATCTCTGTAAGACAAGCCATGTCTGCTCTGGGTCTGTTGACAGCAGCAATTCCTTCGGTACAGTGGGCCAGGTTGCATTCCCGTCCTCTGCAATCGGATATCCTGATGAATTGGTCATACCAGGAACCTCTGGAGAAGAAATTCAACTTGGGGACAAGAGCAAAAAGGTCTCTCTGGTGGTGGAGGAACCTAGGAAACGTTTCAAAAGGGCTTCCTTGGGTCTTTCCGGTAACCAGAAGGCTGACTACAGATGCCAGCGCCTGGGGATGGGGAGCTCATCTGGAAGAAAAAACGGTTCAGGGAGTTTGGACCAAACCAGAAGCAAGAAGATCTTCAAATTGGAGAGAGTTAAAGGCTGTTCACTTAAGCCTCCTCTCCCTCCAGGAATTTCTAGTGAATCAACATGTCCAAATATTGTCAGACAATATGACAACAGTATTATATTTAACAAAGCAAGGGGGCACAAAAAGCAAAACCCTAATGGGTCTAGCGCATCAGATCCTAAGATGGGCAGAGAACAATGTGGCCTCTCTATCAGCAGTCCATCTAAAGGGGACGGAAAACACCTTAGCAGATCTCCTCAGCAGGAAAGAAATAAGGGAAGCAGAGTGGTCTCTCAATCAGGAATTATTCGAAAAGATTTCCAAGAGTTGGGGTCATCCCCAAGTGGACCTCTTTGCAAAACAGGAAAATGCAAAAATACCAGTCTTCTTCTCTCTTCAGAGACAAGATCAAGCTCTCGGAGTAGATGCGTTAGCTCACAAATGGGACTTCCATCTGTCCTACGCTTTTCCCCCGTTCCAACTGATACCAAAGGTGTTAGCCAAATTCAGATTGGAGTCCACGGAGCTAATATTAATAGCTCCTTATTGGCCAAAAAGACCCTGGTTTTCAACCTTGATGAACCTCTCAGTGAAACCTGCTTGGAGATTACCAATCAGGACAGACCTGTTGAGTCAGGGCCGAATTTTCCATCCAGATCAAGCTTACCTCAAACTAATAGCTTGGTTTCTGAAGAACAAATCTTAAGACGGAAGGGTTTATCAGAGAGGCTTATTTCAACCCTTCTTGCAAGTAGAAAAAAAGTGACGAGAGACATTTACTTTAAAGTCTGGAAGATCTATAATTCTTGGTGTTCCAGTAAAAACTTTGATTTTCGTACCACATTTTCAGTTTTGGAATTTCTTCAAGAGGGATTGGAGAAGGGGTTAGCAGCAAGTACGCTCAAGACGCAGGTAGCTGCTTTATCAGTTTTTTTGGAAAGAACCCTGTCAGGGGAACCTTTAATAATCAGATTTTTTAGGGCAATGGCAAAAGTAAAGCCTAGACCTGTTGTTAGTTTTCCCAAATGGGATTTATCTTTAGTTCTTCAGGGACTAACTATGGCACCGTTTGAACCCATAGAAGAAGCATCATTACGTTTCTTGACGTTAAAGACTATTTTATTGGTAGCAGTAACTTCCGCACGTAGAATTAGTGAGTTACAAGCCCTTTCAATTAAAGAGCCCTTCATGAGATGTCTACAGGATAGGGTAGTCTTAAGGACGGATCCAGCATTTCTACCAAAGGTGGCTTCAGTTTTTCACCGTACACAGGAAATCATTCTCCCTACTTTTTGTCCTTTACCTTCGGGAGCAGGAGAAGAAGCTTTCCATACCCTTGATGTCAGGAGGTGCCTGCTTAAATATCTGGAAAGAACAAAGGAAATCAGAAAGTCATCCTCACTCTTTGTTTTAATGGAAGGTACTCACAAAGGAGGTAAAGCTTCCAAAAGCACCCTTGGAAGATGGTTAAAGCAGGCCATCAAAGAGGCATACATATCTTTGGGTCTGGAACCTCCGGAAGGGGTATTACCTCATTCTACTCGAGCAGTGGCGGCATCATGGGCAGAAAGGGCTGGGGCATCTCCTGAGCAAATTTGCAAGGCTGCCACATGGTCCAGTTTTTCGACCTTCATAAGGCACTACCGCTTGGATCTACTATCAGCCTCGGACCAATCATTTGGTAGGAAGGTTTTGCAGGCAGTAGTCCCACCCTGAAGTAAGTTTCTCGGTTATCCTCTCCAAGGTGCTGTCCTGAAAGGCGAAGGGAGAAAACCTTAGTTAGACTTACCGGTGACGGTATTTCTACGAGCCTTTCAGGACAGCAGCCTACTTCCCTCCCTTGGTTATCATATGTAAAGTATAATTATAGGACCTGGTAATTGTCTGATTATATTTTCCAGCATGTCGGAGGATTTCTCGGTAACAACTGATGGCATGGTGGAAGCAGCTGCTTTTTAAAGGGGCGTTGTCACGCAGTGTTTCCTGTCTAAGAGGTGGAGCTACGCTCTCTCCAAGGTGCTGTCCTGAAAGGCTCGTAGAAATACCGTCACCGGTAAGTCTAACTAAGGTTTTTTTTTTCCTTCAGAATCTTCAATTTATTTTATTTATAAATGAAAAAAATAAAAAATCTGTGGTGATCAAATACCACCAAAAGAAAGCTCTAATTCAGTTTGGGTACAGTGTTGCATGACCCTGTAATTACCAGTTAAAGTAGCGTAGTGCCAAATGGAAAAAAATTGCCTGATCGTGAAGGGGGTAAAACTTTCCAGAGCTCAAGTGGTTAAACATGGTACCTTTGTGTAAAAGTACTAGCAGCAGCATGAAAGCTTTTATGTATCGTTCCAGAGTTGTTGTATTTAAAGTGAAAATGGTTTTCATGCTAAGATATTATGATTACAAGTATCTAGTAATTCTTTTTCAGCCCCCTACTTCTGGCTGCTGTAATCACACTTGTCATTGTTGTGTCCCTCAGCCCTTCAGGATGTACCTTTTGGGGGAAGAAGCCATGGAGTAGGAAGAAGAAGATTCTTTGGCAGCTGGGAACTCTTGTTGGGGCCCCTGTAGGCATTGCCTTAATAGCTGGGATCGCCATTCCTGCAATGATCATCGGGATACCGGTGTATGTGGGACGGAAGGTAAATACTATTATCCTGGTTGTACAACTGTATATTGTGCGAGTTGCATGTATAGAATCGCTTGCCAAGGCAAAGTGTAGTAATCTGTTTAAGCCAATCAGTATTCAAATGACCGCTGTCATTTTCTAAGGTGGGTCTAACTCCGAATATGAACAAACTATTCTTATTGGATAAGTTAACCTTAAAAAAAAAAGTGCACGCTTTTTGCAGGTAAAAAAAAAGTGCATTTATTTATTTTAGGAGCCTGTAAAGCATTGCACCCTCAATCAGCAGATTGTGGGTGAAGTGTCAGGCTCCTGCAGACTGTCTTTGTAGATGTCTGCCTGTACCTCTGATATGGACAGGCAGCCACTGAATGACAGGAAACTTAATGAACTACCAGAGCGTTCATCAGTGCCCTGGTAGTTCATTGAGAACTACAAGCCATCGCCACAATGGATTATGGTAATTGTAGTTCATCCACAGAACTCTAAGTGAATGACGCGATGAATGATCCCCTTGTTGGGGATAAATTGTGACCGCAAGTGTGGGGAGAAGATCCCTGGCGCAATGTCACGGAGGGGGGGGAGGCAGATGCTAAACATGTTACACCTTTAAATACAGGTAAAACATGTAACCCTTTAAATCTCAAGTTCATAGTTTAACATTATTTTCCTGTATGATATTTTCTGTGTTCTCCACTTTCTCAGCTATACATTTAAAGTGAATGTATAGCTAAAAACATTTTTATTTTGACTAGAGTAGAAAATTGTTGAAACCCCTGGTTTTTTTTTTTGTTTTTTTGCACATTCGGGTGATTTCCCTTCACTTCCAGTCCTGGAGGCGCAACAGAAGGTGAGGGGAATTTTCCACTTGTTAGAGGTCCCTGGAACAGATGTCCCCATTGGAAGATTTCCCCTCGCCTTTAGTGACAACTCTAAAATTTAGACATTTTGATACTGTCTGCCGCACTGGCCTATTCTGGTCAATGGGTCTGCGCTGCAACAGCGAATCAAACACGGCCAACTCTGCATGTCACTCGCAAAATAAATAAATAAACCACTTATGAAGCGGCAGCATTGTGTTCTTCATACCTGATGGTGGCTGCTTATCCGCACTCTGAAAAGTGATCCTCATCAAAGAAAGGAGAAGTGTGAGCTTGGCCTAACCTCACTGTAAACGCTAGTCATGCCGCAGTATCTGCTGTAGAGGGATGGGACTTGGTGTGACTGACCATGATGCAGCTTGGTGGGAGTGACTGAAGGCAATGCTGAAAATGGCTGACAACATTGTGCGGAACTGAAACCGCTGCATACAATGTTGTAACTCTAACAGGAAGTGAGGTCAGCATAATGAAACCGGCTCAATAGGTATGTTTAGTGCTAACACTGTGGGTAAAAGCAGAAAGCACTTTGTTCATTAAAGTGATGTCATCTTAGTTCGATTTTCATTTTTCACTTTACATACACTTCTAGAAGTTTGCTTTTTATTGTACCAAAGTTAGTTTGCCAGCTGACAGATTCCAGGGGAGCAGATAGTCTGTTTCCCCCTGGTAGAGCTTCAACAAGGGGGATGTAATGTATAGAGACTGATTATTGCCCGATCCTTCAAAATCACAGCACTTGTTCAGTAGCTGGTCCTCTAATCTTTATAGGTATAGTTACCTTTACTCTCCTATCCATATGTACAGACAGGTGCACCCTTAAGGCCTCGTGCATACTACAGTGTACGCCTGTGTGAGGGCTGTGCTTACCCCCACAGGTCTTCAGGCAGTCCCATTGATGTCAATTGGGACACTGCCGCCGCTCCCAATTTGATATCCATGCGGGTGCACAAGCCTGAATGCACACAGTCAGTTTGGGAGCAGTGGCTGTGCCCATGTGGCTGCTGCGTTACAATTGACATCAGTGGGGATGCATGGCACACCCGTGCATCCATCCACATGTGGGTAAACGCGGCCCTCGCACGGACATACACTGTAGTAAACCCTATGTGAATGGCATGAATAGTATCTTCTAGTACAAGTATAAAGTGATTCAGTATTTCCTATAGGTCATATTCCACGAAACATTCCGGAGCGTTAACTGATAAGATGTACAAAGACCATTAACATAATATATGCTTATCAGCAGGAAGTTCACAAATTTCTGAGAATACCGCAGAGTTTCATCACACATTGCACAAAGTGCTTTCAAATGCTATTTAGAATATTATGCTGTTTATATAATGTCTTGTACTGTAGTTGAATGTATTTGTAGCCATGTACCTTTCTCCTTTCTCACCTGCTCATTCATACAGGCAAAGGCTGTGTTTGACTGCATGGGATGCACAGTTGTTTGTGTATTCCCGTGCAGGCAATCCCATTCGTGTCAATTGGGATGCTCCCAATTTGACAGCCAGCAGTGCATGGGTGCATGGCCCCGAACGCACACTGTCTGCGTCCCGGGCCGCACACCTGCACTCCCACAGTGGTCCAAGTGGAAACAGTGGCTGTGCCCATGCAGCCGCTGCATCCCAATTGACATGAATGGGAATATACCTGTGGGCAAGCTCAGCCCTCACACGGGTATATGCTATAGTACGCCTGTGTGAAGAAGGGCCTCTATTTGGTCACTAGATGTTTTAAAAGAATTGTAGGTACATTTCAGGGTGGACAGGAGGCAGAATGTAAAAGAGAACCTGCCAATGCATCCTGATTTACAGCAGTGCTTGGGAGCTGATATTGACTGGGGTCCCCCAAACTTAGTCAGATAGTCTCTAATTTTTATTCTGACTTTTTGTGCTCTGTTTTTTGCTTTAGGCAGCAATGACATTGTATGTGTTCATAGTTGTGGAAGTTAAAATGTGATTAAGAACCCATCAGGCACTATCTGGCCTGATGTGTTTAATTTGGGAATATAAGGGCCCTTTAAAAATGCAGTCAACGGGGTGAGAAGGACTTTAGTTCTGATGCTAAAGGCCCAACCAGTGGGTGTTACTTTGTAACGAAATCCACCCTGGTGTTGGGAAATCTTTATCTTCAGTTGTTTCCTCATTGTACATCGCTTGGTACCTGTTGAGTAAGAAACAAGGAGTGTCCTTGCCTTCTGAACTGTCAGACATTCTATCCTCTTTATGTGCAGCTATAAAAGTTTTTTAAAAGCCATATCATTGGTGCTGTTTGTCTAAACGGTTTTACAAATCCTCTTCTGTTAAAAAAGGAAGCAAGTTGTTGATGAGTTTAGCATATTCGATAAAGTGTAAAGACATTAACACAGCAGTCAGCATGTTGGGTAGGTGCAGCATGATGTAGCGGGCAGTAAGCGCACAGTCCTGATTTGCAAAGAACACGGTATTATGATAATAGTTCAACCCATACAAACAGGCCTGGTGGGGAAGCTCACCCGTCTGGAGCCACTTGCAACTGTGCAGCGGAGAGTCAACAGTCTGAAGACTACGGGATGCAGACAGGATCTGCCATGAGGAGCAGCATGCAGCCTGGCTGGTTCAACCCAAAGGGGGAAGCTTCCTGAGAAGGTAGACTTAGTCCCTGCTCTCCCCCTACTTCACCGGAACCTTTTCCTATCGCTCAGCACTGTGCCTTACAGATGGGGAACCTTTCCCTACACTAGCCACTCGTATAGAGCATGCCAAATTCAGGGGTCATAGTCTTAATTAGGCTCTGAATGACCCAAGATGGCCACCAGAGTTACATGGGGCTTTAGCATCCAATCTGATCACTGCCCCAACTTACCGAGAAAATCATAGAGAAACTTAGTTTCTCTCAACTGCTTCTCCCATCTGCATTGCCGCTGTGGTTGAGCGCCACCTGCAGTGGAGAATACAGACTGCACCTGTCTACAAGCTGATCTGAGCAGATACTCTTCAGAATGATGTAGTGTATTCATTCAGTAGAGGGCTACAATTCAGCTAGCCATACACGGCTTAAATTTTGCCCAACTCCTGCTGAATTTTCCAAAATGTGAGCCGTTGATGGCTATGTTGGCACCACCCAACTAGACAAGTCATTTAAAAATCAACTGAACTGGGTGGAAAATTGTCAAACAGTAACTGCATCCTATCCCATGCAGTTAATGTTCAGGAGGTTGTGGGTGCCATGGCTGTCTGATTTCAATAGCCGACAGTGTAGATTCCTTCGCCCATGCATTTGAGTGTGGGTGGGGGTGCTAATGATTCTAGCCATGTTTGGCTAGCCTTAGCTCAACCTTCTCATTGAACAGTAATAATGACTGCCCTGGAATGTCTATTCTGCCAGTTGGTTATTTTTTCCATGTTCATTGAACAATGGGATATCCGCAGGAATCCATCATTTCCAAGTCTAGTAGTATCTGATCACCTCAGGTGTGTGAGCCTCTACTGCTTGTTTGATTCAGAAAGACAGCAGTGCCATCAGAATGGCAATTCCCCCACCAGCTGCTTTTAGTGTTCAGCAGGAACCAGCTGAGTTTTGAACCATGTATGGTCAGGCTGAATGTACCCAAGTTGATCAACTTGGGTACAACCAGCTTGCCGAATTTTACATGCGACTATTGCTAGCGGCTGTTATAGCCCCTAGCAATAATCAATGTGTTCTCCCAGCAGGGTCGTCTCTCTCAGTCAGGGGAACACAATGGCTGAGTGGGAGGGATTCCCCTGTCAACACTCTCCTGTTGGAGTAATCAAACAACCAGGGGTTGCAGGAAAGAAATTCGCTTCATCTATGACTGGCCTTAGATTTATGGGTGGAAGCATGTAGACTCAAGAGTTCTACAAAAGTCGATTTACCTCAAGCCTTGGAGAGAAGTGTAGAATTGGCTACTTGGGCTAAAGGTAGGTAAAGCCTGCCCTAGACGGAGCAATTTTCCTTCCTGTACCGTCCCGTGGAGCCATTGTGTTCTGGTGGGAGCACAGTGATTACTGCTAGCAGCTACAGTAGCCGCTAGCAACAATCGCATGTAAAAATCCGACAGGCTAGTTGTACCCAAGTTGATTGATTTAACTTGGGTACAGTCAGCCTGCCCATACATGGTTCAAATCTCGTCTGGTCCCTGCTGAACTTGCCGAGACTCGAACAGTGTATGGGCAGCTTAAGTGTTGAGCTCATTCACTTACACTCTTAGTAAATGCTGTCTACTAAAGCAGAATGTGGCCCTACTGAGAATGTTCTTAGCTGGATAGGAGGAGGTGGTGGCTGTTGGATTCTATTTTGATGGTTGACTGACAGTTTTGAAATAATCAGAATGTTTTTTTCAGACAGTACTAATGAGACATATGAGTGGGATGTAACGTATAGAACAGCTCATATAATGACATATGAAGTCTTTGTGTTACATTCATCTAATACCGGTATCTTGTATCTTCCCCCCAGATTCATAACCGATATGAAGGTAAAGATATTTCAAAGCACAAGAGGAACCTGGCAATAGCCGGTGGTGTCACCGTATCCGTCATCGTTTCTCCAGTTGTTGCTGCTGTAACTGTAGGTGGGTGAACTTGAAAACCACATTATGACTCTACACGGTGCCTGTTACAAGTGTGTTTTTGCCCCACACTGTCCATTTCAAGCCAAAATTGTTTTAGAATAGGGAAACTCTATGACCTCTGTCAAGTTTTTATAGCCGTCTGTTGGGGGGTGCATTTCAATTCAGTTCCTCTTCTGGTGACCCAACAGGTAATCAGATCATCTCTGCAATGGGGACACCCCGAGAGAAGTCCTCCCTGGTCATTCACTACTTTACTTCTGTCTAATATGTGGTGGTTGTTGGTGTAACTGTTAATTTAGCCATAAATATTAAAATCAGATTTTATGACCTGTACAGCATCCTTTTAGATTTAGCAAAGCTGTGTAATAACCTAAAATAATCCATTTAGTTTGTATAAAGTCAGGCAGGCACTTGCTTCTACATACAATAGCTGTTGGTAGGTCTAAAAGGCCTTTTATACTCGGTCTGTAATATGTATGCCCAACTTTGGGGACTTTAGATTGTAAGCTCAGGAGAACATGAACTGGTACAAAACTGCAATGTTCAATTCAAAGTAAAGAAGAATGTCTGCTAATGTTTTTCCTTTACTTTACCCTGAAGGTATCGGTGTTCCCATTATGCTAGCCTATGTTTATGGTGTAGTTCCCATATCACTGTGCCGGAGTGGAGGGTGCGGTGTGTCAGCCGGTAATGGCAAAGGTGTCCGTATTGAATTTGACGATGAAAATGACATCAATGTCGGTGGAGTGAACACTGCTGCAGGTGAGAGCTGTGAATGTGCCATACTCTGCTTTTAAAGCTCTGATAGTTTTTTTTTTTTCTGTCTTTTAAATTTCACAGCATGCGACTCGCTTATTGCTCAATCCAAAACAGACCATGGCTTTTTAATAATGAGAGCTGGCCATAACATTACATGGTGGATGTTTGGTCCTATGGGCAGAGGAAATCCTTTTCAAAGCGGTAGTTAACTTTCTAAACAAAAAAATAAAATTTCACCCTGCAAGGCAATGTCATAAAGTGACATTGTCACATTATGAGAGACTTACCTTAAAACAAAGCCCTAACCCGGTATTCCTTCTGGGTTCGCAGACTCCGACTATCTGACTGGCAGAGCCGTGATTACGTCACTCCCACGCATGCACCGGTGATGTCACTGTTTGCGGCACAGGGCTCTGAAGGAACAGCATTCAGAGAACATGCGCCGGTGACGTCACTGGCTGCTGCTCCGTGGAATATCTTCCAAACGGTGCAGGTTTAGGAGATTTTCATTCTACCTACAGGTAAGCTTTAATATATTTAATATATTACCTGTTGGTAAAGTGGTAATAAAGTTGTTTCAGCCATTTTACCAAGTATAGAACAGGTCTTCCTCCACCTCTTCTCTTTTTTTTTTTTTTTTTCCCTCCCTGTGATGTTTAAATGTCTTGGGAGTTGTTGTGTAGTTCTGCTGTGAGGGTAGAATGCCATGTGACGGGGTAGATGGATTCAGGTTAGGCCAGCATAATCTGCTCCTCTTCTCCTCGTATGCATTCATGGCAAGCCTTGTATTTTCTGTAAAGAATGCAATGCTTTTGTGAATCGATGAGAGGAGAGTGAGACGTAGTTAGACGTAATTGTCAGTCACAGCTCCATAAGTAGGGCACCATGTGTAATATCCTTCCATGGACTATTTGTATAGTGAGCATCAGTAACCCAGACATTGGATACTAGTTGTTTGAGGAAACTTATTTAAATTGTGCTGTTTCAAAAAAGAAATCCTAGAATGCAACATGTTTAAAGTTTAACTCTATCACACAGCTTTCTAGCTTGTAGGACCCTCAATGATGTATTATAGTATGATGTATTGTCAAACATTAATAAGGAAATCTGGCATCCCCTGCTGGTGGTTCTAGTGTATGACAATTTAGCTGTACTGCTGGAAATTGCTTGGCTGCTCGCGGTGTCGTCCTGTCTATCTCCTCCCTTATAAGGAAAGATTAGAATCCTGCCTGCCACGCGAGCTTAAATAAGGCGGAGTCCCCCCACCCAGATGAAAAATGCTGCCACTTCAACTTCTAGAGAGCTGTGTATTATGACTTAATTGCAGTAGAACTTCCTGCTGTTATGTATACATATGAACGCAAACCAATGCAAAAAAAAAAGAGTTGCTTTACATAGCATAGTTGTTAACTGCTGCCATTCTATAGTTTAAAGTCCCCCATATCCATACAGAAGATTGAGAAGATTTGATAATTGGGTAAGTGCAGCATATGATTTCTATATGGCAGCTGTCAGTTTAGGCTGCCGTTAAAGTGGCAGATTAGCACGCTTAAAAATCTTTGTGTCAGAGGGCCACTGGTCAACTGTAAAGTCTTTTCATCTCTATGCTTAAAACAAAAGCATAAGAAATGACACATGCAGTTCAGTAGATCTGTTAATTTTCTACTTCCTGTAATGGGGTGACAACATTGGTTGTTGTGCCCCTCCAGGGACAGGGTAAGATTAGGTGGACATGTAGTAAACGGCAAACAAATTAAAGGCTCACTCCATTTAGTACTTTTGAAGCAATTACAAACAACAGTTTTTTTTTTAAATATTTTTAAAAGAGAAGTGCTGGATATAAAAAAAAAACACATACTCACCTAGATGACTGCAGCACGGATCCAAGCTATAGCTGTCCCCCCGCTGGCTCTACACCAAGAACTAAATGGTCAAAGACTACAGATCGCTCAGTTTTCAGGTCCACTCTGAGCAGAGAGCAGTGACTGTTTGTCACCAGTTTTCTGCTCTACCCCTCCAGTGCTCACTGGAGCGCTGGGCTGTGGAGGGGACAGGAGGAGTGGCTGGCACAGGCTCTCAGCAGGGTACTGCTGCCGGTCAGGCAATAAGGGTTAATCCCAACATTATTGTTAGGGGATCCCTGCAGAGCATAATCTGTAATGTCAGCTGACAGCGGGCTTATTGCTGCTGTTGGCTGAATCTCAGTCACAGGAATGTATAACTACGTGTGCTTCTGTGGCCATTTTTCTCCTTTAAGTTGTGTGAATAAAGGTACATTACTCAAAGTACCCCTGTCAGTATAATAGTTTATCCCAAACCGTGTAACTGTCACTGATCAGCTTGATCTGCCTGTAAAGGTGGAGAAAAATATAAACAAAGGCATGTGAAGGGAAGCTTTCCCAAAAATACTGTATATCCTATAAGTATGAATGAACCTATAAAGGGCATAATTTGTACCCTGTAATGTAAGGTTCCTATCCTGACAGTGCACACCCTATACTAACTATGAAGGCAGTCAGATAGCTTATTGATGAAGATACCCCTTCATTATAAATGGTCCAGACTGCACAACTTGAATATTTCCTGGCAGGCACACCCCAAGCCATAGGACTGCTGAGCAGAAGTAATATACAGTTTTTTTACTAAGCAAAAAAGCATTTGTACATTTTGTACATACAAAAAAAGAAACAAACAGACAAAAATGTCAATATTTAACATTTGGAAAAAAAACGTAGAACTGTTCATCAACCTGAGCTGTGTTCTTTCCACTCAGGCTGTTTACTTTGCTGGTAGGGAAACTCCACAAAGTGTCCTGTGGTCAGTTTCTCCATCCTGTTGGTGTAAGCCAGCCGGTATTTCCTTCATTCCATCTCTGAAAAATGTGTGCGGTGATCATTTCCCGCTAACTCCCTGGACACTGCACTCAGTGCAAGAATTCTCTTCCCCCACCTTGTGGTTGAAAGTGGTACTGCACAGAAAAAGTTACTATTTCATCCGACCAACTACAGTAAATTACCAAAATGCGTAGCATTGTACACCCAACTGCCCACAGAGCAGAGTTGGCGCTTTCTGTGTCCACTCTGCTTAAGCTGAGCGGACCTGGACCTGTCATCTGTGTTCAGCGGGAGTATCAGCGGACCGATCCCCTGCTGAGCAAGTGCATTTCACCCCCGTGTGAAAGGGGCCTAAAAGTTTTGCCAATCTTTCCCCTGCTATGTAATGTTAGGTAGGGGGCTTGGGAGTTATATATTCCATAATTAATTATTTCTGTACTGTGCTGGCAGATCTCTATCACTTGCAAACTAGATTTGGTGGTGCATTGTGTGGTAATGTACTTTCCCTCTAATTACACCTTGAAGTTGTTCAGAATAGTTTGAAGTCGTATGTATAAACCTGCTCCAAAAGAACAACTAGAAAGACCAGAAATATTTTCTTAAATAGTTTTTCGGTATGCTGCATGAATAGGAACAAACAAACATTTATTGGGGCATTGAATGCAAAGGTGGAAATACACTTTAAATAAAAGTTAGGCCTTGGTGTGGTCATGCTTTAACAGTATGTCTTGGTTGCACTAGAAAATATCAACCATGATGCAACATCATGTAAGCTGTGCCACCCATCCTCATGATTGATGGCAGTTTCTGTTCCATGTGGACATTGCAGATGGGATGGCAGGGTCAGTCTGCAGCATTAAGATGTCCTATGCTTTGCTGTAACGCTGTGTCTGTTTTTTGTTTTAGATGCCACATCTGTAGCCGAGGCTCGTCACAATCCCAGTATTGGGGAAGGAAGCGTAGGAGGAATGACCGGCAGCTTGAGCGCCAGCGGAAGTCACATGGATAGGATTGGTGCAATCCGGGACAACCTGAGCGAAACCGCCAGTACCATGGCATTGGCCGGTGCCAGCATCACCGGCAGCCTTTCAGGAAGCGCCATGGTCAATTGTTTTAATCGGTAAAGTACAGTTCATCTTCCTCACACCTGCTGCTTGTGGACAACTAAGAAAAATAAAGCGTTTTGCTTCTGTTACTAGATATTTGTTGAGTTTTCTATACAAACTGTCTTCTGTGTTAGCTAAAGATTTATTGGAAGCATTTATCTTTAATATATAAAGAGGCTACAAATCTTAAATAAATTAATAAAACTCTACAAAACACAACAGATGTCCATAAAGAATGTGTGAAACATCCAACTGAATAAATCATCCACGTGCTTCTTCAAATTAACACCACGACAGTAACACTGGAAAAAAAACATCCTCTGTGGATGTGGTACAAACAAATGTTGCCTGAAAGACCAATTACATCTATAAAAATAAGCAAAATAAACAGTAAAAAATCATTACAGTTCTTCAGTCTTATTTCAGTCAATACACATATACCCAATTTTTTTTTTTATGTACAAATATTGTCACAATGTGCCATTCAAGGAAAATGGAGATGAGTCTAGCTGCAGAGAAGGAAAAAAAAAAGCACCATACATAGGCGGCATGAAACCTCTCACAAGGTGGACCTCGAGTTCCTATATTATTCGTGCTCTAAAAGTGCTGTACCTCAGCCTGTCTCCCCGTTTACTTTTCCCTCCCTGGTGGAGGGTAGGAAGTGAGACTTCTGTACTCATTTCTAAGAGTTTAGCTAAAAGAATGACCCAATGATCATAATATTATCTCTCACCAGCAACAAATCAGGTTTGCTGTTGCTTGCATGAGTCATGAGTGACTTGTGTAGCCTTGGACTTGCATCTCCTGCTGTCGTTATGGGTGAGCTTTGTTTCAAGGCTACTCACAACAAGTAATTTCCTACTTTGTATTCCATCTGATATCACCTTACAGTTTAATTTGATAAACATCACATACATATAAAAAGTATTAGTTCTGGCACATTTGCATTGTTTAAAGATAACATGCTATTAGCTGTCATTCTCATTGAATTGACTGGAGATCTGTGATGAAAACAAAGATTTGCTGTAGAGCCGGCATGTTCAAATTCTGGCCCGCATGCCAATTGCAACCGGTGTTTCAGTTTAATCCGGCCCCCCTGGTAATTTGGATATATACATCTTTTGTGGCCCCCAGATATGTACCATATTTATCGGCGCTGCCATGAAGGAGACAGGGAGGGGGCGGGATGAATGCCGTCAGATTACATGCAGGAGAATCTCCTGTTTACTCGGCAGCATCTGTAATAGGAAGTCCCGTCTCCTTGGACTTTGTGTTAACCACTTTAAGACCGGGCCTCTTTTTTAGATTTGTTGTTTACAAGTTAAAAACATTTATTTTTGCTAGAAAATTTCTTAGAACCCCCAAACATTATACATTTTTTTTTCTAACATCCTAGAGAATAAACTGGCAGTTGTTGCAATACTTTGTCACACTGTATTTGCCCAACAGTCTTACAAACGCACTTTTAAAAAAAAAAATCTACTTTTTTGAATTAAAAAATAAGACAACAGTAAAGTTAGCCCAATTTTTTTTCATATTGTGAAAGATAATGTTACGCCGAGTAAATTGATACCCAGCATGTCACGCTTCAAAATTGCGCCTGCTCGTGGAAGGGTGACAAACTTTTACCCTTAAAAATCTCCATAGGCGACATTTTAAAAATTCTACCGGTTGCATGTTTTGCGTTACAGAGGAGGTCTAGGGCTAGAATTATTGCTCTCGCTCTACGATCACGGCGATACCTCACATGTGTGGTTTGAACACTGTTTTCATATGCGGGCGCTACTCACGTATGCGTTTGCTTCTGCGCACGAGCTTGGTGGGACGGGGCGCGTTTAAAAATTTAATTTTTATTTTTTTATTTTTACACTGTTTAAAAAAATAAAATAAAAAATGTGTCACTTTTATTCCTATTACAAGGAATGTAAACATCCCTTGTAATAGAAACCTTTTAAACTAGGACCTCTTAAATATGAGATCTGAGGTCAAAAAGACCTCAGATCTCATATTTACACTAAAATGCAGTAAAAAAAAAAATTTTATCATTTAAAAAAATAAATGGGCCCTTTTAAGAGCTATGGACGGAAGTGACGTTTTGACGTCGCTTCCGCCCTACAGTGTCATGGAGATGGGTGGGGGCCATCTTCCCCTCACTTGTCTCCATGTCTGCCCAGGGGACAGACGTGATTGCCTCCGCCGCTGCCGATGGCTTCGGTAAGCAGCGGAGGGTATCGGATCGCGGCGGGAGGGGGGTGCCCTCTCCCGCCACTGATAAAAGTGATCTTGTGGCGAATCCGCGGTGGGAGGGGGGGGCCCCCTTCTCCCGCCTCCGATAAAATTAATCTCGCAGCGAATCTGCCGCAGAGACCACTTTTATCTTGTAGCTGACCGCCGGTCAAACACGGGGACTCCAGGGTTATGGCAGCTAGCTGCTGCCATAACGATATCTGTCCCCAAAGTAGGGACGTGCGGCGGTCGGCAAGTGGTTAAAGAGGCCACCCAGTAGACAGGAGATTCTTCTGTATGTAATCTGTTGGCGCTTGTCCCACCCCCTCCCTGTCCCCTCCGAGGCTGCAAATGGACATCGATCAGGCTGCACTCATGGCAATGGTGAGGCTGCATTCATGGCCACTGACCCTTATTTTGCTTCACAGTTCTTTATTTAAAATGTACTCTTTTTTTCCCCCTGAAACTTCCCTCTTCAAGTGAAGGTGTGTGTTTTATACGCCGATAAATATATCCAAATAACACGCCCGAGCTCATCTCTTCACCACACACAGCCACAAAGGCAAGAGAAATCTTCTTGGGCAGTGTATTAGTGCTCGGACGAACACACTTAGACCGAATTTTAATGGTTCAAAGAATGTCAGGCAAAATGCTCGGCCCTCCCGTATGTTCACTTCATCAAATCTGTCCCTCTTTTTGAAAAAAGTTTGGACACCCCTGCTGTAGAGTAAGACCAGCCATACACTGTTCTAATCTCAACCAGTTCATCAGGAATCGATCAAGATTCAAACCGTGTATGGGCAGGCTGAATGTACCCAAGTTGATCGATTAAACTTGGGTACAACCAGCATTCCAGGTTTTAGCTTTGATTGTCTCTAGTGGCTGCTCCACCAGGAGCAGACAACGGCTCGGCAGGAGGGATTCTCACATCAACACTGTCTGTGTTGATGGGGGAACCAAGCAAATTTCTTTCCTGCAACCACGGAATTCACTCAGTGTATGTCTGGCCCAAGTCAGGCCGTAGATTATGCCATTTTCTTTCCTTTCACCACCGGTAGAAGGAAAGAAAATTGCTCGATTTCCCCATCACCATAGTCAGTGTTGATGGGGGAATGCCTCCTGCAGTGCTATAGTGTTCTAACAGTGGGGAGCCTTCCCTGCCAGCAGGACACAATAATTGTTTCCAGCTATAGCCAGCAGCACTATTTGTTCACCCAACAGGCTGGTTGTACACAAGTGTACAGCCACGATGCCCATACATGGCTCAAAATCCAGGCCGGTCCCTGCTAAACTGGATGAATTTCGATCCGGCTTAAAGCTGAACTTTACCTATAACAACTTGATAAAAAAAATAAAGTTCTTTAGCAAGGAACATACATTCCACATTAATATTTATGCTACCAAAAGTAGTATGTTCTATATATTGCCTCCAGCATTGTTCCTGCTGCAATTTTGCCAAAGCCCAGAGCCCCAGAACAGCAGTAAATCTTTAGGCTGTCTGCAGATCGGCCGCTACATTTTTGACGCAGTACTGAAAAATCGAGAGCAACTGAGCATGTGCAGAGCAGGGTGAGACTGTATTACTGGAATTTAAACAGTATAGGCACTTATTTTTAATCTTTTACATGGCTATAACTGCAAAATGGGCCAGCACTCTAGCAGGATCACTAAATGATCTCACTAAAGTTCCACATTAAATGTGAGAAGTGAGTGTTCAGATAAACAAGAAAATGTTTTGTTCTTGAAGAAGTGACGATGTACTGATTATACTGCAGTCAGACTGTTATGTTCCCGTAATGCAGGAAATCCACAGATAATGGGCAGACTAAAGACTTCACTGAGGCTCTGCCAAGTTAGTGTCGATAAACTCTCATTCTAAAAAAAAACATCTTAATTCAGCATACAGTACTACACCCCGTCCTATTAAAATCCCTAAATTTATTTTACATACACTCTATTGTCAAAAGTATGCCTGCCTTTACACACACATGAACTTTAATAACACCCCAGTCTTAGTCCGTAGGGTTCAATATTGAGTTGGCCCATCCTTCGCAGCTATAACAGCTTCAACTTTTCTGAGAAGGCCATCCACAAGGTTTAGGAGTGTGTCTATGGGAATGTTTCACCATTCTTCCAGAAACGCATTTGTGAGGTCAGGCACTGATGTTGGACGAGGAGGACTGGCTCGCAGTCTCCGCTCTAATTCATCCCAAAGGTGTTCTATCTGGTTGAGGTCAGGACTCTGTAGTTCCTTCAACCCAAACTCGCTCATCCCTGTCTTTATGGACATGGGGGGAGACTTTGGGAAAGATGTTACACATTCATAGAGACTTCTAGTCTTCTTGTCTGGGTTTAGATTTGGACTGTTTTAAAAGCAGGTTATAACATTTTTATATCTTTGCTTTTAGGGTAAAACAACATTGGTAGAAGGCTCAGGTCTCTTTTTTTGGAACTTTGCACAGACCTGTGGTTGGCATACATAATTATACATACAAATGGCAATGGACGACTCTATAGATTTTGAGAGCCTCCAATGTTGGAACACATATATCATAATGGATAGATTAAGGGCAGGTATGCCTGGAGGGAGCCCACCCCTGCTTTAAAGTACAGGAATGCACTGGACACCCAGCAATAGCACAGCAGCAGTGAAGGTATCCATTGTGTCCCACTAATTAACCAAAAGTATAAACAAATGGCAACCACCCCAACCTATAACTGGCCTTTTCAACAAGGAGCACATTGGAAGGGCGGCACATGTCGAAAAACAACAAAGAAAAATTCCCAGATTCCTTACCGCCAAGTCTGCAACAAACCGAACTGTCTTGTCTAATAGTTCACGTTAAAACCAGGGATTTAGTTTGCACACATTTGCAAATACATGTGTAAGCTGCAGGGCCACTTTGCGGCACCCCAGTGTACTGCAGCCCTAACTCTTTACATTTTGAGAGCCTCCAATGTTGGAGCACATATATAATAAAACTCTTAGACCAGTGGTTCTCAACCTGGGGGTCCAATGATGATTTGCCAGGGGTCCTGGCGAATCCTGAGCTTTTTCTGAAGCCGCATCGCTCTCCCAGCTTATTTGCGGACGCCCATCTGGGCTATCCTTGGAACCTGTGGCCGCCCAGCTGGGCTGTTCCAGGAGCCCGCAGCCGCCCACTCAGCCTCTTCACAGCCGCCCATTTATTCAGCATGGCTGGGGGGCAGAGACTAGAGGTCAGCTGACTGGTGAGGAATGTGAAGGGGGAGGGGCTGGAGGAGACCCTATGTCCTGATTTCAGCATAGGTGTCACTGCTACGAGACACCACAAAGTCGGAGACACAGTGAGTAACACTACCTGTGATTATAGTTGCCAATAAAAGTTCCCACTACAGTTCACAGATCAGCAGATGACCTTGATCAAGAGCACCTAAGTTGGCTGATCAGAAAAGAGGGGGAGGAACAAAGAAAAAGGGAGTGAAAGAATAGGCGAAAGAACAAGAAATAAGGCTAGAGAGAGAGATGGGGAATAAAACAAGAAATAAGGGTAGAGAGAGATTAAAGGGAAAGAAAGCAGAACAAAGAGTAGTACATCGTAAAATGTACCATAAGGGGATTTAATACTGTACGAGTGGAAGGGACTCAGGGAGAGCTAAATATCCGTGGGTTAGGGGCGCAAATTACTTGTCTTCCCTTGGGTGCTGACAACCCACGCTACGAAAATAATTTTACTGTTAAGGGTCCCCAGAACTTGTAAAATTTTATCAAGGGGTCACGGCACTAGAGGGGCTGAGAACCACTGTCTTAGACAGAATAATTTGGTTTGTTGCAGGCTGGATGGTAAGTAAGCAGGGGAATTTTCTTTGTTGTTTTTTGACATGGCATACATAACTAGTTGAGATTTTTGAATATGTAGTTTTCAAGTAAGAGACCTTATCAGGATTCCTGCTGTCCCGGCATGCTTGGGAGATGTGATGCAGACCAGATTACAATGAACCTGTCGGTGGTAAAACATTTAATAGTGAATTTCCTGCCCGAGAGCTAGGACCCTGTGCATTATATTGTAAACGTAAATCTTAAAGCCTGAATGAACCCCAAAACATGAACCCCCTCCTAACCCCTTCTAGCTTTTATAAGTCAAGGCTCTTCTTCAGGTGTCCATGTTACTGCCTGCATGACTTGGAATCTTCCCATTGGCTGTCACATTGGCGGGGTCCTCTCAGGATCCAAAAGAGTAGTGACATCAGCATGAGGGGACTGTTTGGGGACCTGTTGATGTGGGCAGATCTGCAGTGCTAGATTAGCAGTCCCCGTACCTGTAAACTGCACCAGCGAGGGACCTGCCATTCCTCTACCTTAACAATAAAAGTTTATTTAAGCAATGTGTGGAGGCTGCATTATATATTTCATCTGTACTCCCCTTATATAATGGAGGGCTCAGATTTCTTTGTTGCAGAGCCAGGAAAAATTCCAGCCACATACTGCAGTTGTTCACATTGATAATATTTATCATAAAAAACGCACATCTCAGGCAATGTTGGCAAACACAGAAGTGTATGGCTGTTCTCAATGCATTCACTGAGATAGATAGAAAGTGTGTCCCATAGCTGGGCGCTCATATAGTATAGCGTTGTTGAGCACACTCTAAAGAGGTGCCTTGCTTCAGTGTGTTGGTGGCAAAAACCTTTAGTCTGTCCAGCTGGGAGTGTGCTGGGGGAATTATTTGTACTGTATTTTTAATACATATCTACCCCATCACTTAGACTACTTTTAGCCCGTATTGGCTTATTGTCTATCCTAATAAAAGGAATTGAGAGGTTGTTTTTCATAACTGACAGTTATTTTGTAATTCTCCGTGCATTGACCAGTTAATTCAGGGGATGGAGGCATTGCACACAGTCTAATGTTTGTCTTCCTCTCTGCAGGCTGGAAGTCCAGGCCGACATTCAGAAGGAGAGATACAGTCTGAGTGGAGAATCCGGCACTGTGAGTTTAGGAACAGTCAGTGACAATGCAAGCACCAAAGCCATGGCTGGATCCATTCTGAATTCCTACATCCCGCTGGACAGGTACTTTGTTTTCATAGATGGTGGTTGCATTGAAAGTGCTAATAGTTTGCTTTTGACACTTTACACACAGCTGATGTGACTGACACCAATATAGTACACAATGAAGGGAACCATTTTGTAAATGGTTATATTGTTCAGAGTTGCCTCTTCTTAAAATGAATTCACATATGGCGGTTCTGAAAATGCAGGCAGGATTGCGTGTTCCTGCCCATGTATTCAGAAAACGCGGAAAGACATGCTTGAGGTGCCATTATCTCTTGTATCCATCAAACATGGTGCGATTTTTGTCGCATGTTGCCAAACACACTTGTCTGCCTTTGGAGGTATCGACCTTTATGATGTGTGTGTGTGTGTGTGTGTGTGTGTGTGTGTGTGTGTATATATACACACACACACACACACGATGGACTTTGTGTATACCTCAATTAGTATGATATAGACAGACAATGGAAATATAGAAAAATTAGCACTTTATTGAACATATTACAAACCTATCCATTAAGAAGACTTTAAAACCATGTGTACAAGTTATTCAATCCAAAATTCATATGGCCTAGAGATCAACTTGTAAAGGTTGACGCGTTTTGCGGGAAACCACGCTTCATCAAGGCCTCGGATCTCTAAAGTCTGCAAGGCCCGTGGGCAGAAACCAGATGCTCCACATCAAGAAGAAATTACACACACACACAATGCTGGGAAAAAAAAGTATTTCATCCCCTGCTGATTTTGTATGTTTACCCACTGACAAAGAAATGATCAGTCTATAATTTTAATGGTAGGTTTATTTTAACAGTGAGTGACAGGATAACAACAAAAATATCCAGAAAAAAGCATCTCAAAAAAAGTTATTAATTGATTTGCATTTTAATGAGTGAAATAAGTATTTTACCCCTTCGCAAAACATAACTTAGTACTTGGTGGCAAAACCCTTGCTGGCAATCAGAGGTCAGACGTTTCTTGTCGTTGGCCACCAGGTTTGCACACATCTCTGGAGGGATTTTGTTCTAACTCCTTTGCAGATCCTCTCCAAGTCATTAAGGTTTTGAGGCTGACATTTGGTAACTCGAACCTTCAGCTCCCTCCACATATTTGTTATGGGATTAAAGTCTGGAGACTGGCTAGGCCACTCCAGGACCTTAATGTGCTACTTCTTGAGCCACTCCTTTTGTTGCCTTGTGTTTTGGGTCATTGTCATGCTGGCATACCCATCCACAACCTATTTTCAATGCCCTGGCTGAGGGAAGGAGGTTCTTACCCAAGATTTGGTGGTACATGGTCCTGTCCATCATCCCTTTGATGCGATGAAGTTGTCCTGTCCCCTTAGCAGAAAAACACCCCCAAAGCATATTGTTTCCACCTCCATGTTTGACGGTGGGGATGGTGTTCTTGGTCATAGGCAGCATTCCTCCTCCTCCAAACACGGAGAGTTGAGTTGATGCCAAAGAGCTCGATTTTAGTCTAATCTGACTACAACACTTTCACTCAGTTCTCCTCTGAATCATTCAGATGTTCATTAGCAAACTTCAGACGGGCCTGTACATGTGCTTTCCTGAGCAGAGGGACCTTGCGGGCGCTGCAGGATTTCGGTCCTTCACGGCGTAGTGTGTTACCAATTGTTTTCTTGGTGACTATGGTCCCAGCTGCCCTGAAATCATTGACAAGATTCTCCTATGTAAATCTGGACTGATTCCTCACGGTCATTGAAACTGCACGAGGTGATAACTTGCATGGAGCCCCACATTGCGGGAGATTGAGTTATTTTGTGTTTCTTCCATTTGCGAATAATCGCATCAACTGTTGTACCCTCTCGCCAAGCTGCTTGGCGATGGTCTTGTAGCCCATTCCAGCCTTGTGTAGGTCTACAATCTTGTCCCTGACATCCTTGGACAGCTCTTTGGTCTTGGCCATGATGGAGAGATTGGAATCTGATTACTTCTCACGTGCTTCTCGGGTGTCTTTTATACGTGTAACAAGCTGAGTTTAGGAGCGCTCCTTTTAAGAGTGCTTCTAATCTCAGCTCATTACCTGTAAAGAAGACACCTAGGAGCCAGAAATCTGGCTGATTGATAGGGGATCAAATACTTATTTCACTCATTAAAATCCAAATCAATTTATAACTTTTTTGAAATGCGTTTTTCTGGATATTTTTGCCTTTTGTTCTGTCTCTCGGGTTTGTTAAAATAAACCTACCATTAAAATTATAGACTGATCATTTCTTTGTCATTGGGCAAACAAACAAAATCAGCAGGGGATCAAATATTTTTTTCCCTCACTGTACCTAGGATAACATAGTTAGTCTTAACTTTGTGTGTATTAAAAAGGCTTGCAACAGGAAAGAGTGGAGTGAGCAGTCCATAGACTGGAAAGCTACTCTAAGAACTATATGTTCAACATGCATACCAGCAAGTGTTCAAGATGGCACACCATCTCTTAATGGCACCCAAAATGCGGTGTGATTTTGCCATGCCTCGTCAAACGCATCTGGCTCAGTACCAGAATTTGGAACATGAGCTTCTTTGGTGTGTTTGTGCATAGGGCAGTCCATTCAAGTGACACACAGGACACATTCTTATTATATTTTATGATTGCACAAAATAATTGAGCGGGAACGTACATTTTCACTACACAGTGTGAATTGGGCCTTATTGCTATTCCTAAGTTTAAGAGCAGGGAACTAATAAATACATCATGATGAGATCAACACAGTTCAACTTTGTGCACCGAGTGACTTTAATAACCGTTGGCTAATCCAACTGTTTTAGGGGAATTTGTTGACAGTCTCATGTCATAAAGCCCAACTTTTTTTGGATAGTGTTTGGTGTTTTCTCTGCTCTCTGTGTCCCCATCAGGGAGATTTATTTCCTGTCTGAGGACCCAATGGGAATTAATTGAAAATCTTCTCTAAAGGCCAGTTCACGCCAGATGCAGTTCCGTGCGCTTTTTTTCTGCACAAAATGCATGCACAGTGTTTACCATGTATTCCAATGGCTCTAGTTCACATCATGCAGTCAGTTTCCGGTCAGTTTCTACACCGGAAACTGACTGCATGGTGTTAACTAGAGCTATTGGAATACATGGAAAACACTGTGCATGCATTTATAGTGCAGAAAAAAGCGCACAGAACTGCATCTGGCGTGAACTGGCCCTTAATGAGGAGAAATACCACCTCTTGTTATGATATAAAGGGTCCCCTTTGGAGAATTTCCAGCTCTGGTGACAGTGTTGCTCAGGTGAAATAATGGAATTTAATCTGGCCAGTGGGAACACAGAGAGCAGTAAAGTCCAGACAAATATTCTAACTTTTCTACAATTTTTCCAAAACTAGAAAATAAAGTATTGACCAGACTTATTCTTTAAGCCTGCTGTTTGACAAAAACTGCTAATGTGTTTCAGGGAAGGTAACAGCATGGAAGTACAAGTGGACATCGAGTCTAAACCAGCCAAATTCAGGCACAACAGTGGCAGCAGCAGTGTCGATGACGGCAGCGCTCCCAGTCGCAGTAACGTGAGCGGATCCGCAGCCTGCCAAGCTGAGAGCAAATGCAGCGCCACCAAGTGGTCCAAAGATGCAACAGCCAGCAAAAAATGCAAAGGCAAGCTGAGAAAGAAGAGCAGCACCAAAATAAATGAGACGAGGGAGGACATGGACGCTCAACTCCTGGAGCAGCAAAGCACCCATTCCAGTGAATGTGACTCTCCTTCTCTCAGTGACAGCTTACCGTCTGTGGCTGACTCTCACTCCAGCCATTTCTCAGAGTTCAGCTGCTCCGACATGGAGAGCATGAAAACCTCTTGCAGCCACGGTTCCAACGAGTACCACACTCGCTTTGTGACTGTCAGCCCGCTCCCCGAAGTGGAAAATGACCGGCTAGAAAATTCCCCCCAGCCAAGTGGCGTTTCCATTACTATCCCTGTACCATGCACAGACGTCCCACAACTGAGTTATATAGCAGAGGAAGGAGTCGGCCAGAACATACCAAACTCCTTGGGGGAGGAACGAGAGACGGACAGAGAAAGTGACCCAAATACAGAAGGAAACTGTGCAATCCAGACTGACATATAGGCCTTCTATTGCTGCAGCTCTACTCTCTACCACTAACCAGTTCTGCTCACATGGAAAGCTTTGCTAAAAAGCCAGGTAACCGCTCGGGGAAAACGCACATTAATAAAGAGGATGGAATACCTTCCCGCTTTAATGTTCTTTTGTCAAATCCAGACAGAAAATGGCACGTTTGTGGCTAAAAGCCGCCATTCCTGAGGAAGGTGATGGTTTCCCCGACTTTCAGTGTTTTGCTACGAGCGCCTGCAGACTTTTGTCGCCCAACAGTCGGCAAGGTTATGTTCAATGCGGAGGAGACATTTTGACTGCATGTCAGAAATTGTTGTGAAAGGAGTTTGCTGTTCAAGTTTCAATAAACAGGGTTAGAATCGGTCACTAGTATTTTTGGGTTAAAGTTCATTCCAGGTTTTACAGGTTGAGGAAAGTTTAGTTTTGCAGATAGAACGTTTGCATTAACGTTAAAGTCATGCTTTTAGCAAAGGTGTTTTTTTCCATTTTTATAATTTATTTTCTTTCTTTTTTTTTGCACAAACAGTGACTGGTACATTTTGACTAGAAATATGAAAAATGTCTCCTTTTTTTTTTCCCCTGTCATCGATTAATGATACAGAACACAAAATGGCGCCCACATGACACTAGTGAAACCAGTCACTCTGAGCTAATGAAGGGCAGCGTCACCTTTTTGTTAGGGAGCAGACCACCCTCTGTTGATGGTTTTGGTGCCTTCAGCAAAGACTGGGTGTTAAGTGCCTGGTCGTATGGGAATTTTAATATTCATATTTTTTTTTCCCTTTTATAGTCCTCTATGGCCACCTGGGATTTGATTACGCACCCCAGGCCTATCGAAGACTGTGGTAGATAATTAAGATAAAACAAATGTATGTAATTAATTTAAAAAAAAATGTATTTGCCTACCAAAGACTCACTCAGGCTTTAGAGGAATTGTATAGACACGTGTGACGTGGAAAACTGCAAATTGAAGCAGAGTTCAGAGACTGAGCACACTCATTGTAACAGTACATGGGGGGGGGGGGATATGGAACAACATGGCCGCCACAGCTGCTCCACCTATCAGAACGATTCTAACAGTCCATGAGGTGGTCAGTGTCCGTACTGTTCATCTGTGCAATGTAGTTCACTTCGACAATGCAAAGCCGGTGTCAGTATAGAAACAGCGCTGGTGTTGTTTCTTATAAGTATTGCCAAGACGGTGCTACTGGGTGGTTCTACGAGTTTCGCCTTGTGCTGCAGTCCAATACCGTGATTCTACTCACCAGTTTGATCCGCTTATAACACTAGTGCCAGTTACAATTGACAACGCTTGTTAATGTATTTGTATATTTGTTTTATTTTGCTTCAAAATATGCGTGTACAAAGCATACCTGAATAAATGTGTCTGTGCTGAGCACCCATTGTCTCTTATCTGTCTGAAACCTACAGAAAGCTAACACAACAGAGTCTTTGGTGCAGCTGGTTCTGTAGTGTAGGCATTAAACTTTTCCTGGAAGGAGTTGTGTAGGAAAAATCTAAAACCATTCCTAGCTTAAAGTGGTTCTAAGGTCAGAAGTTGTTTTTTTTTTTTTTTATCTTGATGCATTCTATGCAATAAGATAAAAAAACCTGTGTGCAGCAACCCCCCCTAATACTTACCTGAGCCCCATCTCAATCCAGTGATGCTGCACAAGAGTCTCGGCTGTCCAGGACTCTCCCTTCTCATTGGCCGAGACAGCAGTGGGGTGCCATTGGTTCCCACTGCTGTCAATCAAAGTCAGTGAGCCAATAAGAGAGAGGGGGTGGGGCCGAACCACAGCAGTACAGCGGCATGGGTGCCCCATAGCAAGCTGCTTGCTGGGGGAGGGGGGGGATTTGGCAGGAAAGAGGAGCCAGGAGCACCGGGGAGGGACCCGACAAGAGGAGAATCTGGCCTGCTTTGTGCAAAACCACTGCAAAGAGGAGGTAGGTATAACATGTTTGTTATTTCTAAATAAAAGAAAACAAAAAAAACTTTAGTATCACTTTAAAGGCCAGTTGACCGTAACTGATGCTAAACTGATATCACCCGCCGGGTGATTAGGGGGTTAAACCTTAATAAGTAATATACTGCGGGTGCCCGGATGCTATAAAAAAAACAAACTTTCTAACCAGCGTCACCCGTGACACTAATACAATGATCACTGGTGACGGGGTGATCAAGGGGTTAAACCTTTATTAGGGGGGTCCCTAGACCTATCGGGGCCTACTACTAACACTGATTAATGAACCGTGCACTGGGTGACACTGACGGAGTGAGGTGGTTAACTGGGGGGGGGATCAGGGGGACAAGTGTGCCTATGTGTACTGTGTCAGTGTAGTGTTGGTGCAACTTACTGTGAGATGTCTTCTCTCCTCTCTCTGGAACGAAGAGATGACATCACTTTCCCTGCCTGTGTTTACACTTCAGGCAGGGAAAGGATTTCATTCACCAGAACCGATCACCAGGTCCAGGCCAGAAATCATTGGCCTAGGCCTGGAGACTGATCGGTTCTGAAGGGAAATCCCAATCGTCGCGGCCGCCTAAGGACCACGCACCCGACGTACAGCTACGTCGCTTCACCCAGCCGAGCCAACCTGCCGCAGTACAACTGTGGCGGCTGGTCCGGAACTGGTTAATTCATTTTTAATATTCAAAGCAAACTCCCCCATCCATCCATCCATGTCTCCATGCTTTATTTTGTTCAGAAATCACTTTGTAAAAACACCCCCCTAGTATTTCTGGCCAATGGCCATCTTGAGTAAGGGCAAATTATTCATGTAGCATTTACTTTCTGGAATGCACTTTCCCTTAGCGCAAACATGCATGAAGGAGAGTGTGGTTAGCTGAGAAAAAACCCCCTCATCTTTTCCTCTCCTGAAGACTCCTGGGATGGGGTATGAAATCATTTGCCTTGGCAAGAAACCAAAAAGAGTAACTTAGAAATGTAAAAAAAAAAAAAAAAAAACCTTCAAAACCAGTAAATATATCTTTTCCTATCTATTTACTAATGCTAGGAGCATGAGGATTAAAAATAATCAATGTTTATTGGAAAAGTGAAGTTCCACTTTAAACGATGATCTGCCTAAGCCACCTAGCAATGGTGGAATGAAAGGCAGGTTTCACTTATGGGGAAGAAAACAATCGCTCAACCCAAACATAGGTTAAATATTATCACAATTCATGTGGTATACAAGTAATGGGCCAGATACACATAATATCATAAAAGTTGGCATAAATGACTCTATATAAATACTGAGTGGTTATGTGCAAGCCTATGTACCTAGGTATCTCATAAGAGCTACAGAGTTTCAATGCTACCAGATGACCAGAGGGGTGAGCTCCAGTTATGTAGGGAAAAAAACAAAAAAAAAATAAGAAAAAGAGAAACTCAGAGCAAAGTGTTTATTATGATAATTTACACGTTTTACATTTAGTAAACTGTACTCCATGTTCTAAGGCACCGGAGAAGTAGGGTAAGGCTGGCCAGGCTGGATGAGACTGCACTGACAGCGACTGGTACCTCTTCCTCGAGTGTTTCTTCAGCAAGAGTCACACCTCGCAGATGAAGGGAAAGCTCCATGAAAGGGGTAAAAAATCAGAGTCTCCCCAGCTCTGTACAAAACTTAAAGGAAAAAGAAAAATTGGTTGGTAATCTCATTATTTGCAGCAGACTGAAATCAATGTGTTCCTAAAGAGCTTACTGCCAACAAGCAGTTAGGTCTCTTAACCACTTGCCGACTGCCTCACGTAGATATACATCGGCAGAATGGCACGGGCAGGCAAAGCGATGTACCTGTACGTTGCTTTGAATCTGCCACCTAGCGGGCGCGCACCCGCCGCAAGCTCCGTGACCGTGCCCACGGGACCCGCGGACTCTGTCCGCCAGTGTCCCGCGATCGTGCCACGGAGCAACAGAATGGGGAGATGCCTATGTAAACAAGGCATTTCCCTGCTCTGCCTAGTGACATGGCAGGGATCTACTGCTCCCTGTCATCGGGGGTAGTGATAATGTCGTGTCACAGTAAGCCCAGCCCCCTCACAATTAGAATCACTCCCTAGGTCACACTTAACCCCTTTGGGGTAAGACCGCGCTATATCAGGATACCACTCAACTCCTCGCCCCCTGGTGGTAACCCCTTCCCTGCCAGTGTCATTTACACAGGAATCAGTGCATTTTTATAGCACTGATCGCTGTATAAATGACAATGGTCCCAAAATAGTGTCAAAAGTGTCCGATGTGTCCGCCGCAATATCGCAGTCACGATAAAAATCACAGATCGCCACCATTACCAGTAAAAAAAAAAAATTATAATAAAAATGCCATAAAACTATCCCCTATTTTGTAAGCTATAACTTTTGCGCAAATCAATATATGCTTATTGCAATTTTTTTTTACCAAAAATATGTAGAAGAATACGTATCGGCCTAAACTGAGGAAAAAATTATTTTTTTTATATATTTTTTCAGGGATATTTATTATAGCAAAAAGTTAAAAATATTGCTTTTTTTTCAAAATTGTCGCTCTTTTTTTGTTTATAGCGCAAAAAATAAAAACCGCAGAGGTCAAATACCACCAAAAGAAAACTCTATTTGTGGGAAAAAAGGACCTAAATTTTGTTTGGGTGCAACGTCGCACGACCGTGCAATTGTCAGTTAAAGCGACGCAGTGCCGTATCGCAAAAAGTGCTCTGGTCAGGAAGGGGGTAAATTCTTCCGGGGCTGAAGCGGTTAAGAACATTTACTTTAAAAAACTGCAATGGCTGCATAACTTTCATCGGTTTTCGCACCTTCTGACACTTATCACATTCCAGGACCTTCAAGAAAAGAATTGTTAACATGTATGCAGCTTTCACAAGAATGTAAATACACAAAAATAAGTAGATCGCTTACCCAGTTGTCAATATCAAGTGTCATGCGATTCCAATAGTATCCCGAGCACACTGTCTTTATGATGCCCGTGTGACCCCCAATTGGAGCATGATAACCACTTCAATACAGGGTGTTTTCACCCCCTTCCTGCCCAGGCCAGCTTTCAACGCTGTAACATTTTGACAATTGTGCGGTCATGCAACACTGGACCCATATGACATTTTGGTGGTATTTGATCAACTCTGCGGTTTTTATTTTTTGCGCTATAAACAAAGAGTGACAATTTTGAGAAAAAAACACATTTTTTTACTTTTTTGCTATAATAAATATCCCAATTGTAAAAAAACAAAAACAAAAACAAATTTCTTCCTCAGTTAAGGCTGATATGTATTCTTCTACATATTTTTGGTAAGAAAAAAAAAAAAAATCGCAATAAGCGTATATTGATTGGTTTGCGCAAAAGTTATAGCACCTACAAAATAGGTTATTGATTTGTCATTTTTATTATTATTTTTTTTACTGGTAATGACGGTGATCTGCAATTTGTCAGGACTGTAACATTGCGGCAGACAGATCGGACACTTTTGACACTATTTTGGGACCACTGACAATTATACAGCGATCAGTGCTATAAATATGCACTGATTACTGTGTAAATGTCACTGGCAGGGAAGGAGTTAACAGGGGGAGTTAACTGGGGGAGGTGACCGATCAGTGTTCCTATATACAAGTTACACACGATCTGGCTCCTCCCCCCTGACAGGGCATCGTGGCCGACCAGGCACGCGCATCAGCTCCCGACTGACGCGGTACGCACCTTCTAGACCGCTGAGGACATCATATGACCGCCGCCCGGGATGGCAGAGCCACCTTGTGGCCGTCATATTACAATGGCTGGGATGGGAAGTGGTTAATACAGTCTTTGACTCCTGACAATACTTGTCCTGCTGTCACAGGGGCAGGAAGTCAGATGAAATCTCTACAACTGGGTCACAAACAGCAATAAAACTTGACAGAAGCTTTTATTCTTCCTAAGTCTATCCATAAATAGGAAGCTTTTTGCTGGGGTTCTGCTTTAAATAAGCCTAGATATATCATTATGTTCTAATAAAGGTGTACTGGTAGTGCTGAACAGTTGAGGAAGGTTCTATACAGATGGCAGGCTTAGTACAGAGCATGGGCGTAGCATAAGGGGTTGCAGGGGTCACAATCGCAACCCCGCTCCTAGCTCCAGGGCCCCCCCCTGTCATTTTATCATATCCTCCACAAAGTCCAGCTTCGATCTGCCCTAGGGCCCCACAGCCACGCTCCGGTACTGGGCTTTCACTTTGCCGTCCACACCCTTCTGTTCTCATTGGCTGGGGAGAAGCTGTGAGCCATTTCCTGAATGGCGAGGTGCACGGGGTGAGAACAGCCCAGGATGGGATGGTGTCGGTGCTGTGTCCTGGCAACATGGAATGGTAACCGAGCTCAGCAAGTTAAGAGGAGGAGAGTGCCGTCCTGTAGCCACGATGGGACCGATGTCACTGGTGAGGTAAGACACCGCTCAGTGTCTTCTAGTCACTAGCTGGGATTCTCTGTACCCCCCCCCCACCCGGAGATATCCGCTTACCCCACTTCCCTGACAACTGGGGGAAAAGACACGCACCTCCGGTGACCTTCCCCCAACACTGACAGAGATACCTTCAGAAATTGCTAAAACAAATCCCTTAACACCTCCTGAAGGGCTGCAGGCTCCAGATTTCATGTCACATGGCTTTGCCCACCCAGATCTACATTTTGCCCCCCTGACCACCCCCTCCACCCTGCATGCTATGCCCGCTGCTGAGCTTCTTTCCCATTACAGCACTTAATACCGCTCCTCCTCCGCAGGGCTGAAATCACATTCCTTTACAACACAGCCAGTCAGCCATGATCTGCATAGAGTGTATTTGCCTACTGCAACTACACTGCCGTTCCGACCAGGGGATTTCACAGGTCAGAACGGCAACATAAAAGCCAGATACACCCTGTGAAGGCTGAGAGACTGTGTGTAAAGGAATGTGATTTCAGCCCTGTGTATTGTGGGGGGGAGAGCTGTTTACAGTGCTGGAATGGGAAAGGATCTCTGCCAAATGACCTGCCAGGGATCCCTGTCCTCCGATTCTCCAGCGGTGACCCCTGTCCTCTGATGTAAGGAGGAACTCTGGAAACTCTAAACTCTCAAGCCACTTTGAGTATCTTGGCGTGCGATGGGTGTATCTCCACACACGGTGGAAGTGGTGGGTGGTAGTGGTGGGGGGGGGGGTGGGGGGGCAGGTCAACTTTTGCATCAGGGCCCACAAGCTTAAAGCTACACCTCTGGTACAGAGTATATACAGTGGGGAAAATAATTATTTGATTCCCTGCAGATTTTGTAAGTTTGCCCACTTACAAAGAAGTGAAGGGTCTATAATTTTTATCATAGGTGTATTTTAAATGATAGAGACAGAATATCAACCAAAAATCCAGGAAAAAAAACACATGATACAAAATGTTATAAATTGAGTTGCCGTTCAGTGAGTAAAATAAATATTTGATCCCCTACTAACCAACAATAATTCTGGCTCCTACAGACTGGCTACAGTATGTACTCATGAAATACACAGATTAGTCCTGTCAATTTAAGAAGGTGCTTCTAAGGACAACTCGTTATGTGTATAAAAGACACCTGTCCAGACAATCTCTTTTTTTCATTCAAACCTCAACATCATGGCCAAGACCAAAGAGCTGTCAAAGGACTTCAGGGACAAGATTGTAGACCTACACAAGGCTGGAATGGGCTACAAGACCATCAGCAAGAAGCTTGGTGAGAAGGAGACAAGTGTTGGAGCGACTATTCGCAAACGGAAGAAATACAAAATAACCATCAATCGCCCTCGGTCTGCAAGATTTCGCCTCCTAGGTTAAGGATGATCGTGAGGGATCAGTCCAGATGGGCTCAGCAAAATTCCTTGGGGTGTCTTCTTTCCAAAATGGGGTCATTTGGGGGGTTTTGTACTGCCCTGCCATTTTAGCACCTCAAGAAATGACATAGGCAGTCAAAACTAAAAGATGCGTAAATTCCAGAAAGCGTACCCTAGTTTGTAGACGCTATAACTTTTGCGAAAAACCAATAAATATTTGCTTATTGGATTTTTTTTTTTACCTAAGACATGTGGCTGAATGATTTTTGGCCTAAATGTATTACTAAAATTGAGTTTATTGTATTTTTTTTTTTATAACAAAAAGTAGAAAATATCTTTTTGCTTTCAAAATTTTCAGTCTTTTTTTGCTTATAGCGCAAAAAATAAAAACCACAGAGGTGATCAAATACCACCAAAAGAAAGCTCTATTTGTGGGAAAAGAAGGACACAAATTTTGTTTGGGTACAGTATCGCACGACCGCGCAATTACCAGTTAAAGCAGCGCAGCGCCAAATTGTAAAAAGTGCTCTGGTCAGGAAGGGGGTAAAACCTTCCGGGGCTGAAGTGGTTAAGGACCAAGCCTATTTCTGACACGTATCAGTATTTTTTGCTATAAAATTACTTAGAGCCCCCAAACATTATATATCATTTTTTAGTGAAGACTCTGGAGAATAAAGTGTCGGTCATTGCAATATTTTATGTCACACGGTATTTGCGCAGCGGCCTTTCAAACGCAATTTTTTGGGAAAAAAATACACTTAACTGAATTTAAAAAAAAAACTGAACAGTAAAGTTTGCCCAATTTATTTCTATATTGTGAAAGATAATGTTATGCCAAGTACATAGATACCTAACATGTTATGGTTTATAATTGCGCACACTCGTGGAATGGCGACAAACTACGGTACTTAAAAATCTCCATAGGTGACATTTTAAAAAGTTTTCAAGGTTACCAGTTTAGTGTTACAGAGGAGGTCTTTTGCTAGAATTATTGCTTTTGTGTTTGCAGCAATACCTCACATGTGTGATTTGAACACTGTTTACATTTGTGAGCACGACTTACGTATGTGTTTTCTTTGGTGCGCGAGCACGTGTGGTCGGGGGCGCTTTAAAAATTTATTATATATATAAACATTTTTTAACACTATCCCTTTAAAAAAAACAATCTTATCGCTTATTGCTGTCACAAGGAATGTAAATATCCCTTATGACAGTAGTAGTAGACAGTGACAGGTACTCTTTATGGCGGGATCGGGATACCTCCTTTGCACTTAAAAGTATTGAAAACACCAAAAATCGTCGTTTGTGAATACTGTACATTTTTTTTTAAATTGATGCCATTGGCAGCCCAGTAAACTAAAAAGTGACATAATTCATAGACCTGATCAAAGCCAAATCCAGCTTTGTTCAGGTCTCAGGCCAGCCAGGGGACGTGCTGTGGCTGGTCACTCAGGTCTCCCGGTGGGATGGGAGACCCAGGCGGAACAGCGGGAGGGGGGCAGCCACACCCTCTGCCTGGGATAACGAGTGGCTGCTGAGCCACAGTGGCTCTTATCTTCAGATAGCCAACCTCCCGCTCTAAAAAAAAAAAAAAAAAAACTTCACCCCGGTACATCCACTTCCTCAAACCAACATACAGGTACGTCAATTCGCGCAAAGTGGTTGAAGGGACCCATGCCCACACTATGTATATTCAACTATTTGCATATTCTTAAAAAGCAAAAGAGCTTTAAAATAAGCCCTCCCTGACCTCTCTAGCTGCTGGTACTTTAAAGAAATCCTTTCTCAAATACCCTCAAAATCACAACAAAGACCCTAGGCTCAGATTTCTGTGCGTTTCTATGTGGCAATACAGACCACAATCTGAAATGACAATGTACAGGCCCTTGTAACTACACAATTGGTGGTAGATTGAAAGGTGGTTGTACAATCATATTGTATAGTGTATGGCCAGCGTTAGAAACACCTGTGTGTGCGCAAGAGGGCTGATAGGATTCCACAGCAATAGAAAGTAATTGAAAAAAAAAATAATGTGCCTATAGCTACAGAGGAGAGCGAGGGCTTGTTTTGAAGTGCATCTACTGCTAAAGTAAAAAAAAAAATGAAGCCAGCGGTGCTCAACCTTTTGAAGAGTGAGGGCCACTTAGAGGGTAAGTTCACCTTTACAGAAAGACCTGTAAGGTAAACTTACACAGAACCCCCCCCCCCCCCAGTTCCACTGACCTGAAGCGCGGCGTTCTCCCATTCTTTGCCCTGCTATAGCTGAGTCACGGGTCCTGGGCTTAATCTCCAAAACGTACCCCATCAGGAGGTACGTTTTGGAGCAATTCTAATTGGTCGGCGACGTCACATGGGTGGCACCGACCAATCAGAACCCGCATAGCCCATCCTGTCAGTGGGAAAGAAGAAAAGGGAAAGCCGAGGGGATTTCTAAGCCCCGGACCTGTGACGTGGCTATAGCGGGGCTCAGAATGGGAGAATTCTGCTCTCCAGGTCAGCGAGACTGGGGGGGGAGGGGGTCCTGAGTAGGTTCATCTTACAGATTTTTCTGTAAAGGTGAACTTACACTTTAAGTGATTTGGTAACTGCTCGCAAGTCACAATGAAATGAAATGGTTCCAAATTTCGTATTTCTTATTTTGAATAGAATAATGAACATCTTCCTCCAGGAGGAAGAGGAGGAGAAGCCGGGTTTTTGCCGTTGCAGGCGGAAAATGGAGAGGGATAGGGTACTGTATACGCCGCCCCTCCTGTCCAAGTGTAAAACAGTATGGGACAGGGACACAGCCCACTGGAGCATGGGGTGGGGTCTACACCAGGGTGGGGGTGTGTGGTAAACACATCTCAACTATGGGATTTTTATTGCCCCCCCAACCACAAATATGCTTAAAGTGGTAGTAAACCGCAGCTGGCAAATAAAAAAATCCCCTGCTAGGGCAATGGCATAATGTGCTAGTATACATCGCATGCTAGCACATTATGAAATACTTACCTTAGAACAAAGCCCTCCAGCGGCGCGCTGTCACCACTGACAGGGCTTCCATCTTCACCCGGTCACCCTTCCTGGTTCATGGGCTCTGGCTGTATGAGTGTCTGCAGCCGCGATGACGTCACTCCTGCGCATGTGTGCGGGAGCCTCGGCTGACGGCACAGTAAAGCTCTTTACCATGCGATCGATCCAATCACAGCTGATCACATGCCGGCTATCGGCATTTTTTTCCTCCGCTCGGTCACGGCCTAAGGAATGGAACACCGATAACTGGCTTTACTATGACTGGGGACATTTACACTGATTATCAGTGCACCACCATCAGTGTCGCCTCTCAGTGCAGTTTATCAATACCTTCAGTGTACCCCTTCCATTTTCTTTCTTTGCCTCCGCTTACCTGGTGGTGTTTTTAGGCACAGCCACCAGATCCAGTATTGTCCCACTGACATCCTTCTGTGAACAGACACCACTGGGCCCCTCGTCGCCGTCTTACTTGTGATGTCATCAAGAAGCCTGTCCGGGTTCAGCTGACGGGGCCACGAGATGACGTGCTGCTATCCCCCCCCCCCCCCCCCCACCGAATGAATGACTAAAGGCCTCCTGGAATATGTGCTGTGCATATCCCAGTAGGCGCAGTGAGCACTACGCACGTGATTCTTCTAGTCGAATGACGTGCATTGAGGGGCGGAACCACGCTTTTTGCCAAAAATAAAAGGTAAATTAAAAAACATCAAGTGTCCACGTTGGAGAAGGCTCTCCTAACTTGGACACCCGTGCGGGCTCGCTCCCAAGTCCTGCATCCCTGTACATTCACACAGAATGCAGGATTCGGCCCCGCCCCCCACATCATTGAATTTGATTGACAGCAGCGGGAGCTAATGGCTGCGCTGCTATCAATCTATCCAATCAAGAGCCGAGACAACGAGCAGAGAGGAAGAGAGCGTCTCCACCAAGGGAGCCAACGGGCTCAGGTGTGCGACACCGACTGGGGGGCCGGTCAGAGTCAGAAGTTTTTCACCTTAATGCACAGGATGCACTAAGGTGAAAAAACACAAGAATTTACAACCCCTTTAAAATGAAATAAAACTTCCAAAGGCATCAAATATCATGACTCTTCGGATTATTGATATGTAAATTTGTCTTAAATGTTTTAAAAATAACATTTAAATCAACCACTCGACCAACCCCACAATAAAGTTGTAGATCTCCTAAAACAAACACAGAGATGAATTATTAGTCAGCAAACAGAATATAAATAAGAAATGTAATTCTGGATATCACACAATTTCAATTGACATTACAGTTTTTTAACATTCATCTATCATCGACTTCAATGGGATTTGGCACGAGGGATGAGCTGCATGTATATAAAATAGAACCAAAGGCAATTTTCTTATTCATTTTGGATAGAGTAAGAGAGGGTTATAACCCCTGTCGGATTTTTTTGTCGCCATCTGTTTTCCATTGCAGAGATTTCCCTTCACTTAGCTTGTCCCTTAGCCAAACAGGAAGTGGAAGGAAATCCCTGCAAGTGAAGGGAATTCTTCGGGGACCCCCGAGGCCACCAGAACTAGTGTCCCCATTGGAAGATTCTCCCTCTATTACTTTTCTGGGGACAACCCAAAATTTGGGATTTTCTTTTACTTCCACTTTCAATGATAATGGTAAACAGGACAAATAGAGAGGATGAATCTCCTTAACAGGGGCACAGACGGCAATAAATCCTGACAAGTGTGCCGCCTATCAGTACCGCCTCATCAGTGCCACCTCATCAGTGCCTACCAGGGCTGCCTCATCAGTGCCCATTAGGGTGACCACATTTCAAAACTGCCATTCAGGGACCCCCCCCCCCCCCAGCTGGCACACCAGTCGGTGATGTCACGAGAGGGCAAGGCTGGACTGGGAATAAAAACCAGCCCTGGAAAAAAATGTCATATCAGGCTCAGCCCCATAGCATTATTATACCAGCCCAACATCATAACGTCATTATTTTCTTGTTCGTGAAAAGGAAAACCATGTATTTTAAGGCCCTTTGCCCACTGGGGCGGTGGGTGCGTCGGCGGTAAAGTGCTGCTATTTTTAGCGTCGCTTTACCGTCGTAATTTGCGAGGATATTCGGCGGCTAGCGGGACGCTTTTACCCTCCGCTAGCGGCTGAGACAGCGCTTTGCCGGCAGTATAGCCGATTACTGTATAAATGTCACTGGCAGGGAAGGGGTTAACACTAGGGGCGATCAAGGGGTTAAATGTGTTCCCTAGTTAGTGTTTCTAACTGTATGGGGATGTGACTGACTGGGGGAGGAGACATGTCGTTGTTTCTACTTAGTAGGAACAAACGATATGTCTCCTCTCCCCTGACAGAACAGGGATTTGTGTTCCTGCCGTGTTCCTGCTCTCGTGCACACGATCGTGGGTGGCCGGTGGTGACATGCACATGTCACGTGCATCGGGTTCCCTGCCTTGCAGCGTGCGTGCCCGCTATCGCCCTTAAAGGTACAGACGTACCCAAACGGCGATTCATGGAAAAAACCACTTTGTCGACATATATCGGCGTGAGCCGGTCGGCAAGTGGTTAATAACCGCTGGGTTGCCTATTGTGGGGCCTTTACCTCCTTAAGGTGGTAACCACCTCTTCTTTTTTGTAGATCAGTGTAGTAGACAGGTAGGTCAGTGTAGTGGTCAGTATAGGAGTCAGGTAGGTCAGTGTAGTGGTCAGTATAGGGGTCAGGTAGGTCGGCGTAGTGGACAAGTAGGTGGGTGTAGTGGACTAGTGGTCAGTGTCATGGACAAGTAGGTGGGTGTAGTGGTCAGTGTTGTGGACAGGTAGGTGGGTGTAGTGGACAGGTAGGTCAGTGTATGTCCAATTTTTCTCCAGATCCCTCAGGTCATTTGTATTCCTTTTGTAGTGTAAAGTACGGGGTTTTTATAGATGCAACTTTAGTGCCTTAGATATAAAGAGCTTTTGTTTAATGTATGTTAGCCCAACATTGAAAGAACAATGGCACTCTTTGAATCGAAGTGGCTGCCTATGGGTAAGGCTCAATACTTATCAGCACCCGCTCGATGTGTGTGCGTTTACATGCATCCAAGTGATGGGCTGTATTGAGATTGATATTTAGAAAAAAGACATTATGCCTAAAAACTTTTTTGCGCCTGTGTGCAAGAGCCCCTAGGGTGGTTATCAGGGATCTGTTATTTTACTTCTCAGATATGTATTACACATTGGGCAGTCACATGAAATAAAGGCCTGTTCAAAAAAATTATCTGATCAATGTTGACTTTTTTTTTTTTAATCAGTAGGTGTGATGAAAAAGGCACATGATACCAGAAGGTGGCAGTAGAGCCGCATTAAAACTAAGATGGGTATACACTTCATTCACACTGTACTCCTAAAAATACTGGGTTTCAGCAGATGAAGAAAGTGCAGTTTATGTATCCTTGCAGTGTGACTGTCATCTAAGGCCCCTTTCACACGGGACGGATCCGTGATGATCCGCCCCGTGAACATCAGCTTGCTCAGCGGGGATCGCCCCTATGGGGGATCGTATGAACACGGACCGTCTGTCCGTGTTCATCCGATCCGCTCTGCAGACGGATAGAAAAATAGGATTTTCCTTCATCTGCAGAATCGGACAATAGCGGGGACGGATGATATCGGGTCTCAGCGGATCTTCTTCCGCTATCCCATAGGGATGCATGCATGTCCGTATTTCATCCGAACATACGGCTAGCACATGTGAAAGGGGCCTTACACTGCAGAATGCAAATGTAAAAAGCAGGTATCATTCAGGATATACAGATGCAAAATGACATGCAAGTGTGCAGATTACCATTTACTTCAATAGTGTGTGGATGACAGTTCTGAGGCTGTGTTTGACCTGATTTGCTTCTGTGGATAAGGCAGATTCTACTAAACTGCATTTGTATTGCAGACAAAGGCGATCAAATGCAGCATCTACATGAGCCTGAACAGTACTGCATCACTAAAGATGTCTGACCTTTAATACTGCATGACTATGTCCCCTGTATGGCGCTCCCTGTAGGTAATCAGGTGCAATGAAACTACAATTACCGACCTTCAAATCTGATAAACTTAGCACTACATGAATGTCTGCTTTTTCTAAGTCTGCACTTTTTCTGTGGTATTCTCTGGCACATGCCTGAACTTAAAGTGCTGCCCAAACACCACCGACTCCCAGGGCATGAAACATGAGACTGTCAAAGCTGCAGCCTGGGGAGACTGCACGTGCACAGGAGCCTATGTTGCTCACCTCACCTCTGCACAGCTGTCTCATTTGGCAGCCATTATAGAACAGCCTCCAATTTGAAATATCAGCTCAGGTGCCATTACTGGTCCATTTGACAGTCTAGTGTGTATTAATCTTACAACTGTTCCCACGCACATGATACATTTTCTTTTCTTTTTTTCATAAATTATTTTCTTAAAGTAATATTAAAGTCTTGTTTGTTATTACATTTAAAAACAAAACATGTTATACTTACTGTACCTGCTCTGTGTGGTGGTTTTGCACAGAGCAGCCCAGATCCTCCTCTTCTCGGATCTCCCTGCTGAGTGTCCCCTCACCAAGCAGCATGCTATGGGGGCACCCAAGCCGAGCCGCTGCTCTCTGTGTCCATTCAGACATGGAGCCGTTGCTTAGCCCCACTCCCTTTCTTTTCTAACAAAAAAGGATAAAACCTCTAAGCCGCGCACCCTGGATCAAACAATCAATCAATAAATGGTAAATACAAATGAAAAAAGAGCAGCCCGTAGTGTAACCAAAAGTCAAAAATGTGAAGGGAAATTCATTTCATACCCAAATACATATGAAATAACAATAGTGAATTTTGCAATAATAAAGTCCATGAACCACCACTGATTCTACAATCATGTGCACAGTGATGTATACAAATTCTGTGTAGGGAAAAGCTGCCGTCTTCCATCGGTTTATGGCAAACATCCTACTCACCAGACCGATCAGACACCCAGGACAGATGTCAGATAAGCAGAGATGTGTATAAAGATGTGTCCACCAATGCAAGCGACCCTCACCGATGATACAGCCACACACACGAAGATGGAGATCATAAGTCAAGGGAAGAAAAGAGAACTCCTCATAGTGCAACTTGTAGCCAGTTTATTCATAAAAAGGTCATGGTTTTCATTCCAATAAAAAGCACATAAAAATGGAGCAGGTACGCTAGGTTGCGTTCCACCTGAGCTCCAATGCAATGGCGGAGGTGACGAATCATGCACTACGTAACTACGTAATCCCGCGGCTCAACCCCACTCCCTTTCTTTTCTCATTGGCGCACTGACTTTCACAGCAGTGGGAGCCAATGGTGCCCCCTGCTGTCTCAGCCAATGAGGAGGGAGAGTCCTGGACAGCCGAGACTCTCGTGCAGCATCCCTGGATTGAGATGGGCTCAGGTAAGTATTGGGGGGCTGCTGCACACAAAAGGTTTTTTTTTTTAATCTTAATGCAATAAGATAAAAAACCTTCTGCCTTTAGAAGCACTTTAAGAAAAGATTAATGGCATATTATTGTTGTAAGTATAATCTTTGTCAAATGTGAGGGTTCAGATACATACGACATATCACATCATTCAAAAATATAAATATTCAGTAACATTGAATGAAATGAAACCCAAGTGAAAGGAAGATGGAGAGGTGTGGAATGTGTCACCAAGACCCAGACATCATATACATACTGTTTTTCAGGGGAAAAGCTCTCTTCCTCAGTTTGCACTGATTAAGTGGATGTGTATGGATTATTTTTGTAGAATAAGGATATTGTTGAAATCATTCATCAGAGGAAATCTCGCTGGCACTGCATCCCATGTAAATATTTATCAAGACAAGAAAGATGCTCTGGGAACTAGCTGGGATTTTTTAGGTGCCAATAACCTAGGCTACAACATCCAATAAAATTCATATAGTTTATTTTATTCATGTTAAAAAAATTAAAGAAAAAAATAGGATTTGCTAAAAACATTAATTTCTACTTGGTTATCCACAATATGATTATTTACAGATGGTTGTCATGGTGTAGCAATCTTGACATGTTTCCCCAATTTATGGGCTTCCTCAGGACATATATGCTACCACACCAATTCAATGTAACTATCTGAATACCAATCCAAAAGCCAAGGACGATGTTTTTTCAGCAAAAAGATTAAGGTCCATGTTAGACTCAGCAGAGGGGATCCCCAGATAAAAAGGAAGAGCAATATATGATTAGCCGCAGAATGGACAGTCAGGGCAAGTGTTGGCTTTTTTCCCATGAACGTTCACAACAGGGAACCAAGACCGAGGCAACAACTCAATCTCCCAGGAAAACTAAGGGAGTAACTCCAAGCAAGCAATCAGGCATGTTTCCAAATTTTGCTTTCACAGTCTCTGTGCTACAGACTCGGTCTTGGTTCCCTGTTGTGAGCCTTTAAACAATTAACTTGCAGAAAATGTAACTGATTCCCGACCAGATCGCGTACATATACAGGGGCAGAACGGCTCCCTTGCGCGAAACCTATTAACCAATTAGTGAGCGGTGACCATGTGAAGTAGCCTCTAGCAACGAAGAAGAGAAGGAGAGGGCCCCTGGGTGGCTAGGGGAGAAGGAAAGGGCCCCTGGGTGGCCAGGGGAGAAGGAGAGGGCTCCTGGGTGGACGTTTGGGGTAAGAGAGGGCACTCAAGGTGAATGGGGAAGGAGGAAAGGGCCCCCAGGGTGGTTGACAGAGAAGGAGTGGGTTCTGGCTGTTGGAGAAGGAGAGAGGGCCCTGGGTTGGCCAAAAGTGGAAGAGCTGGCCCTTGGGTGGTTGGAGAGGGTGCCTCAGGTGGTTGTTGGAGGCAGGGGCGAACTGAGCAGGGGGGGGCAATTTCCCCCCAGGCCACTCTGATGCCCATAAAAAAGAGGCGCACTGCTGTACCTGCTCAGCCTTTGCTTGCCAGAGACCCGGCCCCTCTAGTGACGCCAGAGCCAGTTGCCAGGGAAGAGAGTGGAGCTGAGCCAGTCCTGTATATCTGACATCAGAACCGAACATGGTGGAACTGGAGATCTTTGACCTACACAATGACAGCACCCGAGGTGCTCGGGAACGGCACAGCGAACCTGCTCAGCTCCAAAGAGGGGACTGTGCTGGCCTATGGCAGCCTGCTGGGGATGGCTCTGCTCCCCATCTTTGGGGCCATCAGGAGTGTTAGCTGTGCCGGGGGAAGGTGAGGGGGAGCAGGGCTCCAACATTGTATAGCATATGGACTCTCTGTACATATTGGTAGTTTTGGTTGGAGTTCTCCTTTAGATGTTTAACCACTTCCATACCTGGCCTATTCTGGCACTCCTACATGTAAAAATCATCATTTTTTTGCTAGAAAATTACTCAGAATCCCCAAACATTATATATATTTTTTTTTAGCAGACACCTTAGGGAATAAAACGGCAGTCGTTGCAACTTTTTATCTTGCACGGTATTTGGGCAACAATTTTTCAAATACTTTTTTTTGGAGAAAAAAAAAAACAGTTTCATGATTTAAAAAATAACAAAACGGTAAAGTTAGCCATATTTTTTTGTATAATGTGAAAGATGATAGATACCTAACATGTCACGCTTTAAAATTGTGCACACTCATGGAATAGCGCCAAATTTCGGTACTTAAAAATCTCCATAGGCAACGCTTTATTTTTTTTTTTTACAGGTTACCAGTTTAGAGTTACAGAGGAGGTCTGGGGCTAGAATTGTTGCTCGCGCTCTAACGCACGTGGCAATACCTTACATGTGTGGTTTGAATGTCGTTTACATATGTGGGCAGGACTTACATGTGCGTTCGCTTCTGAGCGTGAGCTACCGGGGACAGGGGCGTTTTAAATTATTTATTTTTTTTATTTTTACACTTTCTTTTACGTTTTTTTTTTTTTTATCACTTTTATTCCTTTTACAAGGAATGTAAACCTCCCTTGTAATAGGAATTGTTTGTGACAGGTCCTCTTTATGGAGAGATGCGGGGTCAATAAGACCCCACATCTCTCTCTCCTCCAGGCTGAAAAGCATGAGATCGAAAAAAAAAATCCCCAATCTCATGCTTACCAGCTGAAATCGCAGCTTTGTTTACCTTCGCGGCCCGGACGTGACGTCGGGCCTCCGACGGTCATAGAGATGACTGGTGACCATCTGGTCACCGGAAACCTCTATGGTTGTCATCTGGCCGCAGCCGATTCTTTCTGTGGGTCCCCGATAGCACAGGAGAGCCCAGAGAAGCACCGGATGGCAGCGGGAGGGGGGGGGGGGGAATGTCCCCTCCCGTCGCCTGTAAGAACGATCAAGCGGCAGAACTGCCACTATGATCATTCTTATGGTGCACAGAATCGCCGGCTGAAAACAAGGATATTTGAATGATGCCTGTAGATGCAGGCATCATTCAGATATTCCCACTGAAAGTCAAAGACGCCATATGACGTCCTTGGGCTGGAAGTGGTTAACCCTGTGTTTGTCCCCCCAGCTGTGAGGGACTGAGCATTGACAGCCCACTATGCTGGGACTTGTAGTAGCCTAGCCTGTGGAGGACTGTGCCGAAGTCCGCAGCACCGGAAGGAAGAGGGGCAAAGATGGATGCAGCCTGCAGCGGGGACAGCACGGGCTTCGTTTTCAGGCAAGTGTCACATAATGTGCTAGTATGCAATGCATTCTAGCACATTATGCTTTTGCTTTGCAGGGGAACAAAAAGGAAGTAAAACCCATCAGGGTTTACTTCCTTTTTAAATCAGGGTTCCCAGAACTCCGCTTACATCAGAGTCTGCAGAATTCGTTTTTGCTTGTTAAAGCAGAGTTCCACCCAAAAATGGAACTTCCACTTATCCGGTTCCTCCCACCCTCTGGTGTCACATTTGGCACCTTTCAGGGGGGAGGGGGGAGCAGATGCCTGTCTAATCCAGGTATCTGCTCCCACTTGTGGTGAAAGCGCCGCAAAATCCGCGGCAAACTATGCCATGTCCGGCCCCTCCTCTGTCCCCCCTGCTGTCTTCTGGAAGACACACAGGTCCCAGAAGACATCAGGGACCATTCAGAATGCGCAGCAAAACTTGCGCATGCGCAGTAGGAAACAGGCTGTGAAGCTGTAAGGATTCACTTCATAATACCCTTACTGAAGATGCCGGCGCCTCCACCTGGAGCCGAGGGACGGGTCGGCTTCGGGTGAGGACATCATGGGCGCCCTGCACAGGTGAGTGTCTTTATTCTAAAAGTCAACAGCTGCAGTATTTGTAGCTGCTGACTTTTAAAAAGATTTTTGCAGGTGGAACTCCGCTTTAAGACTTTGTGGCTTCTTTTTGGCAGTCTAGCCACGTACAGGACCCCGAAAAACCAATTCAGGATTTCTAAGGGCGTAAATTTTTGATTTCACTCCTCACTACCTATCACAGTTTAGGAGTCCATGAAATGCCAAGATGGCACAACACCCCCCCCCCCCCCCCAAATGACCCCATTTTGGAAAGTAGACACCTCAAGCTATTTGCTGAGAGGCATGTTGAGTATTTTTCAGATCTCGCTTTTTGTCACAAAGTTTTGAAAATTGAAAAAATACAAATTTTTCCTTTTCTTTCTTCATTTTCAAAAACAAATGAGAGCTGCAAAATACTCACCATGCTCAATTGGCAGACTCCGAGACTTCAATAGGACAGCTATGCAGAGAAAGACATCCAGCCAGAGGCCACATCTGCATGTGCAGGAATGCTTTCTCCTATGGCAACAGTCTTTAACAGTTCCCTAACACAAACGAAACAGTTCCTTTCACTTCTACTACAGTCTCTCCTTGTAGTTCTTCAGCCCACTGAGCTCCTGGTCTCTTACTAGACCAATGATGGCGAACCTTGGCACCCCAGATGTTTTGGAACTACATTTCCCATGATGCTCATACACTCTGCAATGTAGTTGAGCATCATGGGAAATGTAGTTCCAAAACATCTGGGGAGCCAAGGTTCGCCATCACTGCACTAGACCCTCTGATTCACTGCCACTGAATCCCTTGAGCTCTTCCAATCTTCACAGTGGTATTTTTATCAAGCGCCACCCCCGCTTCTCTGCTGGGTCCCTAGCTTGCACTCACAATACCTCTCAAGCTTCACCCCACTGGCTTGCTCGGTCCCTGGCTTGACACACAAGGCTGCTCTGCAAGCGTCACCTCCGCTGGCTGGGTCCCTGGCTTGATACCCACTGAAGTTTCCTGATTCTTCACCGTCCCCGGTTGGTGAGAATGCTGCTCCGGTATTTGCTTAAGTTACTCACTGTGGTACCTGGTAATAAGGTGGTTGGTCCCTTAGTGGCGACAGTTTCCCTTCTTCCTCCGACCATGACAGGTTCTCTGGCCGGCAGAACCGTCAGTTTTGGTTGGACTGCAAGCCGCAATCTCAACCCTGTGCTGCTCTCTCTTCCTCTTGGATAGGCCCTCAGACAGCCTAGCAGCCAGATGTGCCCAGGATAGGCCCAATCTCCAGCCTAGCAGCCCGAGCAATACGACACACGTCCACCCAGACAGCCGTCCAGGTGGCACAGAACCCTGATCACCTGACTCCTATACAGGCTCTCCCAGCCGGCCAAGGGATCCTAGAAAACCCCTGCTCATTGGCTTAGACACCCTACATACCCATAACCTGACCTTGGGTTGCTCTTCTCATATCTAGTACCACCAAGTAGTGGTAGAAGAGAAAAGTGCAACAAGGCCAAACTTAGGGAGAAATAAATAGATATCTAACAATCAACCCCACTCTTCTAACCACTTGAACCACCAAGTCCTTTCTGACACTTTTTGTTTACATGAAAAAAACATTTTTTTTTGCTAGAAAATTACTCTGAACCCCCAAACAATATATATATATTTTTTAAAGCAGAGGCCCTGCAGATTAAAATGGTGGCTGTTGCAATATTTTTTCACAAAGTATTTGCACAGTGATTTTTCAAACGCAATTTTTTGGGAATAAAAACACTTATTTGAATTGTAATGTACAAAAACACACTATATTGCTACCAATAGACAACACTTCAAGTTTTGCCAGCTCTTCTTACTACTGAAATATAAAAGATTATCTTATGCCGAGTACATAGATACCTAACATGACATGCTTTAAAATTATGCACACCTAGTGCAGCGGCGATAAACTATATACATATTTAAAAGCCTTTACAGGTTACCACTTTAGATTTACAGAGGAGGTCTACTGCTAGAAATGCTGCCCTCGATCTGAGGTTCGTGGTGATACCTCACATGCATGGTGCAATTGCTGTTTACATACGACACAAGACCGACGCTTGGGTTTACTGTTTGCACTTGTGCACGGGCGGACAGGGGTGCTTTAGTTTAATTTTTTTTCATTATTCCTTTTGCTTTGTTTACACTTTCATTTTTTTTTTGTTTTTTTTAATCATTGTTATTTTTATATCAGGGAATGTACATATCCTCTATGATAGCAATAGGTAGTGACAGGTACTCTTTTTTGAAAATGTTGGGGTCTATTAGATCTCTCCTCAGCCCTTTCCCAATTTCCGAATAGGGCTCTTTATATTCAGCGAAACCAAAGTCATGAAATACTCACGGCTTACGGTTTCTTAGGCCATATAGATGATTGGAGCCATTCTGGTCTCCAATCAGCTCTATGGTCAGCTGGCAGGTACACCAGCTGCATTATTGGGTTCCCCGTTGGGACAGGAGAGCCCAAGAAAACCATGGAAGATGGGGGAGCGTTCCCTCCCACTGCTTGTAAAGCCGCCTAACAGCTAATTAGCCGCTGGGATTGCTTTTACATGAAAGCCGGCCACCGGCTGAAAGAAACGATACCAAGATGATACCTAAACCTGCAGACATCATTCTGGTGTAACCACTCAAAGTCCAACAACATACCAGTACGTCGCTGGTCGTTGTTGGGCATATATTGTAATGTTCTTTTTTTTCATGCAGCCTATAGCTTAAATGGAAAAAGAGAACTTAACATTCCTCCATTCACATGGATCGATCGGTGGTATGTCGACCATTAGAATATCGCCCTGCATCCACCCACTTCTAATGATTGGCATACATGCATTATTCTTCTTTTTTCATTCAGCCCATGGGCTGAGCAAAAAAAAGAACCTAACAGATTTCTCCATTCACATCGATCGATGTATATAAAGAAATCTCTGCCAAGAATGGGCATACATGCACTGTTCTTTTTTTTTTTAGATCGCACAGTGCCACATGCGCCAATTCTAAAATGTACCAATTCCAAAATGGTGGTATTCCCACCATTAGAATACCGCCCTGCATCCACCCACTTCTAATAATGGGCATACATGCACTGTTCTTTTTTTTTTTTTTTAGATTGCACGGTGCTACATGCGCCAATCCCAAAATCAAAAAGGTGACTAAAAAGTGGAACACTTGTGTAATAATTGTCCACGTACAAGTGGTACCCCTTTGGGAATAAGGGTGACACCAAGTCCCCAACAATCTTACAGCTGCTCCCTATGTAGTCTGGACAGCCAGGGGGCTCCACGCTGCTATCTTTTCCCTCATAAACCAGAAAACTATATGTATAGCCTGTTGCCCTGTCACTGAGCTTGTACATCTTGACCCCATATCTGTCACGCTTGCTGGGGAGAAACTGAAAGCAAGGCAGCTAGAAAACTTAATCAGGGACTCATCAACGCAGACAACTTGATCATGAATAAACAAGTCTGCAAACTGTTGGTTGAAGTGGTTTACGAGGGGCCGAATTTTGTGGAGCCGATCATATGCAGGGTCACCCAGAGGATGCCAGAATTGATTGTCATTGAAGGGCATGAACTGCAAGATTTGCTCGTATCTAGTCCTGGTCATGGAAGCAGAGAACATGGACATATTGTGAATTGGGTCAGTGGACCAATATGACCGCAACTCACTCTTTTTAGTAATGCCCATGAGGAGGGATAGGCCCAGAAAGGTCTTAAATTCAGGAACCGTTATAGGTTTCCAGCCACATTCTCTGGCAAGGGTTAAATTTGGATTTGTAGCAATATATTGACCAGCATATAAATTGCTTTGGTCCACAATAGATCTGTACAGATCTTCCATGAAATACAGCTCGTAAAAGTCAAGGGTACTAAAATCTGGCCAGTGAATGGGGGAAGTACGGGCGCTACAGAAGTGGTGGGCTGCCAATCAGGATTTGCAAAGGCATCAGGAAGTGTACTGTGGGCTCTATGGGCTTGTCTTTGAATTCTTGGTGGCTGCGGGGCACTACTTGTGCTAGCGAACGCACCAGCTTGAACTTCACTTATGGGACTTGCCACGTCACCACGTTACTGCAGTGCTGGTTTGACTACGACGTACTAGACCACTGGTGCTTGCCAGTTCACCAGAAGGTTGAGCGGCACCAATACTGGCTCTCTGCTCCATACGAGAACCATGTTGCATCTCAGCAAAAGAACGGGAACGGGTACGCCTGACTTTGGCAGGGACCACTACTCTGTCCTCAGAGCTATCTGTCAGGTTGCCGCTGCTCTCTACAGGTTCGTATACTGAGCCTGAATCTGACAGTGAGGCTTCCTTCACTCTCACCTGTTATGCTCAGCATCATGTAGGCCTCTTCACTAGTGTACCTCTGTTTGGACATTTTGGCCACTAAATTTATAAGTACAGCTAGTGCGACTCACAGGCAAAAGAGCAACTGGTTGTCAGTGACTGCTTGAATCGCTACAAAAAAAAAAAATGAACTGTTAGAGCTAGCAGGGATGAGGCATGACTCTGCTAACGCTGCAGTTTTGTGTGCTGTGTTTTGTAAGTAACAGTGATCTATTGATACTGCACTTGAGTGGGCTGGGCGGAGGGGCTAAACACAGGTGCTGGCAGGGGAACCCTAAACTATTGGGGACACTAGTATAGATCTGATCAAAGATTTTGATCCGTTCAAACGCTATTCTGGTAAGGGAGGTGTATGGTGTGTGTTACTGCTACTGGTAATCAAAGCGTTAAATTAACATGCCAGATGGCTTGTAGTTCTTAATGAGCTATGAGGGCCTGGTGAGCACTCTCATAGTTCATTGACACTTCCTCCAACTCACAAACAAAAAGCCAGTATGGAGGTATGGGCTGAAAGCTGTAGGCGGAGTTTGCAGGAGCCTGATATTGTACCCACTATCTACTGATCACGGGTGCAATGCTCTGCAGGCTCCTCAAAAAAAAAAATGCACATTATTTTACTTGCAAAAATATATACTTTTTTTTTTGTATTTGAAAGGTTGAATTTAGCCTTTAAGGTGCAATGCTCTGTTTGCAGGGCTGGGATGTTCCCCAACAACCCTTAGGAAGAGAGGAAGATGTGGAAACAAGGCTAAGCGACTCAACTATGCATGAAAACATAAGAACTGGGGTGCAGAAAAATGGCAGCAGGTGCTCAGGACTGATAAGTCAAAATGTGAAATATTTGACTGTAGCAGGAGGCAATTTGTTCCTCGAAGGACTGGAGAGCAGTACAATAAGGAGTGTCTGCAAACAGTAAAGCTTGGTGGAGGTTCCTTGCATGTTTGGGGCTGTATTTCTGCAACTGAAGTTGGAGATTTGGTCAGGATCAATGGTGTCCTCAATGCTGAGAAATACAGGCAGATACGTATCCATCATGTCATACCATCAGGGAGGCGTGTGATTGGCCCCAAATTTATTCTGCAGCAGGACAAGAACCCCAAACATACAGCCAATGTCATTAAGAACTATCTACAGTGGAAAAAAGAACAAGGAGTCCTGGAAGTGATGGTTTGGCCCCCACAGAGCCCCGATCTCAACATCATTGAGTCTGTCTGGGATGACATGAAGAGACAGAAGGTTTTAAAGGCAAAGGGTGGTCACAGCAAATGTTGATTTGATTTGGATATCTCTTCGGTTCATTTGCTTTCCATTTTATCAATTAATAAAAATAAACTATTAACATTTCATTTTCTGAAAGCATTCTTTTTTAACAACATTTCATTTTTTCACACCTGTCTAAAGCTTTTTCACAGTAATATATATGTATAGTGGCAGAGGGTCTGGCCGGGAGCCTGGAAGAGTCCTGTTCGGGATCTACACATTTCCCAAGTTCCTTTTGTATACCTTTTAGGACCTCTGATCCACTCCAGGTACAGCGAAAGGCGGTTCTACAAAATATTGTCGGGGGGGATAAAAATGCACGCCACACTTTGCAGATACTTATTTGTAAAAAAAAATGGAAAACTATTTATCATTTTCCATATACTTCACAATTATGTGCCACTTTGTGTTGGTCTATCACATAAAATCCCAATAAAATACATCTATGTTTTTGGTTGTAACATGACAAAATGTGGAAAATTCCAAGGGGTATGAATACTTTTTTAAGGCAATGTAAAGCCTCGTACGCACGATTGGATTTTCATCGAACAAAGCGTAGGACTTTTGTCCAAAGGGCGTTGGCCAAGAACTTGTCTTGCATACAAACGGCAAAGAATTGTTGGCCAACAAACACGAAACTATGTGTTATTTTTTTTCAGCTCTTTAGCGCCACCCTTTGGGCAACTTCTGCTAATGTTGTGTTATGGTGAGCATTGCTTCCCAGCATGCGTGTTTGTACTTTGGAGTTTTGTTCGACGAACTTGTGTACACACGATCGGAAAATCTGACAACACATTTGTTGGAGGACAATTTTAAAGCATGCTATCTCACATTTGTCTGTGGAAAATCCGAGAACAATTGTCAGATGGAGCATACAAACGGTCGGATTTTCCGATAACAGCGTGTCATCACACAATTCCCATTGGATAATCCGATCATGTGTACGAGGCTTATAAATCAAGCTTTTATCCTACAGCCAGTCTATCTCACTGCTCCTGGTTTCTAAATTGGTCTCTCTTACAAAAATCGCTCCATAAAATGGAAGATGTGTAAAATGTTGGAGGTATCCGGCTGGATTATAATTTTCTGAAGCATGAAGGTAAACATATAAAAATCCTAGTTATGTAGGTTGAAAAAAAGACACAAGTGAATCAGGTTCAGCCAATAGAAAAAAATATAATAGAAGACCTCCATATAAAGGAGCTTTATAGCTACATTCGATCGAGAGGAAGGCAAAAAATAAACCCCGGTCCAATTTTCTCCAGAGGGGAGAAAATCCTTCCTGATTACTGGAAATCATCATCTGCTCAGCACCTTCACTTCCCTTCAGTTTTTAGACATGTTCTTCAACCATGAAATAATACTCAGAATCGGTTTTAATGAATGAAAAAATATTTAATAAATCTTCACTTGTGATAAATATGCATTTTTTTAAGCAATATATGTAAACAAATACTATGATCAACACGCACTGTCTCATCATCTGTTTTGAATATAAAGTTCTTTTCATAAACCAACAAGTATTTACAGTACAGTTCATAATGAAATATATTCAACAGTAAACCATTGTCAACCGAACAATAAATGGGTGTGAATGTGGTGGGAAAATCCCCCTGATACTGGGGTGAATGAATGACAGACGAGTATGAAGAGATGGCAACAGAAATTATGAACCCTTAGGGGTGTATTTATAAAAAAATAAATAAAATAAAAATGCAGCTATTCGTCGTGTGAAATTGCCTGTACATTCAATCTGTGCAAATTGGTCAAGTCAAATGTTACTGGGCTATTTTCTCATCTGGGTTTGCATATTATTCATTCACAAAGTAGAGAGGTTGGGGAAAATACCACATTCTGACCACTAGATGTAGCCGATATTCATAGAAAACAAGTAATTGTTACATTTGATCATCAGCTCCATCTAGTGGCCATAACTTGGTATTTATTTTTTTTTTTTTATCCATTCTATTATGTATGAAAAAATAAAATTTGACCTGGTTAGAAGCCTTGCAACATTAGATTTTGCCCTTCACACAGAACATGCAGTTTCACAGGACAAAAAGAATTGTGACTTTTTTTTTTAGAAATACACCCTTTGGTATCCAAGGTATCCACTGCTCTAAGGAAAGTCCAATAAAACAGGCAGTGACCCTCAACACCCAATCAGAATACTGAAATCACATCAATGGAAGATGGATTGTGATTGATTACTACGGGTTATTGTATATTGCTGTTTTATCAAATAAGCCCACTTGTGTTATTACAGATCATTAGCATTCATTAATGTGTTTATTTTAGTATAGTTTTGTAGATGGCCTAACAGCTGAATTGAATAATACAGAATTGAAGCCTTTCTCCTTTAACACATTATGCTGAATATATTTGTTTTCCCTGCATTTGTAGCAACCACCCCAATATAGGAAGAGACCTTATAGAATTTCTGCTCCTAATAGAAATGATTAGTAATCCTTGTGTGTATGCATACATACTAAGAGAGCAAATGATTTGATCTTGTGCTGCCTCTGATTTGTGGATTGTGCATTTCATTATTGTGTTGAAGGTCGCCACCATGTGGACAAAACTATTATCACAAGATGGCCCCGAAACCTCCAAAGCACAATACAGCAGCAGCCAATCAGAATCTACAGACCCCCCTTTGTTCTTCTTGTCATTGGAATAAAGACCACACTGTATATATGTTTGTTGTCAAAGCTCTTCGTAGATAATGTCTGTGCTTTTAAGAATCGTGGTCTTTTAGCACTTGTCTGGTAACATCTATGGGAGACTTCAGCGAGTATCACCTTTCTTACATCAGGTCTAATGTTGTGAAACATTTTATGTGTGCTCATCTGATTTCATCCACCTACATTTAGAAAATGCTGAGCATGAATTATCTAAGAATGGCCGGAACTGATTGGGAACTGATTGGGAACTGATGGGAATATTTTGGTTAAAACTAGCAATACTGGCTGGGTTTGTAAACCTTAATACCAACTTTTTTTTATCCACTTCAAAGACCAATCAGATTTTAATAACCCGTGTCAGAGCACCCAACACCAACACTCACTTTTTGGTAAATTATGAAAGTCATAATCACCCACCCACCAGTTTCTTCCTCCCGGGTGACTAGTGGTGAGAACCAGGCACCTGGACTCTTAGCTCCACACACCTTGGTTATGTACAGCAGGATTTAGACCGGCCTTTTTGGATGAATAACCAACCTGCTACTGTAGGCAGGACAAGACTTTCTGGAGGAACAGAGACAGGAATTTTAGCATGGTGAGCCTGGCATTGGGACCACACATATAAACTTGTCAGTGTGTGATTTAGAGCCTGGTGACCTGCTTCTGATTGTACCAGAACTGCTCCCCCCCCACACACACAAGTCAAGAGGAATACAAAAGCAGCTTGACGGAGCTTAGAAGCTGGACACATGGAGGTCAGAAGCACCTGTGAAGGATCTGAAATGAACAGCTGAATGCATTTGCCCCTCTGTAAACCCATACAACTACCCGTGTCCATTCCTAATTATCATGTTTGTTTGGACTTCCCTTTTAAATTTAACATATTGGTCTTAGTAGATGCGGTGCACACTGTCAGGCTGTAACCAAACAACTATGGATTATACGGTCACATGACTTCACAGCCTACTACACCCCATGTAGACAATCTGCAAAGGGGCTCAGAATGGCCCAGTTTTTTTCCATGGGCTAAAAGCTAGTCTGACATTAATGTTTGGGGCAGCCTTTCAACTTCCTGTGCAACTTCTTCCATATGCAATTATGGAAGGAAATCTTCACACACTGCAAAGCCATTGCCCAGTGAGCTGGCTGTTGCACAGGAAGCTGTATAGCCACACCAGGAAACAGTGGACACCTGGCTATACAGTACAGTATACATTTAGCTAAACAGAGCTGAAAATCTTTTACAGTGCATCCAAGCAAGCTGCTACTCAATGTTGTCTACTTGAATATAACCACCTTACAGCAGAACTCCATGGCATCAGCTTGCTGAATGTGCAAAAAACAATACCTTGTTAAATTATGTATCATTACTTCTATATACACAGTAAAATAGGGTCTAAATGGGTCTATCCTATGTATACATATATACATAGAGAGAAAGATATATCTATATATCTATCTTCAAGGTCATGTGCTGTAACCCACAACAACCAACCATATTTTACCCCATCGAACGCTCACAAAAAGAAAGAAGAATAGTGATCACTTCTTAAAATTTGAAGGGACAGAACTGTCAAAGTAGACATTATGATTCTGTCATTTCAAGTTTTAAAATAAAGTTTCTGAGCACGGTGTGTGCCAAGGGTTGGGGGCTACAGATGTCTTTATCTGCATTTGATCGATGTTTGTAGACTGGTCACCATTACAGCTGGAGATTTGGAGCAACAATCGGTATGGAGCAGTCTGTACTGATCGATTCTTTTATATGACATAGTGAATGTGTTTGTGTCACCCTATTCCCCAGCATGTGACCTGGCCATGGATAAACAGATGTTACAGGTTACATAACATTAAAACAGTCATGCTGAATGTGTTCTCAAGTCATCTGATACTGAGATTTGCATAGATTCTCCGTCCTAATGATAAGATCGATCAAACCGTGCATAGAATTTGTGTGCTGGTCTAAGAATCAGAGTCCATATTGCTCTGCCAGGCTTGATATGGCATTGGGGTCCAGTTCTTCACCATGTTTCTCTGCTAGACAGGCGAGGAGGCTGTGAACTTCATCTTTCTCTACCGGGCTGAGGAAGGAGAGGACCACCTGGAAAAGATTAAACAGACACATTCCAATTATTAATAAACAATAAATCATCCACGCTATATATAATAATTGGTGTTGGACTTGCTGCTGCTGTTCATGACAGGTCAAAAATGTGAAAAATATATATATTTTTTTTCACATTCCAATTACTACTTCATATCCACAGGTTAACAATCACGGCTCTTCTTATAAATCACAATATAAAGCCTATAATTCACAAATTTAAGATGTAGACATTAAATTATCCCTCTTGTCTGTTTCTGCTACACATTTTTATCGACAGCTTTAGTTTTCATACATAGCTGATTGCACCTGTTTAATATGTAACTATAGAAAGCCTCTTTCCTCATTTATTATCATTATGTGGCTTCACTCTCTGCCATCCTCAGTAGACACCTCGCTACAGGACCGTAGATATTTTTTTTTCCCTGGGAGGGGGTTCAGGGCTTTCAAACTCAAAGGCATCATTTACACTTTTATGTTGGGGGAGGTACGGTAAAAACATGTGACAGCAGAGTGGGGCCATGAGGCTTTGCAATGCAGCGCAGCAGAAATTATCCCCATTCAACTGAATAGAACGCAATGCACACAGTTGTGGTGCGGTAGTGTACTTATTAGTACAGCAAGCTCCTCCTAAGCTCCCTAGATTTAGTTTTAGTTTAGTTTTAGTTCTAGTTTTAGTTTTAGAACTAAAAAAAAAACTTACCATGTGAACCAGGCTTTAGATCTCATTCATATTCTAAATGCCCATTGGAATGGCAAATCTACCATGAATACCTACAGCCAGGATCCCAGATTTTTTTTTCTTTGTCAGCTGCTCAGCCTGTTCACCCGAGTGATAGGCTGAAAAGAGATTGGAACATCTGAGATCCCGGGTGCAGGTATTTGCAGTATATTTGCTGCACCATGGTCATGTAGGATGTATGAATGAGACCCAAGACTGGATTTGAGCTAAGCTTACTGTGAAAGTTGAGCAGGTGCAAGGGGCAACATATTGTGGTGGGCAGTAAATTCAGTGATTTATTTAAACCTTAAAAAACTGTGCCCTAAGAAATTTTATTAAATGTTTTAAGAGATGAGAAAAAAATATTGTGCACTGCCTACCACAGGATGGTGCCCTTTGCACCTGGTCAATATGGTTGGCTTTTATTCAGTCTTAATGTAGTATCCCAGCTTTTGAACTTGTACCTACAAGTAAGCCTATAATAACGCTTACCTGTAGGTACAGCGAATATCTCCTAAACATGAGGTGTTTAGGAGATATTCACATGGAAAGCAGCCAGTGATGTCACCGGTGCATGCGCTCTGAAGGGACGGCATACCGCTTGGTTGTACTTCTCCTGGGGAGGAGTGTAGTTCATTCTGTACTTTTGTGACCCATTTTTAGCCGACAGCCAGCTATAGCCTGCTGTCAGCTGATATCGCTCAGGATTCACCCAGATGCCTGGACCAGTAGCTCACTCATTCTCCCAGTGAGCCGCAAGGACCCTGAGCCAACCGCTCCTGCCCCCTCCACAGCCTGGCATTCCAGTGAGCTTGGGGGAGAGGGGGGCAGAGCCAGGGACTGACAGTCACCACTCGTTGCTCACTGAAGGCTGAGAACTGATCAGCGGTCTTTAATCACTCTGTTGTTGGTCTTAGAAGCAGCTGGGGACAGATGCAATATTGGATCGATGCTCCATCCACCTAGGTAAGTATAATTAAAAAAAAAAAAAAACATCTCTTTTAAAAGGAAAAAAAAGCCCTCTCCCTCCTAAGAACCCTTCCTCCCCAAGCAAAGATTCCCACTGTAAAATATCTCACTCCCGCAAATATACCCCCAAAAATTAAAATGTCTCTAAACCGACCCCCCAAAGCAAAAATATCTCCCTCAGTCAACAACCTCTCCCCCAACAAAGATTCCAAATTATGAAGAACATTTCCCTTCATCCAATCAAACTCCCTCCCAGAAGCAAATCCCTGCCATTAACCACCCCCTGTAACTTCTGTACAAGAAACTCCCCCCTTCTCCAAAAGCAAACCCACCCCCCTTTCCTTAACCCCCCACCAAAAGAAACACCCCCAGGCTGGAATTCTCACTTTCTCCTTCCCAAAACAGAAAATTCATGCCTCCCCACTTACCAGACCTCAGATTCAGCATGGGAAAAAGGAGTAGGAAAACTTCTGCATCCCCAGTCTCCCTTTGCCTGTGTCATATGATACCTCGAGGAGGAGTCCAGGAGTTCCCTCAACCGTGCACTGTCAATTGCCGGCATCTGAGACCTCGCAGTAATTTCATGCTTTTCAGGGGGACCCCTTATTAAACTGAGGGGATGGGGCACAATAGAAGGGGGGCTGGCTGCTGCACTCAAACTCTGATTGCTTCTACTGTGCTTAGGCTAGACAGCAAGGACACTGTCTGGGCATTTTGCCAGGATGCTCTGGGGGGGCGGGGGTTTGAACACCCCTGACCCCCCCCTTATCTACACCCCTGCCTCGCTATGAATGCGTAACAAAATGTGGTGGTGGTGGTTAGTTAAAGAAACAAATATACAGAGAGAAATGTAGAGATTGCCACTGCTGTCCTGCTTCTGAAAATGCTTTACATGTTCAGACTTCAATAACCACACACTTTTCCAGTTAAGTTAGTCTGCATTCACACGGCAGTTTAGCCATGGATACTTTGCTGTATTCAGTGGTGTCTCAAAGACCAAGCAACACTCTGTTCTATGCCAGCACATAAACTGACTGAATAGCCGCGGACGGTATGTATGCGGCCAAAACTCCACAGAAACGCAAACCCTGGACAAATACTGTCTGCGTCCAGGGTTGGTATTCACATATAACAACTCAGATGAGCTGTTACATGCAAACAGTAGTGGCACCTGCCATTAATCTGTACAGAGTACAAATCTGACAGCAGTTGCTGGACACACACAGTGGGGTTGATTTACTAAATCTGGTGCACCTGTGCATGGTAGCCAATCAGCTTCTAACTTCAGCTTGTTCGATTAAGCTTTGACAATAAAAATTAGAAGCCGATTGGTTTCCATGCAGAGTTGAAACAGATTTTGCACTCTCCAGTTTTAGTAAATCAAGCCCCATGTGTGCAAGCAGTATTTAGGATTCTTTGGTCCGTGTCCTACCACTAAACCCTATACTTAGACCTTGTCATAGGGTACAGTGGTTTCACATGTATTGATAAATTAGTTAGAGCAGGGGTGTCAAACTGGCGGCCCTTCAGCTGTTGCAGAACTACAAGTCCCATCATGCCTCTCCCTGTGGGAGTCATGCTTGTAACTGTCAGCCTTGCAATGCCTCATGGGATTTGTAGTTCCGCAACAGCTGGAGGGCTTCCAGTTTGACACCTGTGATAAAGTGACCACACAGGACAGATACCCAATTTTTGCTCCATCATGATAAATTATTTAGGACATACAATATCTTTGCAGATGGCTAACATGGATGAGGCAAACGCTAAATTGTGCTTATCAGCATCATGCTAGGAAGCACCTAAAGTAAAAATAGTTGCCTACCACTACCAGATTCTACCCTACACTTATCTGCTAACAAAAAGAGAATCTGATTGGTTAGGAGCAGCTGCTCATGCGGTAAATCAGTGGTCTCCAAACTGGGGGGCCGGATGCAGGCCTTTACTTGCCTTTGTTTGGCCCTTGGGGTAATATTTTCCACACTAAAGCCAATGATGGGGTACGGTTTGCTCTCACTGACAATAGAGAATTTTCTACTCCTACTGGCCCTCCCTAAAGCCTGAAGGACAATAAACTGGCCCTTTGTTTCAAAAGTTTGGAGACCCCTGCTGTAAATCATCCTAGGACCCGTACCGTAAAGCGATCGGCTGTGCTAAGGTGAGACAGGTGCTGGTACACTAGGGCAGGGTTCTCCTCCAGGACATGATGTTTCAAGGACTGTGTAATGAGTAGAAGGGTCTCTGAATCCAGCTTGTAGCTCAGATATGTTGGTAAGTCCTTTGGCTCTATGAGGGACAGTAGCTGAGCGCAGCTCTCCTGGTCCTTCTCTTCTCTGATCTCCCTCATCAGCTGTTCAAACTCACAGGAATTGCTGGGCTTGGTGATAGGAGGTCGTTCCCTCCTTATGCCATTTCCATGTCCATGTCCATTAAGGCTGCAGTGATTGGATACGTCTTCATTCTGATTCACCTGCAAAACAGTAACAACATTTAGAATGGCGTTCTATTTCTGATATTTTCAACTAACAGATGAGATTTCTAACAGCACTAAGAAATATATACAACAATCCCACAGCAACTCATAAGCTTTTTTGAATCATCATCACAATATTACGGGCAATAACCTCAAATTGTTTTACCATGATATCGAGGGCTAAACAAATAATAGTAAAATATTGTAATACACATTGACTGTTATTTTCACCATAGAATTGCTGAGCTGGCATGGGACACCATCTTAACTCAACTTGTATGTTTTCTTCTTTGTACAAAGATGGGCCTCCTCTGGGTACTGCAGGTTTTTTCCAAAAATCTACTGGTAGGGGAAAGGCCTTCCTTCCAAATAGGCCCTATAGTGTGTGAGACCTAAGAAATAGACACTCCTTCTGGGGCAGAGAAGAACACCCAGATATTATAGCTTTATGTAAATATATTTGGAATAACGTGGAACAGTTCTTGCTATCCTACTAGGAAGCTTTCAGAAAGAAACCCTGGGTGAATGGATTTTATGGATGTGTCACACATAGCAGTTTGTTGGCCTTTACCACTCAATTACAGACTGACTGGTCATCATGGTTCAGTGGAAATCACTTCCCATGTCCAGAGTTCATTATCAGAATTTAAAGATACCCAGAAGCTATTTGAAGTACTAGAAGACTTTAAAGCAGCAAACAATGTACAGCAAGACCTGGAGAAGGCTCAATCAGATTTCACAAGAAATCAGGTGATCAGTACAAGAGAATAGGATCACTGTCATGTCTGTAGGGTGAAGGTTAAGCCAGAATAAAACTGGAAACCTTCTGCAACCCTAAAAGTGCATGTATGATCTCTGAATGCTCTTGGGGAAAGCCATCTATGGAGCATTTCATAAACTTGTAGGGCCAATAAGCTTCATTTTGGCATGCAATGCCAAGCAGTGGTTTCTAAAGCAAGCAAAATCCTTTGTATTAAGAGAGTTATAGACTCCAGAGAGAGATATATAATTTTGCCCCTGTTCAAATCATTAGTAAGGCCTCATCTGGAATATGCAGTTCAGTTTTGGGCACCAGTTCTCAAAAAGGATATGGAGGAACTGGAGAAAGTGCAAAGAAGGGCAGCCAAACTGATAAGAGGCATGGAGGAGCTCAGCTAGGAGGAAAGATAAGCTCAATTGAATTTATTCACTCTTGAGAAGAGATTAAGGGAGATATTAAGGTGGGTATGATCAACATGTATAAATACATAAATGGTCCATATAGTGAACTTGGTGTTGAGTTATTCACTTTAAGGTCATTACAGAGGACAAGGGGGCACTCTTTACAGCTGGAGGAAAAGAGATTTAATCTCCAAATACTGTCATACGGATAGTTGCAATCCTTCCGAACCAGGACAGCGGGAGGGCAGACCAAGAGGTAAGCATAGCTGCCAGCTTCCCAAAAAGCATCAGGCGCCTCTGATGATATCCACATAGGATGAAACATGTCAGGCTGGCCGATGCAAGCACGCTTTTAAACCGCGGATTATCTGTTCCAGTTTCTGTGATGATGTTTTACTTGACTCCTGCAAGTAGACTATAATAAAAACGTGTGTTTTATCCTTACGGGCTTCACTATTGTCACATTCTTTCTATTGGGTACCATGCTGTTGATCGCACCATTCACTCACCGTCCCATGTGAAATTTGAGCTCCTGGTGATACGTGACAACTGTATCTATGTTTGATGAAGTGTGCCAACTGGATGTACTGATTGAGCCTTTGTACTACATGCTTACTTCGCTTGTTTTTTACATCTTTCTGGTAAGCAGATTGACAAGCACCTGGGTGTGGTGTGCTTTTCTCCTGCACACTGAAGTTTTGGTGGAGGTTTCACTCAGCTCTGCTCTTCATTGATTTATATGGACTATCATATTTTATTCAGCGCTGCATTTATGACTTTTTGTACTTATGTTTGATGAATCAACAAACTATGCTGGCTGCTTATTATACTCATTAATATTTTTGTTAGCGCTGATATTTGGTTACCGCTTTATTACATTAAACTATAACTCTTGCTCATGACAGTGTTGTTTTCGGTTGCATAGGTCATGTCACAGGCAGTCGCTATCGAAGACTTTGCCTCCATCTCTCCTTCTCCGGCCAGGGGTTCTAAACAGGGAAGCACGACCTCCTTAAGAACCTGGACCATCCCAAGACTCATGGCGTAACTGTGACACAGGGGAATTTCGTACCCGGCTTCGGCTCGCAAAGCGGAATTATTACATTTATTATTCCCCTGTACTTCAGGCTTTAATACTGAGCAGGTTACCTTACGGGCTGTCTCCCCGTCCCTGTCAGATTCACGCCACCCTGAGCTCACTGGCAACCTCCTGTCAGCAGTTGCATGCCGGGGTTGAGGCTTTGAAGAGTCAACCAAGTCCGGTCCCAGTGGATCCTGCCATTCCAGGGACATCAAGAGGTTCCAGGACTCCCTTGGTACCAAGCCCTGGGCCTTGAGCTTTAGGTAAAGTGTAAGTGCTCACTTCATTCCTAGGAATATCAAAAAAGATAATTCAGACGGCAAAGACATTTATTTGGCATCCCTCTTAATTGCCGCCCACGATGTAGCCGACAAGTCGTACGCTTGCGGTGATGTTTCCATGGTTTTTAAGACCAGGGACCACAGGCTCAACCATAAGCTTTCCTTCCCAGAGTTTGTCCTGGCTTTCAGTTGTTAGGGACATTATTTGTTCAGTGAGTCCCCAGAACAGGGAGGAGCTGGATCTTTACCTCTATGAGGTAGTGGAGTTAGGTCAGAAGTATGGGGGGTCGGTTTTACAATTATCATAGTTTTTCCACTAAAGCCGCTGCCATTTTGCTCAACACCAGTTGGTAACATTCTGGAGCAATTTTGACACTGAGCTGTTTTGTCGGCATTTTGCTGGGCTGAGGTCGCCAGTTTGTGTGACATGCCTGTCATCCTCTCATACCACGTACTGGTGCCCGAATACGGAACTTAACATTCTACTGGATATGTCCAAGGCAAGCCTGTTCCAGAGTAGAATTGTAGTCACTGCTAGGCATGCTAAATTTGCCATGTGATCATTCCCCAGGATAGATCATTCATATCTCGTTGTTGGCCTTGTTACCCTTCGCCCCTGACTCAGACTGTTGGGTGAAGTTAGATTCTACGGATCTATGTGACTTGCATGTGGGACGAGTTCCTTCAACACTGGAACAGGGTCGCCATGTTCATCCTTGCAGAGTTGGTTTTCTCCTCAAAGTTGAGTGATGAAGCAGCCACTAAGGGCTATGCAGCTATTTTTGGCACTCACTGGCAGCTGGGCCATGGCCAGGCAAGATCTTGCATATTACAGGGTTTGCAGAGATATCAACTTTGTTTGAGATTCACCCCATAGTGTCGGCAGCGCAGGTGTGGGGTCGCTTTTGGATAGGTGAAACGGTGGTTTTCTCCACGGACAATCGGGCTACCTCAGAATTGTTTAACAAGGTAGAACCAGGTATTTTACTCATTATGTCTTTTGTACATAGGCTGATTTGTCTGTCCCTTCAGTTCCATTTCCACATACACTGTAGGTTCATCTGTAGTGTTGAGTATACAGCAGCGGATGCTCTGTCTCGTTTTGAACCACCCACTATTTTCCCAAAAGGTCCCTGACTCAGACATCCTGGTCACTGTCCCCGCTTTTCTCGCTACTAACAATGGACTAGATCCCCACTGGGCCAACACCTATGACACAGTTTGAGATGCCTTCCAGGCTTTCCAGTCTAGGTATCCTAGGAGTGATTGCTACAACATTCTATATCTACTTGCTTTCTGTCACTCACAACTCAAGCTGTCCTACAGCACTATCAAGGCATATCTGGCAGGTATCCAGCATTGTTGCCCTTGCGGGACCCTAATAGGGCATCCTCAAGGCGGTCATGTATCTGGTTTTCTATGATTTCCTCAGGCCAGGTGGGTTCACATTCATACATTGCAGAAGGACAATTGCTCACAGCTGGAAGTTTAACATTCCATTCAATCTACGATCCCTGCCCCTTTCAAGGAAGTGACCCTGACACCTTTCCAAAGGTGTCGCTGTGGGGACCCGCACTCTCCAGGCTTGGTCTTGCTATGCCCTCAACTTATTGCTGGCCCCTTGCTACCCCTTCACGTCTACATGTAGAAATGGGAATAGCATCTCAGCATTGCCCTGGCATCACAACAAGGGCAACAAATCTGGGAAACCACTAAATCGTGCTCCCAGAATGTCTTGAAACTAACTACAAACTGTTGTACGGTTGGTATTTAATCCTGACTCAAGTTTCACGTTACACTACAGGACATGCAGGGACATGCTTCCATGGCTGCTCAGAACCATAGATCATGGACATGGGGTATATATATCAAACTGTTCAGGCTCTATGGACTCAGGGCTACGATTTGAGACACATGGCAGAATGTGGCACCACAGCCAAAAATATTGAGCAGAAAGGACTTTAAAGGTTGCCACTATAATCCCGAATAGGAAAGAAAAATGGTCTCGTATTGTATTAAAAAATATGTAAAATTTATTTGAATCACATTAAAAACACATATGTTGAAAGAATAATATAGGCATATATACAGTTGAGCTCATAAGTTTACATACCCTGGCAGAATTTATGTTTCCTTGGCCATTTTTTGGAGAATATGAATGATAATAAATGGCTTCAGCCAAACACTAACCATTTATTATCAACCAACTGTGTTTACTCTTTTGAAATCATATTGACAACAGAAATTACCCCAATGACCCTTATCAAAAGTTTACATACCCTGGCGATTTTGGCCTGTTAACATGCACACAAGTTGACACAAAGGGGTTTGAATAGCTTTTAAAAGGTAACCATTCTCACCTGTAATCTGTTTGCTTGTAATTAGTGTGTGTGTATTTAAAAGGTCAATGAGTTTCTGGACTCCTGACAGACCTTGCATCTTTCATCCAGTGCTGCACTGACATTTCTGGATTCTGATGCATGGGGAAAGCGAAAGAATTGTCAAAGGATCTGCGGGAAAAGGTAGTGGAACTTTATAAAACAGGAAAGGTATATAAAAAGATATCCAAGGAATTGAGAATGCCAATCAGCAGTGTTCAAACTAATCAAGAAGTGGAAAATGAGGGGTTCTGTTGAAACCAAACCACGGTCAGTTTGATCAACTAAAATTTCAGCCACAACTGCCAGGAAAATTGTTTGGGATGCAAAGAAAAACCCACAAATAACTTCAGGTGAAATGCAGGACTCTCTGAAAACATGTGGGGCTGTTTCAAGATGCACAATAAGGAAGCACTTGAAGAAAGATGGGCTGCATGGTCGCGTCGCCAGAAAAAAGCCATTACTATGCAAATGCCACAAAGTATTCCGCTTATAATACATCAAAGAGCACAGAGACAAGCCTCAAAACTTCTGGTACAGAGTCATTTGGAGTGATAAAACCAAAATTAAGCTTTTTAGCCACAACCATAAACGCTACATTTGGAGAGGAGTCAACAAAGCCTATGATGAAAGGTATACCATTCCTACTGTGAAACACAGAGGTGGATCGCTGATGTTTTGGGGATGTGTGAGCTACAAAGGCACAGGAAATGTGGTCAAAATTGATGGCAAGATGAATGCAGTATGTTACTTACTGGAGGGACATTTGCATTCATCAGCCAGGAAACTGCGCATGGGACGCACTTGGACATTCCAACATGACAATGATCCAAAACACAAGGCCAAGTCGACCTGTCATTGGCTACAGCAGAATAAAGTGAAGGTTCTGGAGTGGCCATCTCAGTCTCCTGACCTCAATATCATTGAGCCACTCTGGGGAGATGTCAAACGTGCAGTTCATGCAAGACAGCCCAACAATTTACAGGAATTGGAGGCTTTTTGCCAAGAGGAATGGGCAGCTTTACCATCTGAGAAGATAAAGAGCCTCATTCACAAATACCACAAAAGACTTCAAGCTGCCATTGATGTTAAAGGGGGCAATACACGGTATTAAGAACTGGAGTATGTAAACTTTTGATCAGGGTCATTTGGGTAGTTTCTGATGTCATTATGATATAAACAGAGTAAACACAGTTGATTGATAATAAATGGCTTCAACCAAACACTAACCATGAGTGAAAGAAAAGTTTTTGTGTTATCATTCATATTCTCTGAAAAATGGCCAAGAAATCATAAATTATGCCAGGGTATGTAAACTTATGAGCACAACTGTACATATGAACATATCTGAAAAGGTACATTGTCTCATACAAATGGGGAAGCTGAAGCAGAGAAGTCACATGGATGGCCTATGGGACTGGGAAGCCAGGTAGTTCTGGAGGATTTCTTCTGGCTTCAAAGTTAAGCATGCAGAGCTTCAGTGACAGCGCCAATGGATTGCTATGCGTTTCGCCTTTAGCTTCTTCAGGATTGAATTGGATCCTATTGGTACATCACGGAAAAGAGGGGGAAAGAGGGGGGCGTTCAAACACAGAGGGCCCAATTCATATCGCAGTGCAACAGCACGAAGCAGGAAAGTATTCAGATTAAGCAAGAGGAATTGTAGAGTTAATATATACTGAATACTATCACTGAAGGGACATCAATAGTAATTGGGCAGTCCTAAGGTCAGTAAATAGATACCACCTGTGGTGGCTGCTCCGATGTATTTCCCCAGAGTGGAAGGGGGATCAGAGGAAAAGACTAAACCCTGTATGAAATGCACTTGTGCTCCAGCACCGGTCCTGCTCTGTGTCCCATGTCCTGTTGACTGTGTGGCAGCTGGATGCGATTACTATTGATGTCCATTCAGTGGTAGTATTCAGTGTATATTAACTCTACAATCCCTCTCGCTTTATCTGGATACTTTCATGCTTTCCTGCTTCATGCTGTTGCACTGCGATATTAATTGGGCCCTCAAATTTGATGAATGCCTCTCTCTTTCCCTCTTCTTATTCCGTAATATACCAATACGATCTCCTGAAGAAGCTAAAGAAGAAACGCATAGCAATCCATTGGCGCTGTCCCTGAAGCTCTGCATGCTTGGCCTTGAAGCCAGAAGAAATCCTCCAGGACTACCTGGCTTCCCAGTACCATAGGCCATCCATGCGATTTCCCTGCTTCAGCTTCCCCATTTGTATGAGACAGTGTACCTTTTCAGATATGTTCATAAGTATATATACCTATATTATCATATTCTTTCAACATATGTGTTTTTAATGTGATTCAAATAAATTATTCATATTTTTATTACACTACAAGACCATTTTTCTTTCCTAGTCGGGATTATAGTGGCAACCTTTAAAGACTTTTTTTTCTTTTTTCTGGTTCTACTGAGGGCTACGATGTGTTAAAAGTTTTTTTGGAGTCAATATTCCAATGCTTCCTGGAGAGGCGATGCTCAACTTGATCAAGATTATTACATTTGTGCAAAAAATGAAAACTTTTGCTCTAGAACTGGTTAAGCACATATGGCCTATTCTTTGATAGTGGGTGAGGTTATCCTCTCATGATTGGTAGATTTAACATGTAGAGCTGAAATTTCACAATACAAACACAAATATATTTTATGGACTGTATTTCAGTTTATTTATAAAATATTTATTAAAGTGCCAAAACCTATCTTTATTCGTTTGGATAAAATGGGGAAGGGTTAGAACTTGTGTTGGGTTTTTATGGTCTCTATTAGAGGGAAACCACTTCTCTCTCTCTGTCCTGCTGACATTTTTCTAGACAGGAAGTGAGGAGAACTCACCATGAGCAAAATTAACATAATTAAAAATGTTATTTTTTTCACTGGCGTAAGGCAGGGCTAAAATTCCTGTAAGGTGTCCCCTACCCCCCTCCCTCCCCCTACCCCTCCCCCTCCCCCCCTCCATAGCAGATTTACCCTTACTTTCTGTCTGATTATATCATTCTTAACAGGACAGGAAGTAAGGGTAAATCTTTTTAGTAGAGTCCTGGATAGCAATAAAAACCTTATATCCTTCCCCACGCTGTCCAAAAAATGTTTTTGGATTCACGTACACTTTGATCCATTTTTAGTACTGCTTTCAATTAAATCATGCTACCCAGGTGTATCCACAGATGCTTTGGGGGTTGTATACTAAAACTGGAGAATGCTAAATGTTGTGCAGCTCTGCATAGAAATCAATTATCTTCCAGGTTTTATTGCCAATGCTTAAAGTGATAGCACACCCTGTACAACCACTTTTACCTACAGGTAAGCCTATATTAAGGCTTACCTGTAGGCGCTGGAAATATCTCCTAAGCCTCCACGATAAAGCCGCGCGCTGATGTCTACGCTGCATGCGCACTTTAGAAAGGGCAGATCGTGCCGTTTCTAAAGGGGTCTACCGTGACTGGTGGCTCCCTCGCGCATGTCACGTAACTCCAGCCAGTCACAGAGCCGGAGTTCGCGGCCCCGGAAGGAAGAGGGGTGAAGATGGACACTCGCTGCTAGTGGGGACAGCGGTGACATTGCAGGCTTCGGTTTCAGGTAAGTGACACATAATAGGCTACTATGCGATGTATAGTAGCCCATTATGATTTATCTTTGCAGGGAATAAAGAGGAAGTAAAACCCATCAGGGTTTACTTTCTCTTTAATTGAACAAGCTGATTTTTCACTCTCCAGTTTTAGTAAATCTCCCCCTATATATCCCAGGGTGACAACGCTTACTCAATTCAGCTGCTGCATTGTCACCCTTTCCTGTGTGCTCCCAGTTTGAACTATAACCAACTATAACAATGCATAGTGTCATGGCATAGTCTGCCATAATCACCATAGTATAACTGTGCTATTCAGCTTCTGCAGGTGTATACATCAACAGGAAATCCATACAAAGAGTCTTCAGGATGTGTACATCACAGGAAATAAAACATGTACAAAGTATAGGAAGACTGTATTTTTGTAGCACCAAAAATGTGATCCTGTTTGCTTACATTTCTCTATAAGGCTGAGTATTATTTTGAGAGCAAGCACATCTGAACAGACATTTGCATGGATTTTGTGCTTACTGTATATAATACATTTTTATTTATATTTATCAGGGCTCGTTAAAGTGGATATTTGTATTTTTGTGGCATTGTGTTAGATGTAAACTATGTAAGAAAAAAAATCTGCGCTGCCTTACAATTATTACAGTATTTTTCGCTCCATAAGACACAATTCCCCCCCAAAAATAGGGGGAAATGCCTGTGTGTCTTATGAAGCAAATACTGACCAGGTCACCCCCCCATCGTCGCCGATGTCATCTCACAATATCGGGCGTCCGTCTCCCACGAGCGCCTGGCGATCTCCTGGCTGAGCCAGTCACTCACAGAAGACAAGGCAGCCCCAGCGGCCGAATGGAGTACAGCCGCTCTAGCTGCTCTGTCTTCTGAGTGACAGGTAGATCTAATGACATCCTCGTCAGTCGCCAGGCACAGGTCAGGCTACATTTAATGGTGCATTTAATGGGCACAGGTCAGGCTGCATTTAATGGTGCATTTCATGGGCACTGGTTTTATTTTATTTATTTTTTTCAAGCCTATGGCGTGCAAAACACACCCAAAAACTTCACCCGATACATAAAAAATGTGCACACACACAAAGAGTGCTCACAAAAAAGTGCCACGGGTACACAAGACGTGCCAATTCCCTGATCCCCCAGGGCATTAGGCTCCAGACGGGGACAAACTTACTTACAATGGTCTATCTGGCCGAAACCAGACAGACCCCGTTCTCTGGAGGGCCTGCCGAAACAGGGCCCAGCCAAGTACTAGGTGGGGCTCCCCCGAAGGGAGACCCCATGAGAGAGGGCGAACTAAGCCAAAAGGCCATGCCCACCCCTTCCCAAGACTTTCAGGGCTGGCCCGAGGACCCGCATCCTTACTCATCAAACGTGCAAAACGTGAAAAAACAAGACGTGACAAACAAACATAGGTTTCAAAATAAATAAAAAGTGGGGAAGGGATAGTAAAGAGGAGAGTGAAAGAAGTGGCCATTGTGTAAAACAATGACCAGGCCCTCCGGCCAGGAATAAAAAATTCCTCTGGTCCTAGCCAAAAGGCCTGGCCCAAGAGGCAGGTGCAAAAAAAGCGTGTTATGGTGTAGTGACCGTGGTGCCTCAAATCAAAGTGACTGCCACTCACAGTGATTTTATGGCACCCCTGGACTGCCACTCCAGGGGCACTACTCCATAGGCTTTCAAGACCAACCCTGGCCCACAGCCCAGACCACAGCAGCCCCCACCACAGGCAGAAAGGCATGAAGATCAGGAAGCTTGGTGAGAGCCCTTTACCATCAGGCTCCACCGTCGCTCCCATCACTCCTTCCTAATTACATTCAGGAAGTACTAACCACTCCCCCCCCTCATAAGGGGGAAGTAGGCGTTCTCTCCCGAATAAGTGTCCGTAGCTAGAGCTACCCCAATCTAGGCCAGAAGGCCAGAGACCCGACCCTCCGGCCAGACCCATGTGCAGCACCCATCCTCACCAGGAGGTCCTTTCTAGACAGGTTGGGTAGGCCCACTGAAGCCCCCATGGGCAACAGGTGATGACTGTCCCTCAACCGTCTGTCCAGGTCCAATTACGCCATTGGATTTGCATGTGCCCTTCCCTCTATGGTCGGTACAACATCGCCTCCTCTGGCAACTGATAAGAACAGATACTACACTTGATCTTAGCCAAAAGGCCGAGAAGCGACATTAACATTAGATTTTGGAATTAATGGACTTTCACTGTTGAAAATTTTCTTCATTCAAGAATTTTCCATCCTGCTCCTTCAAATTTTCTTGCCACTGTGGTTGAAAATGAATGTCAATTTGACCCCACAATCCACTAGAAAGTCAAAGAAAAGTTCTGAAATTGGAAAATTTCGAACAAAATTCTACTAGTGTATGGTCAGCTTTAGTCATTATGAACATGAACTTTGTGGATTTCCACTTTGTGGATTTCCACTTTGTGGATACGATTTTGAACTTTATCAATAGAATACCTGATATACAGTAGGATTCAGGTTTATTAGGTTTACAATGTTTATAACAGCATTTAAAAATTTGAGCGCTGAACTGGGAACCATGGGACCCCCCTCACGTATGCTGCAGAAAGCACAGCACTAGAATTTCATGGTTACCTGATGAAAAGCCTCGGCATCTGGTTATGTAATTTACGCTGATGGGGAATCAGACGTCAGATTTGCTGAGCCTCCAACAGAGATCATGTGACTAGATGCCTAGGTGTTGAGACAGACACTATGGAATCTCAGAGCAAGATGAGACAACAGGGTAGCAAAACGGAACAGGTGTTATTGCAGCCAAGGTTCACTTTAACATATGATTGATTTGCTGATCATTGGCTGCCTATTCATTATCAAATCACATTTCCTGCATCACAGTTTAAGATCTGGACTAAAACCTTAGTTGCCATGTTGCCATCCACATCTTCCAGTTGCCATAGGCTCACATTACACTCATATGAATGTCAACAAACAGAAAATGCCGTCACTTCCAGACATCAAAAGGGCCTGGATTTCAACCTTCTATAAATATGCCCCATTTTTATGTCTGTCAGTCACAGGTTGTATGAATGACAGCCAGCCTGCACTATTCTTTTGGTGTATAAATGAGGAATAAGACATCTTTGTAATTAATGAGGATATAAAAAGTCACCATGGAGTTCAGTGATCGTTCTAAATATACTCAGCCTCCAGCCTTGTGTATTTTTATCTCTAGAGAACTTGACCATTACCCCTGATATCTGTTACACTAAGCGGTCCCATTATCACACATATAACACATATGAACACTTATGCCGCATACACACGATCGGACATTCCGACAACAAAACAGTGGATTTATTTCCGAAGGATGTTGGCTCAAACTTGTCTTGCATACACACGGTCACACAAATGTTGTTGGAAATTCCAAACGTCAAGAACGCGGTGATGTACAACACGTATGACGAGCCAAGAAAAATGACGTTCAATAGCCAGTGCGGCTCTTCTGCTTGATTCCGAGCACGCGTGGAACTTTGTGCGTCAGAATTGTCTATACACGCTCGGAATTTATGACAACGGATTTTGTTGTCGGACAATTTGAGAACCAGCTCTCAAATTTTGTTTGTCGGAAAATGTCCGATGGAGCCTACACACGGTCGGAATTTCCAACAGCGAGCTCACATCGAACATTTGTTGTTGGAAATTCCGATCGTCTGTACGTGGCATTATAGTGGTAATCACTGACAGCTGATTGGCTTTGCTTCAGCAACGAATATTGTATGATTCTCTGTAACTTGAAGGAACCTAATATTGAATGACTGGCGCTAACATCTTCTGCAATTGCTGTTCCTTCACATGTGGGCAAGGATGCTAAAATATAAAGTGATAGTACTGTACACCACATCTACTGAATAGGTGGTCACCAGCCTCCTTAGAACCGTAACTAACACAAAATGAGGGTTTCTGGTCTAAGGGAAAACCCCCACTTCAAAACCTCATTGTGATGAACAGCAATTCTTAAGTAGAATCATACCGGGGCATTTTCAAAGACATCATGGTAGCAATACGTTTTTTGGAGTGTTCTTTAACCACTTCAGCCCGGGAAGGATTTGCCCCCTTAAAGTAATTGTAAATCTTTAAAAAAAAAAAAAAATATAACAAACATATACTTACCTCCACTGTGCAGTTCGTTTTACACAATTTGCCCCCGATCATCGTCTTCTGGAGTCCCCCGGCGGCGCTCGCAGCTCCTCCTCGCATCGGTAAACCCCCTGGGAGAAGCGATCTCCCTGGGGGTTACCTTGCAGGCGCGCTCCCGAGTCCAGCATTTGCGTGCATAGACACAGAATGCCGGACTCAGCGCCTGCGTCGTTGCATTTGATTGACAGCGGGAGCCAATGGCTGCGCTGCTATCAATCTATCCAATCAAGAGCTGATAACCCCGGGCAGGGAGGGTGTGCGTGTCTCCACCGAGGGAACAAATGGGCTCAGGTGAGTAAAACGGGGGGCTAGGGGGTCCAGTCACTGTCAGATGTTTTTTCACCTTAATGCGAAGGTTTACAACCCCTTTAAACCACTTGCCACCCAGGCCAATTCTGAGATTTCTCTTCTACATGTAAAAATCATAATTGTTTGCTAGAAAATTACATAGAACCCCCAAACATGACATTTGTTTTTGTTTTTTAGCAGAGAGGCTAGAGAATACAATGGCGGTCATTGCAACTTTTTATTTCGCACAGTATTTGCGCAGCAATATTTCATGTTTAAAAAAAAAAAAACTGTAAAGTTAGCCCATTTTTTTTGTAGAATGTGAAAGATGAAGTTACGCCGAGTAAATAGATACCTAACATGTCACGCTTCAAAATTGCACACGCTCGTGGAATGGCACCAAACTTCGGTACTTAAAAATCCCCATAGGCAACGCTTAAAATTTTTTTACTGGTTACATGTTTTGAGTTACAGAGGAGGTCTAGGGCTAGAATTATTGCTCTCGCTCTAACGTTCGTGGCGACACCTCACATGTGTGCAGCATGTGAGCACACGGGAACAGGGGCACTTTAAAAAAAATATACGGTATATATTGTTAAAGTGGAGGGCCACCCTAAAAAAAATAATTGCATGAAAAATCCTAAAAAAAACATTTGGAAAAAAATAAAATAAAACTTACCTAAACCCTTGTTGCTAGGCAGTCTTCCTAATCTGCCTCTGCCTATTCCGCGGCGTGTTCTGCTCCTCTGTGAGCGGCCCCGTTGCCTTCTGGGAACTGTGTATGTTCCGAGCACACTATGAGGCCATTCACAGAGCGCCGCGTCGCTCGTGCGTGCGTAGTAGGAAACTGTCAGTGAAGCCCCAAGGCTCCACTGCCTGTTTCCCTTACTTAGGATGGCGTTGCCGGGACCCGAGAGCCGAGGGACGGGTCGGCCTCGATCAGCCGACATCGCGGGCACCCAAGACAGGTAAGTACTTATTTAAAGTCAGCAGCTACAGTGTTTGTAGCTGCTGACTTTTAATTTTTTTTTTTTCAGGGACGGAATCCCGCTTTAATATTACTTTCAATTTTTTAGTTTGACACTTTAAAAAAAATAAAATAAAATTTGATCACTTTTATTCCAATTACAAGGAATGTAAACATCCCTTGTATTAGGAATATGGCATGATCAGTCCTCTTTACAGTGAGATATGGGGTCAGTAAGACCCTACATCTCACGTCTAGGCTTCCCAGCTGAGGCGGCGTTGTTTGTTTGAATGCAGAGGGCAGGCGTGAAGTCATAATATCGTGCCCGGCCTCCGAACAATCACAGAGACTCCGGCAACCATCTGGTCCGCCGGAAATCTCTATGGTAAACATCCGTGGTCAGCGGATCCGTTCTTTGACTCACAGATGGCAGCGCTGAGTCGGTAGATGCACCGGAGGGCGACGGGAGGAGGGGGACTTCCCCTCTCACCGCCCATAAGAACTGACCAGCCGCCAGGGGCGTTGCTAGGGGGTGGCTTTTGGGGCTATACCCCCGAATCTGGGGCCAATAGCCCCGAGTCTCTGCAGGGGTCCCCAAAGGGGAGGGGAGGCTCTCTGGGGACCCTTATGTAAGTGGGGGGCTCTCTGGGGACCCTGACGCAAGGGAGAGGCTCTCTGGGGACCCTGATTTTAAGGCAGAGGCTCTCTAAGGTCCCAGATTTAAGGGGGAGGCTCTCTAAGGACCCAGATTTAAGGGGGAGGCTCTCTAAGGACCCAGATTTAAGGGGGAGGCTCTCTAAGGACCCAGATTTAAGGGGGAGGCTCTCTGGGGACCCTAATGTAAGGGAGGCTCTCTGGGAACCCTGATGTAAATGGGGGCCCTCTGGGTACCCTGATGAAAGGGGGAGGCTCTCTGAGGACTCTGATGTAAGGAGGAGGCTCTCTAGGGATCCTGATGTAAGGGGGGCTCTCTGGGGACCCTGATGTAAGGGGGGACTCTCTGGGGACCCTGATGTAAGTGGGGGGCTGTCTGGGGATATATATACACACACACGTATATTACTGTATATACATGTGTATGCCCGCCCAAGCATATGACTTTCTTTACTACGCTGCTATGGGCTCTAGCCCCAGATCTTTTGTAGACCTAGCAACTCCCCTACCAGCCGCTATGATTATTCTTCTGGTGTAGGGAATCGCCGGCTGAAAAAGACAATATCTGAATGATATCTGTAGCTGCACCCATCATTCAGATATACCCACACCAAGTCAAGGACATCATATGACGGCCGACGGGAAGGCATTTTTTGCGATACAGCACTACGTCGCTTTAACCAACAATTACGCGGTCGTGCGACGTTGTACCCAAACAAAATTTATGTTCTTTTTTTCCCACAAATAGAGCTTTCTTTTGGTGGTATTTGATCACCTCTGCGGTTTTTATTTTTTGGGCTATAAACAAAAAAAGAGCGACAATTTAAAAAAAAAAAAAAAAAATCACAATATTTTTTACTTTCTGCTATAATAAATATCCAAAAAAAATAAAAAAAAGAATTTCTTTATTAGTTTAGGGCGATGTGTATTCTTCTACATATTATTGGTGAAAAAAAAAATAAAAATCACAATGAGCAAGGGGTTAAATGTGTTCCCCCATGAGTGTTTCAAACTGTGGGGGGATGGGACTGACTAGAGGAGAGAGATCGCTGTTCCTAATTACTAGGAACAGACGATCACTCTCTACTCCCCTGACAGAACGGAGATCTGTCTGTTTACATTGACAGATCTCTATTCTGTTTCTTTCAGGAGCGATCGCGGGTGCCCGGCAGACATCGCGGCAGCCGGGCATGTGCAGCAGCTCCTACGTCACGCGGCGCGCCGCGTGCCCCCTATACCCCTTAAGGCGCCCGCCCGTACAGCTACAGCGATTTGCACAGGGGAGCCAACCTGCCGCCGTATAACGACTGCAGAGCGTTAAGGTTCTATTTCCCAATGGAAGATATTTTAATCCTGACTGGTTCTCTTCACGCCAAAAAAAACATGTACTGTGTGAATGGAACACATTTCCCTACATTATAGTATACAGCAGGGGTATTCAACCTTTTGAGCACAGTGTGCCGAAAAATGTTTTCAAAGAAATTGAGCGTGCCGATTTTATAACAAAAAACTGTCAACTTCACACTCTCAATCATGAAAAGGATTTTTTATAAAGTAAATGCTGTAAACTACTTTAGTAGTGAGAAATTAACATCCTGCACTCTCACACCTCAGATCAGCCCCAATTCATGCACCTTCACACCTCAGATCACTGTCCCCCCTGCACATCTGCCCCACCACTGTACTACCCTGCACATCTGCCCCACCACTGTACTACCCTGCACATCTGCCCCACCACTGTACTACCCTGCACATCTGCCCCACCACTGTACTACCCTGCACATCTGCCCCACCACTGTACTACCCTGCACATCTGCCCCACCACTGTACCCCCCTGCTCATCTGTCCCACCACTGTACCTCCCTGCACATCTGTCCCACCACTGTACCTCCCTGCACATCTGCTCCACCGCCGGACCCCCATGCTTTTCTGTCTACCCGCTAAACCATCTTCTCATCTGTCCTAACACTGAACTTATCTGCTCATATGCCCCACCACTGTACTTCTTGCACATCTGTCCCACCACTGTACCCCCCTGCTCATGTGTTCCACCCATGTACCTCCTTTCTCCTCTGCAACCATCTGCACATCTGCCCCACCTCTGTACACCTCTTCCCCAATGCTGCAACCCCCTGCTCATCTGTCCCACCAATATACCTCCTTTCTCCTCTGCCCCAACACTGAACCCCCGCTGCTCATTTTTCCCACGACTGCAACCCCCTTCTCATCTGGCCCAACACCGAACCCCCCCCCTCCCGCTCATCTGTCCCACCACTGTAACCCCCTGCTTTTCTGTCCCACGGCTGAACCCCTTTCTCACCCCTCCCACCACTGTACCTCCTGCACATCTGTCCCATCAATGTACCCCCTTTTCTCATCTGCCCCACCACTGTACCTCCCTGCACATCTGCTCCACCGCCATATCTCCATGCTCTTCTGTCTCACTACTGAATCACCTTCTCATCTGTCCTAACACTGAACCCATCTGCTCATCTGCCGCACCACTGTACCCCGCTTTCTTATCTGCCCCACCAATGTACCTCCTGCACATCTGTCTCACCTCTGTACCCCCTGCTCTCCTGCCCCGCCACTGTAACCCCCTGCATGTCTGTCCCACCATTACACCTCCTTTCACATCTGCCCCACTGCTCTACCTCCCTGCTTTTCTGTCCCACCACTAAACCCCATGCTCATCTGGCCCAACACTGAACCCCCTTGCTCATCTGGCCCAACACTGAACCCCCTGCTCATCTGCTCCAACACTGAATCCCCCTGCTCATCTGGCCCACCACTGAATCCCCCTGCTCATCTGCTCCAACACTAAATCCCCCTGCTCATGTGCTCCAACACTAAATCCCCCTGCTCATGTGCTCCAACACTGAATCCCCCTGCTCATCTGCCCCAACACTGAATCCCCCTGCTCATCTGCCCCAACACTGAATCCCCCTGCTCATCTGCAGACGGCACTGTACCCCCCTGCTCTTCTGTCCCACTGCTGAACCCCCTTCTCATCTCTTTCACCACTGTACCCCTCCTGCTCATTTTCCCCAACACTGTACCCTCCTGCTCATCTGCCACACCACTGTACCCTCTTCTCATCTATGATATGCATGATATGCAGAGTGGTAAAAGGAAGCAGAGATGAGACACATCTACCTGTCCTGGCACACTCATCTTCCTGATCCACCTCTCGCATCCAGTTCACGTGCTTGTATGTGATGTCTGTGATGTCTGTGATGTCTGTGATGTCTGTGATGTCTGTGATGTATGTGATGTCCCATAAAAGCATATGGAATGGATGCGCAATGATGAGCTCAGGTCAGGGGCATTTTCTGAAAGCAGTGGGCCTGTGTGCAGGATCATAATTTGGGCCCCCGCAGCTGAGAAAAAGTGCAGTGCTCTGCGCCGCAAAAAAAGTTGTTTGTGATTTTCATTGCGCTGAATACTGGCTGTGGCTTTAAGGGACACAGAGTGCAGGGGTTCAGTAGTGATGCAAAAGGTTTAGGAATAATTTCAACAAAGTTCCCAGAAGCTCAACAGTAATTCCACAAACTGTCACCTGTTGTTTTCTCAATCACAGGTAAATCCCTTCTTTCTGAGATTGGAAGTGGTAACCAAGCGAGTCATCTTCCTCCAGATGGTGGGCGGGGATAGCAGGACTGTGATTGGCTTTAGCACTGGCCAATGACAGTCCTCTTCCTCCTGGAAACAGGGACCGCCCCCCCACCAGAACTGCACCCAATCTCTTTCCCATCACAAAAGCCGACGATCGCAGCTACAGCAAAGTTAGAGAACCAAACAACGTTTCCCATCTTTTACAATGTGTGGGGGCACAGTGCCTCCCCCTCAGTGCAGGTGCGGTGTGGAGAACTCTGAAATTGGAATGTATTAGTGTCTTACTGACACTTCCCTGCGCTGCTCTGTTGATGGGGAGGGAGACAAGTTCTGGCAAAAGAGGCTTCGTGTGCCGCTTGCGGCACCAGTGCCGGGGGTTGCCTACCCCTGGTATACAGTGTTAAAGTGATTATAAACTCTAAAGCTTTTTTAATTTAACCATTTCAATACAGGGCACTTTCACTCCCTTCCTGCCTGGCCAATTTTTTAGCTTTCAATGCTGTCGCAATTTAGATACATTTTTATAATTTTTTTGAGACAGAGCTTTCTTTTGATGGTATTTAATCACCAATGTTTTATTTTTTATTTTTTGCTAAACAAACGTAAAAAGACCAGAAATTTTGCCCTGATTATCAGTGTAAAGAATGTACCCACTGTGTCCTGTCAGCCTTGCCGGTTAACACCACTCCTTTCCTCACACAGAGACAGCATGTGAGGAAAGGACTGCCAATAACTGGCAAGTCTGTTTACATGTGACAATGTGATTGGACATAGCTGATCACTTGGTAAGGGGCCGCTGTGATTGTCCAAAGAACGCATCGCTCAGACAGCATACCGATGCGGGAGGCATGGTTCTGGGAGGACGTCCGTGGAAGCCCTTCCCAGAACTGGACAGCCGCGCTGTAGCATCTGTCGGTTGTAGCATGGACAGGTAGGGGTTAATGCGCTTTCTCTGCATTAAATTAAAAGAACCCTTACACTATCTGTTTCCCCATCTTAATGCACAAAACTAATCAGCACCTTTTTATTTGCTTTTTGGTTTGAAAATTAAAGCACTCTCTTCACCCACTCTCCATAATATGATTTCTTCCTGCCTCCTTTCAAACAAAAGCACATTTTTATTTTTTCTATTAATATTTTGTCTATTTTTATTTCTGTTATTATTTCTATTTCTAGTATTATTATTTCTATTATTATTATTATTATTTCTATTTAAATTTCTAGTATTACTATTTCTATTATTAATATTAATTCAATTTTCAATATTTTTTTATTATTACCGTATATACTCGAGTCGTTCCGAGTATAAGTCGAGGCCCTAATTTACCACAAAAAATGGGAAAAACTTATTGACCCGAGTATAAGACGAGGGTGAGAAAGTCACAGCTACTGTAAGTGGAAAAGAAGGTCAACAATGCCCATTTGCATGCTTCACTGTGCCCATTTGCAGCCATAGGTCCCCTGAACTTCAAACTGGGTAGTTAAGGGTTCCTAGATGCCCCCTAGCTGCAGCCAAAATTTGGGGTCTCTGAACCCAAAGGGTCCCAAAATGACATTGCTGCAGATGGACACAGTCGACCGAATTTGGGGCCCCGTATCTCGAAGCCACTTAGTGCTAAGAACCCCAAATTTGGTGTGCAAACCCAGTGGAACTAGCATCATAAAATTTCCAAAGCTTGGGTTTCTAGCACTAAGTGGCCCTGAGATACAGGGCCCAAAAAATCAGTTCAGAAAATGTCAAGCACTTTTCTGCAGCAGAGAATGACATTTTCCGAACCGACTTTGGGGCCCAGTATCTCAGGGCCAACTTTGGATATGTTATGGTACCAGTTCCACTGGGTTTGCACACCAAATTTGGGGTTCCTAGCACCAAGTGGCCCTGAGATATGGGGCCCCAAAGTCGGTTCAGAAAATGTCAAGCACTTTTCTGCAGCAGAGAATGACATTTTCCGAACCGATTTTGGGGCCCCGTATTTCGGGGCCACTTAGTGCTAGGAACTTCAGCTTTGGATATGTTGTGGTGCTAGTTCCACTGGGTTTGTACACCAAATTTGGGATTCCTAGCACCAAGTGGCCCTGAGATATGGGGCCCCAAATTCGGTTCGGAAAATGAAATTTTTTGCTGCAGAAAAGTGCTTGACTTGAGTATAAGTCGAGGGGGGCACTTTCAGCACAAAAAAATGTGCTGAAAAACTCGACTTATACTCGAGTATATACAGTATATTTAGTATAATTATTTCTATTGCTATTATTACTATTTCTATTGTTATTTCTAGTATTATTATTATTTTGACATTGATCTTTAGAGCAGATTTTACAATCTGTGATACTGAACCCCCTAGCAAGACTTTTTTTCTGAGGTTGTCATATGTAGAATAGAAGAAAAAACGCTGAACCAATAACAAAGTTCAATAGAACATGTTCCATTCTTAGAGCTGTACATTCTGTAGAAGGGCAGAATTCCAACTCCAGGGATGAAAATGAGTGTGTATTTGGGGGAAACATGGCAAGTAGAAAAGGGGGTGTTTGGACAAAATAGGAGCTGGGGAGCGGACTCAATATTAGGTGGGGGGGGGGATAAATTGAGGAATTGAGGTGCAGGGATATCTTCTGCCGTGGAAGAGGTAAAAGCCCAGCTCCAGGCAAAACTGAAATGTAAATAGTGTATTGTGTCTCAATTACCTTACTTCTTGATCTTGATTCTAGCTCTTCCTAAGCCATCCTGTAGTGTAATGGATCAAAGTCACAATTTCCTATATGAGCCAAGCTAATATACTTCCCTGGGGACCAATTTTTCTCCGCTTATCTTCTTGGCCACTAGTTCCCTCACTGCCCCTACAAATTCTTTGTCCTCTGGAGCCTATAAGAGAACACCCGGCCACTGGAATATCACCTCCACCAATGTCCACATCATGCAGGCAGTGATTTGGACCCTAAAGAAGGATCCCAGGAAGTAAACAGTAGAGAAGGATTATCGCGTAACCGTGGCTTTAGGTACGTAAAATGGACATTTGGATTGGTTCTCTTTTTCCATACCAGTGGTTAGTTGGGGGGTGGGAGGGAAGTTACTAACATCCTGGAGTTGGGCTTTGCATGTCATTTATAGATCGCACAGGGCCTATGGGGGGGGGGGGATTTTAGGGATTCTATTTCAGTTTGAGAAATTTGAGGTTTGAGTCATTGAGAATGCTTGTAAGTTAATCATTTATCAGCTAGACATTGCACCTTTTTTTCAACACCCCACTCCGCCAACAAAGATGGCTCACACGTCTGTGTTGTGCTGAAAACCGTGTGCGATGCGGTGATCGAGCAAGCTGCATTGGGTGTTATGCAAAATGAACTGCACCACAATGCACAACATAGTAGATACTACACTCCTATATATTGCAGGAACACGCAGCTCACAGGTTTGCATGGGGCCTTAAAGTATAATATTAAACCAGGCAGACAATGTATATATTTTCATTCTATGTTCTATTATTGTTCCCCTGTATATACTGTGAAAGAGCCTCTCCAATAATACAATATTGTCATTTAAAGCCCATCAATTATTAGGTGATAATAGTGACGTACCTCCTCAATCAGGATCTTCTTCCTCTGTTTGTCATGTCCATTGGCTTTTAGGCAATTTGATAAAAGCGGTGTGATCTCTGCTAATAGAGTATTGGCTTCCTGGACTCCTGGATCTAGAGAGATTACTTTCTGGAGATCACTATTACAAGCTTGGTAATTCTAAAATGAAAGAAAATAAAAAAATAAAAAACACATTTTCTACCATTATTATAACACTACATTCCAGAACCCTCTTGTTCTGCTCTCCCTAATAAACACAAGGTCCCCTTGGCCCCATTTATTAAATAGTCTGACCAAAGAAGTTTCAGTTTTTGATGCCATACAAGCTCACATTGCAAAGAAGACTCTAATTGGCTGCTGTAAGCAAAACACAAACAATTCTAATTCAGACAGATTAAGCATATATCAAGCTAAAACATTTTTTTCCTGTATGTGTTGCTGTTAGAGAATTCCCCTCACTTCCTGTCTGATAAAATGTTGTCATCAGGACAGGAAGTGAGGGGAAATCGTTTTAGCAGAGCCTGAGACGGCAGTTAAAACCTGACAAGGGTTCTAACCCTTCCCCACACTATTCAAAACTAAGAAAAAAAACTTTTGGTTGGACATAAACTTTATTATATCAAAGGACTTTATAAAGTAGAAGTGCCTTTCAACTCAGATGTCCCTGAATCAGATACTAAGTTTCCCCGAAAATAAGACCGGGTCTTAAATTAATTTCGGCTGCAAAAAACACACTCTGGGCTTATTTTCAGTGGATGTCTTATCTATGTCCCCTGTCTTCTCTCCCCCCCCCCCCCCCCCCCCGTTAGCTCAAGAGTCATCATTATGACATCTTTAATCCCAAAAATAAACCTTAGTTAAATTCATTGTAAAAATATGTAATCCGTTTTGTAAAAAGATTATATAGTGTTCAGTGAGTCTCCTTTTGTAACTTTACTGTCAGTAAAAGTGCCGGAGTTCTTCTTTCCCGCTCTGAGCACTGCCAAAGGAAGGGTCGAGATCCCCGCTAATGTCAGCCCTGCTCCGAGCACCGCAGAGGCTGCTGACGTCAGCTGGGAGGAGAGGAGAAGATCTCCGGCAGGTCACGTGAGCGCCCAGCGGCGCTGTAAATAAGGTATTTTTGACAATAAAATTACAAAAGGAGACACAGTGGGCATTATATAAGCTTTTTACAAAACAGATTATATATTTTTACAAGGACTTTACTAGAGCTTATTTTCGGGTAGGGCTCATTTTCAGGAAAACACGGTACGCAGGTACCACTGCTTGTTAACCAACCTTTCCAGTTTGTACTCTAGTTGCTGATGTAAAAAAAGCCTCCCAACAGCTTTTTCTACTGAAAGTATAAAACTACCGCCAGGTGAGTGAACCAAAAGGGAGAAGAGACAATCACAATGAAGGGACAGGAGGAGGGCAGAAGAAACACTTATTTTAAAGTGGTTATAAACCCTTACATATGCCCAGTGAAGTGACTGGCCTAAGGTGATACACAGAGATGAAACAAATCCTCTTACTCAAGTTGTACCTGTCTATCTGCAGTCTTCTCTTTACTACATATGCTCAAAGTTCTGAATTTATAAAGCTTGTCTAAGAGTTTGGAAAAAAAGGGGCGGAGAACTGAAGTTACACTCTGCATAGCTCAGTGAGGAGAGCTCTATGGGCTGATTGGAGGGAAGGGACACACCCCCCTCCACACAGCACACAGGAACAGAGCTGAGGCTGTCAATCAGCCAGAGATCCCTCCCCTGTCACCTTTTTCCTTTTGGTGTCAGGAAAACTTATCAGAGGTGATTCATGCTGATAGAGGAGTGAAGCAGTAGACAAAAGTGACACTTAGTCCTCTTAATTGGGACAAGTACACATTATAGAGGGATATGCTTTATGCATATTTTCGTGTCTGAGGTTTACAAAGACTTTACCATCCACCTCCAGTAAACACACACACTTTGGCACCTATTACAAAACTTCCAGCGACTCATCAATTTTTCCTTCAACAACCTATTGTGGCAGAGTGGCTAACACTATTGTCCTGCATTGTTAGATTCTCCAGAAATGTCTTCATGGATGTTGTATGCTCTCCCCTTGCAAAGTGGTTGGAGGGAGGCTTCAGGATGGCAAAGATGTTTTTATTGCAAATTATGTGTGCAGACTGCAGTTCCTCTTTAAAGTGTTACTAAACCCACAACAGTAAAATCAGTTTGTATATGCAGTAAAGCATGCTTGTTATACTGTGGAACCTAAAGGATTAATCCTCTGCATTGTGTAAAAAGGCTGTTTGATCCCGTCTTCTCTGATCCACCCCTTCTTCCACTGTCCCCAACCCATCTCCTGATAGAGCAGAGGGTAGGGGACAAGCTGCACATGCTCAGTTTGGTGTGTATTGCTAGAGAGGGTTTTTTTTTGGGAGAGTGTATGTGATCAGCACAGGGCCAATCAGCACTGTCCAGACAGAGGGTCAGGGGTCATACAGTCTGACATTATGAAAGGGGAGGTGATTGATGGATGTTATGTTTCACTTTGCATGCGTTCATTTGCAGAGAACTAAGGTGGAATCCGGTCCAGGTTTTACCAGCCACCTTGGCAGGGTTGGTTCCGGACCAGATTTTGCGGTCCACTTGTGTCCAACAGGTGGTATAAATAAAACAGGACTGGAGAAAAGAATTGCTCTTGGCCTGGGACTCAGGAAGCAATACCTGAGAGAGAGCTACTGATGACTGCTTTGTGAGAGACAGAAAAAGGTTTGCAATATCTTTGTTCTGTGGGTGACTGGGAGAAGCCCTTCACCTCTGAGTTAGGATGCTGAGCTGTTTAGTTAGTTCCTGGATGGCGAGGATTTATTTTCGATTTTATTTGATTTTCGAGCAACCTTTTAAAAATAAAACTGGCTACAAGTCCAATTTTAAGAAAACCTGCCATTTGGACTATCCTTTTTCCCAGGGAAGGTGATCCCCATTGAGCCACAAGCCATCACAGTCAGAGTAGAATGAAAACTTCTCCAACAAGCTTTAACCAGACACTGATAGAAGTCCCAAGACCGCTATATACTGCTGATGAGAAAAGGTATTTAGCCGTTTATATTTACTAAAACTATTGCATTTCCATGTTCTGTGTACTGTGGGAGACCAGATATAGTGAATGCAGGGTCCTGAGCTTAGTAACAATTTAATTCATTTCAGAGGACAATGAAATGTATTGACGTTCACAAATTAGCCCAAATGCGTTACACGGTTTTACAAGCGTCAGACTTTTTTTTGCCAAAACGCTGCTGCCAAGAGTAAAGACTTCTAGGAGAGTTGGCAAAACGTTCTGTGTGCATGAGGCCTTTGACTTTGTATTTTTTTTCCTGGCTTTAACAGGAAAGCACGATCAAACAATAACCATTATTTAAAAAATCATAAAAAAGCGATCAAAATGGGAAATTTTACAACTGGATTGTACAGCGTGTGTGGACACTAGATAATCAGTACATCTGATGTACATTATCTTCCACAATGCAAAGAGAGTATATTCTAAAATGCAAAGACAGTATATTCTAAAATGCAAAGACAGTATATTCTAAAATGCAAAGACAGTATATTCTAAAATGTGAAGACCGTATATTCTAAAATGTGAAGACAGTATATTCTAAAATGCGAAGACACTATATTCTAAAATGCAAAGACAGTATATTCTAAAATGTGAAGACCGTATATTCTAAAATGTGAAGACACTATATTCTAAAATGTGAAGACAGTATATTCTAAAATGCGAAGACACTATATTCTAAAATGTGAAGACAGTATATTCTAAAATGTGAAGACAGTATATTCTAAAATGTGAAGACAGTATATTCTAAAATGTGAAGACAGTATATTCTAAAATGTGAAGACACTATATTCTAAAATGCGAAGACACTATATTCTAAAATGTGAAGACAGTATATTCTAAAATGTGAAGACAGTATATTCTAAAATGTGAAGACAGTATATTCTAAAATGTGAAGACAGTATATTCTAAAATGTGAAGACAGTATATTCTAAACTGCAAAGACAGTATATTCTAAAATGCAAAGAGAGTATATTCTAAACTGCAAAGAGAGTATATCGTAAACTGCAAAGACAGTATATTCTAAAATGTGAAGACACTATATTCTAAAATGTGAAGACAGTATATTCTAAAATGTGAAGACAGTATATTCTAAAATGTGAAGACAGTATATTCTAAAATGTGAAGAGACTATATTCTAAAATGTGAAGACACTATATTCTAAAATGTGAAGAGACTATATTCTAAAATGTGAAGACAGTATATTCTAAAATGTGAAGACAGTATATTCTAAAATGCAAAGACAGTATATTGTAAAATGTGAAGACACTATATTCTAAAATGTGAAGACAGTATATTCTAAAATGTGAAGACAGTATATTCTAAAATGCAAAGACAGTATATTCTAAAATGTGAAGACAGTATATTCTAAAATGCAAAGACAGTATATCGTAAAATGTGAAGACAGTATATACAAAACTAAAATAAGCGTGCTCATCTACAGGACAAGAGCAGAGTGATGTGCCAGCCTAGGCTGCTCTTATACTCCTCCGAGTACCATAATTCCCGGTTGCTGCCCCATTCTGTTTACCGCATATAACATAAAGAAAAGTATTGTGCATGTCATGAAATATTCATTCCTCCTTTTATATGCATGCATGGAGCCAAAAGGAAGACATTTAAAACGATTGTCTTGCTTGTACTGTAGCAAAGAGCATACAGTATAACGCATAATTGTAAATGATATTTATGGTGCGAGTAAAGGCCAGTCACAGTTTTCTTTGTACAAAATTAACTGGTTAATCATTCATGTCAAGGATTCTACATCCCGACCCGTATAATTCCAACAACTATGTAACAAGATTCCACTAATATCATACCGCACACAAACACAATTAGATGGAAGGATTGAAGCATTATAGTCCATGTAAAAAAGGAAAGAGTATTAAGCAGAGCACAGGTATCCAAAGCAGATAATCAGCAATTATCTTTTCATTATTCTGTCTCCAGTAAAATGATGAAAGGTGAATGCTGATTGGCTGCTATTGGGTTAAAGCCCAACGCCAGGCATTTTATGTTGGAGAAGACTTACATCCTCCCAATACAGTCTTTGACTCCTGACAATACCTGTCCTGCTGTCACAGGGGCAGGAAATCAGATGAAATCTCTACAACTGATTCACAAACAGCAATAAAACTTGACAGAAGCATTTATTCTTCCTAAGTTTATCCATAACTAGGAAGGTTTTGGCTGGGGTTCTGCTTTAAATAAGCCTAGATATATCATTATGTTCTAATAAATGTGTACTGGTAGTGCTGAACAGTCGAGGAAGGTTCTATACAGATGGCAGGCTTAGTACAGAGCATATACAGTGGGGAAAATTATTATTTGATTTCCTGCAGATTTTGTAAGTTTGCCCACTTACAAAGAAATGAAGGGTCTATCATTTCTATCATAGGTGTAGTTCAGTGCGTAAAATAAGTATTTGATCCCCTACCAACCAACAATAATTCTGGCTCCTACAAACTGGCTACAGTATGTACTCATGAAATTGTTCTAAGGACAACTCGTCATGTGTACCTGTCCACGCAATCTTTCTTCCATTCAAACCTCAACATCATGGGCAAGACCAAAGCGCTGTCAAAGGACTTCAGGTACAAGATTGTAGACCTGCACAAGGCTGGAATGGGCTACAAGAACAAGACCATCAGCAAGAAGCTTGGTGAGAAGGAGACCAGTGTTGGAGCGATTATTCGCAAATGGAAGAAATACAAAATAACCATCAATCGCCCTTGGTCTGGAGCTCGATGCAAGATTTTGCCTTATGGGGTAAGGATGATCATGAGAAAAGTGAGGGATCAGTCCAGAACTACACGGGAGAAGCTTGTGAATGATCTCAAGGTAGTTGGGACCACAGTCACCAAAGAAACCATTGGCAACACAATAGGCCGCCATGGATTGAAAACCTGCAGCGCCGTAAGGTCCCCGTCCTCAAGAAGGCACATGTACAGGCCCGTCTGAAGTTTGCCAATGAACATCTAAATGATTCAGAGAAGGATTGGGAGAAAGTACTGTAGTCAGATGAGACCAAAATTTAGCTCTTTGGCATTAACTCGACTTGCCGTGTATGGAGGAAGAAAAATGCTGACTGTGACCCTAAAAACACCATCCCTACAGTCAAGCATGGAGGTGGAAACATTATGTTTTGGGGCTGCTTCTCTGCTAAAGATACAGGTCACCTTTTCCGCATTGAGGGGCCAATAATGGATAGGGTCATGTATTGTAAAATCTTGGATGAGAACCTTCTTCCCTCAGCCAGAACACTGAAGATGGGTCGTGGATGGGTCTTCCGGCATGACAATGACCCAAAACATAACGCAAAGGCAACAAAGGAGTGGACCAAGAAGAAGCAACATCAAGGTCATGATGTGGCCTAGCCAGTTTCCAGACCTTAAAGTGGATGTAAACCCACTCTCATCCTTTCTAAACTACTGCCATACTGGTTATCTATAAAGATATACATGCCTCCTGCATGTATCCTTACTTGTCGAATGTCTCCCCTCTGTCTGTTATGAGACCCGCTGTTGTCCGGAGCTCGGTGGGTGGAGTCGTGATGTCAGTAGACTCCCCACCCACCTCTACACTCCCCTTGTCAACGTGCATTTTCTCCTGTGTATTTCTAATACTGAACTTCTGCTATGATCACTAACATCCCGTCAAAACCCAGAAAAGTCACCACATGACTTCAGCATGCCCACTCATACTGAGGTGTGGAGCAGCCAATCCTGGGAGAGCTGGAGAGGAAAGGAGGAGGGGATCTGAATTACACTGAATGTATTTCTCGGGCTTGTGCATGAGATATGTAAATCACCTGTCACTCACAGCAAGGGGGAGAAACTGACTCTTATTTCTCTGTGTGTCAGTTTTTATCTTACTGAAGAAAGATAAGAGGACTGCTCAGAGCTGGATTTCTTTGTGGCAAGACTGGGCACAGATGACATGAAATCCTATACTATACAAGGTGCAAGCCTTAAATAAAAAAATTTTTCTTGGGTTTACATCCACTTTAAAGCGTTTGTTAACCCAAAAAAAGGGGATCCTGCCTCTTTAAAGCATTTTATACAGCACAGTGCTTGTGCTGTGCCATTTGGCCCCCTGTGTCACCTGAAATACCTGGCTGATCCTGCCAGTTTCTACCCTCCCCTCTGTACGCTGACCAGGATATAGCAGGGCCGCTGAGCCCTGACACTGTGGTCAGAGTACATGCCTCTGTCAGCTCTTCTGTGTCTCCCTCTGTCCCCCTCCCCGCCTGTCAGCTCTCACTAGCGCTGCTCTGCTCCTCTCCCTGCTGCTTCAAAACGATCTCATCTTTATATCATCCCCTCTGTCAGAAAAAAAGCTGTATCCTAGTGCCTGTGCTTTATTTTAAAAAATGGCTGATTTCTATCTGTTTTCACAGCATGGCCCAGCGATCAAGTGACTCCAGGCTCTGTCCTCCTCTCCTCCCTGCCTGACGTCAGCAGGGGAATCTCGGCCCCACCCGCTGGAGCTATCAGACAGGGAGAGCAGAGAGCCTGGAGTCACATGATCGTTAGGAGATGTTGTGAAATCTCCTAGCGATCTGCTCTTTTTTTTATAAAGCACAAGCACTAGGATACAGCTTTTTATCTAACAGAGGGGATGATATAAAGATGAGCTAGTGGCTTAACAACCACTTTAATGCTATAGAAAATGTATTTAGGGAGCTAAAACTTCGAGTTGCCAAGCAACAGCCAAGAAACCATGAGGATTTAGAGAAGATCTGTGAAGAAGAGTGGACCAAAACCCTCCTGAGTGGTAAAGAGAAATGGGGTGAGTGGCGCTACCCTATTTTAATAACGAGTGGTTGTAACCTGTAACCCACAGTGGTATACCACCCACATTTAAATATAAACAGGTGATATTAATAGTGATTCATATCATAAAAGGGATGATGATAAAAATAGTATAATTGCACACATCAAACGATGATATATTAAGACCATCAGTGACATAAAAATAAATGTCTAAGAGAGGCTTACATCCCAAACATGAGATGCAACACCAAAAGAAATATATATAAATGGGAAAAATAAGATTGTAACTTACGGTATATATAGTGTGCCGGAACCCAGATGTATAGGATGCCGGCACCCAGAGCACCTTCCCCACACCTGATGATAGGTGCTCCGGATCCTGACGCTGCAATTGTAAGGAGTTTTTTAATCTGGGTCTTCCAGAGGAATCTTCTGTCCCCCCTGCTGCCTGTCAGATCAGTGTAGCACGGAGCCGAGTGAAGTGCTGTGAAAGTCCTCCTCGGCTCTGTGTACACTGATGATCTGACAGGTGACGCTGCACAGAGGAGACTGCACAGTAGGCGGAGGGGGGGGAGCCTGTTCTACCTTATAGAATGGAGCCGACTGCACCGTTTTAATCTTGTGAAGATAAACTGAGCTGTAAACTTTGAAGGGGATCGATCCCTGGAATTCCATTGCACATTCTCTGGAAATTGGGATTGGAGAGTTCTGAATAGGAGATCGGTTTTGTACATCTTGATCTGGAAGATTTGACCGGATAAACCAATAGAGGATACCACGCTAGGCTAATCGGTGAATCTGCTGGAGGACCTATCAAGGGACACCTAACCACCCGGGTATCTACATATGCCATTTACCCCTGCAGGGGTAGTGGGAGCTGGTGAGTGGGGACCCTTAAGGGGGAGCACAAGAGTCACCTAATCTGCTGAGCACCGTGGTCACCTTGGAACCGTTGGCAATTTGTACAGCAATTTTGCACATCACTTGTGTAGGACTATTATATAGCACTTTTTTGCTAATGTTTTTGGCTAACACTTTTTTTATGAACTGATGTTTTTTATATATAAGTTACAATATTATTCCCATTTATATATATTTCTTTTGGTGTTGCGTCTCATGTTTGGGATGTAAGCATCTCTTGGACATTTATTTTTATGTCACTGATGGTCTTAATATATCATCGTTTGATGTGTGCACTTATACTATTTTTATCATCATCACTTTTATGATATGAATCACTATTAATATCACCTGTTTATATTTAAATGTGGGTGGTATACCACTGTGGGTTACAGATGACAACCACTCGTTATTACAATAGGGTAGCGCCACTCACCCCATTTCTCTTTACCACTTTCATTATAGCCCCTTTAGGGGAGCTTATTAGGGGGGGCTGCAAACCCGGTTTGTTCCTAAACACGAAGTTTACCACTTTCTTACAAAACCCTCCTGAGATGTGTACAAACATGGTAACCATTTACAAGAAACGTCTTACCTCTGTGCTTGCCAACATGGGTTTCTCCACCAAGTACTGTTTTGCTTGGGAATCAAATACTTATTTTACCCACTGAACTGCAACTCAATTTATAACATTTGTATCAGGTCTTTGTTCTGGATTTTTGGTTGATATTCTGTCTCTATCATTTAAAATACACCTGTGATAAAAATGATAGACCCTTCATTTCTTTGTAAGTGGGCAAACTTACAAAATCTGCAGGGGATATAATAATTTTCCCCACTGTATTTGTGATGTTTAAGAACCTTGTTTGAGTTTCAGGCTGATTTACTTCTTATAAACAATGTGGCTATCATTTCTTAGATGAATAGTAGGTAGTTGTGTAGTATGAACAGTCACACAACTAGGTGGGTTCTTTAAGGCCTCATGGACACGAGAAGCTGTTAAACGCGTGTTCAGAGGCAATTGAACACTTTATTCAACTGCCTCTGAACTCATTCAATGTTATTTTATGTGTCCATGTACACAGTCTCGTTTTTTGGCGTTTTTTAGGCAGTTGCGTTTAACCTTGTTTTTCCAGAAGCAAAAAAAATGGGTTCAGACGCAAAAGTTTTCCACGTTTCAGACGCCGCGTTTGCGTTTTTGTAAGTGTTTTTAAAGGAACCCTATTTTTTGGAGCAGAAGACACAGAATTATGATGGTAAACTGCAGCAGAGAATGACATTTTGCTACCCGACTTTGGGGCCCCATATCTCGGGGCCACTTGGTGCTAGGAACCCCAAATTTGGTGTGCAAACACAGTGAAACTAGCACTACAACATATCCACTTGGGGTTCCTAGCACCAAGTGGCCCCGAGATACGTGTCCCCAAATTCAGGTGGCAAAATGTCAAGCAGCAGAGAATGACATTTTGTGACCGAGTTTGGGGCCCCATATCTCGGGGCCACTTGGTGCTAGGACCCTCAAGTGGATATGTTGTAGTGCTAGTTTCACTGTGTTTGCACACCCAATTTGGGGTTCCTAGCACCAAGTGGCACCGATATACGGGGCCCCAAAGTTGGGTCGCAAAATGTCATTCTCTGCTGCAGAAGTGCTTGACATTTTGCGACCCGACTTTGGGGCCCCGTATCTCGGGGCCACTTAGTGCTAGGACCCCCAAATGGATATGATGTAGTGCTAGTTCCACTGTGTTAGCACACCAAATTTGGGGTTCCTAGCACCAAGTGGCACTGAGATACGGGGCCCCAAAGTTGGGTCGCAAAATGTCATTCTCTGCTCTGCAGACGCTTCTAGATGCAAACGCGGTAAAACGTGGCTAAACGCGGCATGCAAACGCAGCAAAACGGGCGTTTCTAAATGCCGGTTTCAGCTTTTAAAAACATGTGTTCAGCAGAGTTTGCACTGGCATCTCGTGTGCATGAAGAATAAAAGTCTTTACTGGTTGAAATTGTAGTACACAGCCAATGCACTTCAGGAGATGTGGACTCTCCCTTCCTAAGGGCTTATGGTGGAGTCGCGTTCAATTAGTCTAGACTGCCAACTCAATGTAAATTGTCTTGAGGGTGTGTAGAGCTGGAACGGCAGCATCAGGTGTCGACAAAGCTTTGGTGTTTTTATTTTGTTTGCACTGGTTTGCTCAGTTAAATGAAGAGAACATATCAAAGAAATAAATATCCTGCAGCATGATTTTTTCAGACCACAACTGTTCATGTTTTAGGAATCTGCAAAGGCTGAATTATTTTAAAATAACATTAAAATTGCAGCCATTCCTTTAGAAAGTAGAAAATATAAGCAAAATATAAGCAATCTAAGCATGTTCTTACCGGGCCTTGTGACTTCCACAAATATACACAATGCACTGTATGGCAGTGTAATGCAGATGAACTTTTACCATACAGTTCATGCCTGGATTGTGAAAAATCACTTCACCAACACCCAGTGATGTGAACAAGGCTTCCTGTCTGCGGGCTCTTTCTACATTACAACACAAGCTGCTAGTGGCATAGAAAACCAGCGGCAGTGCAGTTATGCTTTGTCAGTTATTATCCTCTCATTTACCTCTAATCCTTTGTAGGCCTGAGCTCGCCTGTACAAAGCCTTGATATTAGAAGCGTCCCTGTGCAGGGCACAGTCACAGTCATGTCTGGCCTCTTCGTACTGGCACAGTTTCAGATAGCATAGGGCCCTGCAAAAGAAAGTGTAAGCTCAGCTTAAATTTGGCATTTGTTGGCCCAGCAATTTGTGTTTCTTTGTAAATCTCGAAAAGCATGTCAAAAAGAAATTGTCTTTTTATGTACAGGATGAGATTGTCATGATGTGCCCCCCAGTCCTGTTTTATTGCACAATACTTTTTGGCTGAACATTTATGTTCAGCTTATATTAAATAAAGTAATGTACTGGAAATACTGTGCTTGCTTAAGAATGCAAGCTAAAAATGAACTTGTCACAAGCTACCGCAATTTAAGCCGAGAATATGTGGACAATGCAGAAGCAGAGGTTGAAAACCCCATATCAAAATGAGAAGTAGATCCAGAGATATAGGCAGCTAAAATTCTAAGCCGATCTTGACTTTTCCTTCCAAGGTTGCCCCCCCCCCCCCCCCCCCTTGTCTGTCAAGCCTTCCTATAGCTCGGGAGTTAGAAGGTGTTGGGCCACTGATATCAACCCTTTCTTCCCTTTATCTAAACATGAACACTGAGCTGAGCTAAACACATTGGTTTATATACATGCTGGACAACCATGCATGTCCAATTGCTCTTTGATGTATGGGCACCTTGACAATTTTAGTAAGAATCTTTGGAACTTTAGGCAGAAAATTACGTCTTGCAAGATAACTTCAGGTTGGCCCCTTTTGCAGGTATAGCTATTTAAAAAAATTATAAAAGTGTCTATACTGTTTAAAATCCAGTAATGCACTGTCTCAACCTGCTCTGCACATGCTCAGTTGCTCTCCATTTTTTATGCACTGCTGAGTTTGTAGAGGCCAATCTGCTGACAGCCTTGAAGCTGCTTTTGTTTGAACTGCAACTGCCATGGTGCTGCACATGTGATCAGTTTTGACACATTTTATGGTTTGACAGTTTGGCTGAGGACACAATCAAAAGTGACAGTTTGCATTTCCGGCATTCCAGGGATGTAACGTTTTTTGAAACCGGTAAATTGATGGGTTTAGTTCTGCTTTATGATTTGCTGTTGGGGCTCTGGGCTTCAGCAAAATGGCAGCCTCCGGCAAGAAGAAACAGGGACAATGCTGGGGGCAATTTATAGCACATACTTATTTTGGTGACATAACTATTAAATGTGGAATGTATGTTTCTTGCTAAAGAACATTTGTGGCCAGCAACTGGAATATTGGTAGATTACAATGTGACATGCTCCTCTCTACCTAATATAAGTACTGTATATGGAGCAAATACTCTGCCCAACAGCCTAAGACATCCAATTGAAGCTTAACAGATGATTAAAATTCAGCCAATTTAGCAGGGACCGGATGAATTTTGATCCATGTATGGCCGCTCCCACTTGACAGAAGTTGATCTAATGATTAATTTCCTGATCAGTTTGTTCCGACAGTGAAGAAGTCCTGCTTTCGGAACACAATGGCACAGTAAGGAGGATTCCTCTATCCACCTCGCTTGTGTGGATGGAGGAATCGTTTTTTTTTTTTTCTTTAATCAGCTTAGATCATCTATGGCCAGCCTAATGGTCAACTCCATTTTCTTGCCTAAAGTAGAAGGACAACACATGGTTGGTTGGTTCCTAGGGGAAGCATCTCTACTTTATATACAGTATATGCTTTTAAAAAATCATTGAGGTTACATTCAGTTGGTGTAAGGTTGTTTGTAAACTATTAGTATCCTCATGTCAGGGTCTGGCAATATGCATCCTCACAATGACTGCCAGGAATACTGGGATTTGTAGTTCCAGGGAAAGGAATTTCATGGGCCCTACAGCTTAAGGCTCCTTGTATAAGAGCGTTCTGTTTTGCCACAGTCACCAATGAATTCCAAACTTTGATTCTCCAACTAGAGAGCAAATTAAGCTGGGAGGCATTTACCTCCCTGGCCCAGTAATAAGTGGACATACATCACCATTTAGACAACGCTCAGTCTGGGACCCACAGTCAGTGACAGCCACTGGGCTTTATATAGCTACCTGCTCTCTGTTCAGACCTGAGATCACAGAATCCGGCATAGGGAAGTCTTTTAGCGCTGACTTCCTTTGTGGCTCTGAAAGGTCATGTGACCAAATGCCAAAAGCCACGAAGGAAGCTGGTGCTGAAAGATGTACAGTATATCTGTACCTATAATGAAATGGTAACTTGGTTGTATTTGCCTGTAAGGCCAAAGGTTACCGATCCTTCCCTGACTCAGGATGTTTGAATCTGACTGGTGTCTGTGCTTGGTGGCCACCGTTTCTCACCTGTTGGTGTATATGGTACATTCCTCTGGATTTATCTGCAAACATTCTGTGTATTTCTTCACAGCTTCTCTATAGTGACACTTCTTCACATAATCATTTCCTTCCTGCTTCAGAGATTGGAACCTCTCCTCCGACGATTTTCCTGGAAAAAAAACAAACCATACAATCTCATGTAACCTATAGCACTCTTGCTTTAAATGTATTAAGAAAAGAAAAATAAATCAAAGTTTTTTTTTAGGCAAATGCAGTCATGATTTGCTTAAATTCCATAATGGCACGTATTTGTTTTACAAACCTTATTAACCTAAATTGAGCACACATTACAAGGGCCTACCTGACTGGATACAAAATGACTGTAAAGATTACAAAAAGGTAGAGGTATTTTTGAAGGTTACCTTTGCCATTTAGTTATTTACTCTTTGCTGTAGTTAAACACATATTAAAGACTTCCCTTAGTTCCTCAAGGTAGTACAGCTCCTGCTATAACTCTATCCCACCACTGATATCAGCAAGGCTGCTATAGCTGACAATGGCACTGGTTTTCATCTTCACCCCCTCTTCGCACCCCCCCCCCCCCATTCATTGTTCAGTTACAGGTTGGATTGAGTCCTAGACCAGGCTGATAACCCTGTAGTCTGCATAGAGGACTTCAGGGCTTTGAAGACCTGTGTGCCAGGAGGTGTATGGATCACAAGACTAGCTGAGCAGAATTACAAATCCTTAGGCCTTTGGTACTGGGTATGCCATGTCTATCCACAAGCCAGGATTTAACTTTTTGATCCTGTGTGCGACTTGCACCCCTCCACAGTAGGTGAGAACCAGGAGAAGGGTTCAGTTTAAATCCCAATTGAAGCCTCTGTATTTATGGCTATAATGCAGTCAGGCTGCAAACACAATGATAAATATGATACTTTTTAGGAATTTTTAGTTCTGCAGCAACTGTTAAAATACCTTCTCCCTGACCCCTGCTCTTAATTACAAGCAGCATCCGGTCCTACAGTGGCCTGACACACCCCTGGCACCCTGCTCCAATAAACAGTATTGCTTAAAGCGATACTAAAGTCTCGTTTTTTTTTCCCCTATAAAAATAACAAACATGTTATACTTACCTGTTCTGTGAAGTGGTTTTGCACAAAGCAACCCAGATCCTCCTCTTCTTGGGTCCCTCCCTCCTGTCGAGTGCCCCCAGAGCAAGCAGCTTGCTATGGGGGCAACCGAGCCGAGTCACAGCTCCCTGTTTCCTTTCAGATACGGAGTCGGCTCAGCCCCGTCCCCTCTCTCTCTTCTGATTGACAGTAGAGGGAGGCCATGGCGCTGCTGCTGTGTCTCAGCCAATCAGGAGGGAGAGTCCCGGATGACCGAGGGGCTTGTGCAACATCGCTGGATAGAGATGGGGCTCAGGTAAGTATTAAGGGGGGCTGCTGCACACAGAAGGTTTTTTATCTTAATGCACAGAATGCATTAAGATTAAAAACCTTCTGCCTTTACAACCACTTTAAGGAGAGAGAGCTGTTGGTTGGAGCAGTGCGCTGGGTCTCCAGTGGTCTGAGACAACCCCTGCACTCTACTCCAATAAACAGCTCTGCTTAGGGAGAGGAGCACTATTGATTGGAGCAGTGTGCTGGAGGTAAGGGGGAAACCCACATAAGCAAAAGTCAGGGCAATTGGAAATCTACAAGCAACATTTTTCCCCTAATTTTCTAATTGAATATAAGTGCCACACACAGAGAAGAAGGCCGTACATAGGGGTGCAGCGCTGAAGGGGGTACATTTTCACCTGCTTATGCGGCAGCACTGATTCAAGCCCTAATAAAATGTCTCCCCCTATGAGAGAAGTGTAGTATTCATATATTCAGATACTGTATTGAATACATTTACAGCGGAAATTTGTTACTTCTTACTGCTGTGTGTGACCTATATTCTAAAATATTTCCACATAACCGCTACATACCAGTGATACTTATCAGAGACCATAGGATATGCGTGTATCTATACACACATATGAAAATCTGAATTTTCGTTTGTCTCGGTCATCTGTTAGTTCTATGAGGTTCCCCCATACCCTGAGCCACAAGTTCACCAGCACCTACCCAGTCTTTGTCCTGAGGAAGCTAATATGTTAGTGAAATGCGTAGACGAGCAAGTTTTTTGGAGCCATTACTGAATCAGAAAATTTTCTCCTATTTTGATACATTATGACATCAATCTCTGTACCCTAGATCCAGCCCTCTGTAACTGCATCGTTGGTTAACTGGGTCCATACAGGGTGTTGTTTATATGTTTTTTGTAATTTTAATGATGTTGTAATTAAATGTATACATTATTAATTCTCCCTCTTTGTGTACCCACAAAGTCCGCCAATTTTTTGACTTGGTCAATCATATATATGATGGTGTCTCGTATACCTGTAATGTTGTCTTATTGTCTTATATATATATATATATATATATATATATATATATATATATATATATAGATAGATAGATAGATAGATAGATAGATAGATAGATAGATAGATAGATATTGGATGTTGGCATGGTGAGGGTCCTCCCTACCTAATTGAATATAAACATTACAGGTATACGAGACACCAAGACAAGTCTGGCCTATCACAAGCTAACTTTACCTAAGGGAATCCTACACCACCAAGTCAACCAATATACAGGAAGCTCTGACTGTCAAGCGCTTATAGCTGAACTAGACCTATAAGTGTAAGTCAGCCGGTAACCTAGGTGAGCAACGCCATACTAATAAGGAAAACCGGGCAGCGTCACTCCAAGTCTCCTGTGAATAGCCTCTCAGCTCAACTTCTACAGCATGTGCTAGTTCCAGAAAGGAGCACATCTGGCTCCACACTAATGCTGCAGTACAAAATTCAAGGCCGCACTCTGATGCATCCAACCGGTTATTTTATTGAAGGACACTGGCATTTGCACAGTAGTCTGATTAAGCCCAATCCAGGTGGAACGTGTCAGTAGGCGTGGCCAACAGGTGGTGACTGTGCAGAAGCTGGTGTCTTTCAATAAACTGAATGGTCGATGTCATCAAAGTGCGGCCTTGAGTTTCATACCGCGCCATACTTTAATACTGCAATAAATGTTACATTCTGCTTTCAGATGTGTCTCCTCTTTCCTTTTGACACATAAACATGCCAATTTGAACTAAAAACTAAACAACCTACAAGAGTTAGACTGCAGGAGGAAACCTGAGCACCAGGTACAAACACACAAACAGAGAGATCACATGGACTTTCATCTCCATCTCTGATCATTCTGACAATTCAGCTGAAAGGCTTCTTCACAGTAAGAGCTGTGAAAATGTGGAATAGACTCCCTCAAGAGGTGGTTTTGTCCAGTAGATAGCTTTAAAAAAGGCCTGGATTCTTTCCTAAATGTACATAACATAACTGGATACTAATATTTATAGGTAATGTTGATCCAGGGAATATCTGATTGCCCCTGGGGCATCAGGAAGGCATTTTTCCCCTACTGGAGCAAATTGGATCATGCTTTGCTGGGTTTTTTGCCTTCCTCTGGATCAACTGTGGGTATAGAATTGTGTATATAGGATTGTAAAAAATGTTTTTTGTTTGTTCCTTATTGGTTTTCCTCTTTTTATTGGTTAAACTAGATGGACCTGTGTCTTTTTATCAACCAGACAAACTACTGTATGTAACTAACTCAGCAAGCAGCTCAACAAGCTCTGTATGTCAAGCGTGCTAACTCCTAACTTACTGCTCCCCACATTGGTTGGGGAATCAACAATCAATCAGTCTGTATGCACAGACGCTACAACAATTTAACGTTGCATGTTCTAACTGCCCTCAACTTATAAAAGGTGAAATCTGATTGGCTGGTGTTGATCCCTTACCTGTATTATTAAATAACCCTGTACTTATCTTTATGGTGTTGTATAAACTACTAAGCATAAAATTATCCAGATTGTTCAACCTGGCACTCTGCATAAACGGTAATATTAGATAATGATGCTGTCACTCAGCTCTCGGGTTCAGAGGACACACAAATATTTGAGAACCAATTCATAATCTTACTAGTGAATAAACAGGTTAAAGAGCAGCACAGTGACTTAGTAATAAGCACTTATGCCTTGCAGCACTGGGGTTTGTGGTTTGAATCTTGGCCATCTGCATAAAGTTTGTATGTTTTCCATGTGTTTGTATGGTTTTCCTCTGTGTATTCTGGTTTCCTCCCGCACTTCAAAGAAATGCTGGTAAGTTAATTGGCTCCTGTCGGAGTTGGCTGTAGTATGTGTGTACAAATGTGCTAAGCACATGTGTTACCTCATTCTGCATACCGGTCCCAAGTTGAGCAACTGGGTAGGGTTGAGGGAGGATGTGGTCATCTAACTCTTCTACTCAAAAGTGGAACTTCCGCTTTAAGCACTCCTATCCCCCTGACATGCCACATTTGGTGGGTACCTCGTTTTTACAGGTACCTGCTCCCACTTCCACCGCCTAGGCCATTGATAAGGCGCAGTGCGGCTCGAGCATGCACAGTGCGCACCCGGCTGTGAAGCCCCAAGCTGTCACAGCCACGTGCCCACACTTGTGATGCTGGCGCCGGAGAGAACCGAGGGAGAGAAGTGAGGGTTTGGGCGGCTGCATTGCTGGACCGTAGGACAGGTGAGTATGTGTTTATTAAAAGTCATCAGCTACACTATTTGTAGCTGTTGACTTTTAGTAAACACAAAACCAAATGGAACTCCGCCTTAATAAATCTGCCAAGAAGACTCTTTGGAAAATGCTTCCAAGTGTACCAGACATGTGCCCAGGGATCTGGCCAATAGAATTGCAGGGAGTTGGTTACAACTGATGTTATATTTAAAGTATTCTTGCACAGTAGTTTACCAGCATTACCAGCATTTACCAGCAACAAAATTTGAACAAATTTGGGGTGCATGGTTAGGCACCCCGGGACTTGCCCCATTGCACCTAGTTCACAATAGAATTCTTGGTGGAAGAGTTTCCTCAGGCTTGGTGTAATATGGTTCTGGGTGCTGTACTCCTACTAAATATGGAATATTAACTCTTACAGGACTTCTCAGTATTATTGGGTAATGTTGCTATATATACGTAGACATATAGAAGCTGTTTATCTGTTTTTCGTTTTTTGTTATGTTTTGTGTAATCCCTTCCCTTGTTTGTTTAGAGGGGGATTGAGGTTCTTATGCATATTATTGTGTTGTGTTCATTTTGTATAATTCTGCATACAAATTGAGTTCCTCCATCTCTTGTTGTGTATGTTTGATAGATCTCAATAAAAACAATCTTATAAAAATAAAAAAATAAAAAAAAAATGCAGGTAAAAGAAAAAAAAAATATTAGTCGACTCAGCTTTCTCTGGTTACCACCTGGGGTGCCTAGGCGAGGGTGATGTTATTCCCCTTCTGGAGGGATCCCTGGGAATGTGGTGTACCCCAGATCTTGCTGAAAAGACGTTCTTAGCACTGTGCTGGAGCATCTTTTCACTGGATTGGAGTACTCAGCACTGACCGGGACCTCACAGGGAGAGATTGTTGGAATCACCCCTTACCATGAAAGCCAGCAGAGGTGGCGGTTAATATCTTATTTTCTTCCCCTACTGATCTTGTTTACACCTTTATCTTAGATGTTAAAGCAAGGGTATGGGGGGAGCAGAAGTAAACAGCAGACCTTGCATGTAGTGCATGTAAAATAAAACTAATTGAATCAGAGTCCAGCCCTCTACCTGCTAAGAAACTACTGTGACGGACCTGGTATTCAAGAGGAGTATGTCCATCATATAAGCTTCCCTTGCCCGGTAACAGAACGTTACAAGATCCCGCAGCCCACCCAGTCACTAGTCGGGACACAGTTTAGGGTGGTGAAAAACATCAAAACTGTTTATTATAACAGGCACAAAGAGATATACACTCTGGGACAATCCCCCTTCTTTACATAATGAGACAGGGCGAGGGTAAACTGTACATCCAGTAACATGAGACACAGGAACATTCAAACTTTTCAACAAATAATTCAATCAGTAACTAATGAACAACCAACCTATACTATATGCTAATCCACACCCAGCAACTTATAGCCGACAGTAATATAATTAACATGAGCAAATTTAATAATTTAACTGCTTAACTAGGCACTTAAACCAGTCTAGGTGACCATACCATTTGGCACCTACAACCCTGAATATAAAGTACTGTACAATACACATTTTTACAAGTATAAACACATAGATGAGATGACAGACAGAAACAATAGGTGATCCAATTAACAATGAGAGGAAGACACTTAGGAGGCACACTATGGGAGAGACCTACTTACAATAACCACATTATAGCAGGTGACCTCAGTGGTTCGAGCTGATTACATTAACATCTACAGCCATTGCTGGTTTGAGGTATAGAGGCTCCGAATATGCACACGGAACCCCCGGTTTCCAGAGTCTTTGTGCTTTGGGGAGATATGGACTTGAATCCAAACAAGACCACTCCAAGGGTCCCCCAGGCACATACCTCCCAAAAAATAGTGTTCCCTGAAAAGCCAGGGCCCATAATCAGTAGGCAAGAGGCCACCCTGCAGTCCCCTTCAAAAGCCCCTGTCCTGACTGGGTCTGTCACAACTACCAATTGACCAAACGAATGCTAAATATAAAGCTCATTTCAGAAAGTTGATATAACGCACACATGACCGTTTACATATATTACATCTTAATATTTTCTGCAATGTGTGGAATGCTATACAAGCAGCAACACGCTCAGGCTTCCCTGTATTAGGACATGTCAGTGCTATGTCACAATATTAACATTTTTTTGTGCGATAATCCAGCACATAGACCAATTGTCTATATTTTGACAAACCAGTCCTGATATTCAGAACAGGATGGACTTAATATAACGACGGTGGACTGACCACTGTGGTGAGATTTTGGTGAAGTTTGATAAAACAGAGCAGATTTTTGGAATAAGGAGTTGCAAAGTTTTTTGGTTTTTTTTCACCTATTAACCTACCTAATCAAATATTTATAAACCCAAACATTTTTCAGATCAAAAATGTTCACAAATACAATATGAAAATTAGACACTTCTACTTCAAAGAAGCAATTGATAAAATATGTTGATTCAATCTAAACAAGTCATCAGGTATTCGGAATGCCAAGCTGGAGGAGTGGCAGCCAGTCTGTAATATCAGAACCAGGCACTGACTCACAGGAGAGTCAGCAAATCTCCAGTGCAAAGTCCAGCTGACTCTCAAGGGAGTCACTTCAATCATCTGACAATAAAATGGTGAGCATCCTTTTGTTTGGAATTCTAAAAACTTGATGACAAAGGATTGGCCTGTCTGGGAACAAAGCTATGTTTATCAAGATGTTCTCTTTCTGTAAAACCTTTTCATTGACACTTGTTTGTGATGTATTCGTTTAACTTTGGCATCTCACTACTTAAACTGGCCATACATGGAATACAATTCGGCCAGTTTATCAGAAACCAGACAAATTTTGGTCCATATATGTACAGGGCAGTTGTACAGAAGTCGATCTATCCATTGATAGCTGCTGGCTATAGCTGGCAGCAGTGCTCAGTGTATTCTGACGATGTGGAAGTCTCCTTGTTGTCAGATAAAAAAAGGCTCAGTGGGAGTATTTCCTCATCCACCTCGAATGTGTTGATGGGGGGAATTGGGTCATTTTTATTTCTTTCAACCCCCTGATTGAATAATAAAAAAGAAAAAGAAAAAAAAAATCCTACTGTGGGCTGCAAAAATGGCAAATAGTTTTGTAAAGCAGATATCCACTAGAATATAAGAAGCATTCAAAAATCTTTTTGGAGATCATCCAACCTGAAAATGTAAGAGCCAAAATAGTCAGCCGCACGTCACATACCAGTGTCCCTTTCTGGTGCGCTGTTCTTTGAAGTCTTTCCAGCGGCCATGTTTTTCTCTTGTAGGTGAATCTGCGTGGACACAGGCACTGATGGAATTGGTGGCAGTTTCTCTCTCCAGTTGGGCCCATCCAGATCAATTAATGTTTTGGTAATTCTGTTTGGACAACATTTCAGGTAATATATTAATATAAACTGTATACTGTAGGTAACCTGCAAATAGTCTAATGCCCCGCACACACAATAGGATTTTCCGGCGGAAAATGTGTGATAGGACCTTGTTGTCGGAAATTCCGACCGTGTGTAGGCTTCATCACACATTTTCCATCAGAATTTCCGACACACAAAGTTTGAGAGCTTGCTATAAAATTTTCCGACAACAAAATCCGTTGTCGGAAATTCCGATCGTGTGTACACAAATCCGACGCACAAAGTGCCACGCATGCTCAGAATAAATTAAGAGACGAAAGCTATTGGCTACTGCCTCATTTATAGTCCAGACGTACGTGTTTTACGTCACCGCGTTCTGAACGATCGGATTTTCCGACAACTTTGTGCAACCGTGTGTATGCAAGACAAGTTTGAGCCAACATCCGTCGGAAAAAATCTATGGATTTTGTTGTCGGAATGTCCGATCAATGTCCGACCGTGTGTACAGGGCATAGAAATACAATGGACATATTTCCTCTCTTTTGATGCCTTAATGCCACATCCCAGCAGCACTTTAAATGGGCATTAATGCCCAAGAGGCAGCATGGCTTCTGTATCATGTGACTGCTGTGATTGGCTCTCACAGCAGTCACATGATCGGGAACCTGTCCTGCTGACTCCTGATCAGAAACCCTGATTGAAAGCCATCGGTCAGTCAGTGTGCTGGGAGAGTGCAGTTAGCATTCTCTCAACAAACAAGCTCCTGCTCTCATGGATACATATGTGTAGTGCTTGAGTGTTAAAGCCCACTTTTCTTGCTGCTGCATATATGCATTACGCGTTCGGTTAACATTGCAAACATCTTTGTACATTCCTTGTGAAAGACAACAGCATTTAAAACAAAAAAAAAAAGTCTTAAAAAGCTTATCTGCGTGATGCACAGATTAGATGATCAGACATACTATTGCATAGAAGTTATTACATTAGTGCACTTTGAAAAACATTTGGCGTCAGTTTGCATTGGACAGGTTGCAGTGTTTTGTACAATATTCTATGACTCTATGCTGGGAAGGCAATGGTTAAATCACCTGACATGGATGAATAGTGGATGTTTATGTCATAAAAAAATAGTCTAAATAGGCAGATGAAATACATAAAAGGTAGATATTTTACCTGACAAATTTTTTGTATTTATGAGGTTTACACAGCTCTGTTACACAGCACAGCCCTGTCTGGCAGAGAAGGAGGCCTGTTCCCAGTTTGTGACTTGACAGTAAAAGGAGAAGCAGCACACTGGTGTATCTCTGTCATTTTGCTCTCTTCTCTCATTATTATGCACAGCAGTACACCCGATTAGCTCTTTGAGCTGCTTTTCCCTCCCCTTATTTGAGCTCTGGAATACAGAACTGCAAGAGGCTGATACCAAGTCAAAATTAGGTACTTACACTGCTTGCATAAAAATACATTTATGGCTGGTTCACATCAGCGGCTGCATTCAAAAGCAGTCACTGGCGTGCGTTAGGATGATTGCAGTGCTGATGTAACTAATTACGGCGCATTGCACTGTTAACTTTTATTTTTTTCATTATAAATGAACTTTATTGAAATGTCACAGTGACATTTCATTAAGTTCTACTGGCCGCATCGCAGTACAAGGCGGTCACACTGTGCTGCACTGAAAAAAGAAAAGTAGATCATGCTGTACTTTTGTTCAGCGCCCACCACCACATTGTGGCGATGTGAACCAGCCAGGTATGAGACAAGGCATTTTACCCTGTCCTGCGGTGGGACTGCGCTAGAATAGCGCCCAACGCAGTCCTACTGGAACTAGTGTAAATAAGCCCTCAATAATGCAATAATGATGACCAATATGCATTCGGTTGTGTCTTTTATACCTGCCTGAAGCTCGGCTTTAAGGTTCTGCTTAACAATCTGCTAATATAAATTTATATATATATAATTTATATTAGCAGATTGTTAAGCAGAACCTTAAAGCCGAGCTTCAGGCAGGTATAAAAGACAACCGAATGCATATTGGTCATCATTATTGCATTATTGAGGGCTTATTTACACTAGTTCCAGTAGGACTGCGTTGGGCGCTATTCTAGCGCAGTCCCACCGCAGGACAGGGTAAAATGCCTTGTCTCATACCTGGCTGGTTCACACCGCCACAATGTGGTGGTGGGCGCTGAACAAAAGTACAGCATGATCTACTTTTCTTTTTTCAGTGCAGCACAGTGTGTATATATATATATATATATATATATATATATACATACATACATATATATATATATATATATATATATATATATATATATATATATATATATATATATATATACACACACATACACATATATACATATATACACATTATATATATATATATATATATATATATATATATATATATACACATACATACATACATACATATATATATATACACACACACACATAAGATTTTTTTTTTTTTTTTAGTCAGGTAGATGGATCCTCATCTGTTTTGCTGAAAGACGCCTTTTGCTTACAGAGCTCAGTAGCTCAATCTGGACTTTTACCATACAAGTAAATAAGTCCAAGCCATTTTTTCACCTTCTTGCACTTAAGCAGTTTTCAGTTGCCAAGTCTGATGTTTTAGTTAGAGACAAAGAGGCAGCAGCAAATGGGCTCATATGCTTCAGAAATTGTTTCTTACCCTGGCATAATTGCAATTCTTTAACATGAAGTGGAGTGTTTTTACAAACTGTGGTCAGTTAGCAGAATTTCAGTTGACTAGAAAAACGTACCTGTTAATACTGTCATTGGCCAACTGTGTTCCACTGTCTATCTGAAGTGCCACCTTATAGTCCACATACGCCTGTCTGTACCGCTCAAGGGACTCGTATGCCATTGCTCTTCTTAATAGAGGCTTAATGGAGAATGGCTGGAGTTCTAGGGCCCTTTGGGAAAAAAAAGACTAAATATTAAAATATTAAAAGGACAGAAAAAAAAAAAAAGACAGAATTTGTGCACAGCTTGAAAACCAAAAACAAATTAATTCAATCTGAAGGCCAACAACCTGAAACAGCTGCATGCATTTTGGAATAAATGGCTCTAAAATAACGCAGGAGCTTATCTGCCCCTCTAAATGGTTCCTAAGGCCAACTGTACATTTCAAAACAATTACGGTATGTAGCATGAGAGCCTGCCCAAACAAAGCATTGTATTAAAAGTAACTCAGTCATGAAGAACGTAAGAAGGCTCACATTGCAGACATCCTTCTGAAAATGCTAGGTACCTGGCTATGTATGACTTTAGTATGTTTCAACAGTCACAACCCTGGAACAAAGGATGCTGAAAAGGTATGTCAGAAAAGTGTCATAACTTCTTATTTTCATACTTGTTCCAGGATCAGCCACTTGAAAACACTAAAGTCGAAGCATCAAAATGACTGACTGGGAACTAGAATTCCCAAAGTAGAGTTCAGTAATGGCACTTTAAATTCCCTAGGCCCCCCCACACTACATGTTGTTGATAAATCTAAAGTATATTGTACAAACAGATTGTAATGTGTATAGTGAGTAATGTTTAATAGCTAAATCCACCTTTCTGACCAAGTTTTTGACCAAGTTTTACGTTACACCCATTTTTTGGGACTTTATTTCTCAAGGGAGCACAAGCACTTGTAGTCCATTTATACTTCCTCCAGTTGGGTAGCTGAAGGTCCCGTCCATACCTCAGTGCAGACCTGAGCTGGAGAAATAGTCTGCAGGGGCCAGAGTATTACATTCACTATCCTATGATCATGGTTGCAATGATGTGCAGGCTCAAATGCAAAAAAATAACTGGAAAGGTTTGCTTTTTATAATTTTTATCCCCCTTTATTTTGTTTTGCGAAAGGTGTATTTACCTTTAACTGTAAGGATGGCCAACCCCAGCTAGACATTATCCTGATGTTATAGCATATCAAGCTCTAAGCAGGAGGTTGGTCCAGAGCAGGGATATCCAATTAGAGGACCTCCAGCTGTTGCAAAACTACAAGTTCCATCATGCCTCTGCCTCTGGGTGTCATGCTTGTGGCTGTTAGAGTCTTGCTATACCTCATGGGACATGTAGTTCTGCAACAGCTGGGAGGTCCGCTAACTGCATATCCCTGGTCTAGGGGGATCTTCCAGTTATGCACTTCTCCATAGGAAAGAGGGTAAGACCCTTTGGGTGCACACATGTTAAACAACCTAATTAAAGAAGAAAAATGAGTCCCATGCTTTCAGGGCTCAGTTCCCCCCAGGTGAAAGGCAGATGGTGCAATCCGACCTAGAGTGGATTTTGCGTTTTGATTGTACCGAAAAACCCACCTCAGTGCTATATGCACATCTCCTCCGGGTCTCGACTCCTGAACTGTCCAGGCTCCATCAGCAATGGACTCCGAGGATTGGGAGGATGTGTGGGACTTCCCATTTAAAATACTGGTTTCCTTGAGAAACCGCCTCATTCAATACAAGATTGTCCATAGGGCATATCTTACCCCCGCTCGGGTGCACAGGATGAGGTCTTCTCTCTCCCCGGAATGCCTGCATTGTGACCATGCCCCCCCCCCCCCCACGGGACTTTATCCACATCTTTTGGTCCTGCCCGGTAATTACAGGTTTCTGGTCACAAATTCTTTCAGAGGTGAATGATCTGCTAAGTATCTCTATTGATCCCCCAAGAATATGCCTGATGGGGCTGGTGGAGGACTCGGTGCCCAGAGTGGCTGAGAGAACCTTGTTGGGTCTCCTGCTGTTCTATGCCAGGAATTTTTTTTGTCCTATGCTTGAAGCGTAAGACTCCTCCCTCTATGGGCATATGGAAAACACTTAATGTAATACCCCTTTACAATGACACCTATACACATACAAGCTGTCCGAAAAAACATGACAGAGTCTGGAGTAAATGGTTAGCGGGAACCCTCCACTGCTGCAACAAATTAGGTGACCTCTCTAAAATATATGATGGCTCTCCTTAACATCCGAATAGACCATCCCGGGATAGCAGGATATTCTAGGTGAGCTAGCTCAATGTCAGTCCACCCATGGAGCAGGAGCCATGATAGCCTATTGTTGTCATTATACTACTGTAGTCGTAGATATTCTAATGGTCCTTGATATTGTAAGGGTCCCTTCCCTGTTAAAAGCCAGATGTTTGCTGAGCTGTTGTGCGTCTGTATTGTTTTGTGTTTGTTAAGAAAATAAAAAAAGGTTTTTCAAAAAAAAAAAAAAAAAGAAGAAGAAGAAAAATGATTGCGAACATCAAATTATTCAGAAACGAAGAAGAGAAAATGCTGGAATTGGCAGCTGTAGGCATCAACTGAAAATGACATAAAACCAACACTAATTCACAAAAGACAGAAATACGCTCATAGGGGAGGATGTGCCCAGCACATCAGCCCAGGCAGCTGTGAGCAGCTCACCAAGGTATATTCCTTTATGGAGGTTTAAAATAGACCAACAGCAGTAAAGGTTTTGCTGAGTCACAGAGGAATTTCGATCACGCTCTCTCCATGACCAAACAAAAAGCACGTGACGTGTCCAGATTATGAGCAACCTCTACTGTAAACTCATCTCCTCATTACATGTCGTACCCGAGCCTCAATGACAAACATTCACAATAAGGAATAGTGAAGACTCATTCTATAAAATCTATGGCTGTTTACACAGAAAAGGACATCCAGGTGTCTTTGTATATAGCTGACTGTGTTAATCTGGCTCGATTGTATGCAGTGTATTCTCAAGAAATAAAGCTGATTGCAACCCAGTTTAGGACAAACATATATTTGTGAAGAGTACCCCTAAGCTACACAGGTGGAAGACATGTGCCCTACTGAAAAATGTGTTTCTTTTTTTTTTTGTTTTGTTTATCGGATCATTTGTTATGAACGGCATTAGTTACTTCGGATGGATTTGTATTCGTTCTGTTCCATTCGTTTAGATGCAGCATTTGCTACTTCGGATAATTCGTAACTTCAGATGCATTCATATTCGTTGCATTCCATTCATTTAGATGTGGCATTCGTTACCTCGTATATATCGTAACTTCAGATGTATTCGTTATGTTCACGAACAGTTACTTTAGCCAAATTTTAAAGGAAAATTCCAACAAAAATTAAAATCTAATCTATCCCAAATTAGCTGCTATGGTGCCGAGGCCTGAATAGGAGAATTACTGACCAGCTATTTTACTTATAATTGAATAGTTTATGTAGCGCTGGTAGATTTTTATCTACCGCTGATAGGTAAATTTAGTGGGTCGCTTATTATAGGAAGTTAGATTTAGCCTCTGTTCCAGCTTGGCTGACGTTGCATGCAGTTCCACATTGTGCCGGTGGGTGTCGTTGTCACCATCGACAGGTGTTGGAAAAGAAACGTGTTGAAGCGTATGAGTGCTCCTCTGTCCCGGAGATAACTCGGTGGAGGTGGTCCTCCGAGTTGCATTCTGGGAGAGGGTGTTTATGGGACAGACGCCATGTTTTAGGGTTCGTTTTCAGCCACCTGCTGGCCCTCCTGGCCGACAGGTATACACTAGGAATACCACCTCGTGGTCCTCCGTTCCGGAGGCCCGCTTCACTACGGCATGTGGGTGGGCCCAGAAGTCTGTCTGGGGCCTACCACAGCAGCAGAGGAATGGTCCTGAGCCGTCTATCCTGAGTGAAGAAGCTGGACAACCGAGAAGATCCCAGGGGAGGACCCGTCATGGAAGGATCATGCAGAGTGCTGGTCTGGAGAGGGGCCTGGTGACTCAGTTGGAGGACGCATTCCGAAGTAATCTTACAGTATAGTACTGCCGGGTTGGCTTAAAGGTCCAAGTACTGTGTCTGACATTCATCACAAACCAATACATCCTGTGGCAGAAGATCGTACGGGTTTTATTCCAGATAACTCTGTGGCAGAGACTTTTGTTCATGCTACATGCTGGCTGCTAGGCAAGTGAGAGATGTCTATCCAGGCGGGCAAAGATTGAATCCTACGAAAGGGGGACTATTCAATTGCAAGTGTTCAATTACAAAGAATGTTCTGAAGAAATACAACAGAAAGGTATTTGAGCTTCCCTGCAGCTTTCCTACTACCTCTTTCCTGCTACTTCCCTTGTTCGTTTTATTAAAGCATTGGAAAACCTACTCAAGTGTTTGGTGCTTATATTGTCCAGAGGTAAACTCAACAGAACCCTAGACCCGGTGCCGGTGAAACAGAGGTATCGAGAGTGAAGGTAACAAGCCCGCTTTAACCAGCAGCTCCACCAAGAGTTAGTGCTACATTTATAAAAATCAACAGGAACAATAATAATAATCAAAACTATAACAAAAGTTAATAATTTAAATAATAGAAAATACGAAAAACAAAATAATCTGAATGTTATTGATTAGTTAAGCTTGTAGGTTAAATCATTTTTCATTCTTTTGGATTTTTGTATTTTCGTTCTTTCGGGTTTTCAATATTTCGGCTTTTCGTTCTGACAATTTGTTTTCGCATGCATTCGTCAAAAGAGTCTTTTGTTCATTCAGATGTTTCCTAATGAACGAATATGCCGATTTTCACCTGAAAGCGAATTGCAAATGTCTACCAGCCGGAGCTGTGCAGGCATACACGAGTTGTGCCGCACTTCATTTATGTGTCTGTGTTACGTGGGGCCCTGTTTAGTAGAGGTTTGGCACACAATACTAGGCACTATTATTTATGAAGCCAGGAATGAAAGAGATTTGATACAGCCAATCCAAATCCCGAGAGCTCAGTTTTTAGTCTCTCTTTTTTCCATTGCAATAAGTTACAATCCCTCCACTCATATACGCAGGACAAAGTTGAAGGAGCCAGGTGTGATGCTGACCACAGCAAGTAATGGTGATCAGGTCATGAACAGGCATATCTAGTAGACCAGTGGAGGGTGTCGCACTTTGAATGACAATTGCGCAGTCATGAAACACTGTACCCATATTACATTTTTATAATTTTTTTTTAGACAGATAGAACTTTCTTTTGGTGGTATTTAATCAACGCTGGGTTTTTATTTTTTGCTAAACAAAGGGAAAAAAACAGATCATTTTGAAAAAAAAAAAGTTTTTCTTATTCTCAGTTACAAAATTTTGCAGATAAGTAATTTTTATTCTTCACTGGTGAGGCAGCACTGATGGGCACTGGTGAGGTTGCACTGATGGGCACTGGTGAGGTTGCACTGATGGACACTGGTGAGGCAGCACTGGTGGGCACTGGTAAGGCAGCACTGATGGGCACTGGTGAGGTTGCACTGATGGGCATTGTTGAGGCAGCACTGGTGGGCACTGGTGAGGCAGCACTGATGGGCACTGATAAGCTGCACTTAAAGCGGACCTTCAGTCATTTTTTCAACTTTCCATCTATTAAATCTTCTGCCCTTGTCGTTTTAACTTTGGATAGTAAAACATTTTTATTTCTGTCAGTAAATACCTTATACAGCCCACTTCCTGTTTCTTGTCTGGTAAAAAGCCCAGGCTTATGACATCATGCACAGCTCTCTCTCACTCTCATGAGAGTTTGCCAGGAAGGGAGGGGGATGAGTCATAAGAGGGCCAATGAAAGCTGCAGAGCTGGAGGTGTGCCTCTGTGTGCCTGTGTAAATCTAGGAAGTGAACAGGCAGCAGCTTCAGCTGCCCACAGCTAAAATGGCTGCAGCCAGACTTAGTGGAGGGAGATTTCTGCAGCATATTTGGCAAGTACAGAATCACAGTATATTATAAAATACTATGCAAAGTGGTTGAAGGGAAGTTTCAGAATGGCAAAGATGTTTGTATGACAAATTATGTGAGCAGACTGCAGTTCCTCTTTAAGTGCACTAATGGGCATTGATAGGCAGTGACATGAGGAAAGGAATGCTGATAACGGCAAGTTTGTTTACATATGATCAGCTGTGATTGGACACAACTGATCATTGTGATTGGATCTTTACCTCGATCTGTGATCGCTGTGTCCAAAGGACCCAGTGATCACAGAGCGTGCCCGATACGTGCCTCAGGGGGCCATGGACACCCTCCTAGAACAAGAGAGCAGCGCTGTAGCCGTCTTTTGGCTATGCCGCGATATTGAGGTGGTTAAGTAAAAAGGGAACAATGGAGCTTGGGGGGGATAAGGTTAAATTAGTGGGAGACACGGTCCCAAGGGGTAGATGTCCCTTTGCGGGAGGGATTCCTCCATCAAACACTGACTGTGTTGATGGGGAAATCAAGTGATTTTCGATCATGCAACCCATGATTGCAGGAAAGATAATCACATAATCTATTGCCTGCCTTAGAGGAAAGCAATAATCTTTCACTACCCAGGGCCAGCATACCTCATGGGAATTTCTTGCACTATAGAAATTCTTGCTCTGATGTATCTGTAGCAAGGTCTCCGGCCTCCTTCAGTCTGATAAGAACCTCCAGGGCCAGAGATAGCGGACATCCTTCTGTATGTGGTGCTGTGAGGCATAGTGGGTGCAAGATGGATAAAGTTATTGGGCGCCAGACACTTCTTGAATGCAAAAGAGATGTTTATTTCTCTTACAAACTTTTATGGGGAAAGAGGGTTAGGGCCAAGACACCCTTGAGTAGTTGCAAGTTCAATTGGCAGACTCCGAGACTTCAATAGGAGGACACTATGCAGGGAAAGACCTCCAGCAAGAAGCCACATCTGCACGTACAGGAATGCGGTCTCCTATGGCAATAGTCTTTAACAGTTCCTAAGACAAACGTAACAGTTCTTTCACCTTCACTACAACTTCTCCTTGTAGTTCTTCAATACACTGAGCTCCGGTCTCTCACTAGACCCACGGATTCACTGCCACAGAATCCCTTGAGCTCCTCCAATCTTCATAGTGGTATCTTCCTCAAGTGTCAGCCCCGCCTCTCTGCTGGGTCCCTAGCTTGGCACTCCCGATACTTCTCAGGCTTCACCCCATTGGCCTGTTCGGTCCCTAGATTGGCACACAAGGCTGCTCTGCAAGTGTCACCTCCGCTGGCTGGGTCCCTGGCTTGATCACCGCTTGAAGTTTCCAGGTTCTCCACCGTGCCCCTTTGATGAGAATACTGCTCCGGTACTTGCTTCAGTTACTCACTGTGGTCCCTGGTAATAAGGTGGCTGGTCCCTTAGTGGCAACAGCTTCCCCTCTACCTCCGACCACGACAGGTTCTCCGGCCGGCAGAACTGGCACTTTTGGCTGGACTGCAAGCCGCAATCCCAACCCTGCGCTGCTCTCTTGCTTCTGGATAGGCCCTCAGACAGCCTAGGAGCCAGACGCCCCTGGGATAGGCCCAATCCCTGGCCTAGCAGCCCGGGGCACACAACACACGTCCACCCAGACAGCCATCCAGGTGGCACAGAACCGTAGATCACCGGACTCCACCCGAGTATATAGGCTCTCCCAGCAGGCCAAGGGATTCAAGAAAACCCCTGCCCATTGGCTGAGATACCCCACATACCCATAACCTGACCTTGGGTTGCCCTTCTCATATCTAGTACCACCAAGTACCTGGCCACCTAGTGGTAGAAGAGAAAAGTGGAACAAGGCCAAACTTAGGGAGAAATCCATGGATCTATAACAATCAACCAGGATAACTACTCATGGAAAGTTAATTTGTGAGAAGCATACCTGCCTAAACTCCAGGGTGCTACATATCAAAATCTGGTCATCCTCCAAAACCCATTCCAGACTCATGACTCCCATTTCTGGCAATGTAATGCTCCTTCTATATGGGCCTAACACCTACTACATTATCTTTTTCTTTTCCTCCCTTCCTTTAGGCTTCCTTTAGGTTCAGGGCATTATTCCCTCTATTTCCATCCCATATTCCTCCTTCTTTTAAAATTCCTGCCACAGTTGCAGCATGTGTACACCCCTGGCCGATGCTTCTGCAGCTAAAGTGGAAGCGTTTGGGAGGCAGTAAAACATGCCTCAAAAGCATTGTTTTACCACCCTCCAACCTCACGTATGAACAAGCCTTTAGGGTGTTTCCACTGTGTATGGAGGAGGAATGGAGCAACCTTTGGACAGCAGCATTCTCAATCTGGGGAGAGGGTAATGCTGGATGAACTAACAGATTTAGATGGACTTGCCTAACACATTAAAGCCAAACTCCAGCTAACACTTTACAGCAGTTACAGCAACAGTTTTCTTTTCTCCGTTTGGGCTAAAGGTTTTTTTATTTTTTTGTAATTCCTTTATTTTTCAAAGAGGAAACGGTATAAATCACAAAGAACTGACATAAAAATGTAGCAAATAATATCATTATGAAATGAAACAATAGGGTCACAGCAGCCAATATACAAATCGGTTGTCCCAGCAATACCCTACTCAGCTGAGCACATAAGATATACTGGTTTCGAAAGATGATGGACAACAGGTAGAGCTGAGGAAATTCACAAATGACAATAGTGACCCTAGCAGAGAAACATAAATGTCAAGCTATGCTAGAAAGTAAGGTTCATGGGCTAAAGGTTTTACATAAATAAAATATGATCATTGTAAGCACCCAGTCAGCGTTAAATGGTTTTCCCAACCTTCTAACTCCCCCTTTTACTGGACAGCTTGGTCTGTTAAAGGAAGCTAAAAAACAACAGACTTACTGGCAGGATTACCAGGTGAAAATAAAGAAAAAAAAAAAAAGAAAACTAATGCAGCCACCACATAGAAGCATAGGTAACCTGCAATAGAGTACATTTTTGTTGTTGGTTTTAATAGAAGAAAAGAAACTTAAAAAAACCATAACACATAGAAGCATTTGTGTTTACAAAGGGAAATGCACTGAAAAACTGAGAAACTTGCTTTTCCAATGTAAAACATTTACCTTAGAAATGCAAATGAACACAACGCCAGATCCTAGTTACAGATAGAATTACATTATTTGCTATGCATCATGTCTTCGCAGTACATGACCTATATTTCTACAGTAAAAAATCAGCATACTAATAATGTATTTGGGGGTATTGTTCAACATAGCTAGTGGCTATGTCCCTGAAGCAAGACAATGGGGTGGTGTGATGTCAAATGTTAGTTCTCAGAAGTACACTAATCTTTTCTGCAAGTGTAAAATTAAGATTGGATGCTGCTGAAGGACCAATGGGAGCCACGGTTTCCTAAGCCAAAACTTCAATCACCTCTTATATGATTGGCTCGTTGCTTTTCCCAAAAGATACAAGTGAGATACAAGTCACAGTTCAGGCCTCCACTACACGAGAAGGTACATTTTTGGCAAGATAATCTCTAAGCACTTAAGGGATAAAGATATTGCAGAATTTACATATCAATGTGATTGATTTGTACAGAAGTGTGAATATATGAATTTCAATATAAAACATTGTTTTGCATAAATTATGTGCACTTGTTTCTTTATGATTGTATGTATTTATGGATTTGATGCAACCAATGGGCAGCACCAAATGTTGGCTTTGATATGCTTTTGGAGTCTGTTTAGGTGTACAGACCCAAAAAAATCAAATGTCTTCATAAATTTAGGCCAATATGTATTTTGCTACAAAAAATCCCAATAAGCGTATAGTGATTGGTTTGTGCAAAAGTTATAGCGTCTACAAACTATGGGATATATACCGGAATTGTATTTTTTATTTTTACATTTTTTTTATACCAGTAATGGCAGCAATCAGCGACTTCTAGCAGGACTGCGATATTGTGTCCAACAATCTGACACTTTGTGGGAACCAGTGACACTAATACAGTAATCAGTAGTAAAAATATACATAGTCACGGTACTAATGACACTGGCTGGGAAGGGATAACATCAGGGGTGATCAAAGGGTTAAATGTGTTCCTAACCTGTGTTTATGTGTAGACAATGTGATGTTTTTTCTAAGGGAAGTGCTGGATTTTATACCCTGCTTTGCAGGGAAACAAAATCCACCAGATCTCTGCTAACAGGACGAAGCTCTGCCTTGTTCACATATGCAGAGCTGTGTCCTGTTTCTCTCCTTGATGATCCGTATATGCTGATCGGCCTCTGCTGTGACTAATCGCAGCAGAAGCGGGGCATGCTCCCTATGTGGAAGTGGAGCGACCGCCCTGTAGCAGTAAATCTGCTATAGGATGGTCGTGAACTGGTTAAGGACTCACACAAGGACGCAAAAACACTGTGTTCAGATTTCTACAGCATTTCTATTTACGGATCTATTGGGAAGATTTAACAACGAGTGTTGCAAGCATAATGCTTGCATCACCCTTTTAAAATGAGAAAACAGAGCAGATGCTGCTCCTAAATACCAAAATGGGAGCAAACCCCTTTGTTACTTAGGACTGATCTGCTCCATGTTCTATGCAGTGTCTGTCACAGACACCGCATAGAACAGTACAGCTGCAGCTGTATGCTCCGATCCCTCTGACCCTCCCTGCCCCCCTCAGCAGGGTTTGGAGGGGAAGTGGAGGGCTTTGCAGGCTCTGTAAGCTGTAAGAGAGGAATGTAAGATGTCTTCTGACAGTTCGGGAATCTACAGAAGTTTTCAATACTGAATTTTTTGGTAAAAGAACTCTTTTAGTGAAATGGAAACTGGTGCAGGTGGAGCAGATAGACCTTACAACAGCTTAGTAAATGCGGTGCAAGCCACTTGACAGTTCCCTGCACCAGTTTTCTGGTACGGGAAGCCTAGTTAATTCCCCGGAATGCTTCCATGCACATGGGCGCATTTAGTTCCATTCACTAGAGCAGCGATCAAAGCCATAATCCTAAAACCACTAAGTCCCACATATAGGAAAGAGTATTTTGGTGTCATTTACAGTATATGCATGTAAACATTTGGGCTAATGTTTACATGTGTATAGCATACAGCCTAAATGCACTCTATTGAAGCCTGCTGCCTTCTACTAATAAAAGACAATAGGAGGCAGGCAGCTCAAGCTACCTAGCGTCCTTTGTTGCTAGGAGGAAGGTGGCACTCTGCCACTAGTTACACACAATTGATGTTTACATGTCAGCACTGAATGAGTCATTCATATGATGGTATAAATTATGAATAACTGAAAGACGCTCCGCCCACATTGTTGACAAAATACATTTGGCTCGAGCACATTTGCTCTGTATGCTTGTAAACATTCCAGAAACATTTACATGCATACAGATTTTGGATAACATTTTACACAGGATCATGCTACCAGCTTCTGGCAGCAAGATCCAACATCAATAGGCGCATTTTATTATGTGTGAATGAGCCCTTAGGTCAGTGATGGCGAACCTTGGCACCCCAGATGTTTAGGAACTACATTTCCCATGATGCTCATGCACTCTGCAGTGTAGCTGAGCATCATGGGAAATGTAGAAAACAAATACTCCTGCGCACTAGTGGTCCAACCAGGTGGGCTAGAGTTCGTAATGGACAACGTCTCAGGCCTTGCTGCCCTCAAGGATAGGGATATCCTAGCAGTCAAAGGAGAAATAGGAAAAGGGGCTCTGAGGAAGAAGGCATTCCTTCGAAACGCGTCAGAGAGCGGTGGCCCTTATAATCTTCTCCATTACCATCTGGAATCTGTTATCGTGAGACTGATGGTCATCATCTGAAGGCTTTTTATATTGCATTTTTTCTTCCACATGTTTGCAAGTAGTTTTTAATTTACTTTTTTAAATAAAGGATAATGCACAAGGTCATGGGAAATGTAGTTCCAAAACATCTGGGGTGCCAAGGTTCGCCATCACTGCCATAGGGTGTTCATTGATAAAGCACAAACCATGGTATGCCCAATGTAATACAGTTGTAATGTAAACCTTAAGGCTGGGTTCACATATATGCGAATTGGATGCGTTTTACACCACATCCAAATTCGCATAACATGCGAGTGTGACCGGCTTTCAATGGACCTGGTTCACAGATGTCCGGGGTGGCTGCAGTGCGAACTTGAAAAGGTTCCTGTGCGTTTTTTGGGTCCGGCTCAGGTGCGAATTCAGGGAAAAATTTGCACCTGAACCGTTGAACACATACGCACAGAACACCGGACTGCAAACCGCAGCTGGACCTGTGTGAACCCAGCCTTACTCCCTTTTATCATTTTTAAATGCCTTACGCAAGTGCAAATACCACAAGATGCCTCATGTCACCTTTTTTAGCCAGAGAAACTTCTATGTGCCTTTCTTTGTTTTTTCGCTTTCCTAATAGGTTCAAGTCAGAAAGAGCCCACCTCATTTCCTGGATGAAGGACATCCAGCATCCTTTAGCACTTTTCCCCCCAATCTGAATCTCTGATCCATTGGATTTCAGTTTATTCAATTATAGAGGCTCAGAATTACATGCGTGTGCTACCTAAGGACAGTCTGAATGCAAATGCAGCCTATCTAGGAATGTCCACTCCTCCGGACTGATATTCAAGGCATTTTGATATTGCATAACTCCTTTCAAAGAGTCATCCCACTGCTTGCATGGGAACTGAGAGGAGTACAGAGACAATGTGCTGTGATGTTTTCAGGAAGCCATGTACAGCCCCCTGCCTACTGCTCTCACCAGCCAGGATCTGCCTGGATTGCACAGATAAGAACAGAGATACAGTCATGACATCAATAGGTCCAAAAATAAACTATGTAATAAATACAGAAAATTTATTTAAAAATGTCATTATCATATTGATGAGAGGAAAAAAAGGAACTGGGGAGGAAAAAATATAAGCAGATTACACTTCAGGTTCAATGCGCTATATGCCGATTTTAAAGGAGGATCACAATTTGTGTAAATGTATACTGATTGATAGTGGCATGGGTAGAGACCAAAATAATAAATGTATTGTTTGTAAAGACTCCCATGAGATCCCTGTACAAATGATCTGGACTCTGTGGGAAGCATAGCCATATTTTTCATAAACCTGTAAATGTTGGATGTATGGACCCCAGCCACATTGGAGGTCACCCATGATGCATCAGACAGATCCTCTAGGAATGCAGTCACCCTGCACTGCCACATGCAATCAATCCTACAGAGACTAATAATCCCTATTCTAGGCATCTCCAGGAATGATTTTCCTACTCAGGTGATTGTGCTCATGTATCTTTACTCTACACTGGGGAACAGAATACCGTGTCAAAGCATCTGACCAAGAATAATTGGAACCATCAATTAAGATGATAAAGGTACCCATTGTGTGGCATGAGCCAGTATTCACAACACAGATTATTGGTTCAATTAAACCAAAGCCAATACAACTATAGTGACCAAGGGGCACAGATCTATGGCCTAATTGGCAGTGCATTTTCACACCACAGTGCAGATCCACGTCCCTAACATTTAGCTAAATGCCACAAAGAAAAAAAAATCGTATTTACATATATAATCCTTAATAGCTACAAAGGATATAAATCCACACAATGTGCAAAAAAATGCCTTTAAAAAACATTGTAGTAGCTTGTAAAAGTAGCAGTGACATCATCACTGTGCAGTACATGGCCTGTGCAGACAGCAGAGCTGTGGGAGGGGCCTAGCATGCTCCACCCACTACAGGCTGCCTGCAGAAAATTACCCGAAGGGGCGGAGACAAGACCAGTCACCCTGCACAAGGAGAGAGAGCAGCAGTGACCGGTCCTCATTACAGGAAGCTCCTGCACAGGTGATCCAGCTTATTTCCATATGGCTGTCTTGCACAGCTGAGCTCCTCCTGTACAAACAGGATTGCAGGGCATCCTGAGGGTTTCAGCCCAAACCACGTACTGTACATGCATTGAAGTCAGTCCTAGACCTCTTCTCCCCATCCTCCTGGTCACCTCACTGTTAACTCCTTCCTCGATGCAGGGGGATCACTGCACTGATAGAGTGGCAATCACAGCGCATCAGACAGTTCACTTTTTTTTTTTAAATGCCACATAGTAACATTTCATTAGATTCTATTGGCCACTATGTTGTGCGAGGCAGTGGATTGCCCCACACTATGCTGTGCTGTAAAATATGGCCTGCTGTATTTATTTTCAGCGCAAACCACTGCAACGTGATGGTGAGAACTGGCCACATGGGAGACAGGAGACATTTTGCCTTGTCTTGTGGTGGGGCTGCGCTGGAATAGCCGCCCAACGCAGCCTTGCATATTCTGGTGTAAATTGAGCCCTTAAGTAACATACACTATATTGTCAAAAGTATTGGGACACGTGCCTTTACACGCACATGAACTATAATAGCATCCCAGTCTTAATCGGTAGGGTTCAATATTGAGTTGGCCCACCCTTTGCAGTTATATAGCTTTTCTGGAGGCATGCGCCTGCTGCACAGCGGTAGACCCGATGCGCGATCGCCGCCGGCCAGACGCAATTGCGTGTACGAGAGCAAGCATGGGGATTTGTGTGTGTAAACACACAAGTCCCTGTTCTGTCAGGGGAGAGGAGACCTATCGTTTGTTCCTACTAAGTAGGAACAACGATATATGTCTCCTCCCCCAGTCAGTACTATCCCCATACAATTAGAACACATCTAGGGAACACACATTTAACCCCTTGATCGCCCCCTAGTGTTAACCCCTTCCCTACCAGTGACATTAAAACAGTAATCAGTACTTATTTATAGCACTGATCGCTGTATAAATGTCACTGGTCCCAAAAATGTGTCAAAAGTGTCCGATCGGTCAGTCGCAATACTGCTAAAAAAAAAAAAAAATGTATATTGCAGATCACCGCCATTACTAGTAATATAAATGCCCTAAATCTTTCCCATAGTTTGTAGACGCTATAACTTTTGCACAAACCAATTCATATGCGCGTATTGTGATTTTTTTTTTACCAAAAATTATGTAGAAGAATATATATTGGCCTAAACTGATGAAGAAATTTGTTTTTAAAGAAAAATTGGGGGATATTTATTATAGCAAAAAGTAAAAAATATTGTTGTTTTTTTTCAAAATTGTGGCTTCTTTTTGTTTATAGCGCAAAAAATAAAAACCACAGAGGTGATCAAATACCACCAATAGAAAGCTCTATTTGTGGGAAAAAAAGGACGCAAATTTAGTTTGGGTACAGCATTGCATGACCGCGCAATTGTCAGTTAAAGCGTCGCAGTGGCAAATTTTAAAAAGTGCTCTGGTCAGGAAGGGGGTAAAATCTTCCGGGGCTGAAGTGGTTAAACAGTCCTTTCCTCAGACATTCTTACAGATACAGCCCATGGCGATATCTAAGCACATCTTCTGAATAAAGAAATCTGAGTGTGTGTCATCCCAATAGTGGTCAGACGTGTTTTCTGGTATTTTGCAGTGAATACTGGGTGTTTCCTATAGAAGTAAACATGGTATTGAAAAACACACAGACACGCAATTCTCTCCAATAATTGTGACTGCGGTTTTCAATATAAATCGCAAACAAAGCAGTGGGAAGAAAGGAAAATAAACCTCAAGTAATGAATATAAATCAAAGTGTATGCATAGGCATTTGATCTAATTTTTAGATAAAGTAGGGAAGGATTAGAAAACTTGCCAAGTATTTATTGCTGTCCCTGCTAGGTAGGTTCACCGGCTTTATTTGTCCTGGTGTTCACCAAGACATTAAAGTGGAGTTCCACCCACTTTTACAACTCTTCAGCATCCCTCACTAAACTGTGCACTGTAAACAAATTGGATATTTTTTTATTTTTTTTCTCAGCACCTACTGTATATCTGCTGCATTCATTTTTCACTTCCTCCTCCCTGACCGCGGCCCATCGCATCATTTCCTGTTTGCAATGCCTTCTGGGAAGCGGCAGCAACTTCCTCTGACACTGCCATTGCTATGGAAACCTGACCTGAAACCTATTACACTGCCTGTGCTGCACTGAGCATGTGCGAGATCTGCAAGGATGAGATCCAGGAAGAAATACAGTCTGGCTTCAGATGCCCACACTTAAGATGGCCACGGCCTGCTGTCAGTTTATAAAATAACAAACTACTGCTATAAACTAACAAAACAGACCTTAGTTTACAGACTAACTTTACTAGAATACATTAAGCTTGTGTTTTATAGGGGTATTTTTATTTAAAAAGTATAATTTTGGCCGGAACACCACTTTAAGTGATAGGAAATTCAAAATGAAGAGTTGTCATCAAAATCCCAGTTCTGACTTGCTCCACCCCAACAGATTACTCAGGGTTTAGTGTAAACTTACTAACATCATCTGCAGACGGCAACGTCCATTCATTAACCTCAGTCAATTGCAAAAAAACACACTGATGAGTAATGGCATTAAACACTGTGACATCACAAGACCGGAGCTCATTACCACATTTTAAAATGATATCAGGGCCAAAGGTGGTCAAAAAAATAAATTAAAAAAAGTTTTTTTTTTTTTTTTTAATTACAGAAGAAAAAGATTGAAGAAGCCCCATTTCCAGTTTTGGTAGCTTTATAGAAACGTGTGGCAGTTTCAGGTAAGTAGTAAACATATTACAATTTTTTTACCCGGGCCCCTTGCAGCTTTATGCCCTAATGTGCCAGTATACACTGCATACTAGCACATTATGACAGATTTATCTTTTAAAGGAAGCCCTCCAGCGCTGTGTCAGCGTGAGAAAGCTTTCATTCTCACCCAATCTTCCTTCCGTGTTTGCTCCATTCATCTGCTTGGCCGGACTGCGATGGTGTCACTCCAGCGCATGCTCACAGGAGTCACACCACCGCAGCACAGAGAAGGTGCCGTAAAGTACTATGAGCTGCACATGCACAGCTCAGTGTTCATTGCCACTGACAAGCAGGAGGAATCATTTATGGCAGAAGAAACCGAAAGGGTCTTTTCTGCCATAAAAACCCTGCCTCTCAGCTTTTCTTTTATCTTTAAGTTTAATACCACCGTAAGGCCAACTGTAAGTTTGTATACAGAGATAGGCAGAGTGCCCGTCTCTGTACAGAGTGTATCAGAATGGTATGTTTGCTAGCACTATCCCCCTCCCAACTGCCACTGGTTGTCAAGGATAGTGTCAGCTTCACAGTGAATACCTCCCTTGCAAGCAGTGCCATTGACAGTGAGCGGAGCCCGATGAGAAATCAGAGACATAGGTTCCCCAAAATAATTTTTCCCTCCTCCTCCCCAGCAGCCTGAAGTGATTATAAAAGGGTTTTTTTTTTTTTTTCTTAATTTTTTTTTAACTTTTTTTTCTATACTTGCCTGCACTGTGCAAGTGAATTGCACAGAGCTGCCTGGAGTCCCCCGCCAGCCCTGTCCATTCCTCCACTGCTGCATGTGCTCCCATGGCAAGCCATGTGCTATGGGGGCACACATTTGGGCACGCTCCCAAGCCAGGGAGTGTGCGTCCATAGACACATAATGCGCAGCTCGGTCCTGCCCTCCCAATCCCTCCTCACAGGATTTGACTGACAGCAGCGGGAGCCAATGGTTCCTGCTGCTCTCAGTGTGTCCTGTGACAGCAGGAAGAGAGAGCAGCGGCGTCACAAATGGGTGCATCGATGTATCGAGTGAGTATTTGGGGGGGGGGGGGGGCAGTAGTGGAAAGTTTTTAAGCTTAATACAGAGAATGCATTAAATCTTAAAACAAAAACAAAAAAAACAAAAAAAAATTTTGACTTTAGGACCTTTTATGCCCCGTACACACGGTCGGATTTTCTGATGGAAAATGTCCGATCGGAGCGTGTTGTCGGAAATTTCGACCGTGTGTAGGCTCCATCGGACATTTTCCATCGGATTTTCCGACACACAAAGTTGGAGAGCAGGAGATAAAATTTTCCGACAACAAAATCCGTTGTCGGAAATTCCGATCGTGTGTACACAAATCCGACGGACAAAGTGCCACGCATGCTCAGAATAAATACAGAGATGAAAGCTATTGGCCACTGCCCCGTTTATAGTCCCGACGTACGTGTTTTACGTCACCGCGTTCAGAATGATCGGATTTTCCGACAACTTTGTGTGACCGTGTGTATGCAAGACAAGTTTGAGCCAACATCCGTCGGAAAAAATCCTAGGATTTTATTGTCGGAATGTCCGAACAAAGTCCGACCGTGTGTACGGGGCATTACAGTTACTGTGATTTTGCAAGCATATACGATGACGCCACAGTTCTTTGAAATAATGTATTGCTGTGTTTAAGATCACAAGTGCAAAGCAGCAACAAATATCAGTTGCATGACTTTATTTCCATAATTGCTTAATAGCAGTTTGTGGAAGTGTTGTGAGTAAAGTTAATGGATAATATACTGTATGTGAACAATGTGGAGATATTCATAACCTTTTCATATGAACACAATCTAATCGGGGGGTCATTTGTTGCCTCCAAGGGCAGTTAGCACACCGATTTTATATAAATGCCATACATACTGAGGGGAGAGTTCTGCTTCTCTTAAGGGCCAAACAACTGGATTTGTTTGCAGTAAATGGCACGGAACAATCACCACCCCTTAAGATGAATAACCTTGCCCCAATTTTCATAAATCAAGACGCAAATGCCAAACTTGCCATAAAATTGACTGTGGCATTATTTATGGCTCTAAGGTGTTTGCGTATATCTTATTTCTGCTGTGAATCTAGAATCTGCCCAAAAATCCCATTGAAGGCTACTGTGTGTTATTTGGTTAAATGCCTGGGCTTTATATTAGACAACAGATCAGTCCACATGTCAGCATACTGTAATGCGAGTGCGTTCAAAGAATTCTTGTTCTACTGTCAGGCCTGACCTTTGATCTCCCTGATCACATAACATCTAAAGGCTTTGCTGTGACTACACATGCAGCTCTGTGCTTCTGAAAACAGGGTGATCCACCAAAAAACTGATATGCCAGCTATGGATGGATATGTAGAATCTAACCCCCCCCCCCAGCTTTCTTCTTTGGGAGGTCCCTGCAGGGATTTCCAGCTCTGCCTCCAATAATGCAGTTTAGCTCTTCCTGCTGCATTCTCCATTGTAAAATATCTAAAACATTTAGCAGGCACAGTGAGACCCCTAAAAGTTGGAAATGATGGGGCAGAGATTCCACTACCACAAGGGGTTTATGAAGGTCCTGATGACTACCCAAACTAAAAAATGAAAAGAATAATCCACCGATCCCTAGATGGGAAATCAGGATGGAGCAGTGAAATGAAGCTGTCAGATTTAGCCACTGCATGCCTCTTTGCAATTTCTATGGGTGCCAAAGAAATCCTTGTAGATGTCTATGGGCCCAGCAGTTACTGTGAGGACACACAGCAGCCACATCTATGAATGGAAGGCCTGCAGGGCAAACTACACCAATACACTCTCCTAGACCTGATGTCTCCATTCCAGGTTATTGGAGTTGTTTAAGGGCCCTTTCACACTGGAGCGGGGGGCGGCATCAGCGGTATATCGTTGGTATTCGGCCGATAGCGGGGTGGTTTTACCACCCGCTGGCGGCTGAGAAAGGGTTAAAAGCCACCGCAAAGAGCCTCTGCAGAGGAGCTTTGCTGGCGGTATAGCCGCGCTGTCCCACTGATTTCAATGGGCAGGAGCGGTGAAGGAGCGGTATACACTCCGCTCCTTCACCGCTCTGAAGATGCTGCTGGCAGGACTTTTTTTCCCGTCCTGCCAGCGCATCGCTCCAGCGTGAAGACCTTGGGGCTTTCACACTGGAGACAAATCAGCGCCACTTTCGGGTCCGTTTGCAGGTGCTATTATTAGCGCAATAGCGCCTGCAAACCGCCCCAGTGTGAAAGGGCCCTAAAGTGGTATTAAATCCAAAACCAAAAATGTAACACATTGCAGCTTACCAATCATTAGATGTGGTGCCTGCATCTTTTTTTTTAGGATTTTATCCTCTCTGTTTTCACCTGGTGATCTGACCAATAACACATCTTCTGCATTAGAGCCCTCCACTCTGGATGAAGCTATAGAGACACCTTTGGACAGCAGCATTGGCAGTCTGGGGGCAGGGGAGTGTAGGAGCAAATTTAGATACGCTAAACAAATTGAAACCAAACTCCAGCTAACACTTTTTAAGCAGTTACAGCAACAGAATTGTTCCTTTTAGGATTTACATAAGGTTACATACAGTATGTCACAAAAGTGAGTACACCCCTCACATTTTTGTAAATATTTTATTATAGCTTTTCATGTGATAACACTGAAGAAATGACACTTTGCTACAATGTAAAGTAGTGAGTGTACAGCTTGTATAACAGTGTAAATTTGTTGTCCCCTCAAAATAACTCAACACACAGCCATTAATGTCTAAACCGCTGGCAGCAAAAGTGAGTACACCCCTAAGTGAAAATGTCCAGATTGGGCCCAATTAGCCATTTTTTCTCCCCGGTGTCATGTGACTCGTTAGTGTTACAAGGTCTCAGGTGTGAATGGGGAGCAGGTGTGTTAAATTAGGGGTTATCCATCTCACTCTCTCATACTGGTCACTGGAAGTTCAACATGTCACCTCACGGCAAAGGACTCTCTGAGGATCTGAAAAAAAGAATTGTTGCTCTACATAAAGATGGCCTAGGCTATAAGAAGATTGCCAAGACCCTGAAACTGAGCTGCAGCACAGTGGCTAAGACCATACAGCGGTTTGACAGGACAGGTTCCACTCAGAACAGGCCTCGCCATGGTCGACCAGAGAAGTTGAGCGCATGTGCTTAGTGTCATATCCAGAGGTTGTCTTTGGGAAATAGACGTATGAGTGCTGCCAGCATTACTGCAGAGGTTGAAGGGTGGGGGGTCAGTCTTGTGGCTGTGTGTTGAGTTCTTTTGAGGGGACAGCAAATTTACACTGTTATACAAGCTGTACACTCACTACTTTACATTGTAGCAAAGTGTCATTTCTTCAGTGTTGTCACATGAAAAGATATAATAAAATATTTACAAAAAGGTGAGGGGTGTACTCACTTTTGTGAGATACTGTATGTCATTTTTAAAGCGGAGGTTCGCTGAAAAAAAAATATTAAAAGCCAGCAGCTACAAATACTGCAGCTGCTGACATTTAGTGTATGGACACTTACCTGTCCAGGGAGCCCGCGATGTCGGCAGCCGAAGCCGATCCGTCCTTCGGCTCTCGGCTGCTGCTGCCGGCATCCTCGGTAAGGGAATAAGGAAGTGAAGTCGTGCGGCTTCACTTCCTGGTTCCCTACTGCGCATGCGCGAGTCGCGTTGCGCGTCCTCTCTGGTCCCTGCTGTGTTCTGTGTCTCACAGAATACAGCGGTGGAGGAGAGTGTAGGCGCTGGAAGTGGCGTAGGTCACTGCAAGCGCCGTGGTGATCTATGCCAGAAAGTGGGAGCAAATACCTGTATTAGACAGGTATCTGCTCCCTCCTGCCCCCTGAAAAGGTGCCAAATGTGACACCGGAGGGGGGGAGGAATCCAAAAAGTGGAAGTTCCATTTTTGGGTGGAACTCCACTTTAAGGTTCTATGTAAATAAAAGCTGAACATTGTAAGCACCCCTGGTAAAATGGTTTTCCTCAAACCTCTAACTTCTCCATCTGCAGGATAGCTTGTTCTGTTGAAAAACAACATACTTACTGGCCAGATCACTATATGAAAATATAAGGAAAAAAAAGCCTACAAAAAAAAAATTAAAGTGACAATAAACCTTAATTAAATAAAAATTAAAATAACAAACATGTTATACTTTCTTGTTCTGTGCAATGGTTTTTCACAGAGCAGCCCCGATTCTCTTCATCTAGGGTCCCCCACCTGCGCTCCAGGCTCCTCCTCTTCGGTAAATGCCCCCATGCAAACCGCTTTCCATGGGGGCACCCATGCGGGCCCGCTCCCAAGCCATCCTGTCTGCGCCTATTAACACAGACCAAACGGTTCTACCCCGCCCCCTGCTCCCTTGTCACAGCATTTGATTGACAGCAGTGGGAGCCAATGGCTCCTGCTGCTATCAATCTGCCCAGTGAGAGGGAAGACAGCGGCGGGACAGAGCTCTGGATCTGGTCGGGATAAGGTAAAAATAAAGGGGGGAGGGAATCCTGCAGCACAGGTTTTTTAGAATGCATTAAGGCAGGGATCTGCAATCAGTGGACCTCCAGCTGTTGCACAACTACAAGTCCTATCGTGGCTCTGCCTCTGGGTGTCATGCCTGTGGCTGTCAGAGTCTTGCTATGCCTCATGGGACTTGTAGTTCTGCAACAGCTGGAGGTCCGCTAATTGCATATCCCTGCATTAAGGTAAAAAACCCTCAGGCTTTAGAACCCATTTAATGCAGCCACCACATCTAAGACTGGTAAATTGCAATATAATAAATGTTTTCTTTTGGGTTTAATACCCCTTTAACACCATTTTGAATGCAGCTGTCAGTAAAGCATGTCATCTGTGACTTACTTGTTGCAGTCTTCAATGCACTGTAAGCTGTTCCCATCCTTGAGGTGACAGGCGGCTCTGTTGGAGTAGAGGATTCCCAGCTCCTCGGCGTCCTCGGCTCCTGGAGTATTAGAGAGATGCATTAGTATCTAGACAAGCCGAAAGGCAGCAGCACTGCAGCACAATCTGCTGCCACTGCAGTATCCACAAAACAGGTAGCGCAGCCTTCAGATAAGCACTAATACTGACAATTAAACACAATCGGCTTATAAAAAACAATCAGCGGATTCCTGAGCAGCATTTTGATTTTTGAGAACCGCTGCATGGCCCGTCCCTGTCAAAATTCAAAGCCCGTCATTGGAAATACCGGCATGCAGATAAAACTGACCTGCGTTCTTGAGATTTTCAATCGCCTCGGAGTATTTGACGGCAGCCTCCCCAAACTGGCCATTCTTAAAGAGCTGATTGCCTTGGGCTTTCAGCCTCGCCGATGGGGAAAGGAGCTCAGATGACAGCTTGTCTCCCTGGCTGCCAGTCCGGGATGTGACCTCAGTGGTAGGGGCTCGTGTGCTGCCATGTCCAGGCTTCGTCTTGCCTTCAGGAGGATCCTTTGCCTGTAGATTGCCGCTGTCGTTCTTCACTCCATTCTGATTGCTAGCCTTGTTGTGCTTGGGGGTCTGATCGGCCTCCTCCTTCTTTTCAAAGGCTCTCTTAGGAAACTTTTTCTGAGCATTCCCCATTTCAGTCAGCTCGCCTGCAGTCTCTCCTCCCACTGTCACACCGGCTTCTACAAGGAAGTTACAGGCTTAGAATCGACATCAGCAGAGCAATCTACTGCACTGTCTACAGCAGGGGTGTGACAAATGCACGCTTAATGGTAATAGCAGCCATTTGACAGTTTAACCCACATAACACGAACGTATCCATTAAACACCTCTAGGTAGGAGTTGCATCCCTGCAGGGAAGTGTCAATAGAGCAATACGCCCCGGAGATTGCACAGGATTGTCCCAGACATTCCCCTGTTCAGGGATTACAATTAACATACCTAATACAATAGTCATTCTTCAAGCTGGCCAGTTACATGCTAAACCTGTCAGAAGCAGATGGTCAGACACAGGGACTGGTTACACTGGCTGCTCTGCTTTGTTGCCGGATACAGGAAAGGGGTTTGTGGCCTAAAAGAAAACATCTACCCGCTTCCCCACCATACAGATTACTGGCAAGAATTTGTAGAGGCTCCTTTTGTGGCATCATTTTACTGTACGCTGCAAAATTTCAATCACAGCAGTAATGGCAGCCATACACGGAACACATTTTATATATGATTGTATTATTGATCACTATCTAGGGAAAAAAATCTGAAAATCACAACGATCGGTCCATGTGCCATACATTTAAAGGGTAATTCCATTTTTGTGGAAAAATATAATAAATCAATAAATTTACTCCTGTAAAATAAAATAATTCAAATGAATAAATATAGTGTGTGTGTGTGTGTGTGTGTGTGTGTGTGTGTGTGTGTGTGGTGTGTGTGTGTGTGTGTGTGTGTACAGTATATTACATTTATAAATAAAATGTATATACAATATAAATTTGTAATTGTAATAAATAATGTAATTTTATAAATACATTTTATTTATAAAATTACATTTATAAATAAAATTGATAGATAGATCTATTTAGATATCTATATATATATCTAGATATATATATATATGTAGATATCTATATATATATATGTAGATATCTATATATATATATATATATATATATATATATATATATATATATATATATATATATATATATATATATATCTAGATATCTATATATATATATATATATATATATATATATATATATATATCTAGATATCTATATATATATATATATATATATATATATATATATATATCTAGATATCTATATAGATAGATATATATATATATACACATACACATATATAGATAGAGAGAGAGAGAGAGAGAGAGAGAGAGAGAGAGAGAGATCTATATATATATATATATATATAGATATATATAGATATAGATATATAGATATATCTATATCTATATATATATAGATATATATATAGATATCTAGATATCTATCTATATATATATATATGTATGTATATATACAGAGAGAGAGAGAGAGAGAGAGAGAGAGAGAGAGAGAGAGAGAGAGAGAGAGAGAGAGAGAGAGAGAGAGAGAGAGAGAGAGAGAGAGAGAGAGAGAGATCTCTATCTATCTATCTATATATATATTATATAACTATAAATTATTAGCAACAATAATAAGGATAAATATCTATCTCTACACACACACACTGAGGGGGAAAAAAAGTATTTGATTCCCTGCTGGTTATGCCCACTAACAAAGAGATGATCAGTCTATAATTTTAATGGAAGGTTTCTTTTAAAAGTGAAAACAGAATAACAAAAAAAAAAAAAAATCCAGAAAAACACTATTTCAAAAAAGTTATAAATTGATTTACATTTTAATAAGTGAAATATGTATTAGACCCCTTTGCTAACTAACATGACTTAGTAATGTATTTTTCGCTCCATAAGACGCACCTGACCATAAGACACACCTAGGTTTTAGAGGAGGAAAACAAGAAAAAAAAAAAAAATATTCTGAACCAAATGGTGTACTAAAATATTTTCCAGTGCCCATGAAATGCAGCTTGACCAGCGCCATAAACGCAGATTGACCATTGCCAATAATGGAGAGTGACCATTGCCACAAAAACAGCCTTACCTGATGTTATCCCATCCGCCAGACAGAAGAAAGAGCAGCCCGAGCGGCCGAATGCGGTTTTCTGTGTCAGGCTCAGTGCCCATGGGGGGTCATTGCCCACTGGGGGGGGTTGGATGTCTGTCCCCCGCTCTCCTGCCTCTCTTCCAGTGGTGGCGGTGAGGGGACGGTGCCTGTCGTATATTCACACCATAAGACGCAGAGACATTTTCCCCCATATTTCTGGTGGAAAAAAGTGCGTCTTATGGTCCGAAAAATACGGTACTTGGTGGCAAAACCCTTCTTGGCAATCACAGAGGTCAGACGCTTCTTGTAGTTGGTCATCAGGTTTGCACAAATCTCAGGAGGGATTTTGTCCCACTCCTCTTTGCAGATCTTCATTAAAGTCAAATAAAGTGGACCTTCAGTCATTTTTTCAACTTTCCATCTATTAAATGTTCTGCCCTTGTTGTTTTAACTTTGGATAGTAAAACATTTTTTTTCTGCCAGTAAATACCTTAAACAGCCCACTTCCTATTTCTTATGACATCATGCACAGCTCTCTCTCTCTCACTCTCCCGAGAGTTTGCCAGAAAGGGAGGTGGGATGAGTCATAAGAGGGCCAATGAGAGCTGCAGAGCTAGAGGCGTGCCTCTGTGTGTCTGTGTATATCCAGGAAGTGAACAGGCAGCAGCTTTAGCTGCCCACAGTTAAAATGGTTGCAGCCAGACTCAGTGGAGGGAGATTTCTGCAGCATATTTGGCAAGTACAGAATCACAGTATATATAAAATAATATGCAAAGTGATTGGAGGGAAGCCAATCAACATCACCGCATCTGGCTCACAGCAGGGGTCCGGGTCGTCCTGGTTCACCGTTTCAGGTCCGATTTCAGCCCAAATTTTGGGCTGAATTCAGAGCTGAAAACGGACCAAAAGACGCACAGCGTTTTTGTGTAAAACGCACTGGAACCTGCTGCGGAGATATGTGAACCAGCTCCATAAAGAGCCAGTCATAATCTCCTGATATTGCGAATTGGATGCGGAGAACCCGCATCCAATTCGCAATGGTGTGAACCCAGCCTTAAGGTTTCAAGGCTGATGTTTGGTAACTTGAAACTTCAGCTCCCTCCACATATTTTCTATGGGATTAAGGTCTGCAGACTGGCTAGGCCACTCCAGGACCTTAATGTGCTTCTTCTTGAGACACTCCTTTGTTGCCTTGGCCGTGTGTTTTGGATCATTGTCATGCTGGAATACCCATCCACGACCCATTTTCAATGCCCTGGCTGAGGGAAGGAGGTTCTCACCCAAGGTGACGGTACATGGCCCTGTCCATCATCCCTTTGATGAGGTGAAGTTGTCCTGTCCCCTTAGCAGAAAAACACCCCCAAAGCATGATGTTTCCACCTCCATGCTTGACGGTGGGGATGGTGTTCTTGGAGTCATAGGCAGCATTCCTCCTCCAAACACGGCGAGTTGAGTTGAAGCCAAAGAGGTTGATTTTGGTCTCACTTGACCACAACACTTTCACCCAGTTCTCCTCTGAATCATTCAGATGTTCATTAGCAATCTTCAGACAGGCCTGTACATGTGCTTTCTTGAGCAGGGGAACCTTGCAGGGCTGCAGGATTTCAGTCCTTTACGGCGTAGCGTGTTACCAATTGTTTTCTTGGTGACTATGGTCCCAGCTGCCCTGAAATCATTGACAAGATTCTCCCGTGTAGTTCTGGGCTTATTCCTCATCGTTCTCATAATCATTGTATCTCCACAAGATGAAATCTTGCATGGAGCCCCAGACTGAGGGAGATTGACAGTTATTTTACGTTTCTTCCATTTGCGAATAATCGCACTGTTGTCACCCTCTCACCAAGCTGCTTGGCGATGGTCTTGTAGCCCATTCCAGCCTTGTGTAAGTCTACAATCTTGTCCCCGACATCCTTGGACAGCTCTTTGGTCTTGGCCATGGTGGAGAGATTGGAATCTGATTGATTGCTTCTGTGGACAGGTTTCTTTTATACAGGTAACAAGCTGAGACAAGGAGCACTTTCAGCATGGACCAGAACGATTCTGATTGGTAAGTGCTGTCTCTGTGACAACGACCAATCAGAATCCATTTGGTGCGTCCCAGAATGGCTGACGGAGAAGAGCAGGGATTTCAAATCTCCGAATTGCTGTACTGGCTGCGGGGGTGCTGACAGCTTAGCAACTTCAGAGGTAAATACAGCGGGGACCAGGGGGGGTAGGGAGGGAGTCCAGTGTTATTTCATATTTACATATTTTCTGTAAAGGTGAACTAACCCTTTAAAACCACCAAACATGATATACAATATTTTTTCTGAAAGCAGACACCCTGAAGAATAAAACAGTAGTTTAAACTTTTTCTGTCACATATTTGCGCAACGGCTTACGAAGCACAACTTTTTAATTTAAAAAAATCCACTAAATTTCATTTTAGATGACAGAAATACAATATATTACCCAATTTTGATGGTAAAAATATAAAAGATGTGGTTGCTCCAAGTAATAGATACCCAACATGCCAAGCTTTAAAATTGCACGTGCCCATAAAAAGACAACAAACTTTGGTATCCTAAATTTCTCATCAGATATAGGGACACTTTAAAATCCCCTATAGGTCATCACTTCAGAGGTAAATGTGCAAAATGAGCCTAGAATTACTGTCCTGACTCCTATGTGCGTGGCGATATGCGACATCTGTAATGCAATCAATATTTTCATACATAAGTACACCTGTCAGGGAATGCCTATCGGTGTGTACAGAATGCCCCAAGAAATGTTGCTGGTATTGTAATTAGCTCATCAATTTTCCCCGAAGTCTACAGTAGGAATTTTCGTTTTGGTGACACACTTCCCAAGGGTTTTTATCACATTAATTATGACAATAATTTAAGTCAAATCAATTGTCGACTAACTTCACAGAGCCGGTCCAGGCTCTGAAAAGATCCAGCCAGAAGCCTAGACTGGCAGCTGGCTCAGTCTCCCAGTGAGCCACTGAGAGCCAGAGCCAGCCGCTCTCGCCCTCCTCCACAGCCCGGCGCTCCAGTGAGCAGTGAGGAGGGGCAGAGCAGTGAACCAGTGACAGTCACCAGCTCTCTGCAGGCTGAGGACCAAGAGCTGAGCGATCAGCTATGTTTGTTCGCTCAGTTCTCGGTCTTAGTGATGGCAGGGAACAGCTGCAGCTGGGATCAGTGCTGCGGCCATCTAGGGGAGTATGATTTTTTTTTTTTTTCTGCGATTCCCATACTTTTCTTGTCAACTAATTATATTACACAGTGTTTATCAATCTAAATGTCATTCAGTTAGATTTTAAATCGACTATGTTTTAAAAATATTTTTCCAGGTCTAATGTACTGTATATGTAGAACAGCAGAGAGATGCAATATAAATAAAATGTTTTTCTCCCTGACATACTTGAATGGTAATTTCTGTTTAACAATATTAGGCTATAGAATAATGCTCAGGGCTTAAGAGGGAATTGACACATCTAAGTGAAGTCGTGACAAACTTCACACAGCAGTGTGAGCTGGTGAAAGTGAAAGTATATTTGGAATATCTATACTGTACACCTTTGATCAGTAGAAGAAAAACAACAGACTTCCTTGATAGAAGTAGTTCTTTTTTAATAATGGTTTTCATAGATAAAATTACAGTGGCGCTTTAACCACTTGACCACTGGGCACTTAAACCCCCTTCCTAACCAGACCAATTTTCAGCTTTCGGTGCTCTCACACTTTGAATGACAATTACTCAGTCATACAACACTTTACCCATATGAAATTTGTATCCTTTTTTTCACACAAATAGAGCTTTCTTTTGGTGGTATTTAATCACCGTTGGGTTTTTTATTTTTTGCGCTATAAAAGAAAAAAGACTGAAAATTTGGTAAAAAAATGAATTTTTCTTTGTTTCTGTTATAAAATTTAGCAAATTAGTAATTTTTCTTCGTAAATTTTGGCCAAAATTTATACCGCTACATATCTTTGGTAAAAATAAGTACAACTTGGTGTATATTATTTGGTCTTTGTGAATGTTAGAGAGTCCAAAAGCTATGGTGCCAATATCTGAAAATTGATCACACCTGAATTACTGACGGCCTATCTAATTTCTTGAGACCCTAACATGCCAGGAAAGTACAAATACCCCCAAATGACCCCTTTTTGGAAAGAAGACATTCCAAGGTATTTAGAAAGATGCATGGTGAGTTTTTTTGAAATTGTCATCTTTTCCCACAATTCTTTGCAAAATCAAGATTTTTTTTTCTTTTTTTTTTTTCACAAAATTGTCATATTAGAAGGTTATTTCTCACACACAGCATATGCATACCACAAATTACACCCCAAAACACATTCTGCTATTACTCCCGAGTATGGCGATACCACATATGTGAGACTTTTACACAGCGTGGCCACAAACAGAGGCCCAACATGCAGGGAGCACCTCCAGGCGTTCTGGAGCGCCCAGGCCAATTCTGACATTTCTCTCCTACATGTAAAAATCATAATTTGTTTGCTAGAAAATTACATAGAACCCCAAAACATCATATATATTTTTTTAGCAAAGACCCTAGAGAATACAATGGCGGTTGTTGCAACTTTTTATCTCGCACGGTATTTGTGCAGCAATTTTTCGAACGCGTTTTTTTGGGGAAAGAAACAGTTTTGTGCTTTAAAAAAAAACAAAACAGTAAAGTTAGCCCAATGTTTTTGCATAATGTGAAAGATGAAGTTACGCCGAGTAAATAGATACCCAACATGTCACCCTTCAAAATTGCACACGCTTGTGGAATGGTGCCAAACGTCGCTACTTAAAAATCTCCATAGGTGACGCTTTAAAATTTTTTCCTGGTTACATGTTTTGAGTTACAGAGGAGGTCTAGGGCCAAAATTATTGCTCTCGCTCTACCGATCGCAGCGATACCTCACATGTGTGGTTTGAACACCGTTTTCATATGTGGGCGGGACTTACGTATGTGTTCGCTTCTGCATGCGAGCACACGGACATGGGCGCTTTAAAAATTTTTTTTTTTTTTTATTGTTTATTTTACTTTATTTATTTTAGTTTGACACTTTTTTCCCCCCCCAAAATTTTTTTGATCACTTTTATTTCTATTACAAGGAATGTAAACATCCTTGTAATAGGAATATGGCATGACAGGTCCTCTTTACAGTGAGATATGGGGTCAATAAGACCCCACATCTCACCTCTAGGCTGGAAAGCATGAAATAATAATAAAAAAAAAACGATCTTGGCTTCGATCGTAGCGGTGAGTCGGTAGAAGCACCGGAGGGTGGCGGGAAGGGGGGGGGGCGTCCCCTCTCGCCTCCCATAAGAATGATCAAGCAGTGGAACAGCAGCTATGATCATTCCTATGGTGTAGGAAATCGCTGGCTGAAAAAGCTGATATCTGAATGATGCCTGTAGCTGCACCCATCATTCAGATATACCCGCTCAAAGTCAAGGACGTCATATGACTGTGGGCGGGAACTGGTTAAAAATTGCGGAGTATTGCGGGCTATTGCAGAGTATTGCGGGCTATATTGCAGAGTATTGCCGGGTATATTGCAGAGTATTGCGGGCTGTATTGCAGAGTATTGCCGGGTATATTGCAGAGTATTGCCGGGTATATTGCAGAGTATTGCCGGGTATATTGCAGAGTATTGCCGGGTATATTGCAGAGTATTGCCGGGTATATTGCAGAGTATTGCGGGGTATATTGCAGAGTATTGCGGGGTATATTGCAGAGTATTGCGGGGTATATTGCAGAGTATTGCGGGGTATATTGCAGAGTATTGCGGGGTATATTGCAGAGTATTGCGGGGTATATTGCAGAGTATTGCGGGGTGTATTGCGGGGTATATTGCAGAGTATTGCCCCGGTATATTGCAGAGTATTGCCCCGGGTATATTGCAGAGTATTGCCCGGGTATATTGCAGAGTAGTGCCCGGGTATATTGCAGAGTAGTGCCTGGGTATATTGCAGAGTAGTGCCCGGGTATATTGCAGAGTAGTGCCCGGGTATATTGCAGAGTATTGCAGGATGTTATGCAGAGTATTGCAGGGTGTTATGCAGAGTATTGCAGGGTGTTATGCAGAGTATTGCAGGGTGTTATGCAGAGTATTGCAGGGTATAGTGCAGAGTATTGCAGGGTGTTATGCAGAGTATTGCAGGGTGTTATGCAGAGTATTACAGGGTTGGCTGAGCATTGAGGGATGGATGGATGTGACTGCAAATGTCACTGAGCACCGCTGTGGGCACTACACATGCAGCCCACAGCGGTGCTGCCATCCGATCCCTCCCCCTCTCCCCTCGCACTGTACCGATCGGTACAGAGAGGGGAGGGAGGAACCGGCGTCATGAGATGACGCCGGTCTGTTGACATGTGATCGCTCCGTCATTTGACGGAACGATCACGTGGTAAACGGCCGCGATCAGCGGCTATTTACCGTAATCCGTGATGCGCCGGGTCCTCTGGACCCGGCGGTCACGGATGTTCCCGAGTGCGCGCCCCAGGGGGCGCGCGGGAGCATCATTCTGGAATCACGTCTATGGACATCCACCCAGAACTAGCCGACCGCGCTGTTGCCGTCTTTCGGCAATGGCCCGGTCGGCAAGTGGTTAATAGAGAAGTAGGTTTTGTCACACACACACACACACACACACACCATACTTACCTAGGTAGATACAGCATCTGTCCCCCGCCGCCTCTTCACTGAGAACCAAGCGATCGAACATCGCAGATGGCTCGGTTCTCTCAGCTCCCCGGGCAGAGAGCTGCTGACTGTCAGCATCTCTCCTCTCTGCTCTGTGGAGGGGCAGGGAGCAGCCGTCTCAGGCTCTCAGCAGCTCGCTGAGACGGGTATCAGTCCTGGCACCTGGTGGATCCAGACTTTATTGTCGTGATTATATGGTGCCTGGACTGATTTCTGTGACATGTCACAGGAGTGCAAACCGACGTGCACTCCTGTGACCCATAGGAGAAGCCCAGCCAAACGAGCTCAGGCTGGACTTCTCCTTTACTTTTTTACCTGCTGGTGTCTCACCACACTTCACCAAATCTACCTTCACTCACTGATCAGTTCTGGAGATGCCTGAATAATCCCAAAGCAATGCTTTATATCTGGTGGTTCTGTGGCCCCATTAAAAAAAAAATCTGAGACTAGGTCCTTGTAATCTATACCAGGATTTCTCAACCAGGGTTCCGTGAAATTCTAGGGTTCCTCCAGGAGGTTGCTAAGGGGTTCCTTAAGCAATGAGCAATTTCTGCCTCTCAGATAAGTTCCCACTGACACCAATGATCTTTTTAGCTATATGTAAGGGGGTAATTCCTACCAATATCCACAAGTGTAAGGAGCATTCTTCCCACTGACTATCACACTAATGTATCATGAGTTGTCATAGGTGTGCACCTCAAAGCTCAAAACACACGCGTGTGTCCGTGTGTGTATATATATATATATCATTCAGTAGAGCAGTGGACTTTGTCAGTAGGGCAGAGGATGGTGTCAGAAGGGCAATGGTCGTGTCAGTGTTTTGTTTTTACTATTTAATTTTGTTTTTTCTTACAATTATTTTTATTTTTTTTTAGGAGCCAAGTTGGGGAGCTTTGTTGAAATATCAGACTCCTGATATCTCACTTTTGAAGACAGAGAAAAGGGACTGAGGACAGATTCCCCAGTCCCTTTCTTTGCAGCCTCAGCTGCACTGCACAGTAAAACAGTTTACTATGCTTCAGTTATGAATGAACACAGTGAGTAATCGGTACCAATCACTCACTGTTTATTCAGAAAAGGATGGGGCCAGTAAATTACATATTTATCCGACCCCTTCCCCGGTCTTCACCCTGAAACGTTCCCCTGTGCGCCCGTAGCAGCAGCCAACAGGATAGGAGGGAAGTCGGAAGCACTGCGAGAGGAGACACGGGGCAGCAGGGACCATCTGCGGAGCATGAGGTGATTAGGGTGTGCCCCCAGGCACACTTTACACACCCTGTGCGCTAGCCTATGCAAGTTGTAAATATAGTAATTTTTAGCAGGGGTTCCCTGAGACCGTAAAGTTTTTTCAAGGGTTCCTCTGTGTTGAAAAGGTTGAGAAAGGCTTATCTATACAGCAACCATTGGAATCCCATTCTCCCAACATTTTCCCTAGTGTAATACTCTTATTGTTACTGGGTCTCATCAAGAAAGCCAAAAAGGATATATCTTTAGATACTTCCTTATTGCAGCTTGAACAGTGGTCCAGCAATACATAGCAATCGAACTGTGTTCTGCCCAAAATGAATGGGCTCAAATCGCACCACACAGAATCACATGTGATTTGCACAGGAATGTGGAGTGATTCCTGTGTGATTCACATGAGGTTCAGTGTGAACCTAGGCTCAAAGTTATTCCTGAAGTAGAATGTTCATTCTACAAAAATCAATGCCTTGTCTTTGCACTCAAACAAAATAAGTCCATATAGGCACCATCCAATGGTTGGACAAGCAATTTTTATACCTTCTCATCCAAACTTTTGAATGAAATTCTACAAGTGTAAAGCCAGCATTACAATTGCTGCTATCATATGCCTGGCCTCATACATACTGCAAGTTCAGAAGATGGGAGTCAGCATGTCAGGTGAAGCAGTTGACGGGAAGCACCTGTTAGACTTCTGAAGCTCCCAGTCCCTCTGTTTCTTAGCAGTGGTAGTTCCCTGCCTGTTTCTGGGCTGTCCCAGACGTTCAAGACCAAGACATATCTGCTTGTTTATCAAAAAGCCAGGATAGAAGAAGTTATTATTCAAGAGGTACAAAAACTACTGTGACTAGTTGCTAAACAATGGCTACTACTGCCCCCAAACATACCTGGACCAGCAAAAGATGTCAGATTTAGCAGTCACTGAAAAACAGATCCACTGAAAATTGGGCCACCAAGAGGAATAAAACTACACTGGCAACTTTACAGGCACTGTGGCCCATCAAATAGTGGGTGTTGAAGTAAGTATCTCCTCAGACCCTATAACTAGGTTCATTCAGAGGCAATGTTTAAAGTGTGCTAACCCACAGCAACCATTTATAAATCATCTTTGTATGAAGCACCCCCTAAGTATTAAATAAGATGAAACACGTTGGGTAAAAAATAGCTGCTTTAAACATTTTGTGGCTTAATCTAATTATATCTGGATTACACTATGAGCCATATATTTTATCGCAGGATTTTGTTCTTTGCCATCCACAAAGTCTTCAGAGATACATGTGTCCTGAGAAGACTAATGCCGCGTACACACAAGCTGACTTTACGGAAGACTTTGCCCGGCGGACGGGATTTGGATGGACAATTCGATGTGTGTGTGCTCCAGCGGACTTTGTTTTCTCAAAAGTTGGACGGACTTAGATTTGAAACATGTTTTAAATTAATCCGTCAAAATCGAGTCCGGTCGAAAAGTCCGCCGTCTGTATGCTAGTTCGACGGACATAAACCCACGCTAGGGCAGCTATTGGCTACTGGCTATGAACTTCCTTGTTTTAGTCCGGTCGTACATCATCATGTACGAATTCGACGGACTTTGGTGGATTGTGTGTAGGCAAGTCCCTTCATTCAGAAAGTCCGTCGTAAAGTACGTAGAAAAGTCTGCCGGGCAAAGTATGCCGTAAAGTCCGCTCGTGTGTACGCGGCATAAAGGGAGGCCATGGAGACTAGTGGAGTGCAGAGCTAGAAGACAAACCACAGGGAGCACAAAGATCCAGGGATTCGGCAAACTATGCACTTCTATACAGTACCTGGCTTCAAATCAGGTCCGAAGGCAGACTGAATGGGTTACCCAACAATGATGGTGATAGTTTTAAGGCAATTAACAAAATACACATTCACTTTTGCCACACATTGTGTATTAATAGAAGTTATCTGGAATTATACAGATCTGCTACTGTACACACTTTTATTAAAGAGTAATAACTATCATTTTTATCTGTTATGCACAATCCTTTAGTGCAATAAGTTTGTTTAAAGTAAATCTGAACTAAGAGAGATATGGGGAATGCCATTCTTCAAAAAAATGCTATGGGCCTGGCTGCCTCTGACTTCAATCTCTGAGCTGCAACAGGTGAAGCCAGACTGAGCACAGAACATGCAGACTAGCTCTGAGTCAGTGAGACAAATAGTATTAAACCCGTTGGATCGCCCAGGAAATTAACATTGGCAGGAGGAGGTCAGCAGGGATAGCCAAGAAACCAACATTTGCATGAAGGGGTTAGCAATGGCAACCCTGTACTCTCCCTACTGGTTTACGTTAAGCTCACTTTATTAAATCTGAATTCGGCTGCTACGGATAACTGCACTTTGTACAGTCACTGCACACTGCATTGCTTTACTAAAGAGAGGTCAGTTGCTCTGTAACTAGGAGCTCCACACATGTCACTGTGGCCCCACGTGAACATGAATCTCATTAAGACCCAATGCTAATCTCAGTCAGTGTGAGCTTATTACACGTGCAAGATAAGTGAATGCCAGCTGAACCATTCAAGGTTTCCAAAGGGAGAATTTGATATGAATGATATCAAGAAGATTTCTGTTTTTTTATATTATTACACCTGCTGGAGGCAACACAAACACTTACTATTGTCATAGTGAAGCAAACTAGAAGATTATTTTTCTATAGCAAAGATAAACCGATTAAGCAAAATAATTACAGTGATTGTTGGTTGCTGCAGCTCTACAATAGTTGAGAAGCAATATTTAGTATACAGATTCACTGCACAGAAAGAGGTTTAAGAATTTGTTATCTGTGGGCTGTACTTCGGGTTGTGAGGACTTTCAGCAAAAGGTATTTATGGCTAGAAAATTCCAACACGTAATAAAATGTGTCCTCCTCTAGGTCCTGGTTATATATATATATATATATATATATATATATATATATATATATATATATATATATATATATATATATATATATATATATATATATATATATATATATACATACACACACACACATACACACACACATACATACATATATATACACACACAGTATCTGACAAAAGTGAGTACACCCCTCGCATTTTTGGAAATATTTTCTTCTATCTTTTCATGTGAAAACACTGAAGAAATGACACTTTGCTACAATGTAAAGTAGTGAGTGTACAGCTTGTATAACAGTGTAAATTTGCTGTCCCTTCAAAATAACTCAAACACACAGTCATTAATGTCTAAACCGCTGGCAACAAAAGTGAGTACACCCCTAAGTGAAAATGTCCAAATTTGTGTGGCCATCATTATTTTCCAGCACTGCCTTAACACTCTTGGGCATGGAGTTCACCAGAGCTTCACAGGTTGCCACTGGAGTCCTCTTCCACTTCTCCATGACGACATCACGGAGCTGGTGGATAAATTAGAGCGCAGATTGCAAGCCAGCCCTTTTCGTCCACATCAGTGCCTGACCTTGCAAATACGCTTCTGGAAGAATCCTTGTGGGCAGCCTTCCCAGAAGAGTTGAAGCTGTTATAGCTAAAGGGTGGACCAACACTACGGACTAATGCCCCGTACACACGGTCGGACATTGATCGGACATTCCGACAACAAAATCCTAGGATTTTTTCAGACGGATGTTGGCTCAAACTTGTCTTGCATACACACAGTCACACAAAGTTGTCAGAAAAACCGATCATTCTGAACGCGGTGACGTAAAACACGTACGTCGGGACTATAAACGGGGCAGTAGCCAATAGCTTTAATCTCTTTATTTATTCTGAGCATGCGTGGTACTTTGTGCGTCGGATTTGTGTACACACGATCGGAAATTCCGACAACGGATTTTGTTGTCGGAAAATTGTATAGCCTGCTCTCAAACTTTGTGTGTCGGAAAATCTGATGGAAAATGTGTGATGGAGCCTACACACGGTCAGAATTTCCGACAACAAGGTCCTATCACACATTTTCCGTCGGAAAATCCGACCGCGTGTACGGGGCATAAGACTGGGATATCATTAAAGTTCATCTGTGTGTAAAGGCAGGCGTCCCAATACTTTTGGTAATATAGTATGTGTGTGTATATATATATATATATATATATATATATATATATATATATAGACAGAAAGTATTCAGACCCCCTTAAATTTTTCACTTTGTTATATTGCAGCCATTTGCTAAAATCATTTAAGTTAATTTTTTCCTCATTAATGTACACACAGCACCCCATATTGACAGAAAAACACAGAATTGTTGACATTTTTGCAGATTTGTTAAAAAAGAAAAACTGAAATATTACATGGTCCTAAGTATTCAGACCCTTTGCTGTGACACTCATATATTTAACTCAGGTGCTGTCCATTTCTTCTGATCATCCTTGAGATGGTTCTACACCTTCATTTGAGTACAGCTGTGTTTGATTATACTGATTGGACTTGATTAGGAAAGCCACACACCTGTCTATATAAGACCTTACAGTTCACAGTGCATGTCAGAGCAAATGAGAATCATGAGGTCAAAGGAACTGCCTGAAGAGCTCAGAGACAGAATTGTGGCAAGGCACAGATCTGGCCAAGGTTACGAAAAAATTTCTGCTGCACTTAAGACTCCTAAGAGCACAGTGGCCTCCATAATCCTTAAATGGAATACGTTTGGGACGACCAGAACCCTACCTTGAGCTGGCCATCCGGCCAAACTGAGCTATCTTGGGAGAAGAGCCTTGGTGAGATAGGTAAAGAAGAACCCAAAGATCACTGTGGCTGAGCTCCAGAGATGCCATCGGGAGATGGGAGAAAGTTGTAGAAAGTCAACCATCACTGCAGCCCTCCACCAGTCGGGGCTTTATGGCAGAGTGGCCCGACAGAAGCCTCTCCTCAGTGCAAGACACATGAAAGCCCGCATGGAGTTTGCTAAAAAAAAAAACACAGGAAGGACTCCAAGATGGTGAGAAATAAGATTCTTTGGTCTGATGAGACCAAGATAGAACTTTTTGGCCTTAATTCTAAGCGGTATGTGTGGAGAAAACCAGGCACTGCTCATCACCTGTCCAATACAGTCCCAACAGTGAAGCATGGTGGTGGCAGCATCATGCTGTGGGGGTGTTTTTCAGCTGCAGGGACAGGACAACTGGTTGCAATCGAGGGAAAGATGAATGTGGCCAAGTACAGGGATATCCTGGACGAAAACCTTCTCCAGAGTGCTCAGGACCTCAGACTGGGCCAAAGGTTTACCTTCTAACAAGAAAATGACCCTAAGCACACAGCTAAAATAACGAAGGAGTGGCTTCACAACAACTCCGTGACTGTTCTTGAATGGCCCAGCCAGAGCCCTGACTTAAACCCAATTGAGCATCTCTGGAGAGACCTAAAAATGGCTGTCCACCAACGTTTACCATCCAACCTGACAGAACTGGAGAGGATCTGCAAGTAGTAATGGCAGAGGATCCCCAAATCCAGGTGTGAAAAACTTGTTGCATCTTTCCCAAAAAGACTCATGGCTGTATTAGATCAAAAGGGTGCTTCTGCTAAATACTGAGCAAAGGGTCTGAATACTTAGGACCATGTGATATTTCAGTTTTTCCTTTTTAATAAAACTGCAAACATGTCAACAATTCTGTGTTTTTCTGTCAATATGGGGTGCTGTGTGTACATTAATGAGGAAAAAAAATGAACTTAAATGATTTTAGCAAATGGCTGCAATATAACAGAGTGAAAAATTTAAGGGGGTCTGAATACTTTCCGTCCCCACTGTATATATATCTTCAAAAAAAAAAAAAAAACCCACTAGGGGGAACCACAAAAAACAATCGCCTGCAAGAGAAAAAAAAACACCAGGGGGCAATAGGAAAAAAAAAAAAAGTTATCAGAGGGAGCTGTCGGCACAACAATTATAGTGAAAAAGGGAAAGAATAAAAGACCTGACTCAGGCTCAACCCCTCCTAACAAAATCCACATATGTCTAGATCCATAAGCAAGGGGACTATAGTAGGAACAACTCGGCACTAGTTCTCCACAATATAAACTTTATTCATATCAAAAAACATGCAAACATGATACATGACACAAAACCCCACAGTGCTAGAAATAATTGGCCAATTATATTGAAAACTTACAACTGCATAGTGGAGCATTCCGGATGAACAGAATGCCTCCTTAGTAAAAAAAATTGCATTCAGGACCTAGACTAGAGTTCTCAGTATGATGACAAGTATATGGAAAATCCACATATGTTTAGAATGGTAATGTTCAACTTGGAAGGATAAGTACTTTCCACTGAGAATTAAGCTTCAATGCAGCTGTGTTAGTTATAATTTATGAGTGCAAAGGGTGGCGGGTATGTCCGTATTAGATAAGGCACCTCATCATATTAATTAAGAAAAAGGGAGAGACCAGAGGAGAAGGGATTATTGCGGTGCCAACATAACTCAATCAAAGAATTATTAAAAGAAAATAAATTTTATTACAAAGATATCAAATACATATAATACACACAAAAATTGCTAGTCAAAATTAAACGTTGAAAAGGGAGCACAAAAAGTATCCTGAATGGCCAAGTTGGTAAATGCCTATATAAAATTGCGGGTCAGGTCATCCCTACATGTTTCGCCAAGACATTGGCTTCCTCAGGGGAATAGGACGTGACCAGTATAGGGAAATAGCTCTATAATGAAAAAAAAGTTTTTTACAATAGCATAAGTACAGAATACAATATACAAATGTAGCACAATGAATACATGATGCGTGAAATTGAGAGTTGAAAAAAACGAGGCATGACAAAATCACCCCTCTTACAACACAGATGGAAACAAACACACCAATGCTCCAAAGGATCCCATACCTACCCCAATTCGCCCAGCTGGCAATGTCGGTAGGGGATCCGCCAAAAGGACGGCAACCTACCACCTAGATAGTGACAATATTGCTCAGTCAGAGCCAACATTTGTCCCAAAATGGGTGGGCCAGCATGGCCTCAATACGTACCAAGATTAAATCTAGACTGGATTGAAAAACAGGGGCGCTGAAAAGGTCAATATATTTTTTTTCAACTCTCAATTTCACGCATCATGTATTCCTTATGCTACATTTGTATATAGTATTCTGTACTTATGCCATTGTAAAAAAACTTTTTTTTTCATTAAAGAGCTATTTCCCTATACTGGTCACGTCCTATTCCCCTGAGGAAGCCAATGTCTTGGCGAAACATGTAGGGATTGCCTGACCCGCAATTATATATAGGCCTTTACCAACTTGGCCATTTAGGATACTTCTTGTGCTCCCTTTTCAACGTTTAATTTTGACTAGCAATTTTTGTGTGTATTATATGTATTTGAGATCTTTGTAATAAAATATATTTTCTTTTAATAATTCTTTGATTGAGTTATGTTGGCACCGCAATAATCCCTTCTCCTCTGGTCTCTCCCTTTCTCTTATAAATATATGACTTCCATATATATTTCTGTAAAGTACAGACTCAACTGAATATGTGCATAATCCCCTCTGAAATGAGGGGAAGCTCTGCTGATTTTATTATCCAATCATGTGCAAACTAAACTGCTGTTTTTTATTTTCCTTGCATGTCCCCCTCAGATCTACAGCAACTGCAATTCCAAGTGCACTTTCAGTGCAATTTCAAGTGCACTTTGCACTTGTAGTTTGCACTTGTAGTGCACAGTGGATTTGCCTTTAGTAAATAACCCCCTGAGTATAGTTCATCAATAGTACATAGTCGCCAGATCAACTGATGCATGAGCCTTTTGATGGGAATAACGAAAAGTACTACAAGTCCCAAGTTGACCTCCATTGAGACACAATCACTCATACTTTATTTTTATGTGGGTATATGGATATACTGAAGAGCCCAGTAGTGAACTCAAATATTGTCCGTATATATGGTGCGCATACTTTAATGGCTTTAAAATTGAATACTGACAATTTTAGACCTGGAAAGCAAACAGGCATATAATAGTATGGACTCCATACAGTATATTATATGTGGTTAAAGAGTGCTGGAAGACTCCACAGGAAGTATCTGTGATTTCATATCTGTATATATAGCAATGCAAGTCCTCTATGTGCTGTAATGAAAATCTACACTTCCCAGAACCCAACAATTAGCCTCTCATCAGAGGTCACTGTAGACATTAGAATGTACACAGTATAGTATACTAGTGTAGTTGCACATCACAGAGACACCAGCTGAGCACCCGTAGAAATAGAGTAATAAAAGCAATACTTAGTTGCCATTTGAATGGTAGTCACTTAAAATGCCTTCTGCTTCAATATGCCAAAGTGGCCACCAGGTCTGATCGAATCTATTGGGCCTGGTTCACACCTATGCATTTTTTAGTGCGTTTTCCATTTTGCATAAACACACTACAGTCCATTTAACATGGTTTCCTATGGGCCGCGTTCACATCTGTGCATTTTATTTAAAGGGCCAGGGACTTTTTCTGGTTTTTGGTTTCCATAGATTGCAAGGAATCAAAAACATGAATTGAAAAAATGCAAAATGCACTTGGAATATGCAAACTGCAACTTGCATAGGTGTGAACCAGGCCTTAGTGATTATTGGGAGGTCCCAGGAGTGCTGGAGACACACAGAATTGGAATGGAAATCTGTCTGGTTTCGCTGGTCACGTCAGCTGCATACTGTATACTCATTAAGGTTCAGACCTGGTCTGTTCATTCTACAATACTGTGGAAAATCTATTCTTGCATAAAATCTTTTAGATTGGAAGCTTTAATGAGCAAGGCCCTCTGATTCTCCTTGTATCGAATTGTATTGTTATTGTACTGTCTGCTTCCATTTTTTAAAGTGCCGCACAAACTGTTAGTACAATTTAAATCCTGTATAATAATAATAAACCATATGGTGATTACCTTTGCTGGGGTTTGGATCCTCCTGGTCCTCCTCATCCAAACCCTCTACATCCTCAATGATTACTCTGTGGCCTTTCTTTGGTTTTTCTTCTTTTTCTTTGTGCAGCAGCTCTTCTAATTCACACAGAACTTTCTAGAAGGGAAAGATAAACAGAGAACCAATAGTGTCAAGTAGCCTTGAGTGCAGACTATTCACAGCAATAATGGACCATATATTTTAAAAAGATCAGTTTATTTAGCTTTTTTAGCCAGCTGCAAATGATGGAAACAGCTCAGCTCCTGCATTTTCCCATTTTTTTTGGAAACATATTTATAGTAGAAGTCCAGCTACTTATTTGTGATCCAGACTAAATTGACAGGTGCCACTCAAGGCACCACGGGTCCTCTTATGTAGCAACCGCTTGGAGTGCAACTCTAGACATCTAATGGAAACTAGTGCGGACTCCAACCAGGCCACGCCCCCAACACGTGGATCCCCATGACTAAGCTCTGTGGGCGATGTGAAACGAGTTGGGGGTGTGGCCTAGTTGGAGTCCTGGCTGAGGCTGTCATACACTTTCCTACGGGGTTTTGCAGAGATGTGCAACTTCCAGGACTTTTACCTTTTCCATCTGCTTATTTAGCACAAAATATGGAAACCATGGTTTCTATGGAGTAAGGCAGAAAGGAAAAGACAGTACATAATATGATTCATTCAAACAAGAGAAAGGTAAACAAGCACAAAACTGCAGATATCCATTTTGACCAATCAAAATTTCTATTCAAAGCTGAACTCCATGGAAACAGCTAAATACACAGTTAACCTCTTGCCGCCCAAGTACCGCAAATAAGCGGTGGCAAAGATGGTGGGCTTTAACTTCCACACACCACACAAATGTGCCATGGGTGGCAGAGGTTTCTGTGCTGACAGTATGCTCCCAACAAAGGGACTGAGCTGTCAAAGACAATCAGGACCCAGTGGGAACGGCTCCCCATCATGTGACCACACGATTAGGCAGACCATCCCAACCCCAGCCATACAAGCCCAGTTAAAGGGATGCTGGTGCAGGTTGAAATGCATATATGGGAACGGTTATATCTGCCAGAGGATTTGTGCTACTCTTCTTCCAGTTCTGAAATTAACCAGCCCCCTCACACAGCAAAGCAAGTTGGTAATACAGAAATGTAAATATGCCACCCCAGCCGGCTCACTGGACAGTGAAAGAGCAGCAGCAGACTAATGAGGTCACCTCTTTGTTCGCTCTGCTATCCATTGCTATCAGCATGTTTCTTGGCAACACATTTGCATTCAGCGCACCTGATTGACTCCTAATTCTGCAAGGGGACTGCAAGAGGCTAATACCAAGTTCAATTCAGGTACTTATACTAGTTGAATGTAAAAACAAAATACATGTAATGACCTATTAACCGGCATTCCTCTGTGAGCTCCAAAAACTGCTCGATGTCATCCATGTAAGCATTTATGAATTAGAGTTAATCTTTTACTTATTTAAAGAGGTTGTAAGCCTCTGAAAAAAATTACCCCCCCCCCCAAAAAAAAAAAACCCTGCAAGACAAAAGGCATAATGAGCTAGTATGCATCGCTCACTATGAAATACCTTAAAACGAAGCTGTTGCAGCGATACCCGCACACCGCTGTCACTGCCGACATTTTTCCCAGAGCTTCTTCCAGGGTTCGCAGGCTCTGGCGCTGTGATTGGCCAAAGCTGCGATTACGTCACTCCCGCACACGCGCGGGAGCCACTATTCACGGCACGGGCTCGGAAGCAACAGCACCCGTGGGCCATTCCTTCAGAGTGATGTCACTGGCTGCATGCACTGGAAAGGTCTCCTAAACTGTACAGGTTCAAGAAATATTTTCAATACCTATAGGTAAGCCTTATTATAGAGACTTACCTATAGGTAAAAGTTTGCAAAAGACGTTTACAGTAAACTAAAACTTCCTTCAGTTATATGTCAGATCTAAAGTCATGTATGCAGCAAAACAATAAATTATACCTATTTTGTTAGCAAAATAATCCTTTACCTTAGCTATAGGATTGCCTGGCTCCTGATGCAAGACCGTCTTCAAGTCATCTAAAGCAGCCGGATAATTCTGAAGGTTTTTGTTGACCGTAGCACGACGTAAAAGAGCTGGAGTGGTAAAATGAATATTACTATTTCAAAAATGACCCTTAAGCAGGCCATACACTATGCAATTTTCTTGTACAATTCCCTTTAGATTTACCTTCAACTGTAGTGCAAGGGCCTGTATGACTGCATACTAATTAAGACCTCATATTTATATGGTTTTGGTAAATCTAAAGGTAAATTGCACAAGAAATTTGTATAATGTATGGCCAGCCTTAACCACTATATGCAAATGTAATTCATACTGAAAGAGAACGTCTGACCACATAGAAACATTCACTTGGCATTCTGCCTGCCGTGGACCGCACTGTCCTTCCCCCTACTGTCTACAACTCATGATACATTAGTGTGATGGTCAGTGGGAAGAATGCTCCTTACATTTCTGGACATTTGGAAGAATTACCCCCTCACAGATGTCTGTGGAAGGATAAACCTGCTGTGCAGACAGAGCCACGCACAACCGTATCAAATTCAAATGGAAACAGAAGCCTGTGGGGAGAAAAACCCTTGGATTCAGGAAGAGGGTTGGGGGCTGCAGACTCTGACCATGGACGTCGACTTGGTTTTTAATTCATTTATTTTAGGTTGTAAGCATGGTAGCACAAAATAAAATATATTTTTCTTTTTTTTTCCTTTTTTTTTTTTTAATTGTATTATCTTTAAAAATAGACAAGCAAAAAGCATGGTTCTTCTACCTGATGCAATGGGCTGGAGAGAGGGAATTGGGAGGATACAGACCATTGCCATGCTAAAAATGCACCCCTGTCAAACCAAAACCGATCAATGGTGATGGGAGTGGCACTCTTCAGCTGGCAACTGTGTTATAAACGTTTGTTTTCTTCAAGCGAACATGAGCTTAGTCCAAGTAAGCCAAAGCAATAGTTTGACTTAAAGGAGACGTCCAGCCTGAGCTTTTTAGGCTGGGCTTCTCCTAAGGGTCACAGAAGTGCAATATGTTTTGCACTCCTGTGACCCATTTTCAGAGGAGAGCGGTCTGGAGTCCGCTCTCCGCTGACGTCACTGCCATCAGTCGGGGCACCACGTCATCCCGACTTACCAAGTCTGGATCCTCCAGCTGCGTTGATTGATGGCAGTCTCAGCAAGCCGCTGAGACATCCGCTCCCCGCCCCTCCACTGCTCATCACTCCAATGAGCACAGAGAAGCAGACCAGGAGAGATTCTGACAGTCAGCATCTCTCCGCTCAGGGAGGAGTGAGAACTGAGCCATCGGCGGTGTTCGGTGACTCGGTTCTCAGTGCAGAGACGCCGAGGGACAGCTGCAGCATCAGTCTGATGCTCTATCCACAGAGGTAAGTATGATTAGCAAAAAAAAAACAAAAAAAAAAAACCCATAATTCTCTTTTAAAGTGACACTAAAAGATATCCTTATTGTTAAAAAATAATCCATACACATCCACTACCTAATGGTCCTGTAATCTATTTTTCAATAAACTATTTCTTTCTTTGGTTTTCTGCCTCTTTGTAACATCCTTTGTGGCCTCTCGAACTTCCCTTAACCCCCTGTTTTTCTTTAAACGAACAGTGCATGTTAGTTGTGATCATGTACACTGCTCTTTGCACACTACACAGATAATGACAGATATGATCAGATATTGAATGTTCCTCTGATTTCAGGGTACGATTTCTCCCAATGACACCAACGATGGGGCCCAATAAGACCAGTGATAGGGCACAATTCCTTCCAATGACACCAACAATGGGGCCCAATGACAGGGCACAATTCCTCCAACAATGGGGCCCAAAGACACCAATGATGGAGCACAGTTCCTCCCAATGACACCAACAATGGGGCCTAATGACACCAATGGTGGGGCAAAATTCCTCCCAATGACACCAACAATGGGGCCTAATGACACCAATGGTGGGGCAAAACTCCTCCAAATGACACCAACAATGCGGCACAATTCCTCCCAATGACACCAACAATGGGGCCTAATGACACCAATGGTGGGGCAAAACTCCTCCCAATGACAACAACAATGCGGCACAATTCCTCCCAATGACACCAACAATGGGGCAAAATTCCTCCCAATGACACCAATGGGGCAAAATTCCTCCCAATGACACCAAGAATGGGGCCCAAAGACACCAATGATGAGGCACAATTCCTCCCACTGACACCAATGATGGGGGATTGTTTATGATGGGGGCACAAAATGTCCCCACTGACGCTGGGACATTTTGTACCCCCAATGACCACAGTCAGGCCGCCCTAAAGCCTGAAGGACAGTAAACCGGCCCTTTGGTTAAAAAGTTTGGAGACCCCTGATTTATACCATGGAACAAAGTAATTGCAAGCCTTGATGTCCATGCAAACACTGTACAGCAGGATTACTGACAGATGGCAAAAGTCATGCTGGTGGTACATAATCGATCACTGTGTAGGGAAAAACTGCTCAATAAAGAACTTGGTGGAAAAAGGTGCTAAAGTAGAAATCAAGTGATTTTGTTAGCATTTGTGGATGAAGTCAAGAAGGGAGTTTGTGTTTATTGTTCTAATGGCACCCATCTGTGAAACATGAAGCAGGAAACTTTCATAAGAAATGACTACAGAAAGCAATAAAGATTTAACAGCGTTTCTAACCTTTGTACTACTGGGGCTTAACCACTTTAATACAGGGCACTTACGAACCTTCCTGCCCAAGCCAATTTTCAGCTGTCGCAATTTGAATGACAATTGCGCGGTCATACAACACTGTACCCAAACAAATTTTTTATCATTTTGTTCCCACAAATAGAGCTTTCTTTTGGTGGTATTTGATCACCTCTTCGATTTTTGCTTTTTGCGCAACAAATAAAAAAAGACCGGAAATTTAGAAAAAAAAAAAAAATTTTTTTCTTTGTTTCTGTTAAATTTTTTTATAAATAAGTAAGTTTTCTTCTTCAATGACAGGCACTGATATGGCTGCACTGATGGGCACTGATGAGCAATGATGATGGGCACTGATAGGCGGCACTGATGGGCACTGATAGGTGGCACTGATGGGTACTTATGGGTGGCACTGATAGGTGGCACAGATGGGCACTGAATATATAAAGATATTTGAAGCGCTTCACAATGTGCATGAAAATGAATATATAAGAATAAATATAAATAGTCAAATAAATCCAGCGGTGAGTAAAAATTCCTAAAAAATCCAGCAATCAAAATAGTGTAAAATTATAAAAAAATAAAAAATTAGTGACACCAAATGTGTAAAAAATTCACATAAAAAAATCCACATAAAAATAAATAAATAGATAGGGATGTATTCAGAAGGTTCAATTATACAGGTGTAGAATCCTGATTGGTATAGAGCTTTTGATCACTAGCAAAGCTGTTTAAAAACACTTGCTTAATTAAGGTGCTCATTGATAGTACCAATGTGTTTTTTGCTTCTATTCACAACCAATGTGAGAATCATAAACAGGCAGATAAGAGAAAAAAAAAAAAAAACAATCATTGTGCAATAGTTAGGATACCAAGGTACACAGGCAAACTTCAATCCACTCACGTGTGCCTTATAATGATAAGGCATATGCAGGTTTTACTATAGCAGTCAGCCGCCTTAGACAGGAGCAGATTCAGTGCAGTACACTGTGTGATACTGCTGATCTGCACAGAGCGTCCTTGGCTCCTCCCACGCGTTACATCACAGTCACGTGACTTTTTCAAGGATGGGCACTGATGGTCACTGATAGGTGGGCATTGATGGGCATGGATGGGCACTCAGAGGTGGCACTGATGGGTGGCACTGATGACACTGATGGGTGGCATTGCTAGGCATCACTTTTTTTAGCTAGACCATAATGTTGCCAGTCAGTGCCCATTTGTGGGCACTGATTGGCATGTATTGTGCAAATGTTTTCATATGTGGATGGCCATGGTGTACATACTTGGCCATCCACATGTTGCCACCTTCCCTGGTGGTCCTGGGCGGCATGATTGTGGTCCTGGGTGGGCATCCGAGGGGGGGGGGGCGCTGATAAACAATCAGCGCAGACCCCCCTGTCAGGAGAGCCACCAATTGGCTCTCCTCTACTCGCGTCTGTCAGACGCAAGTGAGGAAAAGCTGATCACCGACTCTTCCTGTTTACACTGTGATCAGCCGTGATTGGACACGGCTGATCACGTGGTAAAGAGCCTCCGTTGGAAGCTCTTTACCGAGATCGACGTAGCATTGTGTCAGACTGACACACCGCACCACCAATCGCCGCGATGCGCGCCCCCCACGGGCGCGCGGCAGCTGTTATCCTGAAGGACGTCATATGACGCCCAGTTAAGATAACTGAACCACCGCCCGGCTGTCAGGGCGGGAAGGGAAGTGGTTAAAAAAAGGTCCATTATCAAAATGCCTGGAAGAAAATCTGTGGCTTATAGAAGCTAACCAGATTCACCCCTTCTTTCTTCCAGCATCGACAAAATGTGATTTCTTGCTATAAGCAAGACAGACAACTCTGCTCTCATACGCCAATAATTGGTGCTGTGTGTCTATATATGGAAATCTGCTATGTGAGCAAAGGGTACTGGAAACGTGGCTTGGCCAAGATTTATACTCTAAGAGCTCATTAAGGAAAAGTACTTTAATGAAGTCAGACATAGATGGGATTGATTTTATTTTAACAAAGAGCCACAGCCAGACTACAGTGCGTTTCATTATTATTATAAAACTTCATTCAATTACAAAACGAAGGAATGAATGCAGAAACAAAAGAATACATGAGGAAATATTGTCTCAAACAAAAGGGACTATCAATAGAAAAAAGAATAAAACCGGTTTCTGGTCAATAACTAGGAAAGGGAAAGTGTGTCCATTTCAGGTCAGAATGTGGCACATATACTATATTGTCAAAAGTATTGTGACACCTTTACACGCACACAAACATTCATGATATCCCAGTCTTGGTCCGTAGGGTTCAGTATTGAGTTGGCCCACCCTTTGCAGCTATAACAGCTTCAACTCTTCTGGGAAGGCTGTCCACAAGGTTTAGGAGTGTGTCTATGGGAATGTTTGACCATTCTTCCAGAAGTGCATTTGTGAGGTCAGGCATTGATGTTGGACAAGAAGGCCTGGCTCGCAGTCTCCGCTCTAATTCATCCCAAAGGTGTTCTATTGGGTTGAAGTCAGGACTCTATGCAGGCAAGTCAAGTTCCTCCACCCCAAACTCGCTCACCCAAAAGTTGAAGCTGTTATAGCTGCAAAGGGTGGGCCAGGTCAATATTGAACTCTACAGACTAAGACATGATTAAAGATTGTGCATGTAAAGGTAGGTGTCACAATACTTTTGACAATATAGTGTAAGTATCAGTACACTGACAGAGGACCACTGCGACAATGCCCAGGACTAAAAGAGTTATTATTCTAGGGAAGGCAATATTCTTGAGCCTCACTTAGTATCAGTAAGCACACTTATTCTAATTATCTAAATAATAATATATAGCACCCAGTACAGTACTCATGATGTGCAAGCTGGATCTGTTAAAAGGCCAATCAGCCTTAAAACAGACATACTTTTTTTTGTAGATGCTGTTGGGGTAAACCACACGCCCAAAAAAATCTTATGCAAGGTATATTAAGCAATATGCTCTTTGCTACTTGATTAAGCGATTGCAAAGGAATTACCCGGTCATCTTTTAGTTTTATTGATTATAACATTACTTCCTGTCCCGGGCCAACAATGCTATTCAGTCACTATTGAAACTGCTGATACCCCCAGCAGTATTGGCACTCGGAAGCTGCTCTGCTGACTAATTTATGCACATTTTCTGTGCAGGTCCTCTAGTGGCATGCGCTGCTCCAACAATGCTCAGTCCACTCTAACAAAGCTATTTTATAAACAAATGGCAACCACCCCAACCTATAACTGGCCTTTGCAGCAAGGAGCACATGGAAGGGTGACATGTCAAAAAACAACAAAGAAACAAAGAAAAACTCCCAGATGGAAAAGTAGAGAGTGTGGAAATATGGCAGGGAGATCTCACGATTGGCAAGCCCACCAGGCTCCATCTTTAGCATAAAGATCACTTTTGGGTGGACTGGCCAGTTCAAGCAAAACTAAAACCTCCTATCGTTTTCAACCAAGGAAGCTGCCATCTTGTCCTCTCTTTGATCTTCAACTGCCATGAAGCTGCCCATGTGATCAGTTATGACATCAGCCATTTTATGGTCTAACAGTTTGAATGAGAGCACAAACAATGTGAGTTGCATTCCGGGAATGTAACTGTTTTTCGAAACTGTTAAATCAATGGGTTTAGTTCCACTTTAATAATTTCCTTGCACTCTCCATTTTGCTATTCTTTTGGAATTAAGCTCATCTGTTTGGCCTTTACCTTTCATATTGTTGGGCTCTAAATTCAGCACTTGCTCACAGTCATTGAATGCATTCTGCCAGTTCTTCAGTTTAATCTCAGCTTGTGCTCTGTTATTATAGGCGGCTGTGGAGGGCAACACAGATAAACTCCTAAAATAAGAATACATTATTTACAATTACAATAAAGTATGCTTTTAAGCCAACAGTTTTGATGTTGCAAAAGATAACTGAAGATTTAAAAAGGAAACAATCATATTCATACATTTTGAGTCTTTCTATGACTATACTCCAAACATAGTGTCACGTTGTCACATCTCCTATATATACTGTATATTTCCCATATAAACAGTAAGGCCCCTTTCACACTGAGGCGCTTCTAAACCACCAGTAAAACACTGAGCGCTTTTGAAGAGCTTTTTAGGCGCTTTTGAAGAGCTTTTCAGGTGCTTTCAGGTGCTTTTGAAGATCTTTCCATTCATTTCAATGGAGAGGGGTGTTTTTTCACCGCTCTGCCAGTGCACTGCCCCAGTGTGAAAGCATTCCTTGATTTTAATGGAAATAGGTTTTCATAAGCTTTTCAGGCACTTTTTTTAGCGTGAAAGCACCTGAAACGTGCCTCAGTGTGAAAGGGGACTAAAAGATGTTTTATATAAAACCTGTGCAATTAGTAATTACTGTTTTACCAACTCATGGGTGCTCAACCTGTGGCCCTCCAGGTACCATCATGCCTCTGCCTTTGGGAATCATGGTTGTAACTGTCAGCCTTGCAATGCCTCAGCAAGAGGGCCACAAGTTGAGCACCCGTGATTTATGGAAGAAATGCCATTTATTTGGCCCAATTTCAGATCACAAATAGGTTGCATATACAAGGATTTAAAAATATTGTTTAATACTCAAAAGTTGCCTGACTCAATAAATTTAGAATTTGTTTCTTCTTCTTCTGTCTCTTGATATATTTGTTTTTCCACTGGCAATAGTAAAATCACCAAGCCATTGTAATCAGATTTTAGAGACGGTTGCTGACCTTCATTAGGTCTCTCCATCTCTCCATCCAGAGCTGCATTGCATTGTAAGCGTGATAAAATTTGAATTGTTTTGTTGGGGTTTTTTTTCGATCAAGTATTTTTTTGTAACATTTTATCAAGTTGCATACAATTAACAAACAAAACATACAAAGATGACATGCAACCCCACTGCATTTTTTCCATAGTAGCACAGGGTGGTACATCCAAAAAAAATTGTGATTCTTAAAAAATACTTACAAAGGCTTGAACTGCATCTATTCTGAACAACCCTCAATAAATGAATGAAGAGGGTACAAAGCAAGCACCATAAAGGGGCTGCACGCACCTAGAGTTGTTTAATAGGCTTGTGCAATTTGTTTCATAATGAAACTAAATTCGGCCGAATTTTGCATCTTTCGGACATTCAGATGCATCCGAATGTCTGAATAAAAAAATAACGAATTTCAACCAATACGAAAGAAATTATAGCGGATATAACAAATTAATTCAACATGATTCGTAATTTGTTAAAGATCTAATTAAACAAAAGGTCATCTCAAAGTAAATCTTACAGTCCAATCAGCTGATTCATTTTGTGCTGGGGGTTAGATTACTGGCAAAGTGCATTCCTGAGAACTGAGTGAGAAGGGTGTTGTATTGTATTTGTGCAGAGGAGAAGAGATATTGTCATTGTGTGTGTTAATAGATTCAATAAACAAACGACTTTCCAAACTACGAATCATTATCATGAATCAATATACATACATAAATATCGAATTTCAACGAATACAAAAGAAATTATAGCGGATATGAATGAATTCAACATGATTGGAGATTCAGTATAACGAATATCGACACTCTACAGAAATAACTAATTATCCGAAAACGTATTAATATAACATAACAAGTATAACAGAAGGAAATTATGTATTTTACGAATGACAACAAACCGAAACTAAACAAAATTTTCCGTTGTGCACAAGTCTATTGTTTAATGACTGCTCAGCCATTAGTTGCTGAATTATGGGAGATGGATGGTCCCAAGGCTGGAAGTGCTGGGTGATTTTCATAGCTTTAGCAAAGTAGAAGGGCAGCAGGGGAGCACTAGGAATGTATGTGCAGGCACCTTATGGTCTACTTTGCAGCCTCTCTGGTAGTCTGTATAGTGTTTATTCAGTGGAAATAATAATTTTATGTAACATACTGATTACACATCTTTATTTTTTATACGAATTGAATGTTTTTATGTAAAAAAAAAAAAAAAAAAAAAAAAAAATCACACTACTAATAAGGTTTCAATAGCTAAATGAGCACCCATGTTAGCATACTACATCCACATATAGCTTCAGAAAAAGACTGAAATGGCAATCGTCTAGATCAATGGTTCTTAACCTCAGTCCTAAACTACCCCCAATGGGCCATATTTTGGGAACTTCCCTTAGATAAAATAGCTCTTATTAATACCATGTCATTGATGTGGATTTAAAGCAGCTGTGCCAAGTGAAGGAAAACCTGAATACATGGCCAGTTGGGGGTACTTGAGGACCGAGGTTGAGAACCACTGGTCTAGATTAGAAGGTTACCAAGGACCCAGTGCAAGAAAATCAATGGCCATACTCAGAAAAGGGTTTCAATTTTTTTCCATTATTGTTTATTATATGTTTTTGTTTTTATTTGTTTAAAGCTGAACTCCAGAAATGTTTTTTTACTTGTGCTCCAATACCTCAAATGACTAGCTTTGGCTGCAGTGAAAGCTGTGGCTGGAACAGTGAAAGGATCCTGTTGCTTACTCTCCCTTTCCCCATTCCTTGTCCATTCACAAAACACCTTCTATTTTTTTTTCCACAGAATACAAGGCATTCTGTGAACAGACGAGGGGAACAACAGGATCTCGCCTTACGCATTCACAAAACATCGTGTATTCTGTGAAATGAAATTCAAGACATTTTATAAATGGACACAGGGACAGGATAGGGAGGGCAATTCTAATCCCCAGATTCTGGAATGAGAAAAACTAGGATTTTGAAACCAAAACAGCATTGATACAGACCTAGTATTACCGCCATTAGTGGTAGCATTTGTATATTTGTATAGAGCACAAGTCAACAAAAAAGTTCACTGGAGTTGAGCTTTAAAGGAGAAGTCCAGCCAAAGCTCGTTTGTCTGTACTTCTTCTATGGATCACAGGAATGTAAAATAGTTTTGCACTCCTGTGACCCGTTTTCAGCAGAGAGTGGGCTGAAGTCTGCTCCCTGCTGACGTCACAGATTTCAGTCCAGGCACCGAGTCATCCCGACCACAGAGTCTGGATCCGCCAGGTGCATGGACTGACACCCGTCTCAGGCTCTCAGTGAGCTGCTGAGAGGCTGAGATGACTGATCCGCCCCTCCACAGCTCAGTGCTCCAATGAGTGAGGAGGGAGAAGGAGAAGAGCAGAGACCTGTGACAGTCTGTAGCTCTCTGCTCACGGAGCTCTGAAAACCGAGTGATTGGCGGTGTTTGATCGCTCGGTTCTCAGTGCAGAGGCGCGGCGGGACAGATGCAGCATCGGACCGATGCTGCATCCACCTAGGTAAGTATGATTGGGGGGAAAAAAAATCCTTTACTTCTCTTTTAAGGCTTGTCTTTTAGCTGCAAGGTTCTTGTTTAAATGTACCTTAAAGTAGTTGTAAACTAAGCTCCAAGGCTTAGTATAGGCAATATCTATTCAATTGTATGATTTAGATTTATTTGTGTTGTTCAGGTTTACAACTACTTTAAGTTGGTACTATATGCTCGTGTGTATTTTTTTTTTTTTTTGCAAGGCTTCCATTTCACAAGCCAGAAGCATACTGCTGGGATAATTATGCTGTGCCCAAACTGGCCCTAGAGTCAGTATAAGTGTGTATTAAAAGAACTGTGACATAGGATTGTAAGCTTCTCTGGGGTAGGGACTAATGAGAATCTATGTAATGTGTAACATGTCAGCGCTATATAAAAACAATATTTCCTGCCTTACCTGCTGTAATATGATATGGCCTCCTCATAGTCTCCACTTCTGAAGGCCTCATTTCCCTTATCCTTCTCCCTTTGTGCAAGAAGGCTCTTCTGCTCCAAGCTCAGACCTGGAAAGGAGTTTGCCAGTTACACACAACTGCACAGTCTATATAAATGCTGAGGCCCACATTCTTACAATATAAAATCTTATCTAATTCAAGTCAACTAATGATAAACATTATGACACTCTAAAGATTACAGGTGTTTTGGTCTTGCCCTCGGTTGAAACACTTCTGGACAACGGTATAGCATATTACCCAAAAATTCACAGACTATAAGATTCCCAACGATCCGGCTTTCTTCCTGCTCCACGTTACCGGGATCCCAGCGAAACACTACCAAAAATCAATTGTAGGACACTGAATGCGGCCAAATCCTGCATTCCCCTGCTATGGAAGAGCGGCACGCCACCCTTTATTGGGACTTGGTTACGTAGAGTAGTAGACATCAATAAATTAGAGGATTTAATCCTTACGGCCCAAAATAAACAAGAGAAGCACTCTAATGCCGCATACACACGAGCGGATTTCTCGTCGGAAAAAGATATGACGGCTTTTCAGACGGAATTCCGCTCAAGTTTGCCTTGCATACACACGGTCAGGCAAAAGTTCGCTGAAATTACGACCGTCAAGAACACGGTGACGTACAACACTACAACGAGCCGAGAAAATTAAGTTCAATGCTTCCGAGCATGCGTCGAATTGTTTCCGAGCATAGGGATTTTGTGCGTCGGAATTGGTACAGACGATCACATTTTCGGATAGGAACTTTTCCCGACCGAAAAATTAAAAGCATGCTCTCAATCTTTTTCTGTCTGGAATTCCGCCAGCAAAAGACCGATGGAGCATACACACGGTCACATTTTCCGACGAAAAAATTCTCATCTGTCTTTTGCGGGCCGAAATTCCGATCGTGTGTATGCGGCATAAGGCATAGAGACTATGGAACATGTTTCTTCTATCTGATGAAGAAGGAGTGACACTGCTCGGACAATAGCCGACCAGCCACCACATGCCCTATTTACGCTTATGGTGAGTGTAAATTCAACGCTACCGGATTTACACTCTCCCAACCCCTTTCCCACCCGTCCCCCACCCCCTTTTTTCCCCCTTGTGTACCCCCTCCTCCCCTCCCCCCTATCTACCCTAGAATCTTTGATTTCTTGTTCCCTCTGACATTTTTCTTTCCTTCTCTGGAGCGGTTATTCATTTTTATCTCCTTTTCTACGAGTTAGGAGCACACTTAATGCAAGGATCGGGCTCAGGCTGTATTGTGTTAGCCGTTTATTCAAATGGCTAGCCATTCCACGGCAATGACAATTCTCTGAAACGGAAACACCTCTCCTTTATTTTGCAGTATTAGATGTACCATTGTTATTTAGTTTATCTGCTGGAATGATGAGACCCAGGAACAGCCCTGAATGTGTAAAAAACTAAAAGTCATTATGCCTTTAATGTGTTCTACAATAATAATAAAAATCTTATATTTGGAAAAAAAAAAAAAAAAGATTACAGGTATGAAACACCAGCAGTATGGTTACCTGATGTGTCTATTGATTTCTTTATCTTTGCAGCTGTTGTGTTTATTACTGTCTTGGACTGGTCAGTTTTCTTGGTGTCCTCATCAATGTTTGATAGTTCTTTTTCAATATCAAACCTAACATAAAACAAAATATCTAGAAGTATAATACAAATTGGCAAAATAAAGCAAAACAACCTTGAGTAAAACATGTTTTTGTTTAATAAAACAGAATATACATACAGTCGTACCTTGGATTACAAGCATAATTCGTTCCAGAAGAATGCTTGTAATCCAAAGCACTCATATATCAAAGTGAGTTTCCCCATAGAAGTCAATGGAAACTCAGATAATTGGTTCCACAGTGACTTCTATTGTATGCAGTACCGCATGTGGCCAGAGGTGAGGGGGCACCAGAGACACTCGGAAACTGCTCAGATGCACTCGGAAACAGAGTGTTTCCGAGTGGCTCTGAGTGCCACCGGCTCCCTTGCACCCCTAGCCAAATACGGTACTGCACACAGCAGAGGCTTGAATCCTGCTCGTTGTACGGGACAACGCTCTCAAACCAAATCAGGATTTAAAAATAATACTAGCTCGTATTGCGAAACGCTCCTTAACCGTGTTGCTTGCAATCCGAGGTGTTACTGTATATATACACATTACTGTATATATGCACACACATACATACATATATATATATATATATATATATATATATATATATATATATACACACACACACTCTCTATGTGCATGTCTGGTATGTGCACACGCTGTAAATACAAGAATGTTTAAAAACAACATAATTTGCATATTACATACATAATATAAACACCTCCAACCTACATACAATGAACATGTAACACCTATATTTTATTTATGCTTACCTGGATCTTCCTTTTGTATACCTCAATGGACTTCAATTGTAAAAGGATTTACGAATAGTCTTTTGACTCAAGGGCATCTCATGTCTCATGAGTAATTTATATCTTATTTCATTATATGCAGAACACCAGAGCGTTTAAAATTATCAGTACAGCACATACATACTACACTTGATCTTAATCAAAAGACTGAGAAGCAGTTATCTGTTATCAGTGCAATAGTTAATGAAATCACCTTCTAACAAGTAGTAGTTAAACACAGCACAAGCAATAATTATTATTATCACCATTTCTCACCTGTCCCAGTCCCTGTAATCTCGGGGCACTTTACAGATGCTAGCACGATTTTCTTTTTTGCTAGGCTGAAACAGAAGTGGGATCAAATGTTGTAAAAACAAGTTCAACTCCAAAGAGAAAATATAGTGAGGGGTATTTACTAAAGCCCTGTACGCACACGCCGAATATCGGCGGTATCGGCCAGTTCAATAGAAACCAGCCAACATTCAGCCCGTGTGTACGTCAGACAGTCTGACAAAAGCCGGCTGAATGTCCGTCTTCTGTCAAAGGGTCATGACCAAAAAAGGTCTTCTGAATGGCATCGGATCAGCGCTCTCGGCCAATGGCCGACCCAGTCAGCCCAATGGGTTGAACGGAAAAAAAAACTGCTAGTGTGTAGCAGGCTCCAGTTTTAGTAAATTCCACCCAGTGTGTTTTCAGGGAACACATAGGTCGAGTCATTCATAAGCTTTGTGCTGCGCTACATACTAAGACAAACAAAGATCTTCCATTCTATGAATAGCGTAGGACCCACTAATAATGGGGTACTTTGTTGCCGTAAGTGGGCTTAACCCCCCTGGCGGTATTCCCGAGTCTGGCTCGGGGTGGATTTTTCATACCAAAAGCGGTAACCCCGAGCCAGACTCGGGATCGCATCGCAGGATCCAGGAAGAGCATACTTACCTTGCCTCCTGGATCCTGCGATGTCTCCCCGCTGTGATCGGCGAGCCGCTGTGTCTCACTCGATTCACAGTGCCGAGCTCCGTTCTCTGCGAGCGTTGCGACACACGGGGACGGAGTTCGGCGGCAAATTCAAAAAGTGAAACACACAGTATAGATACAGCATACTGTAATCTTACAGATTACAGTACTGTATCAAATAATGACACATCCCCATTGTCCCTAGTGGTCTGCCCAGTGTCCTGCATGCAGTTTTATATACATAAAAACTGTTCTTTCTGCCTGGAAACTGGAGATTGTCCATAGCAACCAAAACTGTCTCTTTACATCAAAAGTGGCTTTAGACCAGCTAGAAAACAGCGATAATAAAATAGAATCCCTCGCAGAATTGAGCGATAGTGATTTGTGGGGAGATCCGTCATCAAACACTAAAAGTAACGAAAGCGACAATTCTGCAACTGAGCAAATTTCAGTGTTTTTGATTTGATTACATTATTGAATAGTTTTTATTATTATTATATTATTATTTGTTATAATTATTTATAGTTATTTATTATATTATAATTTTTTATTTCGTTTTTCAAACTTTATCATACCCGGGATGTCTACTAGACTCTAGTTTGGACAGATTTAAGTGAACTATTTCTAAGAATTACAGGCCTACAATATAAAACGCCAAATTTCTGTGCAAAATAATTGTACCGCTTTCAGCACCTAAAATCTGAAATAATCATACCGCCAGGGAGGTTAAGCACCATATAGCCATATGGTGTGACCAAGTCCCCATATTTTTTTAAAATGTTCAGGTGTTTTAAATAGCCTTGCAGGAGTTAAATGTCATTGTTTGCTTGTGTGAGCTGTAATCTTTTGTTCTGCCCTACATACTAAAGGGCACACAGTGCAAACCCTATAAGAATAGGTGGGCCCCAAGGCTGTGCTAAGTTTAGCTAGATGCATTTAGAGGCTCAAATAACCTCTTAAACTGCCATTAGAGGTCTTTTATAGGGCTTATTGATTTATGTGAAAGGTGAGTTGAAAGATGCAGTTTAAGGGCTAAATATGTAACAGCACTATCAGGGACTCCTTTTCGTTCGTCCTCATTCTGTCATAAAGAGATAAAGGTCTACTGTAAATGTTTTCAAGCCATATGTCTTTGGACTCTTGGACCTGTAAAATAGACTTGTTAGTATTGCTTTTTGTTTTCTTATTCCAGTAATGCTGAAACTTGGTAAAGCTGAAGGTTAAGTATGCATATTTTTACATAGTTACTGTGGTCCAGCTTGGAGCAATGAAAGTATGTATATGTCACACCTAGAAGATCCCTGTGGAAGCTGCTAACTTTCAGGTCCCATGCTGAGCAGCTGCCCTGCTGCTTATTGAATGCCAGAGGTTGCTTACATGATACATGTACCATTCAGAGAACACTTTGAATTTTTTTCAACAAATGCAAAGTGTCTGATACATGAAGTGGGGCAGTGACTTCATGATCAGAAAAAAATGATAAAGTGCCGGTGCACAATAGCCCATGCTATCCCTTCCTACAAAAAAACATGCTTATTGATCAATGTGTAGAGATAAGCTCGACATTTGGTGGTCCTATCTATAGATCATCCTATTTTGCTCTAGAGTCTGTGTACTAATTTACAGTATGTTTTGCAATACTGCAAAAAAAAAAACCCATGTATGACGCTTTTACACCTCTCAGCAGACAAAGTCAACAAAACTACCGTATATACTCGAGTATAAGTCGAATTTTTCAGCACATTTTTTTGTGCTGAAAGTGCCCCCCTCGACTTATACTCGAGTCAAGCACTTTTCTGCAGCAAAAAATTTCATTTTCCGAACCGACTTTGGGGCCCCGTATCTCAGGGCCACTTGGTGCTAGAAACCCCAAATTTGGTATGCAAACCCAGTGGACCTAGTACCACAACATATCCAAAGCAGAAGTTCCTAGTTTGGGGCCCCGAGATACGGGGCCCCAAAATCGGTTCGGAAAATGTCATTCTCTGCTGCAGAAAAGTGCTTGACATTTTCTGAACCGAATTTTGGGGCCCCATATCTCAGGGTCACTTGGTGCTAGGAGCCCCAAATTTGGTGTGCAAACCTAGTGGAACTGGTACCATAACATATCCAACCCAGCTTGGGTTCCTAGCACCAAGTGGCCCTGAGATACGGGGCCCCAAAACTGGTTCGGAAAATGTCATTCTCTGCTGCAGAAAAGTGCTTGACATTTTCTGAACTGATTTTTGGGGCCCTGTATTTTGTGGCCACTTGGTGCTAGAAACCCCAGCTTTGGAAATTTTATGGTGCTAGTTCCACTGGGTTTGCACACCAAATTTGGGGTTCTTAGCACTAAGTGGCCCCGAGATACGGGGCCCCAAATTCGGTCAACTGTGTCTATCTGCAGCAATGTCATTTCGGGACCCTTTGGGTTCAGAGACCCCAAATTTTGGCTGCAGCTAGGGGGCATCTAGGAACCCTTAACTACCGAGTTTGAAGTTCAGGGGACCTATGGCTGCAAATGGGCACAGTGAGGCATGTAAATGGGCACAGTGATGCTGCAAATGGGCATTGTTGACCCTCTTTTCCACTTACAGTAGCTGTGCATTTCTCACCCTCGACTTATACTCGGGTCAATAAGTTTTTCCCATTTTTTTTGTTGTAAATTAGGGCCTCGACTTATACTCGGAACGACTTATACTCGAGTATATACGGTACTTTGTTTTCCAGCATCCAAACTACAACAATGGCCTGGAAGAAGTACCCTGACCCCTTGCCAGAAGTGAAAGCTAACAAATACAGACACCCTTGTTTGATAAGTGAGCTCTTAGACAGTATTCCCCTGGTCAGAGAATGCCGGTCCCAAGCCTGTACAAATGGGGAGGTTTGAGGAAAGATCTGATGACCAACTGTACCTTAAAAAAACATTTACAAAGAAAATTTTGTGAAAAGGGCTCTCCGTCACATCAGACATGGTGCCCAGAGAGCTGGCCTATACAACAGTCGAGAGCCATACACAACTGAATTATATATATATGCATATTAGTTTCAAATATTTCGGGCAACACTCATCCAGTAAATACAGATAATATGGGTGCACAGCAGATGTTGCGCCAACCCAGGCTCTCTTATACATGCAACCTGCAGCTCTTTATCCTTTATTTTTCATCTTCATTAGTGACTTTATCGATAAAACAGTTTCAGACCCAACAAAGATCCTTCCTCAGGTACAAGAAGCATGATTGTATCATGCTTTCTGTACCTGAGGGGGGATCCTTGTGGGGTCCGAAACTGTTGTATTGATGAAGTCATTAATGAATGCAGGTTGGATTCTGCTTTCATATATACAGTATACACACACACACACATATATATATATACACACACACATACAAAATTATAAAATATATATATATATATATATATATATATATATACACATACATATATATATATATATATATATATATATATATACACATACATATATATATATGTATGTGTATATATACATATACAGTGAAGGGAAAAAAAAGTATTTGATCCCCTGCTGATTTTGTACACTTGCCCAATGACAAACATGATCAGTCTAGACTTTTAATTTTAATGGTAGGTTTATTTTAACAGTGAGACAGAACAACAACTAAAAAAAACGCATTTCAAAAAAGTTATAAAAAAGTTTTAAACTGATTTGCATTTTAATGAGTGAAATAAGTATTTGACCCCTTCGCAAAACACAAATTAGTACTTGTTAGCACTCACAGAGGTCAGACGCTTCTTGTAGTTGGTCATCAGGTTTGCACACATCTCAGGAGGGATTTTGTCCCACTCCTCTTTGCAGATCCTCTCCAAGTCATTAAGGTTTTGAGTGTGACATTTGGTAACTCGAAACCCTCAGCTCCCTGCACATATTGTCTATGGGATTAAGGTCTGGAGACTGGCTAGGCCACTCCAGGACCTTAATGTGCTTCTTCTTGAGCCACTCCTTTGTTGCCTTGGCCGTGTGTTTTGGGTCATTGTCAAGCTGGAATACCCACCCATGACCCATTTACGAAGCCCTGACTGAGGGAAGGAGTTTCTCACCCAAGATTTGACGGTGTATGGCACGTCCATCGTCCCTTTGATGCGGTGAAGTTGTCCTGTCCCCTTAGCAGAAAAACACCCCCAAAGAATAATGTTTCCACCGCCATGTTTGAAGGTGGGGATGGTGTTCTTGGGGTCATAGGCAGCATTCCTCCTCCTCCAAACACAGCGAGTTGAGTTGATGCCAAACAGCTTGATTTTGGTCTCATCTGACCACAACACTTTCACCCAGTTCTCCTCGGATTCATTCAGATGTTCATTAGCAAACTTCAGACAGGCCTGTTCATGTGCTTTCTTGAGCAGGGGGACCTTGCAGGCGCTGTAGGATTTCAGTCCTTCACAGCGTATTGTGTTACCAATTGTTTTCTTGGTGACTATGGTCCCAGCTGCCTTGAGATCTGGGCTGATTCCTCACCATTCTCATGATCATTGAAACTCCACGAGGTGAGATCTTGCACGGAGCCCCAGACCGAAGGAAAGTGATCGTTATTTTATGTTTCTTCCATTTGCGAATAATCGCACCAACTGTTGTCACCCTCTTACCAAGCTGCTTGGCGATGGTCTTGTAGCCCATTCCAGCCTTGTGTAGGTCTACAATCTTGTCCCTGACATCCTTGGACAGCTCTTTGGTCTTGGCCATGGTGGAGATATTGTAATCTGATTGATTGATTCTGTGGACAGGTGTCTTTTATACAGGTAACAAGCTGAGATTAGAAGCACTCCCTGTACGAGAGTGCTCCTAATCTCAGCTCGTTACCTGTATAGAAGACACCTGACAGCCAGAGATCTTTCTGATGGAACAAATAGAGGATCAAATATTTATTTCACTCATTAAAATCCAAATCAATTTATAACTTTTTTGAAATGCGTTTTTCTGGATATTTTTGTTGTTTTGTCTCTCACTGTTGAAATAAACTGACTATTAAAATTATAGACTGATCATTTCTTTGTCAGTGGGCAAACATACAAAATCAGCAGGGGATCAAATACTGTTTTCCCTCTCTGTATATATAAATACATATATATAGTCCCTATTCATGTGTGCAATGGCTGTGTGCAGAGGAGCTGTGTATAATGTATATACAAGGTCATGCAAAATCATTGTGTATCCTTTTCAAATTGTGGTGTTTATGGAGGATGAGCATCATTGCTATACAATAAGAGATAGTATAACCCATTAAAAATACAAGAGATAACGTCCCAAACACACATTTTAAATGAGAACTAACTCCACATATAAAGTTGGGGGGCTTTATAACTACTAATCATATGCATAAACACTCCGGCTCTAATAATGATTAGGAGATTTTGCTGTTATTTATTTTACATTAAATAAATATGTCGCTTTACACAACCCCTTTAAACCCCCCCCCCCCCCCACTGTAATTGTTGTACTATCTGGACCAGGCTTGTCCAAAGTCCGGCCCACGGGCCAATTGTGGCCCACGTTCTGGTTTCAAACGGCCCCACTGGTAATTTGGCTATAGGAAAGAGGGGGCGGGTGCCGCCGGATTACACAAAGCTGCGATCTCCTGTGTACCCGGCGATCAGTCACACAGTCCCGCCTCCTGGCCCAGGATTGGACCACTGTTCTGTCTATCACAGGTGGGACTGTGTGTGACTGATCGCCGGGTACACAGGAGATAGCAGCGCTGTGTAATCTGGCAATCTGGCACTGACGAGGCTGCAGATGAGCAAGGATGTGCTGGCAGCATTAATTTACAAGGGTGAGGCTACATTAATGGGCAATGGAGTGGCTGCTGATGGGCACTGTGCAGGCTGCATTAATGGGCAATAATCAGGCTGCATTGATGGACTGTGACCCTTATTTTGCTTCAAAGTTCTTTATTTAAAATTTAAGTCTTTTTCCTGAAACGTCCCTCTTAAAATGTAGGTGCGTGTTATTTGGATATATCCAAATAACATGCCCAAGCTCATCCTTAGTCCGTCCCGAGCAGCGCTCTGGGATTTGTTGGGGGCCACAAAAGATATACGTATATGTATAAATGTATATGTATATATATATATATATATATATATATATATATATATATATATATATATATATATATATATATATATATATATATATATATATATATATATATATATATATATATATATATATATATATATATATATATATATATATATATATATATATATATCCAAATAACACGCCCGAGCTCATCTCTTCAACACACACAGCCACAAAGGCAAGAGATTTCTTGTTGGGCAGTGTATTAGTGCTCGGGCGAACACACTTAGACCAACTTTTAATGGTTCAAAGAATGTCAGGCAAAATGGTCAAATGGTCGGCCCTCCCGCATGTTCACTTCATCAAATCTGGCCCTCTTTGAAAAAAGTTTGGACACCCCTGATCTAGACTACTGAAATTGGCGGATTGCAAGGCTTGAAAGGTTTTAGACAAACTGACCTCGTCTGCTTTTTTTTTAATAACTGTGTCATGGTTACTTGTACTGTTGGCATATGTTGTGGACAGTATTCTTTATCATTTTTGTGGGCACCACTGTTGGACACAGCACAGAAAATTTGCAATGTGTTTTGCAATGACATTGTTGCAATTTTACTGATTACAGTGCATGTATTACTTTCCAGGGGATGCAACCAGCAACATATTGATTACAATTGTTATCAATAAAAAAGGTAGAATCATTTAATAATGACATTTAATAGCTTGGATTTTTCCAGTTGCATTTGTTTATACATAAATTTAAAATTCAGCTTTTACACATGCTGTAATACTAACAGAATATAGCTCCATTTAGCATGGCAGGTCCACTGTAAAATGTATGAGCTGGCCTCTAAAGAGTATGTGATTAACCCTAGGGACCCGTCCACACTTGGGCAATCAGGAATTATGGGCAGAACTGGTGCGATTCTGCCAGTGACTGCAAATCGCAGAAAAAAGCACAACGCGCGTTTGGGTGGTATTTATCCTGAATGACACCCGAAGCACGGTACAAGTTTGCCACAACTGTCTCATGAAAGAACACAAGAATTGTGTCAAGACGCGTGTAAAAGCATGCCTGGTCCAGGTCTAATGATTTTGTCCCTGGGCTTCTCTGCCACAATACAAAAACAAAAACAGAATAAATTGCAGATTACTGGTCCGTAGATTGAGTGACTGGATTTGTTTCTTTTTTTTAGGCTAAAAACATTTTCCGCAAGTACACAAATATCTGTTGATCTTGCCAAGAAATGCCACGTCCTTGTCACTCACTCCCTGTGAGCTTGCAAGAAAGTGCAACAACTTTATCTTCCTTGTTTAAACTTCAAACCCCTTCAGCCCCTATGTAATAAGGATGACCAAATGTAGACATGTGCAAAGTCCAGCCTGGTTCGCAATCATGGCTCCCTCCGTAGATACAGTGAAGTTATTGTAGCCACTCAGTGATAAGAAGGGTGGTATTCACAGGATTACAGAACCAGGTTAAAATTAAGGGAAAAAAGCCTGCAAAAAAATAAAAACTATTGCAGGCTCTTAATCCAAGGTCTGACAAGCTGCAATGTATTACATTTTTGTTATTTTTTTTACATTTAAAACACATTTTAGTGAAGTGGCAACCAGAAAGTTAAAAAAAAACCACATCTTTTTGGTATAGACAGATGGTTTTACATTCTTATGCATGCAAACAGGAAGTTTATAGCCTCCAAATAACCTGAAGAAGTAAACACAGTAAAATGGAGAAAAGGGTTTGGGACTTTATATGATACTGATATGCAGGGGCGGACTGATAACTCATGGGTCCCCCGGGCAATAGGAGATTATGGGGCCACACAGTATACACACACACAGTATACAATCACACAGTATAAAAAAAATACAGATTTATACATACTGTCCCTGGTTTTACTGAGGCTGGTAACCCTGATGGGGCCCCCTAGTGGCCCAGGGCCCTCGGGCGGTGCCCGAGTCGCTCAATGGACAGTCCGCCTCTGCTCATATGTACACTCATACACATGTGCCTCCTTTCCTAGTGGTATGGAATAAAAAAAAGAAGTTGGGACTTTGAGTGAGGCGTATTATTGGACAATGAATAATTCATTGTCCAATAATATGCCTCACTCAAAGTCCCAACTTCTTTTTTCTATTCCAAGTAAACACAGTAATTTGTAGATAAAAGCAATATAAACATATCCCAGTTTAGTCATACACTATCATCATAAAAACTAATACCTCATTAGGTGTGGGGTCACTGGAGAAACTGCGAATAGGGGGCAGGTTGTCCACAGTTTTCTCCAAGACTGATTTCTGTTCTTCTTTAAGCTTGATGTCAGTTAAAAAATTCTGAAAAATAAATTAAAATAATCAACTAATATGCTTACATTACATGCTAACTGGGAGAGTAAATCTACTATAATCATAAAACTAGTGTTGTAACAAAGAATAGTAATTAACTATAAAATTAGCATTAGTGATAAATTGAATCTCCTAGCCTACTGTTTGAAATGTAGAAAGTTTATCCCTAAATATAAATTTCACATTGCAGGATTTGTATATCTAAACCCGAAAACAAAAATTTATTATATTGCAGCTTACAAATCCTTAGATGCGGTGGCTGCATTAATTTTCTTTTTTTTTCATCTGGTAATCCCATGATCCCTAATAACACACTTTCTGACCCAGGGTGGCTACTCTCACTCCTCCACTGTATCTATAGAGGCAGCCATGGTAGCCAGCCAAGCTGGACTACAAATATGTCTCCCAGGACCAACGGGGACATTTTTGAACAACATGACCTACACATGCACACTGAAACAGTACTGCGTGGCACTGTGTAGACATTGTTACAGAAAGGAAGCGTATCAAGGTTTTTCTCAATCAGAAGCCCTGGATGGCCAAGCGAGTATGTCGTCTTTTCAGAGAACGGGATAGTGCCTTTAGGAATGGGGATAAAGTATAGTGTTGCTAGAGCTAATCTAAACAAGGGCATACAAGAGTCCAAATTAGTTTATAGAAATAAAATATAGAATACTTTAGAGGGAATCATGCACGTGAAGGTTGGAAAGGGATACGACATATCCTAAATCATAAAGAAAACACTCACCAGGGTATACATTTTAATATTCAACTGGCTGAGGAATTAAACAGCTTTTTTTCACTATTTGAAGCAGTAGTACCCGAGCAAACACAACTTTTAAGGGAGATACTGTACCTGTGGTGCAGGAACATGATGCGCATCAGGCATTTAAGTCCGTTAATGTTAGGAAATCAGCGGGTCCAGATAGGGTCCCAGGGAGGGTTGTTAAGGCCTATGCTCACCAACTTGCAGGGGTTTTTACTAATATATTTAATCGATCATTATTATTGGCCACAGTTCCAACCTGCTGAATATCTACTATTATTACCCTGATACCCAAAAAACAAATAGAGATGTTTTTGAAGGACTATAGGCCGATTGCACTTACCCCGGTAATAATGAAGTGCTTTAAGGGTCTGGTTTTACAGCGTATTAGGGCAGCTTTACCAGGTAGTTTTGACCCTCATCAATTTGGATACAGAGCCAATAGAAGCACTGAGGATGCTATTGCTCTTGCACTACATGTGGCTTTAAGTCATCTGGAGCACTCTGGCAATTATGTCAGAATGTTATTTATTGACAATAGTTTGGCTTTCAACACCGTTGTCCCAGATCTATTGGTGGAGAAGATGTTGAAGCTGAATTTGCCCCCTTCCCTTTGCTCTTAGATAAAGGACTTCCTGGTAGACCGCCCACAGGTGGTCAAACTGGGTAAGCATGTTTCTTCCAAGCATGTGGTCAGCATAGAAGTACCACAGGGTTGTGTACTGAGCCCCCTTCTTTACTCTCTATACACTTGTGATTGTACTCCTTGCTTTTCTACAAAAAGCATCACCAAATTTGCAGATGATACCACCATAGTAGGTTGCATCACAAGAGGGAATGAGAAGCATTATAGGGAAGAGGTGGCTAATCTAGTAGAGTGGGGTGAGGCAAACAACTTGTCCTTAAACACTGGGAAGACCAAGGAATAAATAACTGATTTTAGGAAGAGTAAGACTGACATGTTTCCACTTACCGTTAGAGGAAAAACCTAGGGAAAAACATCTTATGCCCCGTACACACAGTCGGACTTTGTTCGGACATTCCGACAACAAAATCATAGGATTTTTTCCGACGGATGTTGGCTCAAACTTGTCTTGCATACACACGGTCACACAAAGTTGTCGGAAAATCCGATCCTTCTAAACGCGGTGACGTAAAACACGTACGTTGGGACTATAAAGGGGGCAGTGGCCAATAGCTTTCATCTCTTTATTTATTCTGAGCATGCGTGGCACTTTGTCCGTCTGATTTGTGTACACACAATCGGAAATTCCGACAACGGATTTTGTTGTCGGAAAATTTTATATCCTGCTCTCAAACTTTGTGTGTCGGAAAATCCGATGGAAAATGTCCGATGGAGCCCACACACGGTCGGAATTTCCGACAACACGCTCCGATCGGACATTTTCCATCGGAAAACCCGACCGTGTGTACGGGGCATTAGAGTCCTTCTATCGCTTCACCATTGAGAGCGTGCCGACATATTGTATTTTAGCCCAACTGCACACCAGCAGAAAAAGTTTCCCCTCAAAAAATAATAAATGCTGTGCAGAAGGTTGTTGGCTGTAGTTTAATTTCTATAAATGAAATGTGCAAGTCCTGTTGTGTCAGCAGGGCAGGCAAAATAGTGAGTGACCCATCCCGCCCTGGAAATTATCTTTGAAATATAAAAGGTGAGGACAAACAGATTTAAGGAAAGCTTCTTTTCAAGGGCTATCAAGGCCCTAAATGGTAACTTTGAATATTATTATTTAACTGCAGGTGACCTGGCTTTGCTGCAGTGGCGGGGGTTCTTTTTTTAGGCTTTTTATATGGGGGGCAAACGGTTTACATGTGTGTATGTTGAGGATGTTATATGTTTACATATGTGTGGAGCTTTTATGGAATTTCATTGTAATTTGCGTTGCAATGGCAATAAAGTATTTATCTTATCTATCTGTCATTCTATTACATGCAGGATGGGGAGATTAAAGCCCAAAACTAAATACATTCCAGGTGAATTAACACAAAAGATCAAAGTGCAAAGTCTTAAAGTTTTTCTTTATAAAGGTCTTTAAAAATAGAAAAAGTAGTAGAAAAGCCTGTCTGCTGCAAGCAGGCTGCAGAGTGGAACTTTGGTCTCTGTGAAGAAGCAGTGATCTCTCTGCAGAGGTCTGACATATCCCCTCTGTTGAATCAGAGGTATAACTCCCCAATCAGATAATTGGAGATCTATAGGTTTGACTCAGTATGGGGCATATCAGATCTCTGAAATGAGACCACTGCTTCCCCACTGTGCAGCATGCTCGCAAGGGACAGGCTTTTCTACTTATGACTATGGTTGCTTTAGAAGGAAAACAAACTGTAAGAACGTTGTACATCTTTAGTTTTGATGAACCTGGAATGTATTTAGCTGATTTAAACTGAGGGTTCAGTTGGGCTTTAATTGTTTACTTAAGAAATATAGCATTTTTTTTGCCATAAGTTCATCTCAGGAAGTGACCAGGACACTGTCTATCTGGCAAAATCAACAAGTATTTTTCTGTACTTGCTGAAAATGTCATTAGCATAAAAAAGAAAAGGAATACAGTCGCATATAAGGACTGGTAAGCTACAATGGTATGTTTTTAGCTGGATTTACTCCTTTAATTACTTCAAGAAAGTGGACACATAGTCCACTTTCAAAACGTTTGAGCAGAAATAAGTGAATCTCAGGAGTGAATCACAAGCCAGTCATGTTTTATTTTTTATTTTTACATCAAAGTTCAGTAAATCAAAATCAGTGCATATTTTTAAAGCTCAAATCTGGTCTTAGCCCCCTAGAAGCCCCCCTTAGTATATATTATGCTTTTTATTGTTTTTTTTAATTTATACTTACCTTTTTCAGATGTCTTCAGCACGGCTCTGCTTCAATACACAATACACTGTGGCAATGCACCCTTTAGGGGGTGTGGCCATGATGCCCATTCATTCATAGTATGTCCTCAGCCCTCCAGGTTGAATGACACCTAGCAGACTGAGGACATCTTCTGGTGGAACAGATGTCCTGCAGGAAACAGCTCCAGATTTAATGTGAGCAATGCAGCCTTGACTTCTTATTTTTCCCTACATGGTGGTAGGTAGATGCCCGGAGTTGGACTTTAAATCAAAACAAGCAACAAAGCACTTCTTACCTTGAAGTCATTATCAATTTGGTTCCAATCCTCAGAGGAGAAATCAGCAGCAGTTGCTGGTGGTTTTTCTTTTCTCAAAGCACGGCTCTGTGGAGACAAACCTTCAATGCGCTTCTCACAGAACTCGGTCAGGTCCGGGTAGTGTCCTTCCTCCCCAGATCTTAGTGAAATACAGATATTTCAATATAAGAAAAAAGAAGAATTACCAGGGAAATAGATAGGGGGGGCCTCTTCCAGAAGCAAACTAGTCAATGCAAGCCCCATAGTAAAATTCCCTTTCTAGTCAACAACAACAGGAGGTTCTTCTTGGTTCCAATCAAAAATATGAATGAAAAACAACTGCCCCCTAAAAGAACAGGCGCTATGCTTAGAGTTCTGGGGGGTCATTGTTTTTAAACTATTTTAGCTTTAGGCTAGCCATACATGCATAGTTCATACATTCCTTCAGCCAGTGGGCTGACATAGAAAATTCTAGTAGATTCATCTAGCACTGCCAGCTATTGTACTCAGCATCCACAGAACCCATGGCTGTCTGAGTACCTGAACAGAGACTGCATCTGATAGGATCAGTTTTCCCACTGTGTTCTTAACAGAAGCTTGTTGGGCCAGGTGATGCCAAAAGGGTCACCCATGGCTTGAATTTCAGCCAATTCAGCAAGAAACAGCCACAATTGGAACCTCATATGGCCAGTTGTAGAATGTGGGAGAGTTTGGCCGTTGGCTGGTCAGTAGATTTTAGGCTTTTTGATGACCTCTTAATAGCTCAGCAATGGCAGGCCTGGCTCTTATACTGACCCCCTTGCTTAAATACTTACTGAATCAAGTATCAAGCAAACTCCTGATTTTCAATCGGACATTCCTGATCTGCATGCTTATGTCAGGTCAGCGACCGAAAAACCTCAGTGGCCAATGGAGTCCCAAAAACTGATCTGAAGGACTATTCAGGAACTTGCAGGTTCCAGGTAGCTCAATTTCCTACTATAGGTTGAATTGAGCTCAGCATATTCTACATACAGGGTTCATGGAAGTCCCTGAACCTGTGGGCAAATAACAGAAGACTAAAGGACATGTTCTAAGATAGGGACCAATGTCTCTACCATCAGAAACGTAAGTGTACGGCACATTGGCCTAATGATGAGCACACCCACCTTGCAGCATTGGGGATTGTGGTTTTAATCCCAAGCAGGGCACTGTCTGCATGGAGTATTCATGTCCTTCATGTACTCACATGGGTTTCCTCCCACACCCCAAAGACATAGTAGTAAGTAAATTGGCACTTGTATGTGTATGAAAGATAGGGAGCTTAGCTTAGATTGTAAGCTCCTCCAGGACAGGGACTGATGCAAATGTACAATATGTAAAGCGCTGTGTAAATTAGATAATTAGTGGTAATAAATAAACAGTTCTACCTGGATTTCTCAGTTCCTAAGGCTCGGTTCACACTGGGGCAACTTGGGATCCGACTTGTACGCCCTCAAGTCGCCCCAAGTCGCCCCAGAAATAGTTTCAATGGGAGTGAACGCTAGCGTCTTAATAGACGCTACTGAAGTCGCTCCGACTTCAGAGCGTACTCCCTGTACTACTTTGATCCGACTTGGTAGGCGACCTGTACCATAGAAATCAATGGAAGTCGCCTCCAAGTCGGATCTCTCTGTAAAGTCAAGCGACTTTGCAGGGAAAACCCCTCCCTCCCCCCCTCCCTCCCAGAGAGCTGATTGGCCACAGGCGAAGTCGCCTGTCATGGAGGCGACTTCAAGTCGCCTTGTTATTTGCTGAAATCGCGCTGAAGTCGCGCTGAAGTCGCGGTACAAAGTCGCGCCGAAGTCGTGTTGCCCCAGTGTGAACCGACCCTTAAGCTACCTAAGTTTTTTGCATATGTAACTTTGCACTTGACTTTAATTTACTGTATGTGAGATTATTTTGTTTCAACATGTATTTTAAAAAAAAAAACTATTGAAGGAAAAGCTTGTGTTCTATTTTCTTCTGTTTCTGACATACATGTCACCTTTTTTTATAGATTCCATGTATTCTAATTGTAGTGGTAAATGAATGCTGTCATAAATGTGGTAACAGAACTATGAAAAGAAAACCGCAGCAATTAAGGCACACCAATACACACCTATAATCATCTTCCTCTACGGCACTAGAGGGCCAAATTATTACCTGAGAACTCGCAGAATCTTTTCAAGATGTCTGACATCTGTACATTTCTCGATGAATCTATAGTCCAGGTGATCGAGGGGAATTTCATATGTTTTGGTTGTTCCTTGGTAGAAGCTAGAGGAGAACTCAGAAGTGCTCATGTCTAAAGAATAGGAACAAAAAATGATTCTGGACTACACAGTAACAAAGTCACATAAAAGGTCTAATGTAGAAAAATGGAGGAAAGGAAACTGCAGGCATTACCCATGAGTATTAACAGGGGGTGAGTCGTCATTAGAGCTGCACGATTCTGGCCAAAATGAGAATCACGATTTTTTTGCTTAAAATAAAAAGATCACGATTCTCGCGATGTAAAATCTTTCACATTATACAAGAAAAAAAAATGGGCTAACTTTACTGGTTAGTTTTTTGATTTTTTTATTCATTAAAGTAATTTTTTTTTTTTTAATTGCATTTGAAAGACCGCTGCGCAAATACAGTGTGACATAAAATATTGCAACAACCACCATTTTATTCTCTAGGGTGTCTACTAAAAAAATATATATAATGTTTGGAGGTTCTAAGTAATTTTCTAGCAAAAAAAATGATTTTAACTTGAAACCAACAAATGTCAGAAAAAGGTTTAGGCCTCTTTCACACGAGGGATCCGTATGTCCGTTTTTCATCCTTCCGTTTTCGGATGAAAAACGGACATACATGTATCCCTATGGAGCGTTGGATGTCAGCGGTGACATGTCCGCTGACATCCGACCCGCTCCGATCCGAAAAGTGTAACGGAGGAAAAACCTACTTTTCCATCCGTTTTCGGATCGGATCGGATGACGACGGACACTACGGACCGTCATCATCCGATCCCCCCATAGGGGAGAGCGGCGCTCTGACAGGTCCGTCGCTGCACAGTGTGCAGCGATGCACCTGTCATCTTCCTGCTCAGCGGGGATCGGCGGAGCTATCCCCGCTGAGCAAGCGGATGTTCACGGGGCGGATCATCACTGATCTGCCCCGTGTGAAAGAGCCCTTACTGTTTAAGTGGTTAAACTTTTTTCACTTACACACACAGTCTATTCCATTGACAAATTGTTACAATGTTTATACTTAAAGCGGGGTTCCACCCAAATTTTGAACAATATCTGTATGTATTCTCTTCATTGCCTAGATGCTGACATGCCGTTTAAAAAAATTTAAATCGCCGTAATTACCTTTTTATTTTTCTATTCTTCTTTGCACTTCCTGGTTCTCCTCCCGTGGGAGTAGGCGTGTTTCTAGCCTCTCCCAGACTCCTGGGAGCTAGTCTCAGGCTTCCCAGGATGCCACTGAGCATGTGCGGGAACGAGCGGTGAATGCTGGGAGCACAGCATTCACCACATCCAGGAAATAAATGCTTGTGGGCTTCAAATGCCCACAATGAAGATGGAAACCGCCTGCAGTGAATAATAGAAGTTATTCTTTCCGAAGAAATCTGACACAGGCGGACATATTACACACAATATGTGAGTATGTAATGCTGAGAAGAAAAGTTTGTGAATGAACTAAAAAAAAAACGATAGATAGGTGGACCCCCGCTTTAAGTTCAACTGATAAAGAATGTTTTGATTCTTGGCAGACTGCCCAGTTTTTCTCTTCCTTTCTTTTGAGGGCTGTGGCTTCAGAAGAGCAGAGAGAATTCTTTGCATAGAAAGAATTGTGAAACACTTTAGTCAAGATCGCGATAACGATTCTTGACGATTAATTGTGCAGCTCTAGTTGTCATTGTAGATAAATACACGAGACACATAGGAGATTATTCCATAATCAATGCAGGGATCAAAGCGCTAAATACAGACTGCAGTAACCTGATAAAAGCCAATAAGAATTTGATTTCCTGAACAAAGTACGAGAAAGATTCGGATTGCTTGTCATGGATGCCATGTATTAAGGGCCCATACACACCAGCAGCATGCATTACTGTGCAGCCACTGCAAGGAAAAGCAGATGTGCTGTAATGATGCATTGCATGGTTTATTTTACTTTTCCTTTTTTGTGACTTTATTGTAAACTCACAAAATTACATGTCATTCATCTTTAGTAGCATATCGCAATACAATGCACAAAAAAAAAAAAAGTACAGATGCCTACTCTTTTTTAGCACATGCCACCGCAGCGCATTGATGTGAACTGACCTACTAGGAGATAAGGCAAGTTGCCTTGTCAATGCATTGGGACTGTGAAGAATATGAAAGGGTCCTAATATGTAATATTTTATGACTAATATTCCACAAAAAAAAAAAAAATATATATATATATATATATTTTTTTTTTTTTTTTTAAGTGGAATATTAGTCATAAAATGATGTCCTGCTAGATGACTTCAGGCTGGTCTCTTTTGCAGGTATAGCTATGTAAAACACAAAGAATAACTGTCTATACTGTACTGTGTAAAATCCAGTAGTACACTGTCTCACCCTGCTCTGCACATGCTCACTTGCTCTCTATTTTTAGGCACTTCCGAGTTTGTAGAGGCCGATCTGCTGACAGCCTTAAAATAGAAGTATGTTTGTTTGTTTTTGCAGTTTCATACTTACCTAGGTGGATGCAGCATCGGTCCCCTGCCGCCTCTTCACTGAGAGCCGAGCGATCGAACCTCGCCGATGGTTTGGTTCTCACAGATCCCCAAGCAAAGAACTGCTGTCAATCTCTCTGACTGTCAATCAGCAACTCTCGGCTTGGTGAGAGGCTGAGACGGGCATTAGTCCAGGCACCTGGCGGATCCATACTTTGTTGTTGTGATGACGCGGTGCCTGGACTGATTCCACTGACTTCAGCAGAGAGCGGATTGCACTGCGGAGTGCAAAACGAATTGAACTCCTGTGATCCATAGCAGAAGCCCAGCCAAACAAGCTTAGGCTGGACTTCTCCTTCAAAGCAGAATTAAACCTTCCTATCCTTTACAGCCAAGGAAGCTGCTTCTGATTGTTCTGTAACTGCTTTGGTGCTGTATATGTGATCAGTTATGACACCAGCCATTTGATGGTTTGACAGTTGGTTGCGGACACAAGCAAATGTGACAGTTAGCATTCCATGAATATAACTTTTTTGAAACCGTTAAATTGATGGGTTTAATCCTGCTTTATGATTTACTGCTGCTCAGGGGCTCTGGGCTTCAGCAAAATGGCAGCCTCTGGCAAGAATAGACAGGAGCAATGCTGGAGGCAATATACAGAAGACACTAATTTTTGTACCATAATTATTAATGTGGAATGTATATTCCTTGCTAAAGAACATTTTTTATCAAGTTGCTATGGGTAAAGTTCCACTTTAGGCTTTGGATAGAGTAGAAAGGGATTAGATCCTGTGTCAAGTTTTTATTGCTGTCTGAATTCCTACTCAAAAGATTTACTGTCTCTGTTTCCTCCAGTAACCATTGTGACCAAAACAGAAAATTATGGGAAATCCAAAATTTTAGGGCCCGTTCACATGGCCTGCACACTAAACACTATTTTAGCATGTGGGCAGCTGTCAGTTGTAGCTACAGTGCAAGGGCAGTGCGATGTCTCCATGCATCACACAGAATTATATATATATATATATATATATATATATATATATATATATATATATATATATATATACACACACACACACACACACACACACACACACACACACTGTATATATATATATATCTCACAAAAGTGAGTACACCCCTCACATTTCTGTAAATATTTTATTATATCTTTTCATGTGACAACACTGAAGAAATGACACTTTGCTACAATGTAAAGTAGTGAGTGTACAGCTTGTATAACTGTGTCAATTTGCTGTCCCTTAAAATAACTCAACACACAGCCATTAATGTCTAAACCGCTGGCAACAAAAGTGAGTACATCCCTAAGTGAAAATGTCCAAATTGGGCCCAAAGTGTCAATATATTGTGTGGCCACCATTATTTTCCAGCACTGCCTTAACACCTGGAGTTCATCAGAGCCTCACAGGGAACCACTGGAGTTGCCGATTGGCCGGGAGTCTGGAGACACGATTGGCCAGGAGGTGAGGGAGGGGGGGAGCCGCGACCTGGATGAGGTAAGTGTCGATCGATCGGCGAGCGGAGTAGATGTCTCAGGTTTGTTTGCCCCCCCGACCGAAGGAGTAACAGCCGCCACTGCCCCCCTGCACATACCCCATATAAAAAAAATGCAGCGCAGGGTGAGCCCGTGGCATGTAAACATTATTGGCACCACACATGTAAGGTATTGTTGTGAACGTCAAAGTGGGAGCAACAATTTTAGGGCCATCGTTCATGGGTAACTTTATACTGATAACCAGTAAAGGCTTTTAAAGTATTGCCTATGGAGGATTTGGGGTACTATTATTTTTTACGATTCCACCTGGCATGTGTAATTGTAAGATTTGAAATGTTTGATATCCATTTACTGGACGCAACCCAATCTTTTCTATTTTACCAAAACATTGGTACTATATTGTGTTCATGTGCACTAAAATTCATTTTTGTGGATTTTTTTTCCTGATAACATGCGTTTGATAAATAAACTGCGCAAATATGAGACAAAAAAAATGATAGCATTCTGCAGGGCCTCTGATTTCAGAAAGTAGATCATGTTTGGGGGTTCTAAGTATTCTAAGTATTTTTCTAGAACAAAGAAATGTCTCAAATCCAATCAAAAGTTTGTAGAATTCACCTCCGTAACATCTCTAAAATTCGCCCCTTTTTAACAAATGAAACCACCAAGCTCCTCATTCACTCCCTCGTTATCTCTCGCCTTGACTATTGCAACTCCCTTCTCATTGGCCTGCCTCTCCATAGGCTCCTCCCCTCTTCAGCCTATCATGAATGCTGCTGCCAGACTTATCCACCTTACCAACCGCTCAGCGTCTGCCAACCCTCTCCTCCAATCCCTACACTGGCTCCCAATCAACCAGCGAATTAAATTCAAAATACTAACCACAACATACAAAGCCATTCACAACTCTGCCCCAAACAACATCACCAATCTTGTCTCCAAATATCACCCAAATCATCCTCTCCGCTCTTCTCCAGACCTCCTGCTCTCAAGCTTTCGTCTCCTCCTCTCATGCTCGTCTCCAGGATTTCTCCAGAGCCTCTCCCATCCTCTGGAACTCACTACCTCCACCAGTCCGGCTTTCCCCTACTCTTGCTACCTTCAGGCGATCCCTGAAAACTCATATCTTCAGGAAAGCCTATCACGTCTCAAACTAATCTCCTACCACTTCCATCAGCTCATTCCCCACAGTTACAACCTTTTGTACCACCTGCCCCACCCTATTAGATTGTAAGCTCTTCTGAGCAGGGCCCTCTTAATCCTATTGTATTGTATTGTTTTATAACTGTATTGTCTCCCTTTTATATTGTAAAGCGCTGCGTAAACTGTTGGAGCGTGTTTGAGAAATGTCAGATTTGTCCCGGACATAAAGCGGTCCTCAGACACACAATGTCTGCCTCTGCTTTGGGTGACAATGTAGTGTATTATCATACTTTGCAGTGATGGCCTTAAACATCTCTGCTGCAAACAGCACAGGAGAGGCAACCTACAGCTCCTGATTGGAGGAGAGACTTCTCATGTATAACATACACAATAGCACCCTTCTAACACCCATGTCATGCAGAGGGAGGCTCAGTGACCGCTGTCCCTCCTATGGACTCACCTGCAGACATTCGGACAGTCCGGCGGCGACACGCTACAACTTTCCTTACAGAGCAAACCAGGCGGCCTGCATTTTTGTTTGCCGTTACCATGGAGATTTAACGCCTACCCTTCACTGACCAATCACCGAAGGAATCTGCAGGCCGCTAGAGTGAACAAACTTACATAACTTTACCAATAGAATGTCTCCAGCGATGGACATTTAGCTTAAGGAAGCCGCCATTTTCTCGGAGTCCGAAGTAATACCCGCAGTCCACGCGCCTACCGTCCTACTGCGGTAACAGGAAACGAAAAGACAGTTGTCCTCTAGCGCCTGAAGTGGCCTCACTGCGTGAATAGGAATATAAATTAGAATTCTGTTGGGGTGACACGTTAGAGCTGTGTAATGTTTGGGGAATGTATGAGCCCTGTAAGACGGTGTGTGGCTACACTCCTTTCCTTTCTGACATGAACTCTCCCGTCTCCATGGTTGGAGCAGTGCTATGTAATTCTTCAATGTGGGATGTGCTATGTGTGAGGATGGCTCCTGATTGGACAGTGATATTGTCAGTCATATGCCGCCACCACCATGCAGTGTACATCCCACAATGAAGGAAGAGAATAGGCCCCATTCACACTTCAATCACGCAGGGGTCTCCAAACTACGGCCCTCCAGGTGTTCAGGAACTACAATTCCCATCATGCCTAGTCCTGTCTGTGAATGTCAGAGTTTTACAATGCATTATGGGACATGTAGTTCCACAACAGCTGGGGGGCAGTAGTTTGGAGATCAGAATCACAGGCAGTATTGCATGATTCAGCCCATGAAATGTGTATTTTACATCCCTGTATTTATAGACAAAAGAAGAGGAACCCTCAGAGGTGGGACTTTAGTTTCCCTGATTCTAAATCACGCTAAAATCCCAGCAAAGCACTCAATGTGCATTTGGGGGCCGTAATTCTAAGACCCCGTTCACATCTAGCAACTCTCCCACGTTTCATTCTTTCACTTTTATTTTTGTACTTTTTTTCATGCGGTTTTGGAGCAGCATCATTTATTTGAATGGTCAGCACACCGCATTAAAAACGTGGCTCCTCTACCTTTTTTTGGAAGCAACATTGGTGCGCTTTTGAACTGCATGACTTGGCACGTGACAAAACACTTAGTACATTTAGGGTGTCATTCTTGGTACATTTAGGGTGTCATTTAGGTCCCGTTCACACTCCGACTCACTCTGACCTTGATTTCAATTTGCGCTAAGGCCCCATTCACACCTGAGCGTTTTGAAGCTTGAAGCTCCGAGACGCTCAACAAGCAAAATCCCATAAATTTCAATGGCCCCTGTTCTGAACATTCTGGAACCTGTAGCAAAACACCTATCGCTCAAAAAAGTATGTGAGCTTCTTTTAGGCAGATTGGAGTGTTTTTGGCCCCATAGACTTCAATGGGAAATAGCTGGAAACATGCAACATGAGCATTTTACAACCTCTTGTCCGGCAGGAAGATTGCTACCTTTGTTCACGGACTAGGCCGGACTAACACCCTGACCTGTTCCATATGAATGTTTGTTCCTGATGAAGAACTCTGGGTGAGGCCTAGTGTACTACTGAAAAGAGACCGACTACAAGGAGGGGTTTCTCCTATCAGAGACTCTTGGAAAAAATGTGTTTGCTTATTTGTTTCTGCCAACAGGCTTATAATCTCCTGCTGGGAGAATGTACAGATAGATAGTGAAGTTATGCCGCGTACACACGACCGGGCTTTCCGGCAGAAAGGGTCCGACAGAATCATTCAATCGGACATTCCGATCGTGTGGGGGCTTCATCTGACTTTTTCTTTCGAAAATTCTAACGGACCTAGAAATAGAACGTTCCTATCGGGAAAACTGCTGGTCTGTATGCTGTTCCGACTGACCAAAAACGATGCAAGGGCAGCTATTGGCTACTGGCTACTGAACTTCCTTTTTCTAGTCCCGTCATACGTCATCGCGTTTTAAACGATCGGACTTTGGTGTGATCGTGTGTAGGCAAGTCCGTTTCAGTGGAACTCCGTCGAAAAAACCGTCAGAGTTTATTCTGCCGGAAAGTCTGGTCGTGTGTATGCGGCATAAGTGATAGGACTGTGTTGGTTTTTTTTTCCTTGTTCGGTTCTGCAGGTATAATTGAGGACGTGCTCGTGATGAATTCTGCATTTTCCAGTTTGCTGGGGGGGCTTCCCTCCAGGGGGAGGTGCTCCAGCTGAAGTGTATATTATACTGTGTTTTAGGTTAACTACAGGGACCTGTAGTTAGGATGTGTATATATATATAGGATGTGTATATATATATATATATATATATATATATATATATATATATATAGCTCCCACTTAGCAGGGGAAAAGCAGGGGAAGATAAGAGGAAGTAAAACCCATCAGGGTTTACTTCCTCTTTAAGTGACTTCTGTTCAATTGAGGTCAGCCTGGTGAGTGCAATCGAAGTCCGCACTTTCCCCACTGGTGGCCGCATCCATCTTCGCCCCTCTTCCTTCCAGGGCCGCGGACTCCAGCTCTGTGACTGTCATGCGCGTGGGAGGTCTCAGTTATGGCACTTGCTAGTGAAGAAACGGCACGGAGGGCTATTTCTTCACAGCGCATGTGCCGATGACATCATCGGCGCACTACAAGGTGAATATCTCCTAAACGGCACACGTTTAGGAGTCATTTACAGTACCTATAGGTAAGCCTTATTATAGGCTTACCTATAGGTACAAACTTCCGCATTGGGGGTATACAACCCCTTTAACTACATTGTGGATCTGAAGTCAGGTCTCTGCACAGAACAGCCACGGAAGTGGGCCCTGAAGTATCTGCTCAAGGAGAGGTTGAGTCTGAGGCTGGCGACTCCCCAGCGAAGAAAAGTGACATCGGGGAAAAGAGTTGGAAGTCTGCCATGGTCAGCAACATAGTCGGGGAACTGGCACGTGTAAGTACTGCCCAGCAGGAGCCAGATGATGTCCCTGAAGTGCCGGCCGCACCCGTTAACCATGTCAGCCCCACTAGGAAAGAGATTTTGCAGGAAGACGGTGCGACTTCAGGTGAGCCGGTGGAGAGTGCCATTGGTGGGTTTGTAGATTGGCGGTGGCCCAGACTGCAGAAGAAATTTGGGCCCTTGGATGAAGAGTTTGCGGGTTGGTCATCACACAGTAGCTCGGAGGAGGAGTGGGGGACACTCTCAGGAGAAGGTGGAAGTACTGACTGATGTGTTGAATGTACCAGAGCCAGCTGAAGGGACCGGACGAACTGTGCAGATTCCACTCAGTGTAAGGCAGAAATTCCTCAACAGACCCTCTACTCAGGCAGTGGGTTGTGAGGTCACTCAATGCCTGTGTTCTTCCTGGGAAAGGAAAGCCAAGAGAACTGCCAAGGTTTTCCAGGTTCTAATGGGAGGAGCAGCGAAGAACAGCTCTGGAGTGGGGTCTGGACTACCTCTACCCCCCCCCCCTCACACATGGATGTCATTGGGGACTGTCGGGGAGGATGACATGGTGTAGGAGTACATGCATGTGCCCAAGCCCTTGTGGGTGTCAGATTGTGATCAAGCCTGGACCAGGTTCCAGGACATTTGACAAGAATGACGGCTGGGGAGAGCTATCTATAAAGACAGGGTGGTAAATGTAAAAGCTGGACAGCCCACTAAGAGCCACTCAGTACTACCTGTGAAGGGACTGATGTGAGTGTTTCAGCTTGCAGATAGTTTACGTCTCTCCACCCCTAATCTCTTCCCACAAGTGCTTTCTATTGGCTGAAACAAACATTTGAAGCTTGAATACACATGTAAAACACAAATACGATGTTTATCTGTACTAACAATAATTTCTTCTTTGGGATCATACCGGCTGCTGCGATGCCCATTAAGCCCTCATTCACATTGGAACGACCTGTGAAATCGCATGACAAGTCGCACCCTATTGCCGGCAATCGCACTGTTCAAATCGGTGCGACGCCGAGTTTGCAAGGCTGCATCGATTTAAAAAAGTAGTTCCTGCACTACTTTTGGCGATTTCGGATGCAACTTGCATAGACATCTGTGCATGAAGCCACACAGTTGTCTTCCGGGTCGCACTGACATGTGGCATTGAAATCACACGATTTCAAAGCCACAGTCAATGTGAATGTGGGTTAAATCATGTGCATATTTGGAGGATGGACTAGAGTGCTTCATGTCTGTCTGCTAGTATTAACTCTGTTCATGTTTTGTAATTTTGTCAAGTTGGATTTAGCAGACACGGTTGTTCTCTGCGCTCTCCTGCACATGCAGTTTCCCCTTTTTTTTCTTAAACTATCCATTGTAAACTGTGAGTTTTCTTTTTACGGACACTATTGTATTTTCTTATTGATGGCTACCTTTTCTAATGTTACTCTTATTTTCCGTGTCATTTTCATGGACATATTGTATTTCATACTTTTTCTTGATAGGTACAGGAGCTACTTTGGCGTTGTTTTGGAGCGGAGTGCAGTCCATTCAAATGAATGGTTGCTTCCAAAACTGCAGAAAAAAAAAAAAAGTGTGAAAAACCGTACGCTGGACTGTTGCTAGATGTGAACAGAGCCTAGAGAATACCACTGCTTCAGTCTGTGAGAGAGAAGAGGTCATGTCAGAGAGGTAAAGTCCCCTGATTACCAATACCTGAACCTGGTCAGCAGCCAGAATGCTCCCTAAATTCCATACATAACATGCGTTACTGCATTGGGGTGATATTGAATGGCATCCAACACGTTGAGGTAATGCACCCTCACAGGATAATGTGGCAAATTGTGTTAGGAAAGAAAAAAAAAAAAGGTCACATGTACGTGAAGCGGAGTTGGTGGTATGCATTAACACCCCATGTAGGGTCCTTTCAGATGGGAGTGGTGAACAAAAAAAACTGACAGCTTAGGAGGAGCTGCTTTATCTGATGTTTTCTCCCCTGCTGAGCTATTGTGTTCTGACAGGGGGACGACCTGCCCCCCCCCCCCCTCACGCCACTTGCTGAGCGCTGATCAGCAGACCTTTTACGGTCATGCCCCTTCGACAGAAGCCGGCCGAACGTTGGACCGGCAGCCGTACACACGTGCTGAATGTCGACCGGTTTCTATTTAAAGCAGATATTAGAAAGAGGTATGAAGGTGGAGACGCGACGGCAGTGCTGCTCATGCCTGTTCACACCTGCACCCCCATGATTTGAAAACTGGGACTATTGAGGTACTCGATAAAATATTGCAGTTACCACATTCTAAAAAAATATATAAATATAAATTTTAATGATTGAACATATCAAAATACAACACAACAATATAACATACAATCATAAAAACAAGTGCCACACTACATACAGCGAGGATAACCCGCAGAATATATACAGAGCATGTGTGTGGAATTATTGTCTCGACCGGTTTCACGGCTGGAACCGCTTCTTCAGGAGAACTCTATAAAAGGTAATATTAAAGTAGTTTAGCTGAATACATACATAAAAAATTTACATACATAGAACGAAGCAGCAAACATAGTAGGTCACAGTTGTAGTCAGAGATCACAGTACATAAATATTAAAGTAGTTTAGCTGAATACATATATAAAAATTTACATACATAGAACGAAGCAGCAAACATAGTAGGTCACAGTTGTAGTCAGAGATCACAGTACATACATAGTAACATTATGTACTGTGATCTCTGACTACAACTGTGACCTACTATGTTTGCTGCTTCGTTCTATGTATGTAAATTTTTATATATGTATTCAGCTAAACTACTTTAATATTACCTTATAGAGTTCTCCTGAAGAAGCGGTTCCAGCCGCGAATCCGGTCGAGACAATAATTCCACAGACATGCTCTGTATATATTCTGCGGGTTATCCTCGCTGTATGTAGTGTGGCACTTGTTTTTATGATTGTATGTTATATTGTTGTGTTGTATTTTGTTATGGTCAATCATTAAAATTTATATTTATATTTTTTTAGAATGTGGTAACTGCAATATTTTATCGAGTACCGCAATAGTCCCAATTTTCAAATCATGGGGGTGCAGGTCTGAACAGGCATGAGCAGCACTGCCGTCGCGTCTCCACCTTCATACCTCTTTCTAATATCCAACCTCGGGATGATGGTACCTACACCTTATTTTACTGTTTCATAAACTTAGGCCCTACTACTCTTTCTATTTAAAGCAGCAGTGTAAAAAAAAAAAAAAAAGTAAAGTGCCCCTACCCCCGCACAAAGGTGAGCGCACGCAAGTAGCGATCGTCCCTCACATGTAAGGTATCACCACGAACATCATCTATCATGGGCAGTAATTCTAGTACCAGACCTCTTGTGTAAATCTAAAGTGGTAACCTGTAAAAGCTTTTAAAGCGGCACCTATGGATAGTAAAATTGACATTGTTTGTTGCCATTGCACTTGGAAGGGTTAGAACCTCAGTTAGGCAGATACTGATACTGCCCAGGTACCTAATGCTTTCTATGTCCCCAACTAGGAACCCCCCACTCTCCAGCCCAGTGACAGCAGGATTTCCTTACTTTCTTTTCAGGTGACAACAATCACCAAGACCAAAAGTAGATGTGATCCTCCCAAATATGTACACCGCAATATATATCTGATAGATCACACCAAGCACATTCTATCCAAAACTAGATGAAGTTTTAGCTCAACTTCCACCTTGCTTTCCTCATGCTTGATACAATAAAATTAATCAATAGAATTCAATACACATAAAAGGAACAAATTAATTCAACAAGACCATAAATATGTTTGGGCTTCAAACCTTTATTACAAATTGTTATAATTTACAGATACATACTGAAAAATGTCTCACAAAAAAAGGCATAAAGTGAAAAAAAAAAAGAAGACGACATCCACATTGCAATACAAGTTGTCCATTCATTCAACGGGCATCAAAAACAACCACTGAGGAAGGCGTTAAGGGAAAACTTAGGATACATAACACAGATTTTACATTTCTAAATTACACTAAAGCTATTCTTATAGATGGTTTTAAGTTACATGATATCTAGATTAAACAAACATTAGGCCTCATGCATATTTGGCATTCTGGTGCAGGTGGAAGGCACAGGGGCACTGCCCAGCCCTGCTGTTGTCAGTCTATAAAAAACACTTTGGGGCTAAATTTCTAAAACTGGAGTGTGCGAAATCTGGTGCAGCTCTGTATAGAAACAGTCCGCTTCCATTTTTTTTCCCCAACCAAGCTAAATTGAACAATCTGAAGCTGATTGGCTGCCATGCACAGCTGCACAAGATTTTACACTCCCAAGTCATAGTAAATCAACCCCTACGAGAGGCCTAAAAGCTGTTGTGGCTGGACAGCACATTACTAAAACCTTGAGTATGTAACTCATTACACCAACATGAGCATCTGCATTGGGCTCCCTTTCCTATCTGAGCTTCCAGGACTACTCCCCCCTCAACAGTGCATCCACTGTTACCGCACAACACATTTAGAGAAGACCTATCACCAGAATAAAAGACAACTGGTTAAACCCCCAAGGGATCCTGTGCTCATATAGTTTTGGGTGATAGCTCAGGAGGATAGAGGGCATGACAGGCAATGCATATAGAGCCCACACAGCCCCTGTCCCCTCCTCCTAAGCTACCATACTGAACAACCCTCTACTGTGCTGTCTGTTCATCTCTCCTCTTTAGTTTACACAGAGTCCAGAGCTACAGCCTGTTTTTCAGGGCACAGAGTGGAAACGGTTAGCTTGTGTTATGAATGATTTCAGCCCAAGAAGAGTGCTTTCATTCATAGTAACACAAGCTGACAACAGCACAAGCCAGGTACTACACTAGGCCCTCTCAGACTAGTGTAGTAGTCAGTTTCCTGGAGTTAGTCATTAAGGCTGAACAAAGTCAGTCTAAAAAAAGTTGGAAAGCAGTTCACACCCTACACTGTTCTGTTATTAATGCTTTTAATCCCTTGAGCGAGTCCACTTTGCTGTCATATTAATTTAGCGTATTAAAAGGATACATCGTTTTGTTCTTTTCTTGTACATTATTCTGTAACCACATTCTCTACATCTGATGGGATCCCTGGCTTTTATCTCATTTTCTGTGTGGCATTCTGAAACAAAAGAAAAGGAAAATGTTATGTCAAATATTTGAGCAAGACAAGCAACATGGTAAGAGAATAACTGTCCAATTATTACAGATATCCATTTTAAAACTATTCAGCCATCTCTAGTTGCTCAGTGGGACATAAAAATATGGTCTTCCATGATCTAATGCAAAAGCAAATATGGTTTAACTAGAATTCTTTAGGCCACTTATCTGGGCTCTCATTGCTTTTTCATTTACCTTTGCTTACATTACCTGTGACTTTATACTCTTGTACCCTGGAAGGCTTCTGTGTTTACAAGTGACATCGGAGAGCGGAAGTAAAGGGTGAGAGCTGGAGGTGAAGGAATTGATCCCCACCACGATCTAGCTGCAAAACTGGGTGAGAGGGCCACATCACAAGGCCTAGCAGACCTAGCGTTTTAAATATGTGGTTTAGACAAAGAGAAAACACAATAATGTTGTACAAATTAACTGTAGCATGGTGCTGTACAGCTCAGTACACGAAAAGAAAAAAAACCTCAGCACTGCCAGGGTTAACAACTTGCTTTGTAAAGTGGTTAAAGCGGAGTTCCAGGCTTTTTTTTGTTTATTAAAAATGAGCAGCTACAAAAAGTGTAGCTCCTGACTTTTAATAAATAGACACATATATGTCCCATGGTCCAGCGATGCAGCCGCATAGAGCCTCGCTCCTCTCCCCCTCTATTGAAACTATGTGCACCCGACCGTGACAGCTTGCGGCTTCACGGCCGGGTGCGAGTCGCGCTGCGCTGCACTCTCCGAGTGGACTGGCAATCTTCTGGGACCTGTGACGTGTCCCAGAAGATTGCCGAGTGGGAGGGGCTGCCTAGGGGGAGAGGAAGAGTCGCCTAGGCGGCCCATAGTCAGAAGTAGGAAGTAAGACAGGAAGTCCCACTCAAAACTAGTCACCCACTCCCCCCCCCCCCCCCCCACAAAAAAAAACATCAGCCGGGGAGATCACGTGGCCGCTCGGCTCCACCCGCAGAAGATGATCTGTCTCATCTGTATACTGGCTTATACAGCGCTAGTTTTAAAAAATGCTCAACACAGTGTGCTATGCCAGCCTCTAATAGAGTGGCTGGCAGTGACAATTATAGTTTTTTTTATTTTTTTATTTCTTCGCAATAATAGCGGCGGGGCGGAGGGGGGGGCGGGGCTGAGCAGAGACAGAGAGGGGGATGACAGGCAGGAAGGAGGGGGGTGAGAGGAGAGCAAAGCAGGCAGCCTATCACAGAGGGAGGCACTTTGACCACGGCGATCAGGGCGGAGCAGCCCTGCTTTTCGTGGTCTGTTTAGAGAGGCCATACAGGAAGTGGCTTATTCAGGTTTTTTTTTTTTTTTTTTTTTTTTACAGTTTAGAGGGGGGGCAGATTACACAGCACAAGCGTTGTGCTGTTTAATCTGCTTTAACCACTTCCATACCGGGCCTATTCTGGCGCTCCTCTCCTACATGTAAAAATCATCATTTATTTGCTAGAAAATTACTCAGAACCCCCAAACATTATATATTTTTTTAGCAGACACCCTAGGGAATAAATTGGCGGTCGTTGCAACTTTTTATGTCGCATGGTATTTATGTAACAATTTTTCAAATGCATTTTTTTGGGGGAAAAAAACTGTTTTACAAATTAAAAAACAAAACAGTAAGTTAGCCCAATTTTTTTGTATAATGTGAAAAATGATGTTACGCCGAGTAAATAGATACCCAACATGTCACACTTTAAAATTGCGCACACATCTCTCCTTCAGGCTGGAAAGCATGAGATCAAAAAAATAAATAAAAATTAACAATCCCATGCTTTCCAGCAGCGATTGCGGCTTTATTTACAACTGTTGCCCGGACGCGACGTCATAACGTCGCGCCTGGGCCTCCGACGGTCATAGAGATGACTGGTGACGATCTGGTCACCGTAAATTTCTATACTCGTCATCCAGCAGATTCTTTCTCCGGGTCCCCGATGGCACAGGAGAGCCCAGAAAGCACCAGAGGGCGGCGGGAGGGGGGTGTCCGCTCCAAGAAAGATCAAGCAGAGGAACTGCCGCTATGATTGTTCTTACGATGCACAGAATCGCCACCTCTAAAAGACGATACCTCAATAATGCCTGTAGCTGCAGGCATCATTCAGATATCCCTACTGAAAGTCAAAGACGTCCTTGGGCTGGAAGTGGTTAAGGGACCAGAATATGATTTTTTTTTTTTTTTTTTGGGGGGGGGGTTAACAAACGCTTTAATGACTTGGAGAGGATCTGTAAAGAGGAGTGGGAGAAAATCCCTCCTGAGATGTGTGCAAACCTGGTGGCCAACTACAAGAAATGTCTGACCTCTGTGATTGCTAACAAGGGTTTTGCCAACAAGTACTAAGTCATGTTTTGCGAAGGGGTCAAATACTTATTTCACTTATTAACCGCTTCAGCCCCGGAAGAATTTACCCCCTTCCTGACCAGAGCACTTTTTGCGCAATAAGCGTTTATTGATTGGTTTGCGCAAAAGTTATAGCGTTTACAAAATAGGGGATAGTTTTATGGCATTTTTATTAATAATTTTTTTTACTAGTTTTGGCAGCGATCAGCGATTTTTATTGGGACTGCGACATTATGGCGGACACATCAGACATTTTTGGGACCATTGTCATTTATACAGCAATCAGTGCTATATAAAATGCATTGATTCCTGTGTAAATGATACTGGCAGTGAAGGGGTTAACCACTAGGGGGCGGGGTTAAATCAGTACTAGGGAGGTGTTTCTAACTGTAGGGGGGGTTGGGCTGTGTTTGTCAGTACACTGATCTCTGCTCCAATGACAGGGAGCAGAGATCGAGTGACCTTGTCACTAGGCAGAACGGGGAGATGCTGTTTACATCAGCATCTCCCCGTTCCTGCTCTCCGTGAGACGATCGCGGGTATTCCCGCGGCGATCGAGTCCGCGGGACCCGCGACCCGACTCACGGAGCTCACGGCCGGCGGCGCACACGCAATGGCACGGCGGGGAATTCAAAAGGACATACAGGTACGTCCTTTTGCCCAGCCGTGCCATTCTGCCGACGTATATTGGCGTGAGCCGGTCAGGAAGCGGTTAAAATGAAAATCAATTTATAACTTTTTTGAAATGCGTTTTTCTGGATTTTATTATTGTTATTCTGTCTCTCACTGTTAAAATTAACCTACCATTAAAATTAAAGACTGATCATTTCTTTGTCAGTGGGCAAACGTACAAAATAAGGGGATCAAATACTTTTTTTCCCCTCACTGTATATAGAGAAGAAGTTGAAACTCCTCATCTGCACACTTGTTCCAAGCGAGTGACCTAGAAAGTACTAAAGTTATTGAATCAGCTTGACAGTACATTTTCTATAGCAAAGGTCTGCAAATGCAGCATCAATATTTCCAAAGTAAAGGATTAAAGTGGAACTCCAGGCAAATCCCAACTAGCCTTAAAACTTTCCCCGCCTCCCTATGCTAACTAACCTGCAAAAGAAAAAAATATTTTCTGGTCCAGTCATATGATCCCGCTCTCCTGTGTCAGCTAACGGCTGCAGGGGAGAGGAGGGAGTGCCGACAACGAATGAGCTATTGAAGCTTATGGGTGACTTCAAGCTTCCAGGCATTACCAGCCATTGTCAGAGCTCTCACCTGCAGCTGGCACTGGCTGACACAGGGGAGATCACGGTACAGGAGTCACCTGAAAATAGCTAAGTATACAGATCATTCTTAAACAGGTAGTCAGAATATCGGATATATGGAGGACAGGAATAGTTTTCCCTTAGCACCACATCCCATATAGAAAATAAACAAAGATAGGGAGAAGGGCATTAACATCCCCGGGACTTTAACGGTGCTTTAAATACTGGGTACATAGGACTTAAAAAACTATATGCAACTACACTTATAAAAAACACTTTTTTATTGAGAAATACATAATAACAAAAAGTTAAAAGAGATCCACTTTATTGAAAAGGCAATAGAGGCCCATCATATTATAAATACCATTCTGTTACTCCAGAATGGTATTTATAATATGATGGGCCTCTATTGCCTTTTCAATAAAGTGGATCTCTTTTAACTTTTTGTTATTATGTATTTCTCAATAAAAAAAGTGTTTTTTATAAGTGTAGTTGCATATAGTTTTTTTTAGTCCTATGTACCCAGTATTTAAAGCACCGTTAAAGTCCCGGGGATGTTAACGCCCCTTCTCCATATCTTAGGTTGTCAGAATAGGTATTAGGAGGTGACCATTTTAAGTTTTGGACAAAATTCTACTTTAACTTGTCGTCTATAAACCCAAATAAAACATATTTCTTAAGTATAACAAAGTTTTTCTTATGCAACAAAATTAATTTACTATAATAGAAATAAGTCCCATTAAGCTAACTTTTTCAGCTTTGCTAAAAATTCCGAGTGCCATGCACAGCCCTGAACAGCTCAGCCACGGGTGCACAGTATGAAGCGCTGATGTACGCCAATACATTACCTAACACCAATACACTGTCCAAAGGAGCCACTGTCAATCACTGGGAGTGAGAAGTATTAATGAGATCACTCCCCAAACCTGCTTTCCTGTGATCTTGCACACTGAATACACTGTGTGTCACTGTCAGCACATCTTGCAATACCCATCAAAAGTGTGCATTGTCACCCCAGCATAGGATGTACACAGGGAGACTATAACTGTCAGGATCACCAGGTATGTTGGTGGTTACTTTCTTAAGTTGAAATCCTCTCTCTTCTCCCCCTCCATACCCCCCACAGCGATACTGTTCTGGTGCTGCCAGGAGTTAATAAGAGCCGAGGGGCCACAAATCAAGAGTTCCAACGATGTCAGCCCATCTCCATTCATCCTCCCATACTCCATTCATAGAGAGCTTTTCATTGATAGTACAGCTTCTATAAATGAAGAAGGGGGCGGAAAGGGCAGGCATAGTCAGGAGAGAACAGAGAATTTTAACAAAGACAGCAGCCACAAATGCACAGAACACTTCTCATTAAATCTAATACTGTCCCTTGTGCTGATTTTTTTTTTTTTTTTTTTTAAATGTTACTAAACTGAGGCTTTAAAGTTGAGGCGCCAATGGTTTGCTCCCTAAGCCCACGTTCACATTAAGCTGATTTGGCATGCGATTTTGACGCCGATTTGCCGGCAATGGCACCCTCCAAATCAGTGCGACGCCGCACCGAGTTACAAAAGTAGTTCCTGTACAACTTTTGGCAACTTCGGGGGCGATTTGAATAGACCCCTGTGCATGAGCCCTCACAGATGTCTGTCAAATCGCCCCCGAAGTTGGACTGCATTCAGTGTGAACCTGGGCTTAGGATTTTTTTCTGTTATCTAAAAAAAACAGTCTAGAGTTACACAGGAGGTCTGCCATAGAATTATTGCTCCCACTCCGTTTGTGGCAATACCTCATGTGTGTTGCATTCGCCATTTACATATGAGTGCGGGACTGACACCTGCATTTGCTTTTAGCATGCTAGCACAGTGGGACGTGGGCAATTTAAAATTTTTTTTATATATATATATATATATATAAATAAATAAATAAAAGAGCTGGGCGATTTTCTAAAAAAAAAAAACACACAACTTGATTCATGATTCTTATTATTTTTGGACACTGCGCCGGTCCTGAGGAGCTATGGGCAGGAGTTTTTAGGCGAGGCTTCGGCCTAGTCCGCGGCGTCCGGCCTCGCGGACTAGGCCGAAGCCGCGGCCTCGCCTAAAAACTCCTGCACGCAACTCCCCAGGACCAGCGCGGTGAAAAAAAAAAAAATCTACAAGATTTGCTTAAATTTTGAATCGATTTGACCTCTCAACTCGATTCAAGATTTAAATCGATTTTTTTCCCCAGACCTTATAGATAGATAGATTTTTTTTTTTTTTGTTAGATTTTTTTTTTTTTTTTTAAACTGTAACTTTGCCTGTGACCCCAGAGTTCTCTTCTGACCTTAAAAGCATTAGATCACACCAAGATTGGCGAGATCGAACGTCACGCTGATCAGATCTAATGCTTGCTCAAGCCAGCAACAGTTTATGTGAGAGACGGAAACTGGAAGTGACTAAATCCCTGTGGCTTCCGGTTTCTGATGTCACACAGTAGGAGGAACGAAATTGCCATTCTTGACACCTCTCGGCTCTTTAGCCACTCGGATAATCTTTACAAGACACAGAAACCGCGGCACTAAAAAAATGACATCTCAGTCATCGCTGCAACAAGGACAGAGAAAGATATCCCCCTTCTCATCCAAGGATGTTCAGGTACATTGGGGAAGTGGTTAAGGCTAGGTTCACACCTGTGCAGGTTATTGCCACTGTGGGGCCGCACTGTTCCCGCAACCTCCTGCACAGAAAAACGTGCTGCCACTCAGGAGATCCGTGATGGTGCCTTTTATCCTAATGGCACCGCCACGCACTGGAAATCGCAGCACAGCTTCCCACACTGGTAACCACACTGCGCGCAGTATCCATGCATGCCGTGTTTTCAAAAAAGGTACAGGGACCTTTAGCCTGTGTTTTCCAGAGGCACAGCAGCCTATTCAAATGGTCCTGGCCTAAAGAGGTTCCTCAGTCATAAAAAAAATAAAAAAAGTCAGCAGCTACAAATACTTCCACTCTGATTGCCTAGGGCAGTGATGGCGAATCTTGGCACCCCAGATGTTTTGAAACTACATTTCCCATGATGCTCAACTACACTGCAGAGTGCATGAGCATCATGGGAAATGTAGTTCCAAAACGTCAAAACAGTTCCAAGGCCAAGGTTCACTGGCCTAGGTGGTGGGAACAGAAGTGGGAGCGGGTACCTGCCAAAACTAGGGTACTTGCTCCAAAAAAAACACACACACACACACAACTGTTAGAGGAGGGGGTTAGGAGGGGATAAAAGGAGAACTACCCTTTTAAGGTGAAGTCTTCAACTCTTTCCTGTGAAGACTAAGGATGAGCTCAGGCATGTTCACAACTCCATGTGTCCCCCAGGACGCTGACACTCTGCAGTGCTAATCACAGGCAGTGAGACATTTCCCGATCTGTGCAGCCGCGGACTGTCAGCTTCCTGAAGGGCAGAGGGAGTTGCGAACACGCCTGAGCTCATCCTTAGTGAAAACTGAAAGTTCAGGGAAGCGGCACTGAGAGAACAGGGGTCAGCAGCATTGAAAGCCGCAAACTGCCATTGCCGGGATAAGAATATTAACAGTTTCTTGAACAAAAAGTTTATTTTTTATACTCAATGGGTTAAACACACTGAGGGTTTTACGTCAACATCTTATTTAATGCAGCTGAGCTGGTGGAATAAAGTACAAGGACATATGATGGGACCTGCCACTGATCTGCTGGTCACCTACCTTCACCAGCTATGACTTACCTCCACAGATATAGATCATAGGCTGCTGCTTGGGAGGAGGAGCGTCCTTCGGAGCTTCCATTCCCTAAAATATAATAACAGATAATCATCGTCCTGTACAACCAACACGCCACAATAGTAATGAGCACACACTCCTAGAATCATCACCTACCGTACAGTCCGGCTATCCGTACACACCAATGTGCTCGGTGTACACTCTGAGGAGCACAATTCTGACATCACCAGAAAGCGCCACGACGTCTCTCCCACTTCCCCTAGCAGCGCGGAAGGCCATGGTCGGCCATCTTTGTGTTGGGCAGACACCGTTCTGTGCCAGTAATGGAACGGCTGTGGCAGCTGCAATTAAATCTAAAAAATCATCAGAAAGCAAAAAAAAAAATCTTTACACAGTCTCTATGAACTTGGCATTTGTAGCTTAGTAGTTTTTCAGTAAGCTTACTATGTGATGAGGGTTAGTGTGATACAAATGTGAGAACACAAATCACAGCACTCAGTTATTTCCTTACACTCAGCTACAAGTACATTTATTTCCCATCATTATAAAATCAATTCCAGGGACACGCAATTGCTGAGCTTACATATCACTTAGATGTAGCTTTGTTCCAATGATCGGTCATAGTTATTATTATTGTTTTTGACATTTGAACCACTTCCCGACTGCCCCATAGTAGATTTAACGCCCGTACCCACGATCCGAAAATCCAATGGAAAAATTTGTAGGACGAGCTGTCTGCGGATTTTCGGATCGTTAGTAGGGTGCTTTCAACAGCCGATTTTGCTTTTTCGTCAGACAAAAGCTAGATGTGCAGTCTATAAAATTTTTGTCAGGTGTGACCTCAACGTCTGATTTTCGTTTCATTAGTACGGTTATCGTGCGAAAAAAAAACGGTAAGAGCAAGACTACGCATGCTCAGAAACTAAAGAAGAAATACATAACTATTCAACACGTTACGTCACTTCTGACATGTATTCTGTCGTACAAAAATGTTGGTATTGTGAATAACCTCTTCACTTTCCACATGAGACTAGCATGCAACAAAAAACGGACGTTCGGTCGTCTAAAAATCTGATCGTGTGTGCGAGGCTTTAGGCTGCGTTCACACTATGTACGGCGTGGCTCACAGCAGGGGGTTCCGATGCATCCCTGTTCACCGTTTCAGGTCTGAATTAGTTCAGAATTTTTTGCCTGAATTCAGACCCTGAAACAGAACCAAAAATTCACAGGGCCCTTCTGCTGTATGCTCGACGCCCGCCCCAGGGATGTGTGAATCGGATACAGTGAGAGCTGGTCATGGTCTCCTGTCATGTGAATTAGATGCGCATAGCTCCCAACTGTCCCTGATTTGAAGCAATGTCCCTCTGTCCCTCTTTCCTCCTCATTTGTCCCTCATTTTGGTCTGATCTATATAGATGTATATAAAATGCACTTTTTATCTTTCAAAATGTGTTTCCCAGTGCTAAACCTTTCATCCAATTTCTAAATTGCTGCATTTGTACATTTTAAAAGCCAATATTAAGGAATAGTAATGGTAAAAAAAAAGCCCTTCTGGATTTAATTAACCTTTTTTTTGGGTTAATTCTCATTTAAGGGGGTGTGGCAGGGGGCGTGTCCTATGCCTACATACGTTTGTTAGTAGGTGTCCCTCATTCCCATCTCAAAATGTTGGGAGGTATGGATATGGGAAAACCCTCATTCAAATTGCACAAGTGTGAACCCAGCCTTACTGCTACAGGGGGGCTGTTCTGTGAAGAATCATGTGTGTGTTTAATTATATATTTATATGTGTGTGTGTATGTATGTATATATATATACACACATATACATACATACACACACGTGATTCTGCACTTCCGGGTAGGGGGCACTCACTAGGGTTGCCACCTCATTTCTTTAAACCCGAACACATATGAATTACTCAGGTTCTGAGGCTATTTTAATAAAGATAAGGCACCAAGTGAGTTTAAATACCGCCATATTCAGCAACAGAACCTGTGTAATTCATATGTGTTCGGTTTTAAAGAAATGAGGTGGCAACTCTAGCTTGCGCACCTCTTTTGCTGTGATAAGTCACAGCAGGAGCCATTCAGCAGGCGCGGGCCAATGGATGTCCGCTGGCACCCGCTGATCATCATGGAGAGACACAGGACGGAGCTCTGCATATGTAAACAAGGCAGAGCTCCATCCTGACAGTGGGGGTGCCATGAATGTTCTTTCCCTGCAAAGAAGGGAAAGAGCATCATCACAGCCCTTAGTGAAAACAGCACACATAGTACACAAAAACACTGATGGCCTGATCATGAAGAGGGGTACATTTTTCTGGAGGGAAAAAAATGTTAATTTTGATTTCTATAGGCAACACTTTATTTTCAATTTTGGATAGAAGAAAGAAGGGTTATAACGCCTGTTGGTTTTTTTTTTAGCCATTTGTGTCCCATTGCAGAGATTTCACTTCACTTAAAGTGGTTGTAAACCCTTACAGACCACTTTGTGCTACAGGTAAGCCTATAATAAGGCTTACCTGTAGCTACCCTGGATATCTCCTAAACCTGCACGGTTTAGGAGATATCCCCTGTATCTGCATGTGCTGACGGCACGTATGCGCCGTTGCTTCAGTGAGTGTGCCGTTTACTGCGCGCATACGCGGGTGTGATGTCATCGTGGCTCCGGCCAATCACATCGCCGGAGCTGCTATACCCGGAAGTAACCCCCGGGAGTGATGATGGCCGCCGGAGCGGTGTACGGGCACCACAGCAAGGGCTTCGAATTCAGGTGAGTATTATGCCGCGTACACACGGTCGGACTTTCTGGGAAACTAGGTCCGACGTACTTGCCGCCAGATTTCCGGCGGACTACCGCCGGACTTTCTGAATGGACGGACTTGCCTACACACGACCGGACTTTCCGGAATCCGGTCTTCCTGACGGACTTCCGCCGGACTTTCAGAATGAACGGACTTTCCCACCCCGCCCCCTATGATGTCACAGTCCCTGGGCATGCTGGGACTGTGACGTTTTAGGGGGCATGGTCAACATCACCCAGTGACCACGCCCCCTAAACTGTCACAGTCCCAGCATGCCCAGGGACTGTGACATCATAGGGGGCGGGGTCTCCGCCTATATAAGTCACAACGGAACCCTCAGAGAGCAGTCCAGCCGGGGAGAGCGTCGTGTCAACATCAACATGGAGAAGAGAAGAGAAGAGAAGACAAGAAGCCCAGAAGTCCGGACCTCCACTGGCAAGAGAGCTACCTAAAGACAGCAGAGGAGCCGGCCGAAGAACGGGAAAACCGGGAGCAGAGGTCGAACACCGGGAGAAGAGGCCGGAGAGAGCGGAGAAGAACCAACCGGACGCCGGGAGAAGATGAACCGGAGGGCCCCCCGAAGCCGGAAGAAGACCCCCGAAGCCGGAGGAAGATCCCCCCCGGAGCTGTTTAATAAATTATTTTAAAAACCTGTGTAGTGTGTTTTATTATTGACACTTTTTCCCTAGGTGAATGGGTAGGGGTACCATGTACCCCATACTCATTCACATAGGGTGGGGGGCTGAGATCTGGGGGCCCTCTTATTATAGGGGGCTCCCGGATTCCGATAATCCCCCCGCCCGCAGACCCCGACAACCAACGGCCAGGGTTGTCGGGAAGAGGCCCTTGTCCTCATCAACATGGGGACAAGGTGCTGTGTGGTGGGGGGGCCCCGCAGGGCGCCCCCTCCCCCAAAGCACCCCCCCATGTTGAGGGCATGCGGCCTGGTACGGTTCAGGGGGGGGGGCGCTCGCTCGTCCCCACCCCCTTTCCTGACCGGCCGGGCTGCGTGCTCGGATCAGGGTCTGGTATGCATTTTGGGGGGACCCCCACGCCGGTTTTTCGGCGTAGGGGGTTCCCCTTAAAGTTCCATACCAGACCTAAGGGCCTGGGATGCCCCCCGCGCTCGCCGCAATAGGAGAGCAGTACCCTGCTCCTCCGTCGTATCTGGTCCGTCGGGCTTTCCGTCAGGAACTGAGTCCGGCGGAGTTACGACGTAAAGATTTGAAGCAAGTTTCAAATCTAAAGTACATCGGATTTCCGACCGAAATGGTCCGTCGGACGTCCGATGGAGACCACACACGGTCGGATTGTCCGCCGGATTTGGTCCGGCGGCGTCCGTCGGACTTTTGTAGGTGAAGAGTCCGACCGTGTGTACGCGGCATTACATTATTATGCTATGCATACTAGCTCATTATGCCTTTGTCTTGTAGGTGTTAGTTGTTTTTTTTTGTAAAGTGGGTTTACAACCACTTTAATGTCCCATAGCCAATACAGGAAGTGTATTCATACAAGACCCAAAGGGGCTGGTAATGGGCTGGGGAGGGGGGGGGGTACCCATGCCATTTTTCTTAATGATTTTCATCCATATTGCTGGGACCAGACATTACATTAAAGCCGCAAGCAGTTTTAAATTACTTTTTTTCCTTTAGAAATGTCATTTTGTGCAGGGACTGTTCTAAACACGGGAAACATGCGCCACTTCACAGGCATACTATAGACACCCCCCAGGTAGGATATTTAAAGTAATATTTCACTTTTTTTTTCACTTTAAGCATCATTAAAATCACTGCTCCCGAAAAAACGTCCGTTTTTAAAACTTTTTTTTGTATTGATACATGTCCCCTGGGGCAGGACCCGGGTCCCCAAACCCTTTTTAGGACAATAACTTGCATATTAGCCTCTAAAATTAGCACTTTTGATTTCAAACGTTCGAGTCCCAGTCAGGTCCATAAATATTGGGACGTCGACACAATTCTAATCTTTTTGGCTCTATATACCAACACAATGGATTTGAAATGAAACAAACACGATGTGCTTTAACTACAGACTTTCAGCTTTAATTTGAGGGTATTTACATCCAAATCAGGTGAACGGTGTAGGAATTACAACAGTTTGTATATGTGCCCCAGATCTTTTGCAGACCTAGCAATGCCCCTGGCTCTGATTATTAAAAGTCAACAGCTACACTTTTTGTAGCTGCTGACTTTTAAATGGGTGGATCTCCGCTTTAAATAGGTTGAGAAAAAGACACACAGCAAACATGTTCAGCCTCTAAAGACTCTTGCAGCTTCAGGACTCATGCACACAGCTGTCCGGGGCTGCAGAATGTAAACTTTGGCTGTATTCCCTGCCCAGGAGCTGTAGGTGCTGCATAGAGCTGCCCACAGACATGAATGGCTGTACACAGCTGTATCCGGGTATGTGCTGAAACTTGCTTAAACCCCAACATGCGTACAGATGTAAAACTCAGAACGCAGTCCGTATTTGGGGGTTTTAGGTTTGTATGAATGTGCAGGTTTACACAGTTACCGGTGTACATCCTGCAGCTGTATGCAGCACCTGTGGCTCCCGGGTGGGGAAATACACCCAAACGTTCCATTCTATGGCCCTAGGTGGTGGGGTGCTTGAGCCCTCAGTCAATAGAAAGGCAAAACAAACAATTAGAAAAGATCAGTTTGATGTTTGTAATGTCATCAGAGTTGTGTTAATGCTTTATAAACTTTATTTATTTCTTTATTTCTTTCTTTCTTTCTTTATTTATTTATTTATTTTAAAGAAGGTGGAGTTGGGCTATAAGAAGCCAAGTAGAGTGATTGTGAATGGACTGTTTGCTCCCTCTAGTGGTTAATCTACAAACAGCTATATTTAAAGTGGTTCTAACAGCAGGGGTTTTTTTTTATTACCACTTGCCTACTGGGCACTTTTACCCCCTTCCTGCCCAGGCCAATTTTAGCTTCCAGTGCTGTCACTCTTTGACAATTGCATGCTCATGCAACACTGTACCCAAATAGATTTTTTATATTATTTTTCACACAAATAGAGCTTTATTTGGGTGATATTTAATTACTACTGGGTTTTTTATTTTTTGATAAAAAAAGAAAACGAAAAAAAAAACGAAAATTGTAAAAAATAAAAAAAAACACCATTTCATAGCTTGTTATAAAATTTTGCAAAAAGTTAATTCTCCTTCATTGATGTGCGCTGATGAGGCTGCATTGATGAGATGGCACTGATGGGCACTGATAGGTGGCACTGATAAGGCGGCACTGATGGGCACTGATAGGTGGCACCGATGGGCACTGATGAGGCGGCACTGGTGGACACTGATAGGTGGCACTGATGGGCACTGATGGGTGGTACTGATAGGTGGCACTCAAGGGCACTGATAAGTAGCACTGATGGACACTGATAGGCAATGGTAGGTGACACTGATAGGCAGCACTGATAGGTGGCACTGATGATATGGCACTGATTGGCAGTACTGATGGGCACTGATAGGTGGCACTGGTGGGCATTGGTAGGTGGCACTGGTGGGCACTGATAAGCAGCACTTATATGCACTGGCAGGTGGCACTGGTGGGCACTGTTTTGCAGCAGTTGGTGTCTGTTTTGCGGATCGGATGTCCCTCTGACAGAAGCCGGTAATCAGCTTTTTTTTTCTCCATACGCTGTCAGAGTGAGGGAAAAAAAAAAGCCGTTCTACGACCTTCTGTTTACATCATGTGATCAACTGTCATTGGCTGACAGCTGATCATGTGGTAAGGGGCCAGGATCGGCCCCTTACTCCGATCTTTGATCAGCCGAGTCTCATTGACTCGCTGATCACAGGGCGCGCAGGCAGCTCATGCACAGGAGGATGTCCATGGATGCCTTTTGGGCAATTTAGGCCCACGCTGTAGCCATCTTTCGGCTATAGCGTGGGCAGGAAGAGGTTAAAGTGGTTGTAAAGGCTCCAGTTTTTTACCTACATGCCTTATATGCATGAAGGTAAAAAACCTTCTCTGTGCAGCAGCCCCCCCCCCAATACTTACCTGAGCCCCATTGCGAATCCAGTGATGTGCACAAGAGCCTTGGCTGTCTGGGGACTCTCCCTCATTGGATAAAACAGCAGCGGGAGCCATTGGCAAATGAGGAGAGAGAGAGGGGGTGGGGCTGTGCCTCCTTGGGTGCCTCCATTAGAAGCTGCTTGCTCAGGGGGCACTCGGCAGGAGGGAGGGACCAGGAGTGCTGGTGGGGGACCCGAGAAGAGGAGGATCTGGGCTGCTCTATGTAAAACCATTACACAGAGCAGGTAAGTATAACATGTTTGTTATGTTTCTTTTTTTTTTTTTTTAATCACTTCAGCCCCGGAAGGATTTACCCCCTTCCTGACCAGAGCACTTTTTACAATTTGGCACTGCGTCGCTTTAACTGCTAATTGCGCGGTCATGCAATGGTGTACCCAAATGAAATTTGCGTCCCTTTCTTCCTACAAATAGAGCTTTCTTTTGATGGTATTTGATCACCTCTGCCGTTTTTATTTTTTGCGCTATACATGGAAAAAGACCGAAAATTTAGAATAAAAATGATATTTTCTACTTTTTGTTCTAAAAAAAATCCAATAAACTCAATTTTAGTCATACATTTATGCCAAAATGTATTCGGCCACATGTCTTTGGTAAAAAAAATGTCAATAAGTGTATATTTATTGGTTTGCGCAAAAGTTATAGCGCCTACAAGCTAGGGTACATTTTCTGGAATTTACACAGCCTTTAATTTATGACTGCCTATGTCATTTCTTGAGGTGCTAAAATAGCAGGGCAGTACAAAACCCCCACAAGTGACCCCATTTTGGAAAGTAGACACCCCAAGGAAATTGCTGAGAGGCATGTTGAGCCCATTGAATATTCATTTTTTTTGTCCCAAGTGATTGAATAATGACAAAAAAAAAAAAATTACAAAAAGTTGTCACTAAATGATATATTGCTCACACAGGCCATGGGCCTATGTGGAATTGCACCCCAAAATACATTTAGCTGCTTCTCCTGAGTATGGGGATACCACATGTGTGGGACTTTTTGGGAGCCTAGCCGCGTACGGGGCCCCGAAAACCAATCACCACCTTCAGGCTTTCTAAGGGCGTAAATTTTTTGATTTTACTCCTCACTACCTATCACAGTTTTGAAGGCCATAAAATGCCCAGATGGCATAAACCCCCCCCAAATGACCCCATTTTGGAAAGTAGACACCCCAAGCCATTTGCTTTGAGGCATGTTGAGTCCATGGAATATTTTATATTTTGACACAAGTTGCGGGAAAGTGACAAATTTTTTTTTTTTTTTTTGCACAAAGTTGTCACTAAATGATATATTGCTCACACAGGCCATGGGCATATGTGGAATTGCACCCCGAAATACATTTAGCTGCTTCTCCTGAGTACGGGGATACCACATGTGTGGGACTTTTTGGGAGCCTAGCCGCGTACGGGACCCCGAAAACCAATCACTGCCTTCAGGATTTCTAAGGGTGTAAATTTTTAATTTCACTCTTCACTGCCTATCACAGTTTCGGAGGCCATGGAATGCCCAGGTGGCACAAACCCCCCCAAATGACCCCATTTTGGAAAGTAGACACCCCAAGCTATTTGCTGTGAGGCATGGTGTGTATTTTGCAGCTCTCATTTGTTTTTGAAAATGAAGAAAGACAAAAAAAAAATTTTTTTTTCCTTTTTTCAATTTTCAAAACTTTGTGACAAAAAGTGAGGTCTGCAAAATACTCACTATACCTCTCAGCAAATAGCTTGGGGTGTCTACTTTCCAAAATGGGGTCATTTGGGGTTTTTTTTTTGCCACCTGGGCATTCCATGACCTCCGAAACTGTGATAGGCAGTGAAGAGTGAAATCAAAAATTTACCCCCTTAGAAAGCCTGAAGGCGGTGCTTGGTTTTCGGGGTCCCGTGCGCAGCTAGGCTCCCAAAATGTCTCACACATGTGGTATTCCCGTACTCAGGAGAAGCAACAGAATGTATTTTGGGGTGTAATTTCACATATTTCCATGGAATGTTTGAGCAATATATCATTTAGTGACAACTTTGTGCAAAAAAAAAAAAAAAAAAAAGAAATTGTCTCTTTCCCGCAACTTGTGTCGCAATATAAAATATTCCATGGACTCGACATGCCTCTCAGCAAATAGCTTGGGGTGTCTACTTTCCAAAATGGGGTCATTTGGGGAGGTTTTTAACTGTCCTGGCATTTTATGCACAACATTTAGAAGCTTATGTCACACATCACCCACTCTTCTAACCACTTGAATACAAAGCCCTTTCTGACACTTTTTGATTACATGAAAAAATTTTTTTTTTTTGCAAAATTACTTTGAACCCCCAAACATTATATATTATTTTAAAGCAAATGCCCTACAGATTTAAATGGTGGGTGTTTCATTTTTTTTTTTCAAACAGTATTTGCGCAGCGATTTTTCAAACGCATTTTTTGGGGAAAAAACACACTTTTTTAAATTTGAATGCACTAAAACACACTATATTGCCCAAATGTTTGATGAAATAAAAAAGATGATCTTAGGCCGAGTACATGGATACCAAACATGACATGCTTTAAAATTGCGCACAAACATGCAGTGGCGACAAACTAAATACATTTTTAAAAGCCTTTAAAAGCCTTTACAGGTTACCACTTTGGATTTACAGAGGAGGTCTACTGCTAAAATTCTGCCCTTGATCTGACCTTCGTGGTGATACCTCACATGCATGGTGCAATTGCTGTTTACATTTGACGCCAGACCGACACTTGCGTTCGCCTTAGCGCGAGAGCAGGGGGGACAGGGGTGCTTTTTTTTTTTTTTTTTTTTTTTCTTTATTATTTTTTTGCTTTTTTTATCTTATTTTTAAACTGTTCCTTTCATTTTTTTTCTAAATCATTTTTATTGTTATCTCAGGGAATGTAAATATCCCCTATGATAGCAATAGGTAGTGACAGGTACTCTTTTTTTAAAAAAATTGGGGTCTATTAGACCCTAGATCTCTCCTCTGCCCTCAAAGCATCTGACCACACCAAGATCGGTGTGATAAAATGCTTTCCCAATTTCCCAATGGCACTGTTTACATCCGGCGAAATCTAAGTCATAAAATGCTCATAGCTTCCGGTTTCTTAGGCCATAGAGATGTTTGGAGCCACTCTGGTCTCTGATCAGCTCTATGGTCAGCTGGCTGAATCACCGGCTGCATTCTCAGGTTCCCTGATGAGACAGGAGAGCCAGAGAAAAACACGGAAGACGGTGGGGGGGGATTCCCTCCCACTGCTCGTAAAAGCAGTCTAGAGGCTAATTAGCTGCTAGGATTGCTTTTACATGAAAGCCGACCGCTGGCTGAAAAGAATGATACCAAGATGATACCTAAACCTGCAGGCATCATTCTGGTATAACCACTCAAAGTCGTGAATGGTGTACCTGAAGACCAAAAAATGGTTAACAATAAAACACAGTAAACGGTAAAGTATAAAAAATTGCATACCTGAAAAGCAAACATGATAAAACATAATAACAATAAAAGATTGCAGAATAGAATACAGTAAAAAAAGAGCAGAACAATAAAGAGAATAGAGAGAGAGAGAACAATAAAACGACAACTATTTTTTTTATTTTATATTTTTGTTTGTGGTTTTTTTTGTTTTTTTTTTTACACTTTTTTTTGTAACTGTAACCGGTTCCAGGTTTGGGTCTCTCAAAATGCCATGGCATCTTGGGAGACCCTGTGAAAGTGTGCCTAGTCTGTGCAATGCTGTACCCTACGCTAATACTCAACTAGTGAATGGTAGCGTTCAAAACATTCACCAATGCAAAGACCAGGATTGTCAGGACAGGAGGGACAATAATAGCGGGTGTCACGCCTATATCCGCGCTTGCTGCAGACACGACATCTTTTTTGGGGGGTTCGTTGGGTAGGGGTACTCGGGAGGACATAAAGAAAACGCCTCTCATGCAGCCGACTGCATTTGGTTGGGGATGTGAATGGGGGAAGTACGGGCGCTGCAGAAGCAGTGGGTTCCCAATTAGGATTGGCGAATTCAGCAGGAAGGGCATTATGGGCACGATGGGCCTGTGTTTGTCTTTTTGGTGGCAGCGGGACACTACTTGTGCTTGCCACCTCACCAGCTTGAACTGCACTTATGGGACTCGCCACGTCACCAAGTGTTACTGCAGTGCTGGTTTGACTACGACCGGGGTGTACTAGGCCGCTGACGCTTGCCAGTTCACCAAAACGCTACCAAAAAATCTGTTAGCGATCGCAGGGATCAGGCCTGACTCTGCGAACACTGCAGTTATGCGTTTAGTGTTTTGTAAGTGACAGTGATCGATCGATACTGCACTTGGGTGGGCTGGGCCGGGCCAGGCGGAGGGGCAAAACGCAGGTGCTAACAGGTATCTGGGTTGATCCCGCTAACACTGCGTTTTTGGGAACCCTAAACTGCTGGGGACGCTAGTATAGATCAAATCAGATATTGATCCGTTCAGATACTATACCACTAAGGGAGGTGTACGGTGCGTGCGTGGGTGTTAGCGCTACTGGCGCTAACCTGACGCTGCCTGGGGCTGGTGCTTGCCAGTTCACCAAAATGCTACCAAAAGAACTGTTAGCGATCTCAGGGATCAGGCCTGACTCTGCGAACGCTGCAGTTATGCGTTTAGTGTTTTTGTAAGTGACAGTGATCGATCGATACTGCACTTGGGTGGGCTGGGCCGGGCGGAGGGGCAAAACGCAGGTGCTAGCAGGTATCTGGGCTGATCCTGCTAACACTGCGTTTTTGGGAACCCTAAACTGCTGGGGACGCCATTATAGATCTGATCGGATCAGATATTGATCCGTTCAGATACTATACCACTAAGGGAGGTGTACGGTGTGTGCGTGGGTGTTAGCGGTACTGGCGTTAACCTGACGCTGCCTGGGGCTGGTGCTTGCCAGTTCACCAAAACGCTACCAAAAAAACTGTTAGCGATCGCAGGGATCAGGCCTGACTCTGCGAACGCTGCAGTTATGCGTTTAGTGTTTTGTAAGTGACAGTGATCGATCGATACTGCACTTGGGTGGGCTGGGCTGGGCCGGGCGGAGGGGCAAAACGCAGGTGCTAGTAGGTATCTGGGCTGATCCCGCTAACACTACGTTTTTGGGAACCCTAAACTGCTGGGGACGCCAGTATAGATCTGATCGGATCAGATATTGATCCGTTCAGATACTATACCACTAAGGGAGGTGTACGGTGCGTGCGTGGGTGTTAGCGGTACTGGCGCTAACCTGACGCTGCCTGGGGCTGGTGCTTGCCAGTTCATCAAAACGCTACCAAAAAAACTGTTAGCGATCGCAGGGATCAGGCCTGACTCTGCAAACGCTGCAGTTATGCGTTTAGTGTTTTGTAAGTGTCAGTGATCGATCGATACTGCACTTGGGTGGGCTGGCTGGGCCGGGCAGAGGGGCAAAACGCAGGTGCTAGCAGGTATCTGGGCTGATCCCGCTAACACTGCATTTTTGGGAACCCTAAACTGCTGGGGACGCTAGCATAGATCTGATCGGATCAGATATTGATCCGTTCAGATACTATACCACTAAGGGAGGCCTATGCTGCGTGCGTGGGTGTTAGCAGTACTGGCACTAATCTGACGCTGCCTGGTGCGACGCATATCACCGCCGGGGGATCAGGGGGCTAAACCTTTATTCGGTAATAAACGGCGGGTGCCCTGACACTATAAAATATAAACAAACTAACCAGCGTCAACCGTAACAGTTATACGGTGATCAGTGGTGAAAGGGTTAACTAGGGGGCAATCAAGGGGTTAAAACCTTTATTAGATAGTATATGGGGGTCCCTGACGCTATAAAACGCTGACGGCGAACCTAAATATTTACGTCCCTAACTAGCGTCACCAGCGACACTAATACAGCGATCAGAAAAATGATCGCTTAGTGACACTGGTGAGGGGGGGTGATCAAGGGGTTAAAACTTTATTAGGGGGGTTAGGGGGGTACCCTAGACCTACAGGGGGCTAACACTCACTGTCCTAACACTTCTAACTGTCACAAACTGACACCATGCAGTAATCAGAAAAATAAAAAAATAAAAACACTGCTTGGTGTCAGTTTGACAGGGGGGGGGGAGGGGTGATTGGGGGGGATCGGGGGGGCGATCGGGGGGGGGTCGGGGGTGTAAAGTATGCCTGGCATGTTCTACTGTGTGTGTGTGTGTATGTTTTGTGCACTCACTTGTCTTCTCTCCTCGGCGCCGGAACGGAAACTGCCGAGCCGAGGAGAGATGACATCACATCCTCTGCCTCTGTGTACAATACAGAGGCAGAGGATGTTTCTCATTGGCTGGGAGCGATCGCGAGGGGGGGGCCACGATCGGATGGCCTCCCCCTCATCTCTGATCGCTGCCAGACCAAAGCCGACCGCCGCTGGCACCGGGGGGGGGGTCTGATCGGGTATGTGATTTTGCCTGCCCGTGCCGCTCTGTTCACGTATATATGCGTGAGGCGGTCGGCAAGTGGTTAAATGCCTTTAATATCACTTTAATGCATTTTCATTAAAGTAAAAAAACCTTCTGGGCGCAGCCTCCCTGCATACTTACCTGAGCCCGATTATGCATGTCCCGTTTAGGACAGCCTATTCATTTCAACGGGCTGCCCTATGCGCAAAAAGGATGTGCATGACCTTTTTTTTTTTAAAGTGGCTGTAAAGACTGAAGGTTATTTACCTTCATGCATTCTATGCATGAAGGTAAAAAAAAACTTCAGTGTGCAGCTCCGCCCCCCCCCCCCCCCAAATACTTACCTAACCCCGATCTCAATCCAGTGATGTGCACGAGACCCGAGGCTCTGCCGGGTCTCTCCTTCCTGATTGGCTAAGATGCAGCAGCATCAGCCAATGCTCCCACTTCTGTCAATCAAATCACAGTCAGTGAGGCGAGCGGGGGGCAGGGCTCTCTGTGTCTTATGGACTCGGAGAGCTGGTTCGGGAGCGGGCACACAGAGTTCCCTCACAACAAGCACCTTGCTATGGGGGCACTCGTTAGGGGAAGGGCCCAGACAGCCGGTGGGGGGCCCGGAGAAGAGTGGGACCGGGGCTACTCTGTGCAAAAGTATAACATGTTTGTTATTTTTTTTAACCACTTCTGTACAGGGCACTTATACCCCCTTCCTGCCCAGACCAATGTTCAGCTTTCAGTGCTCTCACACTTTAAATGCCAATTACTCAGTCATGCAGCACCATACCCAAACAAAAATGTTTTTTTTTTCCACACTGATAGAGCTGGTTTTTTGTTTGTTGCAATATAAATGAAAAAAAATTGTGAACATTTAAATAAAACAAACAAAAAAAAAACACTTTTTTTTAGTTTCTATAAAAAAAAAACTTTGCAAATAAGTAATTTTTGTTCACAAATTTGGGCCAAAATGTATACTGCTACAAATCTTTGGTAAAAAAACCCAAATTAGTGGATATTATTTAGTCTGTGTGAAAGTTATAAAGTCTACAATCTATGGCGCCAGTCATTGAAAATTGATCACACCTGATGCACTATTGGCCTCATTTCTCGAGGCCCTGAAATGTCAGGAAAGTACAAATACCCTTCAAATCACCCCTTTTTGGAAAGAAGACAGTCCAAGGTATTTAGTAAGAGGCATGGTGAGTTTTTTGAAGTTGTAATTTCTTTTCCACAATTCTTGGGAAAATTAGGAAATTAATTTTATTTATCGTTTTACACAAAATTGCCATAATAACAAGTTATTTCTCGCACACAGTATATGCATACTTCAAATTACACCCCAAAATACATTTTGATACTCCTACCGAGTATGGCGATACCACATGTGTGTGACTTTTTAACAGCCTGGCCACATATAGAGGCCCAACATGCAGGGAGCACCGTCAGGCGTTTTGGGAGCATAAATACACATATAATTTCCTAAAGACCTATCACACTTTTAAAGGCCCTGAAGCACCAGGACAATGAAAACGCCCACAAAATGGCCCAATTTTGGAAAGCAAACACCCCAACGTATATTCTATGAGGCATAATGAGTCTTTTGAACGTGCCATTTTTTTTCCACACGTTTTTGGAAAATGTGAAAGAAAATGAAAACATATTTTTTTCTTTTACACAAAGTTGTCAATTAATAGGATATTTCTAACACATAGCATGTATATAGCAAAAATTACACCCCAAAATACATTCTGCTACTCATCCCAAGTATGGCGATACCTCATGTGTGAGACTTTTACACATCCTGGGCACATACAGAGGTCCAACATGCAGGGAGCACCATCAGGTGTTCTAGGAGCATAAATTACATATCTAATTTCCTGACCACCTATCACACTTTTGAAGGTCCTGAAGCACCAAGACAGTGAAATTACCCACAAAAAAGCAAACACCCCAACGTATATTCTATGAGGCATGGGCTGCAGATAGGTACTCAGGTACTCTGATGGGCTGGTGACAGGTACTCAGGTACTCTGATGAGCAGGTGACAGGAACTCGGGTACTCAGATGGGCTGGTGACAGGTACTCTGATGGGCTGGTGACAGGTACTCGGGTACTCTGATGAGCAGGTGACAGGTACTCGGTTACTCAGATGGGCTGGTGATAGGTCCTCTTTACTACTGGGAGCAATCAGTGTGTATTGGTGTGTACTGTAGGCGGTAACTAGCTGTTACCGCAACCTCCTACTCACACACGATCGGTGTGCGAGAAGGAGAACCCAGTAACAGCTAGTTACTGTGGCTCGTTTACATTCTGTGACCCGCTGTGATTGGACACATCTGGTCTGGTCAATTTCATTGGCTCCTTACCCCAATCGGGGATGGACTGTGTCGGTGTGACATGCCTTATCCCCGATCATTGCCCTGCGTGCCCCTGGGAGCGTGCACGAGCGGCGTGCATGAAGACAGTGCATGTGACCGGCTTTGATTGGACACAGCCGGTCATGTGGTAAAGAGCCATTTTTATTGGCTCTTTACACTGATCGGGAATGGGCTATGTCCAGAGGGACACGCCTCATCCCGATCGCCGCACTGCACGCCCCCGGGGGCGTGCGAGAGCAGGCAGACATCATATGACGCCTGTCCAGGGAGAGAGAGTGTTCCTGCCGGCGTCATTTTACTATGACCCAGTAAGTAGGAGGTTAAATAAAAAAGTTTCCTTTAGAATCACTTTGACTTTGTTACCATGCATTGTGGTACGTGAAAACCAGGTGAGTTAGCAAGGTATGTTAGGGTGTCATTAAGATTTAATGACACTGCCGTGTGCAGAAATGTTTTTTGTGCGTTGCAGAAATACGCGTGATTTTGTACACATTCCCACAAATGGGAACCCAGCTTTGGACAACTTCACTGCTTCTATAGAAAACCCTATAGTAAGGATGAATTGCTCCACATTAGCTGGTAACTACATCGATCAGTGGGAAGTTATTTACTGCTTGTTAGGAATATTAAAGCTTATCTAAACCCAAAAGCAAACATTTTATCTTTTGCAACTTAAAGTGGTTATAAAGGCAGAAGGTTTTATACCTTAATGCATTCTCTGCATTGGGGTGAATAACCTTCAGTGTTCAGGGCCCCTCCCCCAATCTCAATCCAGCGCTGTGCACGAGAACAGCATTTCTCTCCTCTCTCTCCTTCCTCAGGACATGGAGGCAGCTCCTGCTGCTGTCAGTCAAAACCTGGTAGGAGAGAGCAGGGGATGGGTCTAAGCCGCAGGGTGTGTGTCAATGGACACACACAGAGCCCAGCTCTGGGTCAAGCCTGCATGAGTTCCCCCTATAGCAAGTGGCTTGCTATGAGGACACTTGGAAGGGGGCAAAATAACCAGGCGCGTCATGGGGGTCCCCAGAAGTAGAGGATCGGGGCTACTCTGTGCAATACCATTGTACAGAGCAGGTAAGTATGACATGTTTGTTTACAATCGCTTTAACAGTCCTTAAATGTGGTGGCTACACAGGGCCTGTGCAGAGATTTTTGTCTACACCGGTAAAGGAGCATTTTGCTGCCCCCCCCCCCCCCACAAAAGCAATCCATGGTGCACCCTGTATGAGAAAAATTCAGTAAAAAAAAAACACTCAGGAAATTAAATTTTTGGGTACATAAATTTATTTTATTACACAATATTTTGGTAAATATAAAAGATGAGGTTGTACCGAGTAAATTAATACCAAAAATGTCAAACCTTAAAATTGTGTGTGCTTGTAAACCGGCAAAAATCTTCAGTACCCTGTATTTTTTCATCGACAATGCTTTAAAAGCAGTTATGCAGGAGCTCTGGTGCTAACATTGTTGCTCTCACTCCAGCATGTGCGGTGATGTGTGACATGTGTAGAGTAATTGCTGTCTTCGTACGTAGGCGCCCCAATGCATGTGTTTTTGTGTGGGTGTGTGGGGTCCAAAATGTTTTTTTTTTTATTTATCTCCTTAACTGTTTAAAACATTTTATTTTATTTTTTTTATTTTTACGTGACTTTTTTGCAATCACATAGGGGACTACTAGCCCCCTATGTGATAGTATATATGTGACAAGTGCTCTCTATAAAACATCTGGGGTCTATTAGACTAGGCTGACCAGACATCCCCGGTTTCTGGGACAGTCCCCGGACTGAGCAGGCTGTCCCCGCTCCAAATCTGTCCCCCCTTTTGTCCCCGGATTCAGGGGCAGTGCCAGTGGCATATCAACAGGGGGAGCGGGGGGGAGGTCTTCCCCGGGTGCCACACATTGGGGCGTGTCAGGACAGTGCCGCCACGTAGGATGCCCCATCAGTGTTGCCAACCTTCTGTGTGAATACAGAGATGGCTGCATCTGTCACAGGCCTGAGTGTCTGTGTTCTGTTCTCACAGAGCACAGACAGCACAGCTCCCCCCTTCCACATGAACGGTAGAGGCGGGATTGACTCCGCTTCTTCTCGCCCCTCCCTCCCTGTGTCCGCCCACACTCCGGCAGCCCTTGTGCTGTGTGTGAATAGGATGGGAAGTTTATGGAGCAGCGACAGCCACATTGTACACCTGAAGCCGCTTTGACCGGACTCTCCCCCTCCTCCTTCCCTCTCTCTCTCCCCCCCTTTCCTTAACTGCAGCCAAAGAGCTTTGTTTTTTTCAGCCTATAACAGTACTTTGTCCTCTGTGCTTTCAAGTGGTATTTAGGGGGTTAAACAGGCAGTAAGGAAATATCACCTCCTCACTGCATGTCAAATGCCTCTGAAAAGTGACCTAAGCATGGCTCGCTTTTCAGTGGCTCGTCTCCTGTATAATATCCGCAGTCTCTAATTGTCTCCTGTATAATATCCGCAGTCTCTGATTGTCTCCTGTATAATATCCGCAGTGACCATCTACTGTAGTATGCCTGCAGTCTCTGATCATCTCCTGTAGTATGTCTGCAGTCTCTGACCGTCTCCTGTAGTATGTCTGCAGTCTCTGACCATCACTCTTTACAAAATGCTCTCCTGAACCTTGCACTCTGAACATAGCATCCTCCTGAGCCCTTCATGTAGCATCCTCCTGAACCCTGCACCCTACAGGTAGCCTCCTCCTGAGCCCTTTACGTAGCATCCTCCTGAGCGTCACAGCAGTAGCTACAGTGAGCTCCGTCCCTACACAGACATGCAAAGTTTTTCTTTTGGAACTTAGAGAGCGTCCAGCTTGACCTTATATCCCTGTGGAGAGACCAGGCTTAGTTGACTCTTTATTGCGGTGAGTGCATCACTAAAGGGGTGTTCACGTGGTGGATCGGTGACGGTATTCAGGAAGAATGCTTTAAATATCTAATGGGACACGGCACCGTACACTTATTTAAGGACTTTTGCATGGACTTTTATGTCACTCATTTATTTGTGTTTGATGTTTTTAGCCACTGCATGCTATCATATTGCACTGAATGTTTTTGGATATTTTGCTAGCGCAGTTAATGCCGCTATTTTTATGCATATTTCTTTTTTATATTTTGTACTTTTATAATAGCTGCTATAGTGCTTCATTCCTAAATCCTTGGAGCGCTGGGATCAGTTACACATTTTTTGTTACTGATATTTTCTAATAATAATAATAATAAAATGTAAAATATGGAGAGCGCATGCGCGGAGCTCCGTGGATGGCTGCCTGAGCCGAGAGCTCCGTATCAGCTTAATGCAGCGGCGCCCGTAGCGGACAAACCGACAGTCACACAGACTGGAAATTTCACAGACAGACTTATTACTTAAAGAGGAACACCCTCATATATTTTTTTTTTCATTAGGAGGGACTCCGGACCACAATTTAACTTTTCAAATTGTGAGGGGGAAAAATCCAAAATGGCCGCCGATATGCAGAATACAGAACCCAGAGCATTCTGCCTCACAGAAAAACCGCCAGTTTTCATCCCTGAGACACTGAAATCTACTTCAGGGCTTCATACAGGCACTCCTCAGGTATTTAAACCTCAATTGTCATATTCTGAACCCCTTACTAGCCACTCAATACCTGACCATTCTCTAATCTCCTCTGGACTAAATTTTCCCTCTCAGACTTCCTAAGCCCCCTCAGAGGCTCTTTCAGGGGAGCAGGAATTTATTTTGACAGACCTATTTCAAAGGTTTTCAGAACTCCTTGATAGAGGACTTGCAAACACAGCGGCTAAAGTTACCGGAGACCTAAAAGCTGACTTTCAAAATATTGGAACAAGAATTGATGCTATAGAGCACAAAATGGAGGAAACAGTGACTCCATCGAACCAAAATGCGAAACAATTATATACTGTCCAAGAACAATTAGATTTTGCCATTTCCAGAATCGATGAACTTGAAAACAGATCTCGCAGATATAATATTAGAATCAGAGGGCTGCCTGGATCTGTTTCGGACATACCATCAGCAGTCCAGGAAATGATCAGAACCATACTTCCTAATATCCCCCAGCGCCGTCTGGAACTGGATAGAGTCCACAGAGCCCTAGGACCTCCTAGAAAGGATGGAAAACCCAGAGACATCATCGCCAAGCCCCGTTTTTATGGCGTTAAAGAAGAGGTCACGAAACAAGCCAGATCTGTCCCGCAAATACTATGTCATGGCCACCCAATTCAACTTTTTGCTGATTTATCCCCCTCCACGCTGCAAAGAAGGGGGGCATTGAAGCCTCTTCTACTGGTCCTCACTCAGAATGAGATAAAATACAGATGGGCCTTTCCACTAGCAGTCAAGTTTACTGACAAAGGGAGATCCTACTCCTTTTCCAGTTTCCAGGAAGGGGAGAGATTGCTACTACAACTCAAACTCATCTCGCAAGAATCTAAAATGGATACCGCCACTACCTGTCCCAGCCTGACCAAAAGACCCAACCTGTCGAGATCACAAGGCCCACTTTGGAACAAGGGAAGAGCGAAGAAAAGCAAAGAAGACGGTCCCTCCTGAATAATGACTCCCACACCATTCTTGTTTCTTGTCTCTTAAACGGATATAGAGACTGTTTACAGACCTTTCTGTGACATCTCTTAGAGGCTTTTACCCTCATTTGCTATTCTAATCCTCTAGCCGGTTTTATAGTTATTCACATTGCTACAGACTTTTTTCTGTTTTTTGTTTTTTTTGTTTTGTTTTTTTTTTCCCTCTTTTGCCTATAGGTTCCATCTATACGCTTATAGGCTTTATCAACACATATCAGTTATTGCTGTCTAGGACTTAATGAAAAATATTATTTTCTAGAGAACTGTGACAATGCATAGTTTTATAAGTCAAACTTTTAGTGCTATTTCTATTAAAAATTGTTTCCCTGCTGCGGGCGCCCTGTGTGGAGCTGTTCCACATGCGCTTTCACCTATTCCTTAGAAACCAGTAGGTCTCTGGGGACTAGGTTGTCTGTACCCTTTGGGTCAGACCTTTTTTGTTTTTTCTTCCAGGCTTCGGGGGGCGTCTCCTCTCCCGAACCCTGATTCTGAATGATAGGAGACTTTCCTTTTTCTCTTTTCCTTTTTCTTCTTTCCTCTTCCTATTTTCTTTCCCCTTTAATTGGTACGTGTCTAACCTGTCTTTATATTACAGAAATCCATGTTCTCAGATTATCAACGCATATAATCTTCCATTCTTATCCAGTAAATGAGGTCATTATTATGCTTTTGGTCAGCAGACTTCCTAGGGTGAGTGAGGATTTAATTCAAGAGTACACAACAAACAGACCTTCCTCAAAATAGCCACTCACAATGTTCAAGGCCTTAACTCCCCAATTAAAAGAAGAAAAATTCTAGATTACCATAAATCCCTTAACATCGATATTCTCCTACTTCAAGAGACGCATTTTCCTATGCAGTATAGTCCCAAATTTCTACACCCACACTTCCCCCAATTTCACCTACCTAGCGCTGAAAATAAAACTAAAGGGGTAGCTATCATTTTTTCAAAATCGTGTAAATTTGAAAAGAATATTGAGTATACTGATCCTGAGGGGAGAATCCTTTTAGTACAGGGTACAATAGAAGGACACCTATACACTATAGTATCTTATTATGCTCCCAATAGAGGACAGGCTGTCTTTTTTAAGACTATGATGGACACATTAAACCCTATGCTAGCGGGCACAGTCATTTTGGGGGGAGATTCGAATGTAGCATTCGATCAGACTGTAGATAAATCGAAACCCCTAAAGGATCAACTATCTCGCCCAACCAAAGAAAGTCATAAAATTGCAAGAATAATTTCTACTCATGGATTATCTGATGCCTGGAGGGAACTAAACCCCACTAAACGTGATTTTACACATTATTCACACCCTCACAATGTTTATGCTAGAATAGACCATATTTTGACCCCCACATACCTAATACCATCAATTTGCAGCGCCCAAATTAAAGACACAGCCTTATCTGACCATTCAGTGGTTGTTATAACTATATGTTGTAGTATACTAAGTAGAAAGCGAGGTCATTGGAAATTAAATGAGTCAGTTCTATCTAACCCACATAATGTAGAGATAATTGATAAAGCACTTAACGATTATTTCTCTCTTAATGACACGGGGGACATTTCATCTGAAACTCTCTGGGCTGCCCATAAGGCCTTTACTCGAGGTAAAATTATTCAAATCTCTACCCAAACCGAAAGAGAACAAAGAGCTGAAATAGAGCGTTTAGAAACTGAATTCACTACCCTCAGAGCTCGCCACAAACGAGATCCATCATTGGTCTCTATCTACCTATTGGATAAAGCTAGACTGGATCTCAACCTAGCCCTCACTACGCAAGCTGAAAAAGCGATAAGATGGAGTAGTAATACATTTTATTTACATTCAAACAAGATAGGGTCATTACTAGCGACAAAACTCTCACCCCGAATCAAAATTCATACAACACCCAAGATTAGAATAGCAGGTCAACCCCCCACAGCTAATCCAGTCAAAATTTTTCGACGCATTCCAAAATTTCTACTCCAAACTTTATAGCTCTTCTCCTCATTCAGATAAAGATTCAATTTTTAAATATCTAGATGAACTCCCTATCCCAACTCTAACTTCCTCACATAAAAATTTACTAGAAGCTCCCTTCACAATAGATGAAGTCCAGGAAGTCATTAAAGACCTCAAAAGAGGGTCAACGCCAGGACCTGATGGTTTATCTATTCCCTATTACAAAGCCTTTTCAAGAACATTAGCCATCTGACCAACTTTTTTAATTCTAAAACACAGGGTGTTCCCTTAGATACTCACCTTAACTCCGCATACATCACAATCATCCCCAAACCTGATAAAAACCCTGAAGAAGTCAACAATTATCGGGAAATCTCTCTCATTAATAATGATATCAAGATAATGACAAAAATATTGGCCAACCGTTTATCATCCTTTATTAACTCCTACATACATAAAGACCAAGTGGGCTTTATCCCAGGCAGACAAGGCCCGGATCAAATAAGACGAGCAATTAACTTGATCTCCATTCTACAATCTGGCTGGGGGGGAGGAGTGAGACAGGAGGGGCTCCTTTTATCACTTGACCTGCAAAAGGCCTTTGATACTATTTCTTGGCCATACATTTTCTCCCTTTTAGAGCGTTGGGGATATGGTAGGCGCTTCATAGGCCTGCTTCACTCCCTATATTCGCAACCTAAGGCGCTAATTCGTTTACAAGGACACTATTGGAAAGCAATAACTATAGCCAGAGGAACGAGACAGGGATGTCCGCTCTTCCCTATAATATTCGCTATTGCTATAGAGACTTTGGCAATAGATATTCGCCACAATCCAAACATTAAGGGGGTTTCATGCGGAGATCAAACCCACAAATGTGGGCTCTTCGCGGATGATCTTCTCTTATTCATGACCTCTCAATTGACCTCTCTTCCAAACATATATCAGACCCTTAATAAATTTTCTAAAATAACAGACCTGAAGGTCAACTATACAAAATCCCAAGCCCTTAATGTTTCGCTCCCCCCACCAACTGTATCTCAGTTAAAACAGTCATTCCAATTTGAATGGAAAGACAGCTCCATCAAATATCTGGGTATCACTCTTACTGCTCGCTTTGAAAATCTATACATAAACAACTATCCCCCATTGTATAAGAAATTAGAAAATGACCTTAAAACATGGTCCAAACATGAACGCTCCTGGTTAGGTAGGATTAATTCGATTAAAATGACATTACTCCCAAGAATTTTATATTTTTTCAGATCTCTTCCCATTCCAATTAATAAATCTCATCTAAAAAAACTCCAGAGCAAGATTCTCAAATTCACATGGGGTACCTGTGGCTATCGAATACCCCAACACACCTTATATCGTCATAAAAGTAAGGGAGGTCTAGGCCTTCCTGATCTTCACAAATATTATATAGCAACTAGACTAGCTCAACTATCTATAATTTACTCAAAACCTGAAAAACCAGACTGGATCACCATAGAGCAACAGGCAGTACCCCACTTATCCCTAGATTATTTATTAGGGTGTCCATCTAAACAAAGACCTCCCATAATGGCCCCAACTATGTCCCAATCTTGTGCTCCTTGGGACAGCCTCAGAACTCATCCGTCTCTCATTTCCATGGGACGTCCCCTATCACACTTATTCAATAATCCGGACTTCCCTCCAGGCTTAGATAGAAAAGCATTCCAATGGTGGGTGGACAAAGGACTATATCGTATAGGACGTTTCTTTAGATCTGGAAGGCCCATAACTCTTTCCTATTGTGTCAATACACCAAAACTCCCGGATTCTGAAAGACTTCGCTTCGATCTCATTTCTAAATTCTTACACCAAATTTGGAAGGATAAACCCCTTCCGATCCAATTCACACAATTTGAGATCTGGTGTGAACAAGCTATAGAACAAAAAGGAGGGATTTCTGTAATTTACTCGTGCCTCACTCACCCTACGGCTAAATCCTCCTATATGGAGGCCTGGGAAAATGATCTTCAATTCAATTGGAGCTTAGAAACCTGGCATTCCGCCTACTCAAAATCTTTCAGGGGAATTCTTAATGTTTCCCTGATGGAAACTAACATTAAGGTTATAACCAGGTGGTATTTAACCCCCACCAAGCTTGCAACCATATATCCAACTGAAGACCCAACTTGTTTCAGAGGCTGTCAACTATTAGGAACGATGGTTCATACTTGGTGGGGATGTCCTAAGATCCGACCATTTTGGAACAAGGTTTTTAATATGATATTTAAGGTGACTGGTCATCAGATTCCTAGATCCATTCATGTAGCTATTCTTAATGCCCATATACCTCTCATTCCAAAGCACACACAAAAATTAATTCACTTCATACTAAAAGGATCCAAGCTTATAATAGCGAAAGCTTGGAAGAAACCTAAACCCTTTTTGTCAGAGGTCAGAAGAAAAGTGTCCTGGATAATGACCCAAGAGAAGTTATCCAGCATTTTAGCTGACAAGATCCCACAGTTTGAACAAATTTGGGATCCTTGGATTAAATATATAGGGACTTGTATTTAGCATGTTGTTACATAAGCTTTCTCTATCCCCATGCATTAGGATAGACCCGTATTCCCTCTCTTTTTCTCCTTTTCCTTTCCTTTTCTTTTTCTGTCTTTTCATTTATATGTCTTGAGGACTCCTGGAAATGACATTTGAAGATTCTTACCTACAATATTAATTTATTATATCAATATTTATAGATAAGTTTATTTTATCTTCCTTTTTGTTGGACTGGATGTTCCTGTCTAAACATTTCTTGACTGGGGGTTGGGGTCGTTGGGGGGGTGGAGGTTTCGTTCCTCCGGCACAGCATGATCCCGTTAGGGGTGCTGGGGGTTGGGAGTGCCTCTATTTCCTTAATGATCCCCACCAGATCGGAATATCTAAAACGTTGACTACACAAGAATAGTAGCACAGTTAAAAATCTGAATTCCCAGAAAAATGTTCCCTTTCCTATCATTGCGCCCTGAGGTGACTGCCTAAGAAGCCTTATGCTGGTGCTGGCCCTGGATGTAGGAGAGCTTACAGGTATATATATATATATATATATATATATATATATATATATATATATCTCAGGTGATAAAGGGGTGTGACCACATGTTAACACTGAAAATTCTGAATGAATACTCTGCACACTGCTATACACCCTTTTTAATACACTTTGCATAAGAACAGGGATTTTTAGTTCACATACACATTGCAATGTATGTTTAAGCTGGCCAACTGCGTCAAAGTAATCCCTCTCTGGCCAGTCCCTACATTCACCACACCTTTTAAACATGTCTTTGGGTGTAGGAGGAAACCGGAGTGCCCGGCGAAAAACCCCCTCAAGCACAGGGAGAACATGCAAACTCCATGCAGGTAATATCCTGGTTGGAATAGGAAACCAAGGACCCAGTGCTGCAAGGCATGAGTGCTAACCACTATGCCACTGTGCTGCCCATACCAAACACACACACACACCGCAAACACACACACACTGCAAACACAACAAACACAGTATGAAATATGTCCAGCAGTTGTATCTGTGGGGAGAGAAGAAACATGTATTAAGGATTTCATAAAAGAAGTATAAATAACCAGCAAAATAAATGTTCTAAATAATTATACCAGCTAGCAAAACAATCACTGTCACCCAACAGTGGTCAAGGAGGCTTTTTTGGGAGAAAAGACACAAATCGGAATTAGCCAAGTAACCCTCTGCCGTCACAGTGGACAGGTTCTTGTCTCTTGCATTCATATCCTGATTCAGCCACAGTAGCTAACGAATCATTCAATAAAATATTTTCTTTTTTTGTTTTCCATAGAGCAGGGAAAGCTTAGAACCTGTTAGGTTTTATTGCTTCCTGGGAAACTAATGGGTTCTACACATGTCCTCGGTGACACCAGGAGCTTCACTCATACCTCCACCGTACCTCCACCATTTACCAACAATTGAGGTATCAAATATTAGTGAATATACAATGGGAACCTCATTTGATTGGGATTTTTGAGGCAACAAAAGAAGGAAATATTTAAAAGTTAGATAAGTTTTACTTATACAAAAATTGTTAAAAAGTAATTAAACATATGAAGATATACATTTGCGAAGAATAAAAAATGATACACTACAGAAGTGGCAAAGAATTCTTTGCCACTTCTGTAGTGTATCATTTTTTATTCTTCGCAAATGTATATCTTCATATGTTTAATTACTTTTTAACAATTTTTGTATAAATAAAACTTATCTAACTTTTAAATATTTCCTTCTTTTGTTGCCTCAAAAATCCCAATCAAATGAGGTTCCCATTGTATATTGTTTAGGGATGATGGCAACCCTTTCACACTAATCTTTGAGAAGTCTATATTTATCAAATATTAGTGAATTAGCCCTGTAAGAGCTTTATAGCCTTTGGCAGCTAAGCAGACAATCCAAATCAGTTGGCGGACATGATTCTGAGCAAATACAAAGCTAATGTTCATTTTGTAACTACCCAAACTTCCTTCACAGAGTAGAAGGCTTTATTTATCTGATTCACCAATTTATTGATAGATTTTATCCATCTAATTGCTCTGTAACAAGGACCTGCATTATAGCACACCTCATAGATTACATTCACTATAACGGGATTCGGTGTCATTAGGCTCTATTCACAAAGCTATCACACAAGGATAAGGATCCCTTTTTTTCAATAAGTGATCATTTTGTTAGTTGTAAAGAAAACTATTGTAATGGGGGAAATCTATCCTTCTATCAGGCATGGCTTACCTACTGCTGCTGAAATTGTTCCCTTATTCATCTCAGGTGGGTGTATGAATTCGTAAAGTTAGTGCTTCACGATCAAAGTCCATCCTAACTGGTGGCTGTAGAGATGATAATAGTCCAGGGATGATAACGGCCATCCGTCCATAACTTGGTAGATCAAACGTGGACTGTAGGTGAGAGAAGAAAAGTTAGATTTATCAAAGGGTTTCGTAAAGAAAATGCTCTTAATGAACAAAATCATTTCTAAATGTTTTTGCCAGATATTAAAAAACAATCACTTGTACTCAGAAATAGTATAAGTGATAGAAAAGATTAACAGATGTAGGACACTTACCCATATATGATGATTGACCCCGTCCCGGCAGAGTGGACATGTTCTGCTCTGTTCCATCCACCTGGTGATGCAGTCATTGTGGAATTGGTGGGAACAGGGTAGTCTAGAAGATTTGTCTTCCTCTTCTATTTCCAGTAAACAGACGCTGCATTCAGGTAGCTCATCGCTGTGCTGGTTACAAGGAGGTGGAGTCTGGGCACTCCCCGGTTCTGCCTGGTTCTGGTCCACCGTAGAGCCGTTTCTGTCAGTGTTCTCTTCTCTTCTGGAACTCTGGAGCTCTTGTTCTTCAGGCCAACGGGCCCATATCAAAGTTTTGGATTCTCTGATATGATGTATAGGAGAATCTTGGCCTGCAAAAACAATGATGTTTAGTAAATTGGAGAGGCTTCCCTCCTGTCTAATGCTAAAGACACATTCCAAATCTTATTTCTTTACTTTTAACCTTTTTTTCATTTGTCACAGCGGTGACCTTGGGACATTGTTCTCAGTAGCAGGAGAATGTCCAGGCAGAATGTCCTTCTATTATTTTTTGTATGTTATTAAATATATTTTGTATACAATATGGAGAATATAACCCCCTCTGTAACCTCTGCTACTGATGTTTAGAGCAAGGAACTCCAGGGCAGGACAAACACAGGACAATTATCTGCAATTCTAACCTAATTTTCATAATAAATATGTTCATCAGCAGATGATATACTAATTTTTATATCTATATAGAGGATGCCTTGATCCCCATGTGTGTGGCATTGTATTGCTTCTTGGGGAACCAGTAGTGAGAATTCTACTCACTCCTCTTCACTTAGATATCAATTTTGTGTGGACTAGCCCTTTAACAGCTGCATGTTGTCTGGCAACTAAGTAGACAATTTGAATAAAGCAGCAAACATGATTCTTATGCCCCGGTACTACATTTTTTTTTTCATTCAACCCAGCAGGTTGAATAAAAAAAAAAAAAAAACCCTGACAGATTGCCGTACCAACACAAGCAGCATTGGTGAGGCGACCTCCCCGCTATTGTATTCTGACATGGGGACTCCACCTCCCCCACCGGCAGAATACACTGATCAGCTGATTGGCTGTGAGGGCTATTGGATGCTGGTTTTCCAGAATGTCCCTTCGACAAAAGCCAGTCTAATGATCTGTAGGACAGACTGCTGTACACACTGACCGAATGTCGGCCGGTTCCTGCTGAATGATTACAAAGCTATTCTTCATTTTGTAACCAACCTAAGCTTCCTTTACACAGCAGAAGGCTTTTTTTCCCGCTAACCCAACAAAAATTGTGTTAATATTTTACCTGGCAGTCCTTGTATAGTTGGCTCTCTGTTGTCAAATCCAATGGAAAATGAGGCCCGGCTGGTCCAGAGTGAGCCAGGGATCATCAACTTCAGGGTTCCATAATTCTCTATGACAATTGTACGCTGTATGTGAAAAGAGAGAAATTACGTTTATTAAGAATTTCCCGAAGGTAAAATTCTGAATCAACTAAATAAATTTATATCATTTTATCCAGCTAATAAAAAAAAATCACCTTTAAAATGTGGGAAAAAAAAACACATGTAAGACACTTACCGTCATATACCAAGGGAACTTTTCCTGGCAGATGGGACAGGTGGAATCCCTCTCTTGTGCCCATCTGAAGATGCAAAGGGCATGAAACTGGTGAGAACAGGATAGTTTGTGGATCTCTGCTCCCTCTTCCAATTGCTGTTGGCAGATTCTGCAAGTAGGATGCTCCTCCCTCTGCTGATCATGAAGATGGGGGCTCTGGATGCTCCCCGGATCTGGCTGGTTCCGATCGACCTCAGGTGGCGTATATTCCATTGGAACGTCAGGGTCCTGATGTCTCTGGCGCAGCTGATCTTCAGTCATGTTCGTTGACTGCGTTCCGTATCTCTGGATGATGCGATGGTGACATCTCCGGTGAAACCGATTTTCAGTCTCTCTGTCCCGCAGTGGGGATCTTGATCTTCTCCTTTGAGGTATTGGAGAATATTCCCCTGCAATAACAATAAACAAGATAATAACAATTAAAAGACAAATTCCAAATAATGTTCTTTAAACTTCTTTTTTTCAATCCTGTTGCAAGGTAAAGCAATGCTAAACAGGAGCAGTGAGATGAATCATGAAAGAGATTTATTACAAGGTCACAGCCTGAGTCCTAAACTCCTCCTTTGGCTGCACTTGCGACTGCAGTAATCCTGACCCTGATCACTTCTTAATTCTGTGTATGTTTTTAGTGAAAATCTGTCTTATCTTCAGTAATAAATCTATCCGTGAACTTTGCAAACTGTTGCACTTGGCTGCCCAGGAATATAGTCACACAAGTCAGTACACCAGTCGCAGAGACTTTGCTGAAAGAGATGTAGCCTGATTTGTGACTAATTGTGTTCCTAATTTATTTGATAAATGTCCCCCAATGTATTTAATATCCAAAACAGAGAATAACCCCCCTAATAAACACCCCTCTGTAACTGCTGCCATAGAAGTGTGAAGGGAGGAGCTCCAGTGTAGGGACTCTCCTGCAGAATCCCTAATACAGGACACACATGTGCCAATCTTCTATAATTCTAACCAGATTTCCATCTGGTTAGGAGGATGTGTTTATCTGTATTGTTAGCAGAGGTTCCTTGAGATCTAAATGTTATTTCAAGGCTTCCTCTGGGGCAAAAATGTTGAAAATTGCAGATTTAAAATATAAAATAATTAAAGTGGAGTTCCACCCACTTTTACAACTCTTCAGCATCCCTCACTAAACTGTGCACTGTAAACAAATTGGATATTTTTTTTTATTTTTTCTCAGCACCTACTGTATATCTGCTGTATTCATTTTTTACTTCCTCCTCCCTGGCCGCGGCCCATCGTATCATTTCCTGTTTGCAATGCCTTCTGGGAAGGGGCAGCAACTTCCTCTGAAACTGCCGTTGCTATGGAAACCCAACCTGAAACCTATTACACTGCTTGTGCTGCACTGAGCATGTGGGGTGGCAACTTCCTCTGAAACTGCCGTTGCTATGGAAACCTGACCTGAAACCTATTACACTGCTTGTGCTGCACTGAGCTGCTATACACTAACAAAACAGACCTTAGTTTACAGACTAACTTTACTAGAATACATTAAGCTTGTGTATTATAGGGGTATTTTTATTTAAAAAGTATAATTTCGGCTGGAACACCACTTTAATTATTTCACCTATGTGATTACTCTGTAATGAGGATCTGCATATCTTATATGAAAGATTACATCCATAATACGTGGCTCCATTAGCCATAGGCTCCATTCACAAAGCTAACACACCAGGATGTTTTCCAAGGATTGGCAGTTATTTTCTGCTGAGCCATCCAGTGAGATTTGAAAATAAAAACCGTTACATGTCTAAAAATAGATCTCCTTCTGCTTGTGTTAAAGCCGAGTGAAATGAGCCTCTGAAGAAATCAATTCTTCCCACTAGTTTTACAGATATAAACTCCTATTTCCTATAAATTAGATCTGATTGAAAACTCATTACTGACTTTCTCTTTCATGAGAATAACTATTTTCATTTTGGGAATCATCAAATCTAAAAACTACTATTAGAAAATGAATTAAAAGTACATTTTGATAAGTGAAAATGATAATATTAAAATGGATCACATGACTTACCATATGGAAATGGGTATCTCTGCCTTTCTAATGGCCTTTCACGGTTGTAGCGTCGTGAATAGCTTCTATATTCTCTTGACATCTTGGTAATATTAGATGTCGATGCCTATTTGATGTTAATGTATATATATATGTGAATAATTTCACTAAAGACAATAACAATCTGAAAATCGCAGGACAAACACCTCAGCAATGCTTTCAGTGTGGCTCCTACTAGGCATCTGATGAGAACTGCACTGGCTGGCTTTTTTATTCCTGCAGGTGATGACATCACAGAGGACTTTCCAACTGACAGTTTTTTTTTTTTCAACCAACTTTATGAAACTGTAAAAATGAACATTTTTTTTTCTAGTTTAACAGAGATTTTTCAAATTTGAATTTTAAATAGGCTCAGTTCACACAACTAACATTATTATAGCAAAGAATTTTCTATTTTTTTTAATTGCACCAGTTTTTTTTTTCTTAATGGCAACAGTTTGTGCAGAGCCTTACAAAATAAAAAGGAGACAGTTACAGTTGCAATACAATTAGGGATAAGAGGGTTACATGAAAGGATTATTATTTTCTAAAAAAAAAATAACCGTTATTTGCATTTTAGATTTGAAAATGGCAGTCTAAAAATAGAGAGTTTTATCTTTGTGCTAAAACTGTGTGAATTGAGGCTCATCAATGACCTGTATAGATATTCTGACCACTAGATGAAGGGCCTGTGTCCATGGGATGTTTGTTTACAATACAATACAAAACATGCCTAATAGCTGTTCACACTTGTGAGAATACAAAATGCAAGAAAAACTCATATGGAAGCACTTGCGTTTACCTGCATTTTTTTAAACTCATATTGCATTTAGCTGCCTTTTTTTCCCTGTGAATTTTCTGACTATTTTGTCATAATTTCCTTTTCCAAAAAGAAATAAAAATTACAATAAAATTGTTATTAGTGGACACAAACACAACATAACTTACAAAATCCCTGCTAAATCTGAAAGATAAAGCCGCATTGAGTTAAATAAAGCTGTGTATGTGAGTGAGGTCATGGGGCTCTTTCACATGGGTGCTGTAGCCTAATGAGCAGCATTCACAGAATGCCTGATTTTTTTTTCAATGAATACAAGGTGATCTCTGATTGGAGGAGGTGAAAAGGAAGGTTAGTTAGAAAAATGCAAGACGTTCTGTAAATGTATGCATTGAGCAGTTGATCAACACAGGACCCGGAAGATTGTGACTAAGTTATTAAATTAAGACAACAGTAAAGTTAGCCCAATTTTTTTTTAAATTTAAAGTTAGCTCATTTTTTTTTAATGTAAACATCCCTTGTAATAGAAAAAAAGCATGACAGGACCTCTTAAATATGAGATCTAGGGTCAAAAAGTCCTCAGATCTCATATTTACACTAAAATGCAATAAAAAAAAAAAATTGTCATTTTAAAAAAATGAAAAAAACCAATGGCCCTTTAGGAGCTATGGGCGGAAGTGACGTTTTTACGTCGCTTCCACCCTGCAGTGTCATGGAGATGGGTGGGGGCCATCTTAGCCTCACTCGTCTCCATGCACAGCCATGGGAAGGATCCGATTGCCTCCGCCGCTGCCGACGGCTCCGGTAAGTGGCGGAGGGCACCGGATCGCGGCGGGAGGGGGGGCCCTCTGCCGCCGACGATAAAAGTGATCTTGCGGAGAATCCACCGCAGAGACCACTTTTATCTTGTACCGGACTGCCGGCCGAACATGGGGATACCGAGGTTATGGCAGCTTGCTGTTGCCATAACAACGATATCCGTCCTCAAAGTAGGGACGTAATCGGCGTGCGGCAGTCCGGAAGTGGTTAATTGGTCCAAGATGGACCTATATAAATATGCAATTAAGATTATACCTGGATTTTATACATGTATTGCCGCCAAAAACATCAAAATATAAATATCATAAAACTACCAAAATAGTGGGAGAACTAAAGCGCAGGTTCACACAAAAATTCAACCTCCGCTTTTCGGAACCCTCCCCCCTTCGGTGTCACATTTGGCACCTTTCAGGGGGGAGGGGGGTGTAGATACCTGTCTAAGACAGGTATTTGCACCCACTTCCAGCATAGACTCCCACGGGAGTCTATGCCTCTTCCTGTCTGCTGGGACATACATGGGTCCCAGGAGATAGCGGGGACCAGTTAGGAGGTACAGCGCGACTCGCGCACATGCGCAGTAGGGAATCGGGAACCGCAACGCTTCACTTCCTGATTCCCTCACAGAGAATGGCAGCGGCAGCTGCAGAGGACCAAGGGACTGCAGAGGACCAAGGGACTGTTCGACACCGCTGGATTCGGGGACAGGTGAGTGTAGTTATTATAAAAGTCAGCAGCTGCAGTATTTGCAGCTGCTGACTGTAAAAAAAAAAATTTTTGCGGGACTCCCTCTTAAAGAGAAAAGTTTCTCAATGAAATTGCTTGGTCTCAGTGTGATGTGGTACACACAGGTGTCTATGGGAAGAATGACGTTTCTGCAATCATGTGATTTCAGCTGGGAAGCTTGTGTGGCTTCCTTTAGCGTTTCCTCAGGGCGCAGAGCCGTGCGCCCCAACACTCCTACTATACAATAATTCTTTGTGATCGGCGGAGCCGTGGAGGACATATGGCGGTGCTTTTAGCTGAACTGCTTCACTTCCGGTCTCGCTGGTCAACTTTTCCTGGTCCCATGGCGGTGGAACACAAGGATAGAGCCTCTCTGAGTTGGCTGGCCAGCCATCAGATACTCCTGTACACCTCCCTGCCTGCTGCTACCTAGCCCATAGAACACAGGATTGGTCAGTGGAGTGTCCAGGGCAATCATTGCCCAGCCTGCATCCAGTGCTCTATCCAGGGTTGCTGATAAGGTGGGACCCCTGGGCTGGGGTGTGGGGGCATAAAGTTCATTGGGAGAGCCGGGGAGACTGTAACTGGAGGGACTATTTTTTGTATTTCGGCTCCTATGCGGATTTACACTGGACGCATTTGCCGATAGTAAGTTTAAAGTCCCGGCTCTCTCAGTCCCTGTGCTGCTGGCGGAGGAGTGAATCGGCTCACACACTGCCTTCCTCCTTCAGCAAGTAAGTGCTGAGGGAATCAGCAAGAGAAGAACGGTGGCAGGCTTAGGTCCATGCAGCAGTCCATGTCCTCCATCCATCTCGCTGTGACAGACTTGGCAGCCAGCAGTGCACACAGAGGGATCCTTGGAAACACACAGAGAAGGTACAGCACATGCAGGGCCAGGACTGGGGATAGGAAGGGGCACCTGCCATGCTATTGTCACTGTCCTGATTCCTCCTACAGCAACACCTTTCACCTCCAACTTTACTTCCCCCTCTCTCCGTGTAATAAAAGACTGTACACCTTCCCAATTACACCGATCATCCCCTCTCCCCCCCTCCCCACTCCTTCACTTTCTGCCATTTGCTCTTCCCTCACATACAGACATCTCAAGTCTCCCACAATTTGCAGGATACTCTCGCATTTGATGGCGGGCTCACGGACACCCGCGAGTGCGGCACGATCTCCCGGCTGAGCCTGCACTGCCACTCAGCCTGGAGCAGGGCCGGGTACCACAGGATTTGGACTATATCAGCTGCCTATCATCATACAGGACTTTGCACCATGTCACAGCTCAGAAAGAAAACTAATATGGACTCAAACAGGCTTCCAACCACCAGAAACCTTCTAGCGATGGTAACCTAGCAGTAGAAAGTGCCACATTGGCCCAAAGTCAGACCGGAGGCATAGCCTGAATGCTGATTGGAGGGCAGGTGTTACGTACCTGGGATGTGAGCCTGACGTGTAGAGGAAGGCCTCTCGTACAACTCCGGCTCGCGGACCACTGGTAGTGATACAGCAGCCACAGGAGCACGGTGGGGTATGAGTGCCTGTAAACAGTTCAATAGTCTGTGTAGTAGCGGTGATCAGCAGGCAGATAGTAGATGAGCTGACACGATGCTTGACTGGTGGCAGGCTGGGATGAACCACACAGCAGTACCAGATGCAGGCTTGCAGGGCTGGGGGCTGTAGCAGGCTGGATGAGCGAGATGCAGGGTCAGACAGGCCGGGTCGGTAATAATCAGGCAGATCAGGCATAGACGGTAGGCAGAAGAGAGGTCAGGTCACAAGCCAAGTAGTACCGGAAGATCAGCAGACAGAATCAGCAGGCAGGATCAGAGTCTATGGGAAGCCGGGATCAGAACAGGCAGCAGGCAATCACAGGTAACAACAAGCTGGATCAGAATCAGAGGTCACACAGGAAACAGGATACAACACAGGAGCTGCAGACCAAACAGCAATGAACCTCTGTAGGAGCCCTGTTTAAATAGCCCGCCTGACTTCAGTATTAGTGACAGGTGTGTGTCTTAAAGTGCTAGTACGCATGCGTGCACGCCGGGTGCTTACATGGAAAGCCTGTCTTCCCTGACATTGCCCCCTCCCTACGGGCAACCTCCGGGTGCCCAACCGGTTCCTCTTTTGCGGGTTGCTGCGGAAGAAGGCACGGATCAAGTCTGTGGCATGTACATTTCGTGCGGGTTCCCAGGAATTTTCCTCTGGACCATAACCCTTCCACTTGATTAAATATTGTGTCTGCCCCCTTCTTTTCCTGCAGTCTAAAACAGCCTCAACCTCAAATTCCTCATCCCCATCAATAATAATAGGTGCGGGAGGACCTGGTCTATGATCCGGAAATGGATCTGGCACAACAGGCTTTAGCAAGGATACATGAAACACTGGGTGGATTTTAAAAGACTCAGGTAAGGTTAATTCAAAAGAAACATCATTAATTTTTCTCCTTACCGGAAATGGTCCTACGAACCTTGGTGCCAGCTTCCTTGAAGGACATAGCATCTTCAAATTTGTTGTTGAAAGCCATACTTGATCTCCTGGTTGCAAGATCAGTTCCCCCCTTCTTTTCTTGTCAAATGATTTCTTGCTGTCCTCCTGCGCTTTCGCGATGGTTTCCTGTAACAACATATTATTGCGAGAGAAAAAGTCCACAGTATCCTGGACGGCTGGAACGGAAGATTCTGTGACAAGATTAGGTAAGAAGGTGGGATGGAATCCATAATTAGCAAAGAACGGAGATTGCTTGGTGGCAGAATGGGTGGCATTATTATAGGCAAATTCCGCCAGTGGTAACAATGATACCCAATCATCCTGGACAAAAGAAGTAAAACAACGGATGTATTGTTCTAGGGTTTGATTAGTCCTCTCTGTCTGCCCATTAGTTTGTGGGTGGTAAGCAGAAGAGAATGAGAGTTCAATCTGTAGGGTCTCGCACAAGGCCTTCCAAAATCTGGATGTAAACTGGACACCGCGATCAGACACAATATTTGCGGGGACTCCATGGAGTCTGACAATTTCTTTTATAAACACCCGAGCGGTTTCTGCAGCCGATGGTGTACTCTTTAGAGGAATGAAATGAGCCATCTTTGTCAAGCGATCCACTACCACAAAGATAGCGGTACATTCTTCAGAAGGTGGAAGTTCAACTATAAAATCCATAGCAATCATCTTCCACTGTCTGTCGGGTATAGGCAAAGGTCTGAGTAATCCCCAAGCTTTGTTACGGGAACTTTTACTCCGGGTGCAGGTGGTACATGCATTTACATAGGCTCTGCAGTCTTTCTCCAAACCTGGCCACCAAAATGAGCGTTGTACAAGTTCGACAGTCTTATGAACCCCAAAATGGCCTGCCAAAGGGTGGTCATGACAAACCCCTAAGATCATTGCTCGAACCTTTTTAGGTACAAAAATCTGCTTACCCCTCCATAATAGCCCATTCTTTGCTTGTAGTGTGACCCCTGGAGGACTGGGTGTTTCTGCAGAAGCTTGCTGTAACTGAGACATAAGGTCAGTGTGTAATAGTAGGAAATTTCCAGCTGGTAAAATGGTGTCTGGTATTAGGATGTCTCTTGGATCTTCGAACATGCGCGACAACGCATCAGGCTTAGTGTTCTTTGATCCGGGCCTGTACGTAATATGGAATGAGAATCTTGAGAAAAAGAGTGCCCAGCGAGCTTGGCGTGGTTTGAGGCGTTTAGCGGATCGCAGATATTCAAGATTCTTATGATCCGTGTAGATCAGAATTGGATGGGCCGCTCCCTCCAACAAGTACCTCCATTCCTCTAACGCGGCTTTGATCGCCAAAAGTTCCCGATCCCCTACATCGTAGTTTCTTTCAGCTGACGTGAGTTTGCGTGAAAAGAATGCCACTGGATGGGTCACTTCTTTCAGGCCTTGACGTTGTGATAGAATGGCCCCAACTGCACTTTCTGAAGCATCCACCTCCACAATATAGGGCAAGGTAGAGTCTGGGTGACTTAAGACAGGAGCAATGGTAAACCGTCTCTTCAAGATTTCAAAAGCAGCTTGAGCCTCAGAGGTCCAACAGAAACGGATACCTTGTTTGGTCAGCTGTGTAATAGGGTGAATGATAGCAGAAAAGTTCTTGATAAACTTGCGATAAAAATTGGCAAAGCCCACGAATCGTTGTATTCCCTTCTTGTCTGTGGGGGCTGGCCAATCTAGTATCGCTGAGACTTTCTGTGGGTCCATCTTGATCCCTTCGGTCGAAATGATCAGACCTAAGAACTGGATGCTCCGTTGCTCAAAGTCGCATTTCTCGGCTTTGGCATAAAGTCCATATTTGCGGAGCCGGCACAATACGCTTTTAACATGCCCTCGGTGCACCTCTAATGATACAGAGAATATCAAGATGTCATCAAGGTAGACAACCACAAAAATATCCAGAAAGTCTTTGAAAATGTCATTAATAAAGTACTGGAAGGTGGCAGGGGCATTACAAAGGCCAAAGGGCATAACTAGATATTCAAAGTGCCCAAATCGGGTACGGAAGGCAGTTTTCCATTCATCCCCTTCTCGTATGCGAACCAGGTTATAGGCCCCTCTTAAATCCAGCTTAGTAAAAATGCTTGCTGATTTGAGTCTTTGGAACAGTTCAGGGACTAGAGGAAGAGGGTAGCGATTTTTCACTGTTATTTTATTTAGGTCACGATAGTCCACACATGGTCTCAGGGAATGATCTTTTTTTTCTACGAAAAATATACCGGCACCGGCCGGTGAAGTAGAGGGACGGATGAATCCTTTCTGCAGATTCTCATCAATATAGTCCTTCAGAACTCCTGATTCCCGCTCAGATAAAGGGAAGATGCGCCCGAATGGAATCTCTGCCCCAGGAAGGAGCTCGATGGGGCAGTCATAAGGTCTGTGTGGAGGAAGGGTGTCTGCTCCTCGTTTACTGAAAACGTCCAGGTATTCGTGGTAAGAATTCGGAACTACTTGACATAATTCAGGGTCAGCGTCCATACACAGCAGGGTAGCAGGGGATGGTGGTGAAGTTTCCAAACAGTGTCTCTGGCAATATGCTGACTGGAACTTGACACTTCCGGATTTCCAGTCTATCTGTGGATTGTGGGCCTGTAGCCAGGGTAGGCCCAGGATGATGGGAAATAAGGGCGAAGAAATTGCGTCTAAACGCAGCAGCTCTCGGTGGTTGGTGGAGGAGATGGTCAGCATCGGTGGGGTCTCCTTGGTTACCAGTCCAGACTTAATACGAGACCCATCGGCCAGGAATACATTGAGTCCCTGTCCTCTGGTTTGTAGAGGAATGTGTTGCTGAGCTGCGAAGGACTGGTCGATGAAACAGCTACACGCTCCAGAATCAATAATAGCGGTCACTGATACGGTTCTTCCCGGTAGTTGGAAGGAAACAGGCAGAGCGATATGAGCTGAGCTGGCAGACAAGGCAGGCAGGGGTGACTGCTTGAGTGAAGAAAGGGAAAGACACTTACGCAGCTTGGCAGGACAGGTATGTACGAAGTGACCGGCTTCTCCACAGTACAGGCAGAGGTTATTTACTCGTCGGCGTTGGCGTTCTTCTGGAGTCAAAGAAGAGCGAATCAGGCCCAATTGCATGGGTTTAGGCATCTCTAGAGTGGGGAAAGTAGAATTTCCAGGAGCCGGGTTAGGAGAAGCAGGGATCTTAGGTAACATCCAGGCTGGACGGAAGTGCTGTGTGGTTCTTTCAGACCTGCGTTCTCGTAGGCGGCGGTCAATCTGAATGGACAGAGTGATTAGGGCTTCCAGAGAGCTTGGCACCCCGACCCGAGCGAGCTCATCTTTCAGGCTTTCCGAGAGACCCAGACGAAATTGATGACGCAGGGCTGCGTCATTCCAGCTAGTGTCTGCACTCCAGCGTCTAAAGTCAGTGACATAGTCCTCTGCCACTCTATGGCCTTGCTGGAGTGTATGAAGAGCGGCTTCAGCAGTGGTGGTACGTTGTGGGTCATCATAAATCAGCGCCATGGCATCAAAGAACATTTGCATGGTGTTTAGTTGTGCGTTGTTCTCTTCTAACAGCCGGTGGGCCCAAGACTGTGGTTCCCCTTGGAGGAGGCAAATAATGAATCTCACCTTGGTGGTTTCCAGGGAAAAAGTCTGTGGCTAGAGAGCAAAGTAGAGCTGACAGGCATTGCGAAAGGCTCTAAATTTACTCCGATCACCGGAAAACCTCTCAGGAGTAGATACACGAGGCTCAGGGGGTAACATCATTACTGTATGGCTGGCTAAAGCCCCAGCTTGGGTGATGGAGGAGGCAGGATCAGATGCAGGAGCTATGGTTGCTGGATTGGACAGGGACTGTACCCGCTCTTCGAGACGCACGTATCCTTCCTGCAGCGACTTAACTGCCTGTGTAAGAGCAGCAAGGTGCTGACATATTTCATTTACTGGAGAGGGTCCTCTTGCAGGCTCAGACATGGCTGTTTGGTACTGTTACGTACCTGGGATGTGAGCCTGACGTGTAGAGGAAGGCCTCTCGTACAACTCCGGCTCGCGGACCACTGGTAGTGATACAGCAGCCACAGGAGCACGGTGGGGTATGAGTGCCTGTAAACAGTTCAATAGTCTGTGTAGTAGCGGTGATCAGCAGGCAGATAGTAGATGAGCTGACACGATGCTTGACTGGTGGCAGGCTGGGATGAACCACACAGCAGTACCAGATGCAGGCTTGCAGGGCTGGGGGCTGTAGCAGGCTGGATGAGCGAGATGCAGGGTCAGACAGGCCGGGTCGGTAATAATCAGGCAGATCAGGCATAGACGGTAGGCAGAAGAGAGGTCAGGTCACAAGCCAAGTAGTACCGGAAGATCAGCAGACAGAATCAGCAGGCAGGATCAGAGTCTATGGGAAGCCGGGATCAGAACAGGCAGCAGGCAATCACAGGTAACAACAAGCTGGATCAGAATCAGAGGTCACACAGGAAACAGGACACAACACAGGAGCTGCAGACCAAACAGCAATGAACCTCTGTAGGAGCCCTGTTTAAATAGCCCGCCTGACTTCAGTATTAGTGACAGGTGTGTGTCTTAAAGTGCTAGTACGCATGCGTGCACGCCGGGTGCTTACATGGAAAGCCTGTCTTCCCTGACAGCAGGTGAGCGGGAGGCATTGGCTTTGCCCCTGTACCCGGAAGTCGCTGTCAGTCGCTGAGCTGCTCTCGGGTTGTTGGTGTGGAGGAGGAAGGTACAGGGGGCGGGACAAGTGACATCATGTATTTATACTACATAGTTACATAGTAGGTGAGGTTGAAAAAAAGACACAAGTCCATCAAGTCCAACCTATGTGTGATTTTGTGTCAGTATTACATTGTATATCCCTGTATGTAACTAAGATCCTCCAGACCCTTTATTAGCTTTGTTGCCCTTCTTTGTACTCGCTCCATTTCCAGTACATCCTTCCTGAGGACTGGTGCCCAGAACTGGACAGCATACTCTAGGTGCTAGAGTAATGCATGCCAATATTCTTTTTGCTTTGTTAGCAGCAGCTTGGCATTGCATGCCATTGCTGAGCCTATCATCTACTAGGACCCCCAGGTCCTTTTTCATCCTAGATTCCTCCAGAGGTTCTCCCCCCAGTGTATAGATTGCATTCATATTTTTGCCACCCAAATGCATTATTTTACATTTTTCTACATTGAACCTCATTTGCCATGTAGTTGCCCACCCCATTAATTTGTTCAGATCTTTTTGCAAGGTTTCCACATCCTGCGGAGAAGTTATTGCCCTGCTTAGCTTAGTATCGTCTGCAAATACAGAGATTAAACTGTTTATCCCATCCTCCAGGTCGTTTATGAACAAACTAAATAGGATTGGTCCCAGCACAGAACCCTGGGGGACCCCACTACCCACCCCTGACCATTCCGAATACTCCCCATTTATCACCACCCTCTGAACTCGTCTTGTAGCCAGTTTTCAATCCATGTACTCACCCTATGGTCCATGCCAACGGACCTTATTTTGTACAGTAAACGTTTATGGGGAACTGTGTCAAATGCTTTTGCAAAATCCAGATACACCACATCTACAGGCCTTCCTTTATCTAGCTAGCAACTCACCTCCTCATAGAAGGTTAGTCGATTGGTTTGGCAAGAACGATTCTTCATGAATCCATGCTGATTACTGCTAATGATACCATTCTCATTACTAAAATCTTGTATATAGTCCCTTATCATCCCCTCCAAGATTTTACATACTATTGATGTTAGGCTAACTGGTCTGTAATTCCCATGGATGTATTTTGGGCCCTTTTTAAATATTGGTGCTACATTGGCTTTTCTCCAATCAGCTGGTACCATTCCAGTCAGTAGACTGTAAAAATTAGGAACAACGGTCTGGCAATCACTTGACTGAGTTGCCTAAATATCCTCGGATGCAAGCCATCTGGTCCCGGTGATGTATTAATGTTAAGTTTCTCAAGTCTAATTTTAATTCTGTCCTCTGTTAACCATGGAGGTGCTTCCTGTGACGTGTCATGAGGATAAACACTGCAGTTTTGGTTACTGAAGCCCCCCGATTCCCTCGTGAAGACTGAGGAGAAGAATAAATTCAATACCTTCGCCATCTCCCCATCCTTTGTAACCAGATGTCCTTCCTCATTCTTTATGGGGCCAATATGGTCTGTCCTCCCTTTTTTACTGTTTACATACTTAAAGAATTTCTTTGGATTTTTTTTCTTTCATGTTCTATCTTAGCCGTCCTAATTGCACCCTTACATTTCTTGTTGCATTCTTTATAAAGTCTGAATGCTGATGATGATCCGTCAACCTTGTATTTTTTGAAGGCCTTCTCCTTTGCTTTTATATGCATTTTTACATTGGAGTTAAGCCATCCGGGGCTTTTGTTCGCTCTTTTAAATTTATTACCCAATGGGATGCATTGGCTATTGCCCTTATTTAATATGCTCTTAAAGCAAACCCATCTCACCTCCGTGTTCTTTGTTCCTAATATTTTATCCCAATTTATGCCTTTTAGCAAGGTTTGTAGTTTAGGAAAGTTGGCTCTTTTGAAATTCAGTGTCTTTGTGTTCCCTTTATGTTTCCTATTTGTATGATTTATACTGAAACTAATTGACCTATGATCACTGTTACCCAAATTGCCCCGTATTTCCACATCCGTGATCAGGTCTGTATTGTTGGTAATCAGTAGATCCAGTAATGCTTTATTTCTAGCTGGTGCATCTACCATCTGACCCATAAAATTGTCCTGCAAAACATTAAGGAACTGGCGATGTCTGGATAATTAAAATCCCCAATTATGATAACACTTCCCATCCTTGCTGCTAATCCAAATTGTGATAGGAGATCTGTCTCCACTTCCTCCCTCAGTTTAGGGGGCCTATAGCATACTCCCAGTATTATTTTCCCCTTAGCTTCATCCCATTGGAGCTCTACCCATAAGGATTCCACCTCCTCCCTAGCTCCCTTAGTGATGTCATCTCTCACATTCACTTGTACCTTATTCTTGATATTTAGGCATACCCCTCCCCCTTTTTTACCTTCTCTATTCTTGCGGTAAAGGGTAAACCCTTGAATGTTTGCCAGCCAATAATGAAAGCTGTTGAACCAGGTTTCTGAAATTCCCACAAAATCCAAATCCTCCTCGTACAACAGTATCTCTAGTTCACCCATCTTGTCCGCCATGCTCCTGGCATTGGTGAACATGCCACATAGTTTAGACCAGTCGCATATTGTCCTCGTATTGGGTGTTCCGAGATTGCAACTGGGACTTGCTACTATACTTACCTTGGGTTTTTGTGCTTTGGTCAACCTACCACTAATGCCCCCAATACTGCCCTCTGGAATATGTTCTGTGCTGACTATCTCTACCTCTGGACCCTCCCCCCATCACCTAGTTTAAAAACTCCTCTAACTTTTTGGCCATCTTCATTCCCAGCTGATCTGCACCCTCCTCATTTAGGTGCAGTCTGTCCCTTCTATAGTACCGGTTATTGACTGAGAAGTCAGCCCAGTCCTCCAGGAACCCAAACCCCTCCTTACTACACCAGCTCTTCAGCCACTTGTTTACTTCCCTAATCTACCTCTGCCTTTCTGGTGTGGCTTGATGTACCGGTAGTATTCCTGAGAATACTACCTTAGAGGTCCTTTTCCTCAATTTAGCTCCTAAGTCCCTAAAATCGTTCTTTAGGACACTCCATCTGCCTCTGACTTTGTCATTGGTGACAACGTGCACCATGACAGCTGGGTCTTCCCCAGCCCCTCCCAGTAATCTGTCCACCAGATCCGTGATGTGCCTAACCCGAGCGCCCGGTAGACAACATACTGTTCGGCGCTTCAGGTCTTTGTTTTTTTTTTTGTTTTTTTTTTTCAGCCACTTCAGTTAACTTGATACGGAGACAGCTTTCAGTTTGGTACTCATGTGTGTCTCTTACTTAGTCACATCATTGTGGCCTTGCAAACTTTCCTTCTTTTACATTGTGCATTCCATATTTAAATAATTACAGTAATACAAATGTGTAACTTATAAAACACCCGGTTTGTGCATCGAGGCCAACCGGCCGCATAATCTCTTATTATTATCATACATGCTTATATATTATTACTGTTCTGTCTAATACGCCATTCCCCCCCCCCAATCCCCCCCCCCCCTATCGGGCCCACATAGTACCAAGGTACGCCCTATATTTGACTACTGTTCTTTTTCGTTGTTCTCTCTTGGTTTCGGAACCCCAAGCCACGCCCAGCTCGACACCTCTATCCGGGTGGAGAGAGGATTGCTCTCGGCACTAAAATAGCACTGGTAAAGAGCACGGCATTGCTTGGGCCCACAAGTTCCATAATTTCACAAATGTGTTATAGTTGCCTGATCTAGTATAGAATGTCCTTTCGCTCCATACTGTAGCGTTAATGGTTTCAATCCAAGCTTCAGGGGTTGGGGGTGTCCTCGATTGCCAGGATTGTGCTATTAGCTTTCTGGCTTGGAACAAACATCTTGCTATCGCTAAATCTGTATTCCTATCCCTCGGCCCGTTGTTCACATAGCCCAACACACAGGTCTTGGGGTCAAGTTCTAGGTTAACTCTGAAGGTGGTGTTGATTTTCTTTAGAATCTCGGACCAGTATCTAACTAATTTTGGGCACCTCCAGACCATATGAATTAGATCACCTGTTCCTCTGCATCTAGGGCACTCATCATTGGCTCTATGACCAAACATGAATAGCTTTTTTGGTGTATGATACGACCTATGCAGCAACATCAGGTGGGAGGCTTTTTGTGAGGGAGAGACCGACACCTCCGATCCAAATTCAAGAATCCTTCTCCACTGTTCGTCCGTTATCTCCCCCACATTGGCCTCCCACTTGTCCCTTCCCCCTGTTGGACCTGCCTGCGTATTTATTCTCTTTGTAAGCTGGGTATATATCATTGAAATCAAGCCCTTAGTGGTCTCTGACTTAACTATTGTTTGCAATAACGGGATCCTACACCATACTAGGGGTTGTCTATTGAACTGTTTGCTCAATGCATGCCTAATCTGTAGATAGCTATAGAATACTTGGCTTGGTAATCCATACTCGTGTCTCAATTCCTCGAAAGATTTCAGAGTGTCCCCTTCGTATAGTTGAATCAGTCGATTTATCCCACACCTTTCCCACATCTTATTCTTATCGACGGTTAGTAATTCGTGCAGTTGCTTATTATTCCACATTGGCGAGAGTTCTGAAATCCCTTTGTACCCCATTATTCTCTTGGTTGCCTGCCAGACCCTAGTGATCATTTTAAATGTCGGAATCTCCCCTTGTAGTGAATCTGCCTCCAGTGCTCCCACTAGTGAGCTGTGTGGGTTCCCCTGCAGAGTAATTTTGACATTGTTACTTCCACCTCCCTCGGAGTCGCATCCCCCTAGTTGTTGTAGCTGGGCTGCCAAGAAATAGATAAACGGTTGGGGAACCCCCAGACCCCCCTCCGTGGCAGGGCGCTGCAGTTTTTGTAGGCCAATCCTGGCCTGACCTTTCTTCCATATTAACTCCCTGAAGAGGGATTGAATTTTTTGGAACCACTTCTCCCCGATCCAAACCGGGGAGTTGTGGAGTAGGTATAACAACTGCGGTATCCATACCATTTTTATCAAGTTGACTCTACCCGCCACAGACAGAGGGAGTCTACTCCAGGTGTCACATTTTCTCTTAAATTTTGATAAGAGGGGGACCAGGTTGTCTTCAATAAACGCACTGGGGTCCTTAGACAGGACAACACCAAGGTACTTCATCTTCCCCGTAACCTTCAGTTGGGGCAAACACGTCGAAATAGGATTGGCCAATGAGTCAACCGGCAGGAGCGATGATTTCTCCCAATTAATGGCTAGTCCGGAGAACTTTCCGAAGTCCTCCACTAGATACATCGCTTTCTCCAATGAGATAGTCGTGTCCCCCAGGAAAAATAGGACATCGTCCGCGAAAAGCGCTATTTTCTCTTCCCCCCCTTTTCGCTGAAATCCCTGTATTTTGAGCGATGATCTCACTGCTCCCGCCAATGGCTCCATGGCCAGGACGAACAGTAAAGGAGATAGGGGGCACCCCTGCCTTGTCCCTCTTTCAAGGGGAAAATTTTCCGAATATTCGCCGTTTATCTTGAGCCTTGCCCTTGGATGGTTATATAGGATTTTTAACCAGCTCATGATTACGGGGCCAAATCCAAACCTCTCTAGCACCCTCCATAGATATTCCCACTCCAGGCTGTCAAAAGCCTTGGCAGTGTCCAGAGACAGTATGGCTCTGGATCCTTCATTTTCTGTTGGTACCTGGAGGTTCACATAAGCCCTTCTGATATTTGTGCTAGTGGACCGGCCGGGGATAAATCCCGATTGGTCCAGGTGCACAAGTTTTGTAATACACTTATTTAATCTGGATGCCAGCACCCTTGCAATGATCTTAACATCTGTGCATAACAATGATATCGGTCTGTACGAGGAGACTTCCAGTTGGTCTTTGCCCTCCTTTGGTATAACTACTATGTCAGCCTCCAACATTGATGGGGGCAACCTTCCGTCCTTGACTGTTTGCTCCAGCACTTTTAGAAGCTCCGGAAGCAGGACCTCCCCATATCTCCTATAGATCTCCAATGGCAGCCCGTCCGGGCCCGGAGATTTCTGGCCTGACAACTCCGATACTGCCTTTTGCAGCTCCTCCAAGGTCAGAGGGGACTCCATCTCGTCCCTATCCCTCTCCGAGAGTACGGGCAGGTTCACCCTTTCCAAGAACCCATCCATCTCACTCTGATTCAAACCCCGACGTGACCTATACAGGTCTCTGTAGAATGTAGAGAAGGCCTCTAAGACCTCGGCGGGATCGGATGTAATCTTTCCAGCCGATGTCTTAATTGAGGAAATGGCCGGTGAGGACAGGTTGGACTTAATTAAGAAGGCAAGCGTCCGACCTACTTTCTCCCCTTCGCCGAAGTAATTTTGTTTCTGAAAAAGTCTCTTGTTCTCTACTCTTCTATTAATTACTTCTTTATATTCTTGTTGTTTATTAAGCCAAATCTCCTGTTTTTCCGGGGTTGGGTCTAGTACATATTGTGCTTCTGATTCCATGGCTTCCCTCCTAGCCCTCACCTCCCATTCCCTTGACGTTTTCTTTGCTATAACAACCTGCTGATGTAGTAATCCCTTAAGGTATGCTTTTAAGGTGTCCCATATTACCCCTGCTGGTGCTGTACCTGAATTAAATGTTATAAACTCTTTTAGTTTGAAGGCTACTTCTGCTGGGCTACGTATCAGGTCCAACCATAGTGGATTAATGTCCACCTTTTTTGGCTAGATCTAGTGTTTAGGTTTAGGGTCAAAGTCAGGGGTGAGTGGTCTGATATTCCCCTTGGTCCATACTCTATGTTTCCTGTTATTCGCAAAGCTTCGCTATTACCCACTGCCATATCTATACGCGAGTGGGGTATGAGCCTGAGCCTGAGTAACAAGAATACTGCCGAGTGTTAGGATTATAAGATCTCCACAGGTCACACCATCCAATCTCTTCGAGGAGTTGACCTAGGCGCCCCTCTGAAATCCCTTCCGCCCGTAGGGCGGGCGGGAACCAATCCATTTTGTTATCCAGAACTGCGTTAAAGTCCCCTACCACTATTATAGGAGTATCCACCCCACTATCTATAAACTCCAACAGATCCAAGATAATCTCTGTTCTAAACGGAGGAGGGATATAGATATTTGCTATCACCATAGGTTTATTTTCCACAACGCAGCTAAGGAAGACATAACGTCCCAAAGTGTCTATCTTGGCTTCCCTGCAGGAAAATAGAATACCTCTCTTCACCAGTATACTCACTCCTCTTGAGTAAGAGGTATGGACTGAGTGGTACTGTTCTTGGAATTTATTACTCTGAATTTGTAGTTTAGTTTCATTAGTAAGGTGAGTTTCCTGCAAGCAAGCCAATTCAACACCATAAGCTTCCATCACCGAGAACACCGCTGCCTTTTTGGCAGGGTCACCCATACCCCTGATGTTCCATGAGCCTATTTTTAGGGTTTTAGTAGGCATCTAGCAAAGTTAGAAAAAAAAATGAAAAAAACAACAACAAAAAAGAAAAAGAAAAAAAGGAAAAGGCAATTCACTCGTGCGTTTGTGTCTACAAATCTTGGCGTCATCTCTGTGATTGTAACAAACAAGAAAGTGAAAAGGGGGAGGGGGGAGGGGTCCCCGCGTCCAGGGACCACCCCGCCCCGCCCCTTGTATTGTTTAACTGCAAAAGCAAACACCATGTGCTAATGTGCTTTACTTTTATCAGCCCCCTCCTCCTAAGTGCATATACCTTTCGTTCGCCCCATTGTCTAACCCTGTATCTCACTGTGAGCCCCCCCCCCAGCCTTAACAAAATATACCCCCCTTCTCCCCGCCCTTGTATGTGACCCCCTCTCTTGCCTAACTAGGCTAGCCCTAGGGACTTTACTTGTGACCTTTTCCTTCCCTCCCAACCATTCAAGAAAAAACTCCTGGCTCATGCACTGAGTAAATACTTTGTGACACACTTCCAAACTCCTCCCCCCTCCCCCCCCCTCCACAACCCTATTACCAAGCTTCATGGCACCACCTTGCAAACCCCTCCCCCCCTCCCACAACCCAGTTCCAAAACATCAAAACAATACTTAAAACATACATAACTAGTGCAACCGCATCCCTCATCCGTGCTTCCGTCTGTTGCATCCCCTCCCCCCCTTCCCCCATGCCATCCGCTTTTATGCTCCAAAAAGCAAAAAAAGAGAAAAAAAAAAAAAAAAAAGAACCCCTAACTAGCCTTATTCCACCCATAGCTCTACAGGTCCATTTTGTTATCTTCAAACCATTTTGTTGCCCCTGTCACTGTATCAAAAAAATGGGTAGCCCCCAGGGCAGTAACACGCAGGCGTGCCGGGTACAGCAGGGCATATTCAATCTTATAATTCCGTAGGTTACGCTTGATGTCCCTAAATTCGGCCCTTCGTTTCTGTAGACCGGATGTTGGAGTGAGAGGCAGCGTGTGAGATCCTCCCCCAGCCCAATGCCTCCGTGACCACTTGAACCAGCCTGAAGGACCCGGCCCGGATAGCCACACTTTGTCCCCCCGTAAGGTCTGGCGCTTGCTCAGCTGCCTGGCTCCCTCTTATCTGGCTCCCTCTCATCTAGCCCGTGCTTGCGCTGGACGCCGGAACACCGGCGCTGCCGCTCAGATAGCGGGACGATTGGAGGAGGAAGACGCCGGGGGCTCCCCCTTTGGAGCGGTGAGCGGGACACTCGCCGTGCTAGGAGAGGTTGCTGGGGCAACGGCTCCGGCATCCGTGGAGAGAGGCAGCGGAAACCGAGCCTGTCAGCACCAAACGAGCGATCACCAGAAGAGTCCCTGCGCTGCCCAGGTAATCTGGCAGCATCAAGGTACAACCTCTGTCTTTTTTTTTTGTGTTTTTTTTCTTCCCCCCCCCCCCCCTTCTCTGCTGCTTAGAAAGTAGATTGCCTGTCCTCTCCCCTTAGGAGGTGAATTGCTGTAGTTTGAAGTAGTGAGGGGGAGATTCAGGTGACTGGACATACAGTAACATGGTGGCTTGCCCCCTGTGAGGGAGAGAGGATCCCACTGATCTGTGGAGTTATACAAACAAGGTGCACGCAGCTCTATGGCAATAAAGTGAAATCCTAAACAGCATTGAAATATTTATCGTATTAGGTCGAGTGATAACCCCAACAGTAATTAAACATAAGGACACTATCGGGACTGCGATCATACTGAAGGCAAGGTAAACTTGTCGGTCAATCAAATCTTCTTATATAATCCCCTGGCCTACATAATAAACTATGACCAGAAAAAAGGGTGAGGAGTCGCAGCAGCAGGAGAATATCAGCTCCCAAACAACCCGCACATCTAAAGAGAAGGGGAATCAGGTAGCAGCAGCAGCAGCGGCCAAACTGGAAAAATTTGCGCATCCCTCTACCTCTTCGCCACTTAAAAACACCCAGCAACAGCAGGAGAAACCTTGCGTGGGGGGCCCCGGGGATAGGAAGAGCCTAGGAAAAGGACCGGCTGTAATGCATACCGCAAAAACTGCAAGCAGCAAAAGCCCAGTGGGCGAGTCCTCGGGGACAGCAACCAACAATGTCGCTGAGCAAAACGCACCAGAAACAGTCGAGCACACACTGAAAGATGTTCTGTGCGCCGTCAACTCCTGCAAGGCCTCCCTAAGCGACCTGTGCGACCAACTGAAGGGACTAAAGGAAGAGCTAATAACAGTAAATCAAGACCTGCAAAGGACTATTGCTAGAACAAGCACACTGGAAGAGAGGTTGAGCCAGGTGGAGGACGATTTAGCCCCAATAAAGCTAGAGCTCAAAGCAATGAAAACGCAGATGGGCCTATATAAAACCAAAATGGAGGAAATGGAAAATAGGTCTCGCAGGAACAACGTGAGGGTGGTGGGCTTACCGGAGAGGTGTGAGGGCCCTCACCCCGAAGAGTTCTTGGAAAAGTGGCTTAGGGGAATATTTGGAACGGAATCTTTTTCTCACCTATTTTCTATTGAAAGAGCCCACAGAGTGCCAACTAAAGCTCCATCGTCAAGGGGGTATCCTAGGCCAATAATCATGAAACTCTTTAATTACAAAGACAAGGCTATCTTGATGCGCAGGGCCAGAGAGATGGGGGATATTCTGCACAACGGTGCTAAAATCCTATTTTTTCCCGACTACTCTCCCGATCTACAGGTCTTTGTTACTTATTGCCCACTCTGTCCTTCTAAGAATTGAGTCCCCTACCACCAGAATCTGTCTTTCCTTTCCCTTCGCTTCCCCCCCACTCTCACTGGAGGAGTTCTTCCCCTAGCAGCTAGGAGAGTCCCTCAGCTCCAGCAGTGCTGGTCCCTGACTGGTTTCACCAATGTCATTCAATGGAGCATACTTATTGGGATGCTCTAGCCCTGTTTAGGCCTCCCTGGCACTTCCTCCTGACTGTCACCCATCTACTCTTTGCTAGTGCCTGCACCTCTTTGTATCCACCCACCTCTGTGCTGGCCCCTTCCGGCACCTGCCATGTACGTTCCTGGCTCTCCTTTAGTATGGAGGGACTTCTCAGTGCTGACAGTTGCTTCCCCAGATTCAGAACCTGGGCTTCCAAGGAAACAATGTGCTTACATTTTGCACAGCAGTATTCGCCCTCAATCGGATGATCAAGGAACGCATACATGCCGCAAGATGTACAAAGAGTCGCCTCTCCACACCCGCTGGGCATCGTACCTATTACATTTAATGAGGATTGGGGATTTTACCCTGTCCAAATTACCTAACAACTAGCTTCCTGACACTAATACTCAAGACAATACACAGGTACTCAACAAGACAATACACAGGTATTCACAAACCTACGTGCACTCGCAGAACACTCGCAGACCTACGTGCACTCGCAGACCTACCTGCACTCGCAGACCTACGTGCACTCACAGAATAGTCGCAGAACTACGTGCGCTCGCAGACCTACGTGCACCCTCAGACCTACGTGCACCTGCAGACCTACGTGCACCCTCAGACCACTCGCAGAACTACGTGCACACATTGACCTACGTGCACTCGCAGAACAGTCGCAGAACTACGTGCGCTCGCAGACCTACGTGCACCCGCAGACCAACGTGCACCTGCAGACCTACGTGCACCCTCACACCACTCGCAGAACTACGTGCACTCACTGACCTACGTGCACTCGCAGAACACTCGCAGAACTACGTGCACTCGCAGACCTATGTGCACTCGCTGCCTCGTGTGCGACATGTGTGTGCTCTGGTGCTTGTAGTTCCACTGCTACCCCACTCCCTAATTCACACAAGCTGTGTCTGTGAATGAAATGAATATTTGTACCCACCCATGTGGGCTCTGGGTGTATACATGGATTGATCAATATATATATATATATATATATATATATATATATATATATATATATATATATATATACAGTGAAAGACTCATTACATAATTGTTTTATTATTAGATTAGTAGGAGTGTGCCCAGCCATTGGGTGAATTTCTTCAATTGTCCTGGTGGTGTGAATGTGTACACAGTGTACAGGGTCAGCAGTGTGGGGGATATGAGGCGAGTAGTGGTGTGCATGGTACAACACTGTGTGCTACAATACATTGTGTGCAATGAGATTGGTGGTGGGGGCAGTGAGGCCGCATTGATGGGCACTGACGAGGCTGCATTGATGGCACAGTGAGGCTGCAAATGGGCACAGTGAGGCAGCATTGTTGGCAATGATGAGGCTGCAAATGGGCACAGTTAGGTTGCATTGTTGGCACAGTGAAGCTGCAGATAGGCACAGTGAGGCTGCATTGTTGGCACAGTGAGGCTGCATTGTTGTCAGTAATGAGGCTGCATTGATGGCTCAGTGAGACTGCATTGATGGGCACTGATGAGGCTCCAGATGGGCACAGTGTGACACATTATCTTTTAAAGTAATATTTTATTATGGCATTATATTATTAATTATCTTTAAAGTATTATTTTATTATAGTATTTTACTATGAATGAGGGGAGGGGTGGGGGGGGGTTGTCGGCATGGAGCGTGACCTCCCTGAAATGTGTTTTTGGAGGTTGGGATGTCTGCACAGATATCTTCACTGCTCACACACACCCTGTATCCTCCGATGTCAGATCTGACCAGACACGTAGAGTTAAAAGTCCTCCTAGCAGCATCTTTAGGACGGGTTGGGAGCGCGGTATACAGCACTCCAAAAACACCCCTGCCCATTGCAACGAATTGGCAGTGATTCGGAAGCGCCGCAACACGGGAGTTTCTAACCTCTTCTTTGGGCTAGCGACCAAAGAACGGCGCAAAAGCGCCGCTTAAACAGCGATAAAGTGGCGCTAAAAGGAGCGGCACTTTACGATGAATGTGGCCGCTGCCCCAATATGAAAGGGGACTAAAACAAAGGAAATAAGTCAGACCCGTAAAAAATCGGATGACACAACGAATGTCAATGCACTAAGTATAATAGAATAAAGACCATGGGGTTGATTTTCTAAAGTAAAAATACACTGTGTATTTGCTCCAGAGCTTAGTAAAAGAAGCTTCAATTTGCAAAAAATACTCAATCACATTCAAAAGAAAAAGAAAACAAACACACCACACAACACAATTTTCGCTTGTATATGATTGGATGATGGAAGTCAGCAGAGCTTCCTCTCATGTAGGCAGCCCATACATTATGCTTTTCGTTCAACCAGCAGGTTCAACCGCGGCATGCAGGTTGGTGACATCACAAGGGGCGGGGCCACCCAAAGATGTCACCGGGTGGCCCCGCCCCTTATTTAAGACTTTTCTGGGGAGAAGGGTTTCAGCTCGGCAGTGGTGATGTGTTTAAATAAAGGTCGAAAACGGCCTACTGTCTTTTTTACACTACATTTTTTTTTTGTGAATAAGTAGTGTGTAGTTGGTGAATAAGTATTATGCACCCCAAACTCATTCACATGGGGGGCCAGATTTGAAGATTAAAAAGGGGGCTTCCAGATTCTGATAAGCCCCCTCGCCTGCAGACCCCCACAACCACCGGCCAGGGTTGTGGGGGGAAGAGGCCCTTGTCCCCATCAACATGGGGACAAGGTGCTTTGGGGGGGGGCAGAGCCATGTGGCTCCCCACCCCCTGGCTGAGGGCATGTGGCCTGGTATGGTTCAGGATTCGGGGGGGGGGCGCTCGCTCATCCCCCCCTCCTGGCCTACCAGGCTGCATGCTTGGAATAAGGGTCTGGTATAATTTATTGGGGGGATCCTCACACTGTTTTTTTTCTCATATTTTATACAGCAATTCCTTTGTTTACATTCAGCTGTCAGCTGAGTAGTCACCGGTTAAGGATGCAGCCGACTTCTTGCCCCGCTCTTTAAAAACCATCTACCGCCCGCTCCTAAACTTTGCATCAAAAGTGTCAGTAATTATCACATTACAAACCCTTTACCAAGAGTCATTTACCAGAAAATTCTTAGTGAATTGCACATTTGAAAATGATTTACCACATGCGTTATTTTACCACATTTTTTCAGTCATTATTCAACTCTAATGCTCCGTACATACGGTCGGACTTTCCGACGTAAAATGTGCGATCGGAGCTTGTTGTCAGGAAATTCCGACTGTATGTAGGCTCCATCGGACAGTTTCCATCGGAATTTCCGTCGCACAAAATTTGAGATCTGGTTCTCAAATTTTCCGACAACAAAATCCGTTCACGTAAATTCCGATCGTGTGTACACAATTCTGGCGCACAAAGTTCCACACATGCTCGGAATCAAGCAGAAGAGCAGCACTGGCTATTGAACTTCATTTTTCTTGGCTCGTCGTACGTGTTGTACGGCACTGTGTTCTTGACGTTCGGAAATTCCGACAACTTTGTGTGACCGTGTGTATGCAAGACAAGTTTGAGCCAACATCCGTTGGAAAAAATCCATGGATTTTGTTGTCGGAATGTCCGATCAATGTCCGATGGGAATGTATGGGGCATTAGTGAATTGACCCCTATGTCTCTACAGGTTCCCAATTAAAACTAAAGCAACAAAGATCAATACAATTTTACAGAGGCTTTAACCCTTCCCCATGCGATTAAAAACAGAAGAATGCCGCGGATGGCTATAGAGCAGCCCACTGTAAAGAATACCATTTATTTTTTTAATTGTTTATAACATTTTTCAAAAATGATACACTGCAATACAAAGAGAAAGCATTTCAACTCTTGATAGTACAGAGCATTGTATATATAAACTTGTGGAACTGAACGTAGATACAGGTATGTTTACAGACAAGCGTCTTCCAACAATGGATCATTCAAATATAGGTATCATATGTTAAACAAAACGAGAAAAATATATAGTTTTGAATAATAACAATACAAAAGAGAAAAGGAAGTAAGGTACAACATAATCAGGAGATGGCACCAGGAGATTCAGGAGGCTTAAAGGTTATCAGATTCAAGGGGGTACGCAGAGTCGTCCTGTTTCTATCATATTTTATAACATAAGGGTAGTGTGTCCTCAATTTTAGCAGTCAAGTGTTCCATCCCACGTAAATCAGCCATTATGGAATGAAAGTGATGGAATGTGGGGGGAGAAGTGGAGAGCCAATGTCTAGGGATAGCTCTCTTTGCGGCCAAAAGAATAAAGGACATAAGTTTCCATGACGCTTTAGATATTACTGGGAGAGGGAGGCCTAGAAGGAAATGCATGGGATTCAAAGGTATGGGATTAGATAACGTTTGTAGAAGATCCTGAATCTTAGACCAAAGAGAATACCATTTTAATAATTTCCCACAGGGTGATTCAACATTTTGAAGTTTGAAAAAGAACAAGACAAAATAAATACTGTAGACTATAGTATTATAAGTATTGTGTGTATACCTGTAGACTATAGTATGTATGTGGCAACAATTAACCACTTGCCGACCGCCTACCGCATATATACTGCGGCAGAATGGCACGGGCAGGCAGAATCACGTACCCGTACGTGATCTGCCTCCCGCGGGCGGGGGGTCCGATCGGACCCCCACCCGGTGCCAGCGGCGGTCGGCATTTGACTGGGAGCGTCGGGAGGCGAGGGGGAGACCATCCGATCGTGGCCCCCCCCTCGCGATCGCTCCCAGCCAATGGGAATCCTCCTCTGCCTGTGTGCAGTTTCACACAGGCAGAGGATGTGATGTCATCTCTCCTCGGTCTGGCAGTTTCCGTTCCAGCGCCGAGGAGAGAAGACAAGTGAGTGCACACAACACACACACAGTAGAACATGCCAGGCATACTTTACACCCCCGATCGCCCCCCGATCCCCCCCCAATCACCCCCCCCCCCCTGTCACAAACTGACATTAGCAGTATTTTTTTTTTTTTTTTTCCTGATTACTGCATAGTGTCAGTTTGTGACAGTTACAGTGCTAGGGCAGTGAGTATTACCCCCCTTTAGGTCTAGGATACCCCCCTAACCCCCCCTAATAAAGTTTTAACCCCTTGATCACCCCCCCTCACCAGTGTCGCTAAGCAATCATTTTTCTGATCGCTGTATTAGTGTCGCTGGTGACGCTAGTTAGGGACGTAAATATTTAGGTTCGCCGTCAGCGTTTTATAGCGACAGGGACCCCCATATACTACCTAATAAATGTTTTAACCCCTTGATTGCCCCTAGTTAACCCTTTCACCACTGATCACCGTATAACTGTTACGGGTGACGCTGGTTAGTTCGTTTATTTTTTATAGTGTCAGGGCACCCGCCGTTTATTACCGAATAAAGGTTTAGCCCCCTGATCGCCTGGCGGTGATATGCGTCGCCCCAGGCAGCGTCAGGTTAGTGCCAGTACCGCTAACACCCACGCACGCAGCATACGCCTCCCTTAGTGGTATAGTATCTATACGGATCAATATCTGATCCAATCAGATCTATACTAGCGTCCCCAGCAGTTTAGGGTTCCCGAAAACGCAGTGTTAGCGGGATCAGCCCAGATACCCGCTAGCACCTGCGTTTTGCCCCTCCGCCCGGCCCAGCCCACCCAAGTGCAGTATCGATCGATCACTGTCATTTACAAAACACTAAACGCATAACTGCAGCGTTCGCAGAGTCAGGCCTGATCCCTGCGATCGCTAACAGTTTTTTTGGTAGCGTTTTGGTGAACTGGCAAGCACCAGCCCCAGGCAGCGTCAGGTTAGCGCCAGTACCGCTAACCCCCACGCACGCACCGTACACCTCCCTTAGTGGTATAGTATCTGATCGGATCAATATCTGATCCGATCAGATCTATACTAGCGTCCCCAGCAGTTTAGGGTTCCCAAACACGCAGTGTTAGCGGGATCAGCCCAGATACCTGCTAGCACCTGTGTTTTTCCCGTCCGCCCGGCCCAGCCCAGCCCACCCAAGTGCAGTATCGATCGATCACTGTCACTTACAAAACACTAAACGCATAACTGCAGCGTTCGCAGAGTCAGGCCTGATCCCTGCGATCACTAACAGTTTTTTTGGTAGCGTTTTGGTGAACTGGCAAGCACCAGCCCCAGGCAGCGTCAGATTAGCGCCAGTACCGCTAACACCCACGCACGCAGCATACGCCTCCCTTAGTGGTATAGTATCTGATCGGATCAATATCTGATCCGATCAGATCTATACTAGTGTCCCCAGCAGTTTAGGGTTCCCAAACACGCAGTGTTAGCTGGATCAGCCCAGATACCTGCTAGCACCTGCGTTTTGCCCCTCCGCCCGGCACAGCCCAGCCCACCCAAGTGCAGTATCGATCGATCACTGTCACTTACAAAACACTAAACGCATAACTGCAGCGTTCGCAGAGTCAGGCCTGATCCCTGCGATCGCTAACAGTTTTTTTTGTAGCGTTTTGGTGAACTGGCAAGCGTAGGGTACAGCATTGCACAGACTAGGCACACTTTCACAGGGTCTCCCAAGATGCCATCGCATTTTGAGAGACCCGAACCTGGAACCGGTTACAGTTATAAAAGTTAGTTACAAAAAAAAAGTGTAAAAAAAAAAAAAAAAACCACATACAAAAATATAAAATAAAAAAAAAATAGTTGTCGTTTTATTGTTCTCTCTCTCTATTCTCTCTCTATTGTTCTGCTCTTTTTTACTGTATTCTATTCTGCAATGTTTTATTGTTATTATGTTTTATCATGTTTGCTTTTCAGGTATGCAATTTTTTATACTTTACTGTTTACTGTGCTTTATTGTTAACCATTTTTTTGTCTTCAGGTACGCCATTCACGACTTTGAGTGGTTATACCAGAATGATGCCTGCAGGTTTAGGTATCATCTTGGTATCATTCTTTTCAGCCAGCGGTCGTCTTTCATGTAAAAGCAATCCTAGTGGCTAATTAGCCTCTAGACTGCTTTTACAAGCAGTGGGAGGGAATGCCCCCCCCCCCCCCCAACGTCTACCGTGTTTTTCTCTGGCTCTCCTGTCTCAACAGGGAACCTGAGAATGCAGCCGGTGATTCAGCCAGCTGACCATAGAGCTGATCAGAGACCAGAGTGGCTCCAAACATCTCTATGACCTAAGAAACCGGAAGCTACGAGCATTTTATGACTTAGATTTCGCCGGATGTAAACAGCGCCATTGGGAAATTGGGAAAGCATTTTATCACACCGATCTTGGTGTGGTCAGATGCTTTGAGGGCAGAGGAGAAATCTAGGGTCTAATAGACCCCAATTTTTGCAAAAAAGAGTACCTGTCACTACCTATTGCTATCATAGGGGATATTTACATTCCCTGAGATAACAATAAAAATGATTTAAAAAAAAAAAATGAAAGGAACAGTTTAAAAATAAGATAAAAAAATAATAATAATAAAGAAAAAAAAAAAAAAAAAGCACCCCTGTCCCCCCTGCTCTCGCGCTAAGGCGAACGCAAGCGTCGGTCTGGCGTCAAATGTAAACAGCAATTGCACCATGCATGTGAGGTATCACCGCGAAGGTCAGATCGAGGGCAGTAAGTTTAGCAGTAGACCTCCTCTGTAAATCTAAAGTGGTAACCTGTAAAGGCTTTTAAAGGCTTTTAAAAATGTATTTAGTTTGTCGCCACTGCACGTTTGTGCGCAATTTTAAAGCATGTCATGTTTGGTATCCATGTACTCGGCCTAAGATCATCTTTTTTATTTCATTAAACATTTGGGCAATATAGTGTGTTTTAGTGCATTAAAATGTAAAAAAGTGTGTTTTTTCCCCAAAAAATGCGTTTGAAAAATCGCTGCGCAAATACTGTGTGAAAAAAAAAAATGAAACACCCACCATTTTAATCTGTAGGGCATTTGCTTTAAAAAAAATATATAATGTTTGGGGGTTCAAAGTAATTTTCTTGCACAAAAAAATTATTTTTTTATGTAAACAATAAGTGTCAGAAAGGGCTTTGTCTTCAAGTGGTTAGAAGAGTGGGTGATGTGTGACATAAGCTTCTAGATGTTGTGCATAAAATGCCAGGACAGTTCAAACCCCCCCCAAATGACCCCATTTTGGAAAGTAGACACCCCAAGCTATTTGCTGAGAGTCATGTTGAGTCCATGGAATAATTTATATTGTGACACAAGTTGCGGGAAAGAGACAATTTTTTATTTTTTTATTTTTGTTGTCACTAAATGATAAATTGCTCAAACATGCCATGGGAATATGTGAAATTACACCCCAAAATACATTCTGTTGCTTCTCCTGAGTACGGGAATACCACATGTGTGGGACTTTTTGGGAGCCTAGCCGCGCACGGGACCCCGAAAACCAAGCACCGCCTTCAGGCTTTCTAAGGCCGTAAATTTTTGATTTCACTCTTCACTGCCTATCACAGTTTTGGAGGCCATGGAATGCCCAGGTGGCACAAAACCCCCCCAAATGACCCCATTTTGGAAAGTAGACACCCCAAGCTATTTGATGAGAGGTATAGTGAGTATTTTGCAGACCTCACTTTTTGTCACAAAGTTTTGAAAATTGAAAAAAGAAAAAAAAAATTTTTTTTTCTCGTCTTTCTTTATTTTCAAAAACAAATGAGAGCTGCAAAATACTCACCATGCCTCTCAGCAAATAGCTTGGGGTGTCTACTTTCCAAAATGGGGTCATTTGGGGGGGGGTTTGTGCCACCTGGGCATTCCATGGCCTCCGAAACTGTGATAGGCAGTGAGGAGTAAAATCAAAAATGTACGCCCTTAGAAATCCTGAAGGCAGTGATTGGTTTTCGGGGTCCCGTACGCGGCTAGGCTCCCAAAAAGTCCCACACATGTGGTATCCCCATACTCAGGAGAAGCAGCTAAATGTATTTTGGGGTGCAATTCCACACATGCCCATGGCCTGTGTGAGCAATATATCATTTAGTGACAACTTTGTGCAAAAAAAAAAAAAAAAAAAAAAATTTGTCACTTTCCCGCAACTTGTGTCAAAATATAAAACATTCCATGGACTCCAAATGCCTCAAAGCAAATAGCTTGGGGTGTCTACTTTCCAAAATGGGGTCATTTGGGGGGGTTTTATGCCATCTGGGCATTTTATGGCCTTCAAAACTGTGATAGGTAGTGAGGAGTAAAATCAAAAATGTACGCCCTTAGAAATCCTGAAGGCGGTGCTTGGTTTTCGGGGCCCCGTACGCGGCTAGGCTCCCTAAAAGTCCCACACATGTGGTATCCCCGTACTCAGGAGAAACAGCTAAATGTATTTTGGGGTGCAATTCCACATATGCCCATGGCCTGTGTGAGCAATATATCATTTAGTGACAACTTTTTGTAATTTTTTTTTTTTTTTTTTTGTCATTATTCAATCACTTGGGACAAAAAAAATGAATATTCAATGGGCTCAACATGCCTCTCAGCAAATTCCTTGGGGTGTCTACTTTCCAAAATGGGGTCATTTGTGGGGGTTTTGTACTGCCCTGCCATTTTAGCACCTCAAGAAACGACATAGGCAGTCATAAATTAAAGGCTGTGTAAATTCCAGAAAATGTACCCTAGTTTGTAGACGCTATAACTTTTGCGCAAACCAATAAATATACACTTATTGACATTTTTTTTACCAAAGACATGTGGCTGAATACATTTTGGCCTAAATGTATGACTAAAATTGAGTTTATTGGATTTTTTTTAGAACAAAAAGTAGAAAATATCATTTTTTTTCAAAATTTTTGGTCTTTTTCCGTGTATAGCGCAAAAAATAAAAACGGCAGAGGTGATCAAATACCATCAAAAGAATACTCTATTTGTGGGAAGAAAAGGACGCAAATTTCGTTTGGGTACAGCATTGCATGACCGCGCAATTAGCAGTTAAAGCGACGCAGTGCCAAATTGTAAAAAGTGCTCTGGTCAGGAAGGGGGTAAAACCTTCCGGGGCTGAAGTGGTTAACACAATCATCAGAGATGTATATACACATTTTATTATTTACATTATACTATAAATTCACCACCACATATGTAGCCAAGTCCCAGGTCCCCTTTGGTCTAATGAGAACCTCCAGAGTCAGGGACAGCTGACATCCTATGTAGAGTGGCTTACAAGGCATGGTGGGTGTAATGCAAGGTAGATTCATGGGCGCTAGACACTTTTTGAATGCAAAGATTTATTTTCTCTTAACAGAACCGTGGGAGAGAGGGTTTAGGGCCAGGACACTCTTTAGTAGTTGCAATGTTAATTGTCAGACAGCCATGCAGGGAAAGACATTCAGCCGGACATCACATCTGCATGTGTAGACACGCTGTCTCCTATGGCAACAATCTTGAACAGTTCCCAACAAAAGGTTACAATGAACTCTTTTACTTCCTCTACAATCTCCTATTGTAGATCTTCACTCAACTGAGCTCCCAGTCTCTCTCACTAGACTTACTGATCCACTGAGCTCTTCCAACTTTCTCACTCAGTATCTTCCTCAAGCGTCAGCCCCGCATGCCTGCTGGGTCCCTAGCTTGGCATCCAAGATACTTCTCAAGCGTCACCCCTCTGGCCTGCTTGGTCCCTGGCTTGACACACAAGGCTGCTCTGCAAGCATCACCTCTGCTGGCTGGGTCCTTGGCTTGACACCTGCTGGAGTGTCCCAATTCGTCACCGTCCCCGGTTGGTGAGAATACTGCTCCTGTACCCGCTTCAGCTACTCAGTGGCCCCTTAGTAACAAGGTGGATGGTCCCTTAGTGGCGACAGCTTCCCCTCTACCTCCGACCATGAAAGGTTCTCCAGCCAGCAGAACCGTCACTTATGGTTGGACTGCAAGCCATAGACCCAACCCTACGTTGCTCTCTTGCTTCTGGATAGGCCCTCAGACAGCCTAGCAGTCAGATGTCCCCAGGATAGGCCTCAGGCTGGCTCCGGCCTAGCAGCCCGGGACAGTACAACACAAGTCCACCCGGACAGCCGTCCAGGTGGCACAGAACCCTGATCACCTGACCTCACCCAAATAAATAGGCTCTTCCAGCAGGCCAAGGGACCCAAGAAGATTCCTGCCCATTGGCTGAGACACCCCATCTAATCCTAATCTGTCCCTGCAATGCCCTTGTCTTATCCAATGCCACCAGATACCCGGCCATCTAGTGACAGAAGAGAGAAGTGCAGCAATTCCAGTATTAGGGTGGAATCAATTGATCCCCTATCAATTGGCCAAGGCAACTATACCTGGCAATTCACTAGTGTAGCCATGCTTTGCTAAATTCTGTATTTAATGCAGGGGTTTACCAAAGTCATCTTACCTGGTAGTGTGTTATTCCTTAAGTAAGGGAATGGCTCCCTCTAGTGGCCGCTACAACTTTGGCATGAACTTTTCTCTGTTTAGCAACAAACAATTATGATGTGTGGGATTAGTAGTTCAATGAGAGAATGACTCATGTGTTTAACTCAGTCTGGGAACTACCTACCCACAATGCCCAGTTCACTTACCCACAATGCCAAGTCACAGAACAGCCTGCTGGGTAAGGAGATAAAAGGGACAGGCAGGCAGCTGCAGTATTTACAGTTAGTGTACTGTGTCCTCTGCACAGTGTGCACCTAAAGCTACCTGAAGACAATTGCTGGTGTTCTTCTGTATTCTCTCTGCTGCCCGCGGCTGCCCAGTGAGGGCGGAAGCAGAGCAGCCGGTGAGAGATGATGTCATCTCTCTGCTCTCTCGCCCGCCCGGCTCTCCCGTGCTGCCTGCCCGCTCTCCCATGCTGCCCGCTGCACGGCTGCAGAGAGGCCATGGCCCGGTAGTGGGCTGCGGCCCTGTGGTTGGGGACCCCTGGGACTTGGGGCTTTAGCCCCAAAAGCCACCCCTTAGCAATGCCACTGGATGTCACTGAAACCGGCTCACTGAGCCATCGTCCGCCGGGAAACTCTCAGTAGTCCCGATGGCCAGTACATGCCTGCAGGGGTTCCAATCCTTCTGCACTCTATACAAAAACTAAAAAAAAGTTTTGCTTTTGGCTAAACCTAAAGGATCAATGACTATAAATAGATGCATAGCTTCCAATGGATAATCCAATATCGCACATTTTCTCCCAGGATTTAAAGTGATACTAAAGTATATCCTTATTCTCCAAAAATATCCCATACATGTCCAGTACATTATGACCTTGTAATCCATTTTTCATGAAAATTGTTTCATATTGTATGTTTTCTACCTCCTTGTAACATCCTCAGTGAGCTCCTGAACTTCTCTTTTTCCAGCTCACTTCCCTTTGTATGGATCGAGCAGTGCAGGTTAGTTGTGGTCATGAGTACTGCTCTATACACACATCCCATAGTACATATTTCATTTTGGGAGTGAGCGAGAGGGTGGCTATGTTCCTACATACAGTGGGACCATGCAGAATGAACATAGCCATCCTCTAAGACATAGCTCCCAACTGTCCCTGATTTTGAGGGACTGTCCCTGATTTGGAGCAATGTCCTTCTGTCCCTCTTTCCTCCTCATTAGTCCCTCATTTTGGTCTGATCTATATAGTTGTATATAAAATTCACTTGTTATCCTTCAAAAAGTGTTTCTCAGTGCTAAACCTTTCATCCAATTTCTAAATTGCTGCATTTGTAAATTTTAAAAGCCAATATAAAGGAATAGTAGTGGTAGAAAAAAGCACTTGTGGATTTAAATAACGCTTATTTTTGGTTAATTCTCCTTTAAGGGGGTGTGACGGGGGGCATGTCCTATGCCTACATACGTTTGCTAGTAGGTGTCCCTCGTTCCCATCTCAAAATGTTGAGAGGTATGCTCTAACAGGACGTCAGATCACAGCAGGAGCAGAAAAATAAATAAATAAATCAAACAAATTAAAAAATAGATAAAAGGAAGTTGTAGATTTGGAGGAGGATGAGAGTAATAGAAGGGACTTTTTTGGAGTTGACAATACAGACTTATGATCCCCTGCCTGACAGTGTCTGCATAGGCAATGGTGTCGCTGTGAAATGCAGCTCAGGTATAGTTACACTGAGTCCCATGCTTTTTTTTTTACTGCCATCCAACCATCAGTGATGCTGCTTCTTAGCAATAATGTTGCGGAGGGTCTTGCGGATAGCAGCAATAAAAATACACTATTTGCGGATAGCAATAGCAATAAAATGCACTTTGTACATTGCGCTGTACATTACACTCTCCTCACTCCCGTGAATTGTTCTTTACATTACATTCTCCTGCCCCCCCCTGCACTTTGTACACTGTGCTGTACATTACACACTCCTTACTCCTGAAATAGCTACAATGTGTCATATATAGTACACTCCTTACCCCTGCTTTCCTACACTGTGCTGTACATTACACATGCCTTACCCCTGTGCTATGTACACTGTGCTATACAGTACATTACCCACTCCTTACCTCTGCACTATGTACACTGTGTAATGCAATACACACTCCTTAACTCTGTGCTATACATTACACACTCCTTACTGAAGCACTATATACACTGTGTTATACATTACACACTCCTTACTCCTGAAAAAATGTACACTGTGTCATACATTGCACACTCCTTACCCCTGTATTAGGTACACTGTGTTGTACATTACACACTCCTTACCCCTGTGCCATGTACACTGTGCTATACATTACACACTCCTTACATACACCACTTGACTTCTGCACGCTATGCTTTGTTGTATGTTACCTACTTCTGACCACTGCACTCTATACTCTGTGTTGTACATTACATACTCCATACTACCACATTGAATGACCTAGAAAAGCAGGAATATAGCCATAGCTGCATTGGTTGTTCTAGGTCAGCGACTGGGGTTACCCACTTGATCTGTGTAGCCAGTAAAAGGAGAATTTAATGCACTTTTCATGTGGGTTTCAGCAAATCGCATTGCATGGAGTTTAGTGGTAATGTATGTATAATGTATGCAAAAACACTAAGTATATATGGATGGGTTGGTGAAACCCAATCTCAAAGAAATACAATGATGGCAAAAGGTATGAAAAGAATGTAATTATTAAAAAAACATTAGTGACAAAATGCAATAATAAACAAGTGAATCCTGATAAAAAAGAACAAAAAAGTGAGTCCATATAACATGTGATATCCGATGGGAAAAAACAGATAAAGAAAAACAAATCCAAAATATTGCATTGCATTTTTATTGTTTCATATATAATATTTTTTGATTTTTTTATATATTATTTGTGTGCTCACATTCACACGGTATTTGCATTGGGTTTCATCTGCCTTTTATTATTTTGCACTTACCGTTTACCATTGGTAAACGCATTTTCCAATGTTTTTTTTTTGTTTTGTTTTTTTAATAGCAATCCTTAGCGCAGCTTCATCTTGCTTCATTTTTGCTTTGGCGTCATATAACGCCTTGAGTTGCAGCTTGGTCCTTTTTAGATAATAGCGCAGTTTTCTTTTTTTAACATATATAATGTATACATGTAACAATATCACTGTGCTCCCTTCAGAGGTTTTGGAGTTCATCATAGAAAGATCAGATAGTTAACAGATGTAATTTATCTTCTGCAATCTTATTTTTTATATTGTTTCTAGAGCACAGAAAGCAGTGGAAGAACAACCAGGCGGTAGAGGAAGACACTGGATGAGATACCTGATGCTGGTGGAGACATCTCTCCAGACCTCCCCAGGAGACATCCAGCCTAGAGTTGCCACCTCATCCCTTTAAACCCAAACACATATGAATTACACAGGTTCTGAGGCTAATTAAATGCAGATAAGGCACCAAGTGAGTTTAATTACCACCTTAATCAGCCACAGAACCTGTGTAATTCATATGTGTTCGGGTTTAAAGGGATGAGGTGGCAACCATAATCCAGCCAGACCTAAGCGGAGTTCTCAAATTGTCAGAGGAACTAGTCAGAATTAGGAGGTCCCCGTAAAACCATAGATTTTGCTAGAAGTCTCGCTGGCTTATTCCAAAAAGTATCTGATGAGTTACATGCATCTGAGGAATGCAGTCTTTAACCTTATTTATTCATAATTACCAAGTACATCTACTTTACTGCCAGCAATAAATTCTCCTATCAACCAAATCATGAATCTTCCCTGCTGCAACATTCTCAAAACCTACAGCACCCAACCCCACTACCGCAATGTCATTGCTGTTTTTTTTTTCTGAAAATTAAGATTGCCTGGCTGTCATTCTAAAGGCTGGCCTCAAAGCTTCCCGAAATTCTACCATTTAAGGCTAAAAGTGTTCACTTATTTCTAAAAAAAAAAAAATAAAAATGTAGACTGAAGGAAGCCTTTTATCACTACCATGGTAGTTGTGGCCCTTCTTCAAATTCCCTGCCAGATTGGACACCTGCTGCAGGCAGAAGATCCTCCCAATCTGGTCAATAGATGAAGGTCTACCAATAAAAGTCATGTGGACAGGTCATGTGACCCAGAAATCTAACAAATGTGAACTTATCAGCTAACCTAGCTTTGGTGCCCAGCATTACCTTGCTATTTATATAAGAGAAACAAAAATCCACTGGGCTTTCCAGAGACGTCTTCAGGTGAACTAATCTCTATGGATCTACAGGTGGGGTATGGTCAATATGCAATAGCCTCTAGATTTGCTCTTATTGAATGTTGGTAATATATTTTCACTGAGGCCGTGGATTGCCCTTTGCTCTGATGAGCTAAACTCTAAACTGAAATTGACCTCAATTATGTTCAGATGCTTGTGAGCATACAATGCATTGAAATACTATGACTCCTTCACACCATGGCCATTGAGCTGCATTGTTCTAAGTTAATGGCTAATGCTGAGAACACACAGGGAGTTGTGTGTGTGGTTTTTCAGTGGGCTGAATGGAGAAAAAAAAATACAGATTACCCTACTAACACATCTGATGTAAGTGCAGCGATCTCCCCCGCTGAGCTATTGTGTTCTGACAGGGGGACTGCCCCCTGCCAGGACACACTGATCAGCGCTCGCAGCCATTGGTTTTCCAGCATGCCCATTTGCCAGCTTCTGTTGGACGAGGAGCTTTACACTTTGGCCGAAAGTCGGCTGGTTCCTGCCAAACCAACAATTTTTCGGCCTGTGTGTACTCCGCTTAAGGCCTCAACCACATTGGTGTACTACAGCGTTGAATCATGCAAGTGCTGTGTTTTGTCTGCAGGGAGATGCACAGGTGTTCCATGCATCCCTATGCAGGCAGTCCCAGTCATGTCAATTGGGATGCAGCCATTGCTCCCAATTTGACAGCTGTGAAGACATTGGGGTTGATTTACTAAAACTAAAGAGTGTAAAATCTGGTGCAGATTTGCATAGAAACCAATCAGCTTCTGTCTTCTCCACAACCATGTTGTATCCACCCCAATAGGGAAACCGCTTATTACGAATGCTTTCATTTAGATGAGAGAGGTTCTATAATTTATCATTATTTGTGTGTGTGTATATATATATATAATCTTTTTGTTAAAGGGGAAATCTTCCAATGGAGACATATATGTTCCAGTGACAACTGTCTAAGATGGGAATTTGCCTTACTTCCTGTTTGTATCTTGAAGACTAGAAGTAGAGGGAAGTTTTCTCAGCAGGAGAAACTCTCTCTTAAGTTGTAGGACTATACATACATGTTAGAGGGTTAGTTCCCCCTTATGAAAAAACTGCCTATGCAGGTAAGGGGTGTTTGTCAAGAAATATAAACTGTGCAGCTCTGACTATATAGTTGAATGATTCCCTTGCTATAGGTGTAGGCAATTTATGTACCTCCAGAGTAGAGTCGCCACCTCATCCCTTTAAACCCAAACACATATGAATTACACAGGTTCTGAGGCTAATTAAATGCAGATAAGGCACCAAGTGAGTTTATTTACCACGTTAATCAGCCACAGAACCTGTGTAATATGTGTTCGGGTTTAAAGGGATGAGGTGGCCGCTCTACTCCAGAGGCCTGACTAGAATACTTCTAGGACGTTGCAAAGAGGCCTAGTCATTAGAGAGCTCACTCCTGTGATGGTACAGCTGAGCAGTAAAGACTAGGCCTCTCTTCGTCCTCGGAGTATTCCAGTCAGGCCTCATGAGGTATGTACAGTAAATGGCCTACACCTATAGCAAGGACATTATTCAAGTTTTTAGTCAGAGCTGCACAGCTTGTTTATCTACAGACACTCATTATCTGCATAGGCAGTTTTTTGGTAAAGGTGTACTAACCCTTTGGAGAACTGGAGAGGGATTAGAATACCTGTCAAGTTTTTATTGCTGTCTGTTCAGGAAACTGTGTGTCATATTTTGTTTGGAAAATTGTGAAAATGTACTGTGTGAGCCTAGGTTTCAGCGCCGGTTCCCGCATCGCATTTCTCCTGCAGGCAGTTCACTCTGCCCTCTGCAAACTGCTGTGGGTGTTGATACAATGTTAATGACACCGCCAGAACGGTTCACAGATCGCAGTGCGAACTGTGGATTCGGACAGGAATCGGATCGCATGGGTGAGAACACCGATGCGATCCAATTCCAGTGCGGGGGGGGGGGGAGGAAAAAAAAGTCCCTGCACCTTTTTTGTGTGAATCCAATGCGAGTTCAGCCATACAACTGTATGGCTGAACCTGCATTGCACAGACAGCGCATGTGATCGGCACCACAGTGTGGGTGCAAATCACATGCGATGTCTGTTCTATAGTGTGAACCCAGCCTAAAGGCATATATGGCATGTTTTTATATTTTGTACAGCTGTTTCAAACAATGGGCATGTCTCAATGGGGAGCCCCCATCAATTCGTATACACGTATTGTGCGCACAAGGCCGTAGTCAGTGGATGGGATTAGTTGAGTCACCTCAGTAGCAGTGTTGGTGGATAATTGGTTTTTAAAGTCTACATTGGTAAATAAAGTGTGTGTGTGTGTGTGTGTATATATACCATAGCCACTTGACCTCTGGAAGTCCCCCCCCCCCCCCCCTTCATGACCAGGCCATTTTTTTGCTACATTGCACTTTAAGACCCCTTTCACACTGAGGCGCATTTGGGCTAAAAATAGCGCCTGAAAAACGCCTCCCCTGCAGCCGGAGTGCTTTTACACTGAGGCGATGCGCGCTAGCAGGACATTCGGGGAAAAAAAACAACTCCTGCAAACAGCATCTTTGGAGCGGTGTATACGTTCAGTTCAATGGGCACCGCTGCCGAACCGCCGGCTCATTTTAACCCTTTTTCGGCCGCTAGCGCGGGTTAAAAGTGGCACCTGCTGGCAGCCGAAAATACCTGCAAAAACGAAGGTAAAGCACCGCTAAAAATAGTGGTGCTTTACCGCTGCCGACGCCCCAGTGTGAAAGGGGCCTTGCTGACAATTTCACACTGTCATGCAACACAATATCTTCTTCCTATTTTTTTTTTTATTTTTATTTTTTTCCACAAATAGAACTTTCTTTTTGGTGGTATTTGATCAATATCGGGTTTTTTATTTTTTGCACTAAAATGGCGCCTCTCCTGTCACTCCAATGCAGTGGCGTAGCGTGGGTTGTCAGCACCCGGGGCAAGGCAAATAATACTGACCACCATACTACACTGACCACCATACTACACTGACCACCATACTACACTGACCACCATACTACACACTGACCACCATACTACACACTGACCACCATACTACACACTGACCACCATACTACACACTGACCACCATACTACACACTGACCACCATACTACACACTGACCACCATACTACACACTGACCACCATACTACACTACACACTGACCACCATACTACACTACACACTGACCACCATACTACATTGTCCACTATACTGACCACCATACTATGCTACATGACACTGACCACCATACTATGCTACATGACACTGACCACCATACTATGCTACATGACACTGACCACCACACTGTCCACTACACTATACTGACCACTATACTGTCCACTACACTAACCACTACACTAACCACCATACTGACCACACTACACTGACCTCCATACTAAACTATACTATACTACATTAACCACTATACTGTCCACTATATTACAATGTCCACTATACTACACCACACTATACTGACCACTACACTACACTGACCTCCATACTAAACTACACTATAATGACCACTATACTAACCACTATACTACACTGACAACTATACTGTCCTGCCTACAGTCTCTCTCGCGCGCCCCCCCCAGCCAGTAACATGACTCTCACGAGGGAGTCTCACTTGCCTTCTTATCCTGGCCTGCATCGATCCGGATAAGGAGGAGAAGACAGCGGCGGCTCACATTGTTTCTTCTCTCCCCAGCGCTCTGCCTGCTGCCATGTTCAGTATGCAGCGCCCTGTGATTGGGTGTATGGGGGGTCATGTGCGGAGGCGGGACTTCAGGAGCGATCGAGGACAGGCCAGCCCTACGCCTCACATGGACCCCCATACGCCCAATCACAGGGCGCCGGAGCGTGGGGGACACAGGAATTTGAAATTAGGAGGAGGCAGCCAGTGACACATACTGGTGCCCCCCTAAATGTCGCGCCCGGGGCCACGGTAACCCCTGCACCCCCCATGCTACGCCACTGCTCCAATGTGAAAGCCCAAGTGCTTTCACACTGAACCATAGAGATGGAGAAAAAACGCCTTGTTTCCTGCCCTGGTGTATCCTGAGAAGAGGACTGAATGTACTTTTTTTATTTTCAATAAAGTGATGTTTTGTTTTTTTTATTTATTTATTTTTTGGACGCACACTACATCAAAACGCTGTGACTAGAACCTGAAATGTTACTTGTGAAGTCAGGACACTGAGTACTTTAAGTCAGGACAAAGTACTTTATTGTGGAATGTGTCACTGTTTTATACAGGGGATATTTCCAAGTCCCTGTCATGACATAACATGACCCCGCACCGTACATCCTTCAAGAGCACGGACCGAGCTCGTGAACTCTCGTGCACGCTCACCGCATCTGAGGCGCTCGTTCATGTGTGAGGGAAGGGAAGGGAGCGCGCTTTCTTCCCGTGCAGGTGACAGTTGGTTTTAGGCGGGGGATTCGAATGTCAGTGAGGGAAAAGTGTGGCTGGGGGACGCCGGTTCCCATAGAGAGCAGCTGAGCCCGGGGATTGGCGTTGCCATAGGAAAACCGGCAACCTCCGTGTAATGAGCATAATAATAATAATAAATAAGTGTGTGTGCCCGGGCGGGGGTGATAGCAGGCTGTCCTCTCCTCAGTGCTCTACACTCGGCTCTATGGACCCGAATTATGAGTCTGGATGCTGGAGCTTCCTACAAGGACTGAAGGTGACCGGAGGAGATGAGGGGGACTGGCAAAGGGGGGGTCATAGCTGGGTTGGGGTGCCATCTTAGGGGGTTATTAAAGGGGTGCCTTAGCTGAGATGGAAAGAGGGGTGCAATGGGGGGTCACCTGGTAAGGGGTGCAATAGCTGGGCTAGGAGGAAGAAGACGACATGGGGGGATGAGGGGTGTCATAGCTGGAAGGGGGGTACAATTGGCAAGGGGTGCTATAGCTGTTTGTCTCTGTGTGATGGGGGGTTTCCTCTGGTCTCCTGTAGTTGGGATATATATATATATATATATATATATATATATATATATATATATATATATATATATATATATATATATATATATATATATATATTCATTCATTCATATTCTCTCCATTCACTTTGGTTTACACTGGCGCAGTGCTGGGAACCACATAAGAATCGCACCGCATTCCTGTTCAAATGGCATGCAATTCTTTGCAGTGCGTCTTGAGCCCATTCATTTTGTACGGCTCAAATTGCACCGCACGATAAAGGTGAATGCTTTTTGTTTTCTTGCTGCACTGAAATCAGATTGCATGGGTGTTTGTACCCCTGCGATCCGGTTATGTCAATCCGGCTACCTTTTGCAAACCGTTTTTAGGGTGTTCGCCTGACCAGCGTGCGATTCTGACGCGTTGTGGCAATCGCTGCAAATCCCCCACCATGTCAGCGTGAACCAGGTGTAAAGGTTTTTTTTATGCTCTGTAGAGTATCGGGCTCGGTTCACACCTATGCAGTTTGCTTTTTGTTTTGCATTTTTGCACACGTGTTTGATGCATTTTTTTTTTTTTTTTTTTTTTTAATTTTTTATTTTTTGGCCAATTTGTTAATGGGTGGAATAAACCACAAATCGTAGCAAAAATTCATTACTACATGCTTGAGAGAGGGAGATAAGCTGGTGGTGTGTCATGCGTTGATACAGTGCATTTTATTCAGCACGATGCCGCACAACCCATTGCATTGCGGTGTTGTGTGCCACATCATGCTGCATGAAAATCTGTCTGGCATATTAAAAAAAAAAAAAAAAAAAATCGTGCCGGCCATTTTTTTTTTTTTTTTTTTTTTTTTTGCATGTTTAGCAGCTCATTGAAATTAATAGGCTAATGGAAACCCCATAAAGACTTGCACGTGTTCAGACGCACCTATATGGTGTGAACAAGCCCTGAAACAAGGAGTCTGCCAACCATGAGTTTGATGCTGAATCTATTTGTTTTTAGGGTTCGTTTGCACCAAAAGCCTCATTTTACAGCAGCTTCTGGTGTGCGCTGTGTAGGGAGTAGTGCTGATGCATTGTAATGGTGCATCACACTGTTTTATTATTATTATTATTATTATTATTAACATCTTGCCTACTGGGCACTTGCACCCCCCTCCTGCCCAGACCAATTTTCAGCTTTCAGCGCTCTCACACTTTGACAATTACTCAGTCATGTAATACTGTACCCAAATACATTTTTTTGTCCTTTTTTTTTTTTTTTTTTTCATACAAATAGAGCTTTCTTTTGGTGGTATTTGATCACCTCCTGTGTTTTTTTTTTTGTTTTTTTTTTTTTTGTTTTTTGCGCTATAAATAAAAAAAGACCGAAAATTTTGAAAAAAAAAAAAAAAAAAAAGAATTTTTCTTTCTGTGATAAAATTTTGCAAATTATTAATTTTTTTTCTTCATACATTTTGGCCAGAATTTTATACTGCTACATATCTTTGGTAAAAATAACCCAAATTAGTGGATATCATTTGGTCCGTGTGAAAGTTAGAGAGTCCACAAGCTATGGTGCAAATCATAAAAAATTGATCACACTTGATGTACTGGTGGCCTAACTCATTTCTTGTGACCCGAACAAGTCAAGAAAGTACAAATACCCCCCAAATGACCCCTTTTTTTTGAAAGTAGACATTCCAAGGTATTTAGTAAGATGCATGGTGAGGTTTTTTATGTCATTTATTTTTTCCCACAATTCTTTGCAAAATGAAGGGGTTTTTTTTTTTTTTTTTTTCTTTTTTTCTTCCCCACAAAATTGTCATTGTAATAGGTTATTTCTCTCACATGGCATGTATATACCACAAATAACGCCCCAAAATACCGGTACATTCTGCTACTCCTCCTGAGTATTACGATACCACATGTGTGGGACTTTTTCACAGCCTAGCCACATACAGAGGCCCAACATGCAGGGAGCTCCATCACGTATTCTAGGAGCATAAATTACACATCTAACTTGTTGACTATCTATTACACTTTTGAAGGCCCTGCAGCACCAGGACAGTGACAGATGACAGATGATATGTGGCAGGTGGCACTGATGACAGATGGCACTGATGGCAGTGGGGACAGATGGTACTGATATGTACTGTTTACTTTTTTTTTTTTTTTTCTGACACTCAGGCTGCAGCGGTTCACTCTCCCTCCTCACACGCTGTCTGTGTGAGGAGGGAGAGTGGGCAATGAGATGATCTCATATGTTTACATATGAGATCATCTCTCACTGACACCGCCAATCGCACTGTAAACGGCTGCTGTGATTGGCCATTTACGGCGATCTGTGACTGGCTGTGTCCAAGGGACACGGCCAGCACAGAACTTCCCCGATGCGCGCATCGTGGAAGTAAACAGCAGGACATCCAGGGATGGCCTCCGGGTAGTTAGCGTCCACGTTGCAGCCTTCTTTCGGCTATGGCGCGAAGTGGTTAACCACTTCAGCCCCAGAAGATTTGGCTGTTCAATGACCAGGCCATTTTTTGCGATACAGCACTGCGTTGCTTTAACTGACAATTGTGCAACGCTGTACTCAAACAAAATTGACATCCATCTTCTTCCCTTTTTTTTTTTTTTTTTGATAGGAAAAAATTAAAAAAAAAAAAAAAAAAATTTTCCCCTCAGTTTAGGCCGATATATATATTCTTCTACATATTCTTGGTAAAAAAAGATCGCAGTAAGCGTATATTGATTGGTTTGCGCAAAAGTTATAGCGTCTACAAAATAGGGGATAGAGTTGTGGCTTATATACATATTTTTTTTTTTTACTAGTAATGGCGGCGATCTGCAAAAATTATTTATTTTTAATTGGTGCGATATTGCGGCGGACAAATTGGACACTTTTGACATATTCTTGGGATCAGTGACATTTATACTGGGATCAGTGCTATAAAAATGCACGGGTTACTGTATAAATGTCACTGTCAGGGAAGGGGTTAACACTAGGGGGCGATCAAGGGGTTAACTGTGTTCTCTAGTGTGCGTTCTAACTGTAGGGGGGATGGGACTGTTTAGGAGGGGGGGGGGGGGGAAGAGAGAGAGATCGGTGTTCATACTTGGGCCCCTTTCACATGTGCGGACCGTTCAGATCCGCCTGTCAGTTTTTTAGGCGGATCTGAACGGTCGCTTCATACAGCTCTATAGAGCAAAGGATGTCAGCGGTGACATGTCCGCTGACATCCGATCTGCTCCGCAAAATCCAGACGGATGGAAACCCTATTTTCTATCTGTCTATCGGATCAGATTAAAACAGACAGGCGGTCCGTAATCATCCGATTTTTATTTATTTTTATTTTTTTTTCCCCCCCCCTCCCATAGGGGAGAGCGGACTCCCTGACAGGTCCGTCCCTGCACAGAGTGCAGACACGGACTTGTCATCCACCGGCTCAGCGGGGATCAACGGAGTGATCCCTGCTGAGCAAGTGGATGGCTAAATACGGACAGCCCCGTGTGAAAGGGGCCTTAGTAAGAACACTCGATCTGTCTCTACTCCCCTGAAAGAACTGGGATCTGTGTGTTTACACACACACAGATCCCGGTTCTCACTCTGTCACGAGCAATCGCAGGTGCCCGGCGTTCATTGAGCCCGCTGGGCACTCGCATCGGCTTAGGTCACACGCTGCGGGCGCTCGCACCACTAGTGGCCAAAAGGCAAATCTACGTAAGGTAACGTTTCGCCCAGCCGTGCCATTCTGCCGCCGTAAAACTGTGGCGACTGGTCGGCAAGCAGTTAATAAATGTGTATATATATTTTTGGGTAGAGTAGGCGGAAGTTTTATAATGGAACTATTTTTTTTTATCCTTCCTTTTTGGATAGAATAAAGGCCCCTTTCACATAGGCTGTCTAATCAGGTCCTCCGGTCAGTTTTTCAGGTGGACCTGATCGGACCTCGCACTCTCCCCTATGGAGCAGCAGATGTCAACGGTGACATATCCGCCACGATCCGATCCCGTCTGCAAAATCCAGTTGGATGGTGACCCTATTTTCCACCTGTCGATTAGGTGAAAACGTACAGGCGGTCCATTTTCACCTGATTTCCCAATAGTGGAGAGCAGGACTGGGTCCATCTCTGCTCCGCACAGTGAGCAGACACAAACCTGTCATCCGCCTGCTCAGTGGAGCGATCCCCTACTGAGCAAGCAGAGTCCGTCAGGCGGAGGCACCTGTGTGAAGGGGGCCTAAAGGAGATCCATAACACCTGTCAGGTTTTTTTTATGTCCCTTTGGCAGTTCCTCTTTACTTTCCATAGCCACAACAGGAAGTGAGAGGAAATTCCCCAAAATGTGGGAATCCCTGGTTGTCACCAGAACTAGTGTTCCCATTGGATGATTTCTCCTCTTCCTGTTCTAACAACCAAATATTTGGGTATGTCCCCTTCTTCAAGGTCCATGCAGTACGTACTGGTTAGACCTTGAAAAATTTTACATACACCGAAAAGCTCGTCCTGAAAAATTATCTTAGTGCAAATAAAAAAGTATCACAGATAATACTCCATGTTCTCCATCCAAAACTAAGTTTTTTTGGCTTTTTAGTTGTAAAAAAAACCCCTGCCATCATTTTTTTTTTTTTTTTTTTTTTTTTTTTGTCATCCGTGTATTATCCATGACAGATCCCTTCACTTTCTACCCTATAACCTCAAGAGAATTCCTGGAGATTTCCCAAAGTGATGGAAATTCCACTCTTGGACAGTTGTTCCCGCAACATGGTGTCCCCATTGGAAGATTTCCCCTTACCTCTTGTTCTGACAACCGCTCTAAACGTTTGGGAATCTAACCAGCAAAGAAAAAAGACCACAATAAAAATATACAGAGTCTAATCCTTCCCACTCTATCCGATGTGGGCTATGAAGTCAGTTTCGATAACTGTTATTGGGGCCAAAAAAGCCTAAGTACGGTGATTTTTCTCAAACTATTGGATTTTCCAGCAGGTATGATTGATGCCGCTTTTGATCCGGTCTCCTTGCTGTTGATTGAAACCGCAAATTTCTGTCTGCAGTCACTCTCAACTTCAATTCAGCTCAATGGACAAGAGTTGAGGGTGCTGGAAAGTTACCATATATAAGGCTCATATACAGATGCTGCCTTTTTCATTCAGAAATGGTGCTGTTCAAATGAGCGTTAGGCTACATACACAAAGACTTCTTGAGGCATAAATCTGCCTAGCGTAAAATTTCTGAGTTGGGTTTTTTTTTGTTTATTTTTTGTGCCGAGGGAGCAATTGGTGGCTTGTACAGGCATATAAGTGAATAGCTGTAAGCAGCGACGAAAGGTGCCAAATGTGTGTGTGATTTCTCCCCCCAAACCATTTTACATGTTTATTAATAATGTCCTACATGCGTGTTTTATTCTAAAACACTAAAGGTTTGGCGTTTACACATGACCTACTTCCTCTGTCAGAACACCCGAACAGCGCCTGCATCTTACTGGATGCAGCCACTATGTATTTAACAATTTTCTGCCCAGCTTCTTTGATTTTTCAGCTCCAAAAATTCAAACAGAAGGGTGCTGAGTGCTTACAGGTTCACTGGGAACAGTCTGAAATTCACTCTCTATTTGGCTAGCTTTAGATGGGCACAGATCTCATTAGGATTGTTGATATTACCAGAGATGCTGTGTAATTTTTTTTTCCTTATATTCCTTGCCCGATTAAAAAAAAAAAAAAAAAAAAAAAACATTTTGAAAGGGGAAAAAAAATTTTCTGGACAGCTTGGTTTATTGTGGGGATAAAATCATAATGAATACAATAATTGGCTTCATACAGCTACCAAATAACAGTAATTTTTGCTATAGCAGAATTGGTTGACTGAAATGTAACACAATTGTCTTTTTGCTTTTTCTCTTGTGTGTACATCCAGCAGGCCACACGGAGGCAGAACAGGCTGCTAAATGCTCCTACACCTTGGCTTGCGGCAGTTCAAGCCACTGCAAAAAAAAACAACACATAGTTGAAATAGATTTTTTGTTTTTATGATTCTGTACCTACCTATGTTGGCCACATTTACTCCCAAGTCTTCAGTTGCCAATTACCAAAGACTCTGTGTGTGATATATATATATATATATATATATATATATATATATATATATATATATATATATATATATATATATATATATATATATATATATATATATATATATATATATATATATATTAATAATAATAATGTACACCCCTCACATTTTTATAAATATTTTATTATCTTTTCATGTGACAACACTGAAATAATGACACTTTGCTACAATGTAAAGTAGTGAGTGTACAGCTTGTATAACAGTGTAAATTTGCTGTCCCCTCAAAATAACTCAACACACAGCCATTAATGTCTAAACCGCTGGCAACAAAAGTGAGTACATCCATTAAGTGAAAATGTCCAAATTGGGCCCAATTAGCCATTTTCCCTCCCTGGTGTAAAGTTGGTGTAATGTGATTCGTTAGTGTTACAAGGTCTCAGGTGTGAATGGGGAGCAGGTGTGTTAAATTTGGTGTTATCGCTCTCACGCTCTCATACTGGTCACTGGAAGTTCAACATGGCACTTCATGGCAAAGGACTCTGAGGATCTGAAAAAAAGAATTGTTGCTCTACATAAAGATGGCCTAGGCTATAAGAAGATTGCCAAGACCCTGAAACTGAGCTACAGCACGGTGGCCAAGACCATACAGCAGTTTAACAGGACAGGTTCCACTCAGAACAGGCCTCGTCGTGGTCGACCAAAGAAGTTGAGTGCACGTGCTCAGTGTCATATCCAGAGGATGTCTTTGGGAAATAGACGTATGAGTGCTGCCAGCATTGCTGCAGAGGTTAAAGGAGTGGGGGTAGGGTTGTCACCTCATCCCTTTAAACCCAAATACATATTAATTACACAGGTTCTGTGGCTGATTAAGGTGGTAAACTCGGTGCCTTATCTGCATTTTAATTAGCCTCAGAACCTGTGTAATTCAAAGGTGTTCAGGTTTAAAGGGATTAGGTGGGGTGTCAGCCTGTCAGTGCTCAGACCATATGCTGCACACTGCATCAAATTGTTCTGCATGGCTGCCGTCCCAGAAGGAAGCCTCTTTTAAAGATGATGCACAAGAAAGCCCGCAAACAGTTTTCTGAAGACAAACTGACTAAGGACATGGTTCAGATGGTGTTAGGCGTGTGTGGCGGCAACCAGGTGATGAGTACAAAGACAAGTGTGTCTTGCTTACAGTCAAGCATGGTGGTGGGAGTGTCATGGTCTGGGGATGCATGAGTGCTGCCGGCACTGGGGAGCTACAGTTCATTGAGGGAACCATGAATGCCAACATGTACTGTGACATACTGAAGCAGAGAATGATCCCCTCCCTTAGGATACTGCCCTGCGGTCCAGTCTCCGAGCATAATGACCCCAAACACACCTCCAAGACGACCAATGCTTTGCTAAGGAAGCTGAGGGTAAAGGTGATGGACTGGCCAAGCATGTCTCCAGACCTAAAGCCTGTGAAGCATTCTCAAACGGAAAGTGGAAGAGCGCAAGGTCTCTAACATTCATCAGCTCCGTGATGTCATCATGGAGGAGTGGAAGAGGACTCCAGTGGCAACCTGTGAAGCTCTGGTGAACTCCACGCCCAAGAGGGTTAAAGCGGAGTTCCACCAATTTAAAAGTCAGCAGCTACAAAAAGTGTAGCTGCTGACTTTTAAACACTCACCTGTCCGGCCACCCAAAGCCTCGCTTCTCTCCTCTTTGCGGCGCCGGCATTGCAAATGTGGGCAACCGGCTGTGGCTTCACAGCCGGGTGCCCGTTGTGAATGGCTGGGCAATCTTCTGGGACCTGTGACTTGTACCAGAAGATTGCAGGGAGGGAGGGGGTGAGGTGAACTTCCGCTCTGCACCAGGAGAGGAAGTGGGAGCTGGGTACCTGTGAAAACTAGGTACCCGCTTTCTCTCCCCCCCCCCCCCCCCCATGTGGTATGTTAGGGGGTCACCAGTACTTAAAGTGGAAGTTCCACTTTTGGGTGGAACTCCGCTTTAAGGCAGTGCTGGAAAATAATGGTGGCCACACACAATATTGACACTTTGGGCCCAATTTGGACATTTTCACTTAGGGGTGTACTCACTTTTGTTGCCAGTGGTTTAGACATTAATGGCTGTGTATTAAGTTATTTTGAGGGGACAGCAAATTTACACTGTTATACAAGCTGTACACTCACTACTTTACATTGTAGCAAAGTGTCATTTCTTCAGTGTTGTCACATGAAGATATAATAAAATATTTACAAAAATGTGAGGGAGAGTGTGTATGTAGCCCCTGTCGGGTTTTTAAATTGTTGCTCGCTGTCCTCACTAGGAGATTTACCCTCTTTATTTGGCCTGGTAACTGTTGTCACTGGGATAGAAACTGGTGGGGAAAACCTGTCTTGACTATTAGAATCCATTTAACTATCATGTTTATATCTGCCTGGAGCAGATATAAACTTTTATATAATCTTTTTTTGTAATAAAATATAAATAATTTAGGGGGACCCCTTAGCCTGGCTGCATTTTTACATGTGTTACCATTAATCACAATTAATACATATAAGGGTGCTGTATTACATGCCAAATGATTACAATTTCTGTCCATTTTTTACTTTTTCTGGCCATTCATTCTACAGGACAATGTCCTACACGCATGGGTAATGGCTGGGCTTGGCTTCAGTTTCTATGTGCTTGGCGTCCATTTCTCCTGTAATGGCAGTATAACCCTTGGTTGCTTATCAAAAAAAGCTGTATTCCCTCAATGGTATCCAAGAAAAGGATTTAAAGCGGACTTCCACCCACTCCTTCAAAAATTAAAAGCCAGCAGCTACTGACTTCTAATATTAGGACACTTACCTGCGAGGTCCGGCGGAAGTGGGGACAGGGTACCTGTGAAGCCCGCTACCCCCCCTGACAAAAGGTGCCAAATGTGGCACCGGGGGGGGGGGGGGGACAGATGAGTGGAAGTTCCACTTTTGGGTAGGACTCCGCTTTTAATGAATAAAAAAATTATTTATTATTTTTATTTTTTTTTGTATGCATTTTACAACTTGCTAGTCCTTAGATGTGGCTACACAGGTTTCCTTTTTTGGGCTTTGTTTCCATTTTCAGCTGGTGCTACTTCCAGTAACACATTTGCTGTAATGGTTTGACAATGCTAACTCTTTACTGTATCTTTGGTGTTCTCACCCTAGGCTGACCTTCTGGTTTGAACTACAAACACTCTCCTTTCCTCTTCTCTGTTGCCAAGGAGAATTGTTTTCTAGTTTGTAAAATGAGAAGGCAGTTAACATTGGGATATCAGTTTAGTGTGTGTGTGTGTGTTTGTTCAACAGGAATTTTTCTGTACTTGTAGAGAATGTACCTGAAAACTTGTATTCTGTTCCATATTACATTTTTGTTGAGTTTATAAATGCAAATTTGGAAAACTGGCTTATTTGATTTGCTGGCATAAGTGCTTTCCTAACCATCTATGTTTTTATAGGCTTACAGAAGAAAGAAACAGGACATGGCCTACAAAAGAGCTGTTTTTGACAGTCCTGCTGCAAACCATGTTGGTTATGCACAGGGTGCAAAGAAAGATGTTGGTTACAGAGAGTCTCGGATATATATATCTCAAGACAGCGGATACAATGAATCTCTCAAGGCCTTAAGTCCTGGATGCTGTGAAACAAGCACTGACTCTTCAGAAACGAATACTCCCACTAATGAGAATTCTGAAAACCTAGATCCAACTTTGCTGTGCTCTCCTATAAGAAATGAAGCAATCTGGGAATGTGAAACGGGGACAGTTGCTAAAAGGCAAAATCAAATCTATGAAACTCCACGTGGTGTTAAAAAAGACTTTTCACTACGACGTAGACTACTTGTAGCCAAAGCTACATCTGGTGGAAACCTTGACTTTGAAACATCAGAATGTTCAGTGGAAACCTCCAGAAGCAAGAAACCTCAACACTTTGCTAGATTTGGGACAAGACTTTCTAATAGTTTGGATTCTCCTAGAGAAACCATTTACAAACCCTTAGCTACAAGCACTTTAAAAGCTGAACCTGATGTTGGTACCTCATGTAAAAACTGGAGGATGTCTTTTGCTCAGCAGAGGTCTTCCACCATAGATGATTCTAAATGTAGCCCTGATCCTTTCTCAGAGGTAGACAACCTGTCTCCGGTTAAACCTTCATCAGATTCTCCTAATGACAGCATTCTGAGTATTAGTGAAGAGAACACCCCAGAGATACCGGCTACTCCGATCTGCAATTTCATTTCTCATGCCAAAGAGGATTTTCAAACGCCTGTTAGCGATCTTGCAGCTAACTTTCGTTTTTCTTTATGTACACCCACTGCAGCGCAAGTGAGTGATTTGGAAAACTCCATAACTGAGGATAGTGCCTTTCACTCACTCAGTTTTGATAAATCACAGGACTCTTTAACTGATCATGAAGGCTCTTTCCAGGAGCTAATTCAAAAACCTAAGGAGACCCCAAAATCCGCTGCTAACAAAAGTCGCCTCCGAAAATTGGATAGATGTAGAAGACTATCCACTTTGCGGGAGCGAGGCTCACAGTCTGATGTTGAGGAAGATTATAGTGAAACACATATACTAAGTTCAACATACAAATCAAAAGTAGCAAGAGAATCTGTGGATGAGGAAAATGAACTAAGCTTTGTAGGCTGCCAAACCAATTCTGTTTTAAAGGTTGAAGATTTAACGGGTACACCGGCTCTGCGCGTTGTTCATGAGATATTGACAAGAAGTACCAGAAAGAGGGCTCAGCAGACCACTGTGCAGGATCTCCTGGGCAGTTTGGATTTTTCATTGGCATCAGAAGATGTACTTACAAGACTCATCGGCAGGAAAATGGGTCTAGAAAAAGTAGACCTTTTGAATGAGTTGAAGATCCGAAACTTGAACCACATATTAAATTTTATCTTTAAAGTCTTGGATGTTGAAAGCATTTGCAGGTAATGGCAAGAAAATTTACGGCTAAACCAGTAAAGTATGTATGTATGTAAATTTTATATTCCATTCTCCCTTTTTTTTTTTTTTTTCTCAATCGAATCTATCGTGCAGCACTAGAGGGTTCATAAGCCTAAAGCTGGCCATAGATGGAGCAATTTTCTTGTTGGGGGGGGGGGGGGGAAATCCCTCCTGCAGAACTATTGTGTTCTCCCGGTGGAGGGAGCTGTCCCGGCCGGGAGAACACCCATGAAAAATCAGACGGGCTGGTTGTACCAAAGTTGATCAATCGGCCTGCCCATACATGGTTCAAATCTCAACTGCTCCTGCTGAACCGGCCGAGATTCAAGCAGTCTATGGCTGGTCCAGATTTCCTTATATAAAATGTGTCTAATTTGGTGAGTTGGCTTACAAAAAGATATTAATGGTGAGTACAGAGGTGGGCAACTAAAGTGGTGCATGACCTGGAAGAGAAGACCATCTGGGAAAGGCTGGGGGAAAAGGAATGCTTGAAACCCTAAATATATTGTGTTTTTCCACTTTTGTAGTCAATCGTGAGAATACCCCACTATGTTGTGTACCACTTCACACGGCAAACAAAACAAAAACCAAGCCTTAGATGGCAGCCTGCAGAATTTCTGAACAATCCGTGTATCTGTCCTCATAAAGACTATTGTGCATGTGGAAATATTAAAATGTAATAAATTAAACATTGCATGGGGACTTTTAAGGGTGCATCCATTGGTACACTTCATAGTAATCAATCCATGAATAGAGAAAAGCAAAAAATGATCTGGCACAAACCACAGTGACAAGCCTCCATCCCTAATTGTAACAAGGAAAGAAATATGGTCATTGGACTTTATGTGAGCCATGAATACAATTTTTTATATATATATATATATATATTATATTCTCTCATAATACGCTAAGGATCAAGAACTGTGTGCTCAAAAAATGTACATATAAACTTTGAAAATATTCTTCTATACTTTATACACTATAAATGGGTTTTAATGTATCTCTCATAGTATTTGGAAAGTAAGCAAGGCATGGCGGGAAATTATCCTTCAAGACAAGGATGCAAATCAAAGAAGAAAAGTATTTCAGAAAAAGATGAGAGCTGAAATAGAGGTATCATATCATTTTTATTTTTTTCTTGGTTCCCCCCCCCCCCCCCCCCCTACCCCTAAGTAGTCTCTCTACACCAACATGCCTATTGACACTAACTAGTTCTTGAGACCCTCATGTACATGCTAAAATCCTACTTTTATAAAGGCTTACAATCTGGACCAAGTTTCTCTTTGGTTACTGAGCATCATCTTGAAATCGTACTTGGGGACTTGCACTAGCAGTCAGCAGCATTCTTTAGTCTGCAAGTGAGAGTCTCTCTTGATTCTGAAAGCGTAACCTTCATTTTCAGCCCTGGATAACGTATTTTTATTTTTTATCTTAATATTTAAGCAAGGGTGGATGATTTCTTCCGAAGATGCAGCTACCAGATTACAAGCATTAAACCGTTCTGCTCTGAAATCCGTTCAAGCGCAAGCTAGGCTGGTCTTCCATACACCTACCTCGTTAGATGGTTCTTTGACACCAAAAGAGACTACCTCTGTTCCCCTGTCAGGAAGAAAACAGCAGGAATATATTAAGGTCAGTTTGCTACTTTTCCTAAAATCCTATTTACAAAACATGTTGGCGTTTTTTGTCTTCAAAAGGGTTGGCTTTTCCCTCCTGCCTCCTGATCCTTACTCTTGGCTGGTGACAACCAGCATCAGTGTTGGGAAGGCTTACTGATGTTTGCATCCAGCGCCTCTTAAGATTTACAGGGGTTTTGGAGCACTGCAAAGGAAACTGTTCAATGACTGCACAGGGTCAGGGCTTGGCTTGGGTAGAAGCTGAGACCCCATGCACAGCCTGGGCTTAGGATCCAAGAGGCAACACCCCTTCTCCTTCATTCCCCCCTTTTTTTTTTTTTTTTTTTTTTTTAACGAACACTGGGGGGGGTGCCAGCTAAGTGCAGCATTAAAGGATACCTTTTATTAAAAAAAGACAAAAGTAAACTCATATGCCACAGTATGCAATGCACTTGCCATGGATCAGAAGTCTGTGAAACCACCCTGGAACGCAGAACCAGAAGTGACCTCACGAGGGACGGGCTGGTAACCATGGTTTCAGAGCTCACTGGCTCCTTTGTCAAACCAGATTCAAAACCATGGTTACCAGCCTGCCCTTGTAATGTCACTTCTGGTTCCAGGATGGTTTTACAGACTTCCATCGCTGGTTCCTGATGATACTACTGCTGGCTAGAGCTGCACGATTAATCGTTAAGAATCAAAATCACAATCTTTTTTTTCCCTTCCCAATCTTCAAAACGTCATGTCACAAATCTTTTTAACAAGTGCAGACAGTTCTCACAGCTGGGAAAAAAAAAAAATCCAGGCAGCCTGCTAAGTTTTATCACAACACTCATAAGTAGAAAGGAAGTATCATTTTGTTCTTTTATCAAAGGGTAAATGAAGGATGTTTAACCATTTAAAGACCAAACCTTTTCTGACATTTATTGCTTACAAGTAAAAATCATTATTTTCTGCTAGAAAATTACTTGGAACACCCAAACATTATATATGTATGCATATTATTTTGGCAGAGACCCTAGAGAATAAAATGGTGGTTGTTGCAATATTTTATGTCATGCCGTATTTGCGCAGCGGTTTTTAAAACGCAATTTAAAAAAAAATGCACTTTAATTAAAAGAACTAAACAGTAAAGTTAGCCCAAATTATTATTTTTTTTATAATGTGAAAGATGTTACTGTGGTATGTGAGTTTGCATTTGGCTTTAATAAGTGACCTTTTTTGCTGGACTTAGCTGGTGCCCCCTGTGTGTTTCGTAGCGTTCATTCCTGTCTCTGGTGGAGCTGCCTATAAAAGTGCAGTCTACTGAATGGACTCTTACAAACTCTCTATTGTCTGGTCTGACTTCTAGCTCTCAATTCTTTGTGGACTAGCTCCCTCTACCCCCACACATTGATTCATTAACTCTTTTTATTTTGGTTTTATATATCCTCTGGTGTATATAACTTTTCTATTGTGCACCATATACTCTTGTTAACTGTTAAGTCTTGAAAACTAAAAAATGAATTGCAGGCACCAAAAGGCATGATGAGCACTATTGATGCCTTCCACACGGTCATGTTCACTTTCAATGTTTCCAGTCCTAGTCTGGAAACTTGTGGAGCATACCTGTTTGGGTTAGTGAGAAGTGTTGAAGGACCAAGAGGATCAACTTTAAACCAATTTACTGAGTCTCCCCAGTGTTTTTATTTCTTTTTTTTTTTTTCTTGACAATGTAGACTGACAACTAAAATATATAAACGTAAACCTTCATAGTAGTGCAGCACAACTAATTAGTAATCATAAAGTGCCAGTGCAAAATGATGTCATATACTATATCTCATACTCTGCAATATAGTCAATCCAGTTTGAAATATCAATATAATTCACACTGACTATATTAGAGTATGAGATCTATTTATATGAGATCATTTTGCACTGGCACTTTATGATTACTAATTAATTGTGCTGCACTACTATGAAGGTTTATGATTATTAAAAGTGAGGTGAAAACACTTTTGGGTGCTGGCAGCAATTAATTGTGGGTTCACTCATTGCATTATTTTTCACAATATTTTATGTCTTTATTACTGTGTTTAGGATTTAGGCAAATTGTATCGTGCGAATAAGGGGTTGTGTTTAATATAAATGGCCCCTATGTTATCAATAGGAAACCTAAAGTCAAAATTTCATTTGTGGGATAACCCTGTGTCTATTAACTTTTATATTTGAATATAATATATTTACTTTTTTTTTTGTTTTGGTAAGGACATTTTAATTAATGTCTTTTAGTTCATCACATAGTCTTGATTTTCACTATTTTGCGATGACTGACTTACCTGTGTCTAACTATAAAACCTTTTGTTGCAGATTGCCAAAACTTTGTTCACGGATGAAGCTTTGAAACCTTGCCCACAGTGCCAGTACCCAGCTAAATATCAGCCTCTAAAGAAGCGAGGCAAGTGCAGTAGGAAGGACTGTGGCTTTGACTTCTGTATTCTATGCTTGTGCACGTTTCATGGCTCGAAAGAATGTGGCACAGTGTCAGGAAAGAGAATCCACAAAAAGGATATTCTCCCTGGAAGTGCACAGAGTAAGCGCAATTTGAAAAGGCTTTAAATTTTTTCATATTTCATCCCCTTTTTGTTTTATCAGTGTTTTTTAAATTTTTATATCGTTTAGTACTGTATCTTGCAGCATCTGCTGTTTATACACTGATGTGACTATAGTTAACAATTCACTATACCTTGCACACACCGCCGGATGGGGCAAACTTATTGTGATACAAATAATGTATTGCAGCCGTAGCACTTCTTGCCTCTATTTTGCATCTAAATATATACTGGTTCTGGAACAGTATTTAGAGCCACCTTGCTCTTTGTATAAGCAAATTAGTTTAAACTGACGTTATATTTCTCTAATTTATTTTATTTATTTTTCTTACTATGTAGACACTATTTTTAAATAAAATGTTTTAGCAACAGTTTTAACTTTATTTACCAATTGAAACTTGAAATGCTGTGTGCCCTGCAGTTTAAAGTGTCTAAATATGTACTTGTTTGTTGCTGTACAGTTCATACTGTTGTACATAAAAACATAATTTTCCAATTCGTTGTTTGCCTTCCTTTAAATACATTTTGTTTAGATGTCAAACAGATGTTGATATAAGAGCATCCTCTTCAATGCAACACTTTTTGTCTTAGGAGTTGAGATGTCTTTTTATAATAAAGCAAGAAAAATCACACCAAACAAATTATTTCACCTATTACTATAAACAGGAATGTGGTTTTGTGTGTCTGTTTATGGAATATTGCATCTTTTGCTGTTTGGGTGGTGTTGGGTTTTTTTTTTTTTTTTTTTTTTTTTTTTTTAGAGGGGGGGGGGGAGGGGGGGTGGTTAATAAAGGTCCTTTTGTGCAACATCAAGGTTGTCCACATTAGAGTGAAATAGTTGATAAGGACTGCTTAACAAATTGCATATGATGTTCACATCAGAGCTTGTTTTGAACTGTGAAATACTAAATCTATACATAAATAGTAGGTTGTATAAACTGAGGGTATGGAGAGGTATTCCTCATGATGGGTGCTTTTCACTTCCTGGCAGTAAACTGGGTCAGATTTGATGTGTGTTTTTTTTCATCATTTTTATGCGCATCCAATCAACCCTGGACAAAAGTTTTGAGAATGACACAAATCTTAATTTTCAAAAAGTCTGCTTCAGTTTTTAGACCTTTTTGTTAGATGTTACTATGAAATGTTTGTAATTGTAATTTCAGTATACCATAAGTGTTAAAGGCTTTTATTGACAATTGCATTACGTTTATGCAAAGAGTCGATATTTGCAGTGTTGACCCTTCTATTTCAAGACGTCTGCAATTTGCCCTGACATGCTGTCAATCAAGTTCTGGGCCACCTCCTGACTAATGGCAGCCCATTCCTGCATAATCAATGCTTGGAGTTTGTCAGAATTTGTGTTTTTTTTTTTTTCACCCACTTCTTGGGGATTGACCACAAGTTCTCAGTGGGATTAAGGTCTGGGGAGTTTCCTGGCCATGGACCCGAACATTCAATGTTTATCACTTGTTCCTTATGGCAAGGTGCTCCATCATGCTAGAAAAGGCATTGTTCATCACCAGGCTGTTCTTGGATGGTTGGGAGAAGTTGCTCTCGGAGGATGTTTTTTGTACCATTCTTTATTCATGGCTGTGTTCTTAAGCAAAATTTGAGTGAGCCCACTCCCTTGGCTGAGAAGCAACCCCACACATGAATGGCCTCAGGATGCTTTACTGTTGGCATGACACAGGACTGACGGTAGCACTCACCTTTTTTTTTTTTTTTTTTTTTTTTTTTTTCTCCAGACAGTTTTTTTTTCAGGATGACGCAAACAATCGGAAAGGGTATTCATCAGAGTAAATTACTTTACCCCAGTCCTTAGCAGTCCAATCCCTGTATCTTTTGCAGAAGATCAGTCTGTTCCTAATGTTTTTCCTGGAGAGAAGTGGTTTCTTTGCTGCCCTTTTTGACACCAGGCCATCCTCCACTCACAACTGCCTGCTGCCATTCCTGAACAAGCTCTGCACTGTTGTTTCTCCCCCCCCCCCCCCCCCCCCCCCGATCCCGCAGCTGAATCCACTGTTGAAGGTCCTGTCGCTTGCTGGACTGTCTTGGGTGCCCTGAAGCCTTGGTAACAGCAACTGAACCCCTCTCCTTAAAGTTGTTGGTGATCCAATGAATGGTTGATTTAGGTGCAATGTTAGTAGCAGCAATATCCTTGGCTTGCCTGTGAATTCCCCTTTTGTGCAAAGCAATGATGACTGCACATATTTCCTTGCAGGTAACAATGGTTAACAGAGAAAGAACAATGATTTCAAGCACCGCCCTCCTTTTTAAAGCTTCCAGTCTCTTTTTCTAACTCAATCAGCATTGGAGTGTTTTTCTAGCCTTGTGCTCATCAACACTGACACCTATGTTAAGAGAATCACTGACATGTCAGCTGGTCCTTTTTGTGGCAGGGCTGAAATGCAGTGGAAATTTTATGTCATGTTATTTTATTTTTTTGTTTTGTTTGGGGATTAAGTTAATTTTCATGGCAAAGAAGGACTTTGCAATTCATCTGATCACTCTTCATAACATTTTGGAGTATATGCAAATTGGCATCATAAAAACTGAGGCAGCATACTTTGAAAATGTAATATTTGTGTCATTCTCAAAACTTTTGACCACGGCTGTACCCCTGAAATGCTCTAAATATGGTTTTTGCAGGGCACTATTTTTTTTTATTTTTTATTTATTTTATTTTTTTTTACCTTCCTCTTTTTTTCATTTTGAATTTTTGCGGGTTGAAAAAATAAAGACCATCTATTTCAACCAAAAAAAATACAATCCCATATACACAATCCTTCTTCACCCACAGTTGATCCAGAGGAAGGCGAAAAACCCCAGCAACGCATGATCCAATTTCCTACCGTAGGGGAAAAAATTCCTTTCTGAACCCCAAAGAGGCAATCTGATTTTCTCTGGATCAAATTTACCTATAAATGTTAGTATCCAGTTATAATGTACATTTAGGAAAGAATACAGGCCTTTTTTTTTTTTTAAAGCAATCTACAAAGCTGGCCAGAACCACCTCTGGAGGGAGTCTATTCCACATTTTCTCAGTTCTTACTGTGAAGAAACCTTTCTGTATTTGGAGATTAAATCTTTTTTTCTCCAGACATAAAGAGTGCCCCCTTGTCCTCCTGTGATGACCTTTTTAAAGTGAAAACTCAACACCAAGTTCACTATATGGACCACTTATGTAGTTGTACATGTTGATCACATCCCCCCCCCCCCCAAATCTCCTTCTCAACTGAATAAATTCAGTTCTTCTAATCTTTCCTCATAGCTGAGCTCCTCCCATGCCTCTTATCAGTTTGCTTGCCCTTCTCTGCACTTTCTCCAGTTGCCTGATATCCTCTTTTGGAACTGGTGCCCAAAACTGAACTGCATATTCCAGATGAGGTCTTACTAGTGATTTTGTACAGGGGGAAAAATAATATCTCTCTCTGGAGTCCATACCTCTCCTAATACAAGAGAGCGCTTTTTTCTCAAGTCATCTTCCAGGACGGCACACCTGAGAGATGAGAGGCTCCTCCCGACAGGAAACACAATCAATCAACAGCTGTTTTAAGTCCACACCCTTCCCCTTGATCCTCAGTTTTTGATTGTGTTTCTCCCTACACGGCGAAACTGTTTGTTTTTTTCCAAATGACCGAAGCCTGGGGCTGGTGGTCTCCCCCTGGGAGCCGGACCAAATGCCTGGGAAGCCTCTGGGTCTGGCAGGATATATTTATCCTTCCCGGGGGGTTCCCCTATCCTTTCCTCAGGGGGGGCAGCAGAAACTGGGAAAGCCCCCCTGAGAGCTGAAGGCCCCTGGGTACAGTGGTGTCCCCAGAACTTCAGGGGCCTTTATCCTGTCCCCCCCCCCCCCCCCTTACCTGTCCGGGCGTCCGTTCAGACGGGGGTGCTGGCCGTCGGTTCTTTCCAGGGGGATCGTATCCCCTGACTCCTGGGTCCCTGGTAGCTCGCGTGGGCTGCTGGGGAGGGTACCGCCTGAACGACCCGCGTTCTTACCCAGAAGGGAAGGCTGAGAGTCAGCAGGAGCAGGCGCCCACATCCTCCTTTCGAGGAGGCACCAGTTTACTATGGTGAATGTCTGCCTAAACCACCTCATGGTAATGAGGAACGTACGGCATTGCCCCCCCCCCCATGTGTATATACTGACTGGTACAGTGCAGGACACAGCCTAACCTTGCAGCTCCCTAAAGGGACAGCAGTTGTGGGGGGGACACTTTGGCGGCTATCCTCCTTGCGTGTGGACCATAAGGATGGAAAAGCAAGCCCGGTGGCTGTGGAAAAAGGGGAAGACGACAACGGTGAGTCAAAAATCCCCAATCCCAGCCAGATGGTTTCTGGGCATTTGAGATAATCTCCCCTGGGGTCTGGATTCAAATAGCCCAGAAGCTTTTGCTAAAGACACCAGCCACAGCTCCCTCCTACATCAGAGATGCTGTATGGTGGACAAGTGGTGCAGAGGAGCGAGTGTGCCTAAACCACCTCAGATGGGAAAGAGGTAGGTAAGGCATTTTTTTTCCCCTTCCACCTGTATTTACTGAGTGGTGCAGTGCAGGACCTGGGGTCTCCATAACAAGATAGCCCAGAAGCTACTGCTAAAAACCACCAGCCACAGCTCCCTCTTATAGCAGAGACACTGTGGTTATCACAACAGTAGGTTGCCAGCCTCTCCCTACATACCCGGTTGTGGTACATTAGTAGGGGTGAATACAGCAAAGAGGGTGACCTGGTAGAACAAAGAGTTCCTTACTGGCCAGGTATACCACTGAACAAGTTATTAATGGTGCAATGGTTGAAGGATTCAGGAGTAAGCTCCCTTGCTCAGCAGGTGCACTAGGTTATCTGGCCCTATTTGCCCAGCTGCTAGGAATCTGCTTAAAGTTGCTCCAAGATGCTTAAAAGCTGACCTAACTTTCAACAATGTGGCAGGGACCAAGCTTCTGTGTGGCACAGTAGGGGTTCCCTTGTGACAGATCCTCCTTTTGGGGGTTGCTTGCTATGGCTAACTTTTCATAAGCTCCAACCTCCCACTCCACTCTTACATTGTGGTTATATTTTAATGCAGGGGGTAAGAAAAACCTTTTTGGTTTGGACTACAGTCCACTCAGTGACAGATCTAAAGGCGATTTACCATAAATCGTTTTCCTATATCCTTTGATTAAGGATTTTCTGTGCAAACATATGCAAGAGCTAGATGGCTATATGATTGCTTGTTTAAGGCCTGCAGGTGGCTATTTACCTCCAGGCTAAATTGGTAACCACCCTTTTTAGAGGTCTTATATTGGTCTCTAGGGCTGGGCTCATAGAGACTTTAGTTACTGATCAGCCCCACCCGTGTATGAGCTGGCTAGCGTTTGCTCAATCTACGGAGGTAAGGTAGGACAACAGCTACTATAGTAAGGTGTCCAACCATTTTAGGATTGGTTCCTTCACTGGTGGTGAAGGATTAGTATCTACAGCCCAGGCTAGGCCTATGAAATAAATTGCTCCTGTTTGGTTATTTCATAAAGGGATACACCAGGACTCCTTCTTGGCTGCTCACCAGTAGACCTCAGTAGTGAAGGTTTGTCCTTGCTGGGGTGTTTGGCACAACTAAAGTACACATTGAGATTTGTGACCTCTCTGCTGAAGCTTGTTGGGTGTCCTTTATATCCTAAAGGTACTGCTTTGTTTGGCTACAGATCAGAAAATACAACAGGGAAGGTGGTCTGTACTTTCTGGTTTTTGTGCCGCACGCCAGAAACGCACATCATTGAGTCTGGTGATGACACTTCTGCTCATAATTGTTATATTGCTGCACATCAGACCTACACAAGATTGGGGTCTGTCTGTGGGGTTTTTTGTGTCCTGTATTACTGCCTTATTGGTTGCTTATCAGAAAGGCAGCAGGAAAGATGGATGGCAGGGGTAGTACATATACTGCCTTTGGTAATCGGTACTGCACCACAAGGTGGCGTCGTGCTGATTCAGACAGTGCTATTAACGGCAATAGCTGCCGATTTTAGGCATGCGATTTGACATGTGAGTCGCATGCAAAATCGCTTCAATATGGATGTGCTATATCTATTCAGAATTGTTAGATTGTTGCACATTAGAGATATACACGATTGAAGTTTGTCTGTGGGTCCTGTATTACTGCCTTATTGGTTGCTTATCAGAAAGGTAGCAGTGAAGATGGATGGTCCTGATTTTGTTGGAAAATACAAATTGAACCTGGGCCATGGGTAGTACACATACTGCCATTGTTAATCGGTGCAGCATCACAAAGTGACGTGCTGATTCAGACAGCGCTATTAACAGCAATGGCTGCCGATTTTAGGCATGCGACTTTGACATGTTGAGTTGCATGCCAAATCACTTCAATATGGATGTGCTATCTCTATTCAGAACTGTTATATTATTGCACATCAGACATATACAAGATTGAGGTCTGTCTGTGGGCCCTGTATTACTGCCTTATTGGTTGCTTATCAGAAAGGCAGCAGTGATGACGGATGGTCCTGATTTTGTTGCAAAATACAAAATTGAACCTGTGCCAGGCGTAGTACACATACTGCCATTGGTAATCAGTGCAGCACCACAAGTGGCCCGGGCTGATTCAGACAGTGCGATTAACGGCAATGGCTGCCAATTTTAGGCATGCGATTTGACATGTTGAGTCACATGCCAAATCACTTGAATATGGATGTGCTATCTCTATTCAAGATTGTTGTTGCACATCAGACACATACAAAATTGAAGGTTTACTGCCTTATTGGCTGCATATCAGAAAGGACACAACAGTGAAGGTTGTTTGTCTTTTTCTGATTTGTTTTTGCTGCTCAGCAGGGAGACACATTGAGGGTAATGACATCTCTGCTCAGTATTGGTATATGCTACACATCAGACATACACAAAGATTGAACATTGTTTGTGTCCTGTATGTCCTATATTTACTGACTTATCGTCCGTATATCAGAAAGGCACAGCAGTAAGTGGTGTTTCTCATTGATCTTCCTTGCTGTTTCTTAGGTATACACAGTAGGGGGTTGTTGGCTGCACTCCTCCAGGGAGCCACAGCATGGGGACCCCTTGTTCGACCCGAAAACTGCTTTTCCTGCGACCTGTGTAATCTTGAGGTCTGTGGTTCCGTAAGCAGGGACTGCTGGATACGCTGCGACCTGGAGTCTCACAGTCACGAATGATACCCTTTGGAAGCCATAGTAGGACTTCTCATGCGTCTTGCAGTCCCAAGTGGCAGGTTGGGTCACACGGGTGTGGGAACCCTAAGCTTATCTGTCCCTTCTGGTTCAGGTTTTGCAATGCTGCAGGAATACTCATTGTGGAGTTATTGCCTTATTTTGCAGTAGACCAGAAAGATCGCAGCTGTGAAGGCTGTCTGTTGTTTCTTTGTTTTTATGTTGCTGCACAGCAGAAATACTCAACATTGAAGCTTGTTGGTGCTTTCTGTTTCATATTGCCTTACCTTATGGTACTTCAGAAAAACACAGTGCTGTAGGTTGCTTGTGTTCTTTCTCTGTTGGTTCTATGTAACTGCACTACAGAACTGCATAACAGGAAGTGTCTTATAACTGTACTTGGTGGTTCGTCATAAATACGCAACATAGAAGTTTGGGTCTTTCTGTCTTCTCTTTAAGGCCTTGTTTTGCTGTACATCAGTAAAACACCACTGTAAAAGGGGGTTCCCGGCCTTTCTGTATTTACCAGTTATGACCTAGCTAGCTGCACTTCAGAAATGCGCAGCATTTAAGGTGTGTTTGTGTCTTAATGCTTACATATTGGCCGCACATCAGAAAACCAGACTGTGAGGTTCAGATTTGGGTCTCTTCCCATATTTGATATTTTGGTTTAGCTAGTCACACTCAGATACACAACATTGAGGTCTATGCTTGTGTCCTTTCTGTCTAAATCTATTGTGCTATGTCCACAATCTATGATTTTTTTATTTGTGATATTAATAATACATGTATCACCTTTTTGTATTTCAGCCTTCTCTTCCGTGAAAGGGCCTGGAGTCCAGGTGCAGATGTCACATGTCAAAAAGCCTCGACCCCTTACATTCAGGGATGCCAGAGCCATTTCCTAGGGTTGAAGCCCAGTAGAGTTATGGGTCACTGGAGGAAGGCGATAATGAATCGCCCTGTTTAATAAGAACTTAGGAAGTTCGGTTCAGAGGAGTTTTATGGCCTGAAGATGAAGTATAAACATGTATACCCGACCAAATAGGTTACAGCTCGGTGCATGGCCTTCATTTTGCCCTTCTAGCAAAACTAGATGTAGCAGTATGAGTGTTCTCCTCCTGCTACGGATGTTAATCTCCTGAGTAGGCTCTCAGGCATAAGTAAAACTATAGATTGGGCATGCCTTAAACCCAGGGGTTAAGTTTTTGTTAATCTATTTCCCTTAAGTAGGTTTCCCTTCAGTCTTTGCTGACGTAAAGATAAAAATGAACAAAAAAGGTTGTCTGTCAGGGGCCCCCCTTTTGGCAGTTTTATTTCCCTGGACAGGGTTGTGTTAAGACAGGCTCCCTTATTGATCAATGTAGTGTCCTTGTCTTACAACACAGCTCTCCGATTAATCTTTTTAGTGGTTCTAAGCAGCACCTATAGGCAGAATAGGCCATTGTTAGATGTGTGACAGGCAACATTGATAACCTACATGTTTTCTGATTCCATCTTTAAGAGCCCACTCCACCTAGATCCTGCATCCGAAGCAGAGAAGGCAGGGACACCGGTGGAGTAGACCGGCAGATCAGCCGCATGATCCAGCTAAGATACCTTCATCAAGCATATGGAGTGAAGGTAAAGCTCACTGCAGAACCGAGGTTCGCCAAGAGGGTCTTGCAGTGGTCCCACCCTAAAGGTAGGCCTGAGCTACTTGATTATCCTCTCAGGTGTGCCGTCCTGGAAGATGACTTGAGAAAAGTACTAGTTACTTACCGGTAACTGTCTTTCTGGGAAATCTTCCAGGACGGCAGGCCTACTTCCCACCCGTTGGAGGAGGGAAAATTTTAGAACACTAGAAGGTGAGTACCTATGAGGAATGATTTCCCTTGTGAAACAGGTTCAGGAGTTACTTCTCTACAAACTGAGGATCAAGGGGAAGGGTGTGGACTTAAAACAGCTGTTGATTGATTGTGTTTCCTGTCGGGAGGAGCCTCTCATCTCTCAGGTGTGCCGTCCTGGAAGATTTCCCAGAAAGACAGTTACCGGTAAGTAACTAGTACTTTTTTTTTACTTTGGAAACTGCAGTTTGCCATTGCATGCTATTATTGAGCTTGTGATCTACCCACCCCCCCCCAGATCCCTCTCCACTATAGATTCCCCCAGTTCCTATAGTATGTACAATGCATGCATATTCTTGGCCCCCAAGTGCATTTATCAACATTAAAACTTATTGGCCAATTGGTTGCCCAATTAAGACCGTGCATTGAGCTTGTAAATTAGAGACTTTCTATAACATTAATCCACTGCATAGTTGGTGTCGTCTGCGAAGATAGAAATGTTACTTTTAATCCCAGACCCTATATCAATTATAAAGATATTAAATCATTACTGTTGTACGTGCATTAAAAAAAATTTGGTTCTGTGCATTGAATCATCAGTTTTAAAGGGGCTGGCAGCGCACCTCCAATGCACCTGCAGTATTTTCATCGGTGCAGCATGATGCAGAGAATGTGTGCTGTAGTCTAGGTACATTGGCAGCTCTGTGTGCTGTATGATGGCTCACGGTGAAATGCATAGGTACTTAATAAAATTGTGTAAGTTTCTTGGGCTTGCAAGAAACAACTTTTCCGGTTTATGCTCTGGTATATTGGACAATAGTTACTGAGCCAGACCTATATTGTTTCCTCGGTGTTGTAATTTCATCTGACACTTAAGCCTGCCATTAATTCTCACCAATGGTGACATTGTCAGGCACTTATCCCTTCTCTTCTTCTGTAAATAGGGTGTATGATGATCTGAGATCATCTTTCTTTTCTAAAAGCACCTTTTAAAACAATGTTGGCATATTCAAACAAAGAGACCAGACCTAAAGGTAATAGAGAGGATGTCAAACCCTCCAAGTGATCAAGTATGCTTTTGAGCATTGAGCATTTTTTTTTTTTTTTTAATTGTAAAATAAACATTACAGACAGTCCCTGGGTTGCAAACATCTGACTCATATTTGCATACAAATTCAACTTATTCACTTGCTTACTGGGCACTTATACCCTCTTCCTGCCCAGGCTAATTTTCATCGCTGTCACACTTTTTGAAAATTGTTTTTTTTCCCCCCTAAATTTTCAGTTTTGTTTTTGTTTATGGTAGTGGTTAAATACGATCAAAAGAGAGCACTGTTTGGGTACAGTGTTGCATGACCATGCAATTGTCATTTATTTCATAGTTTTTATTATAAAATTTAGCAAACCAGGTCATTTTTCTCCTTCACTGATGTGTACAGATGAGGTGGCACTGATTAGCAGCGCTTATGGGTAGTGTGGGACTGATATCGTTGTAAAAGAAGCCAGTTACCAGCTTTCACATACTGTAGCTGCTGACTTTTAACATTGGGACACTTGCCTGTCCTGCAATCCAGTGATATCGGCACCGCAGCTGATATTTATGTCGGGTGCTGCCGCCATTGCTGGTAGGGGAACCTGGCCGTGTAGCCTTTCGGCTACACGGCAGGGTCCCTATTGCGCATGTGCGAAGTGCACTGCGCTCTCACTGGCCCAGCAGAAGTGGAGAGGGGCCGAGCTGCTGATGTACTTTGCCACGGCCCGGTCTCCCATAGGTGGGGGCTGGGTACCTGTAAAAAAAGCAAAACAAAAAAAAAAACAGGTATCTGTGGCTGCATAACACTTCCTGCCTAAAATTGGCTATACTTTACTGGCGGAGCAACAGAGACAGCACTGGCAATCTAAAGCTAGGGTAGATTTTGGATGCACTAGGAGATTTAGATGGACTTGACCATTAACCCACTTCAAGACCAAGCCTATTTCTAACACTTGTTTACAAGTTACAAAAAAAAAAACGGTCTGGTACTGCCTATGACACACCTCCATCCCTATACAATACAACAAAGCAAAAATAACCCATGGGACTTTAAGTGAGGCGAGCACAGGGGCCAACAAAAGTAGAAATAAACATGGTTACATAGTTTTTGAAAACATGAGTAAATACGTGGACATAAAAGCGAAGCTATTGAGGTAGCATAATGAAAAGGAAAAAAAAGCATTCACATGTGTTTTTGTATTTAATATACAGCAATACCTCGGATTGTGAGTAACGCAGTATACAAGAGTTTCGCAATACAAGCTGCTATAGATATAGCAAGATATATATATATATAAAATTTATTTTTTTAATCCTGACTTGATTTGCGAGCGTTGTCTCACAAGATAAGCAGGATTCACGCCACTGTGGTATGTATTGCCATATGTGGCCAGAGGTGCGGGGACGCTGGTGACGCTTGGAGACACTCCCAACTGGGAGCAGTTCCCGAGTGTCTCAGAGCATCACCAGCGCCCCCGCACCTCTGGCTGCATACAGCAGCAGTGCTTGCTTCTTCAGGAGTAGATCTTTGCATGCAATATATCAAAAAAAATATCTTTTTGCAAATAGAGGCCCTGAAAGAACCCTATAATTATAAATCTGCTACGCTGAGGTTCCAAAAAAGTGATCTCTCAGGAGGCGGCCATGGTATACGTCTGGTCCAGGAGCTGAAGGGATGGAGCTGACGACAAACCACTGGGGTAACACGTAGGGGGTAGGCATGGCTCAAGGATGAAAAGGCGTGTCCATTGATGTACCTCAATGTTCATGATAGGATAGATATCTCTAAATTGCAGTTGTCTATCTATTGCAGACTGTAAATAGTAATGGATAAATCTGCATATTGTGCAGAGCAATCCCTTAATACTGTGGATATAAACAGAAGAGGAGAGCTATGAGTTGCAAGGAAAGGTGCTTGAATGTAGAGAAGGAATATAAAAAAGTGATGCTAGTAGAAAACCTATGGCATAGAAAAAAAACATTACCTAAAGTGAAAAGTGTAAAAATGTGCATGGGAGTATCCCAGCAAATGGGATATATAGTGCTTACCAGTAAGTATGTCCTTCATGCATGAGATGGAAAGGCAGTGTGAAAAGAGGGGAGCCCCATGTCAACCCTCCCACTTAAATCCCGTGGCCGCCTCCTAAAATATCACTTTTTACAACCTCAGCGTAGTCGATTTGTAAGTATGGGGCTCTTTTAGGCTCAATGCACATCTATTGGTGTTGCTTTTGAGCGTTTCTGCAGTGCTTTTTGCGGTGCTTGCCGTGTTTTTGGACACGCGTTTTTACTGCAATTTTGCAGCGTTTTGCTTTTTTTTAACACTGTATATGGCTGGTTGCTAAGGAGGGGGCCGGGAAGCCAGCTGCCACGTCCTTAACAACCGATGAGTCATCAATTGACAGCATGGGTTCCCCTCTCAAGTCCATACCAGGCCCTTGGGTCTAGTATGGATTCGGAGGGGACACCCACACACCAAAATTTAAAAAAAAAATGGCATTGGGGTCCCCCCAAAATCCATACCAGACCCTTACCCGAGCATGCAGGTCAGGAAAGGGAGGGTACGAGTGAGCGGTCCCCCCCTCCCGAACTATACCAGGCCGCATGCCCTCAACATGAGGGGATGGGTGCTTTGGGGCTGGGGGGCTCTGCGCCCCCCACCCCAAAGCACCTTGCCCCCATGTTGTTGGGGACAAGGGCCTCGTCCTGACAACCCTTGCCCGGTGGTTGCGGGTGGTGGGGCTTATCAGAATCTGGAAGCCCCTTTTAACAAGGGGGCCCCCAGATCTCATCCCCCCCCCCATGTGAATGAGTATGGGGTACCCCTACCCATTCACTAAAAAAAATAGTTTAGTGTTAAAGAATACACTAGACAGTTTTTGACAAGTCTTTTATTAAAAATCTTCTCCGCTTCTTCCTCCGGTCTTACTCCATCTTCTCCTGCATCTTCATACTCCGGTCTTCTCCTTCTCCCCCTGCTTCTTCTTCCGCTCTTCTGTCTTTTTTGTCCGGTGTTCTTCCTCTGCCGCCGCTCCAGCCGATGACCCTCCTCCCGTTCTGCGTCCCGCTGATCTGTCGGCACCGATGTCCTGCATTTCTAAGATAACGATGGGGGCGTGGCAATCGGATTACGTCATCCAGAGGCCACGCCCCCTTGTAACGTCACCACCCATGGCATGATGGGTCAGTGACGTCACAAGGGAGCATGGCCTCCGGATAACGTAATCCGATTGCCACTGCCCCATCATTATTTTAAAAAAAGGACATCGCCGCTGACAGATCAGCTGGACGCAGATTCGAAGGAGGGTCGTCGGCTGGAGCGGCGGCAGAGGAAGAATAACACCGGACAAAGAAGAAGCAGGGGGAGAAGGAGAAGACCGGAGGATGAAAATGCGGGAGCAGATGGAGGAAGACCGGAGGAAGAAGAAGATTTTTAATAAAAGACTTGTCAAAAACTGTTTACTGTATTTTTTTCACACTACACTACTTTTTTTTTTTTTTTTTTTTTTTTTTTTTTTTAGTGAATGGGTAGGGGTACAATGTACCCCATACTCATTCACATAGGGTGGGGGCCAGGATCTGGGGGCCCCCTTGTTATAGGGGGCTTCCAGATTCGGATAAACCCCCACCCGCAGACCCCAACAACCACCGGGCAAGGGTTGTCGGGAAGTGGTCCTTGTCCCCATCAACATGGGGGCAAGGTGCTTTGGGGCAGGGGGGCGCAGAGCATCCCAAAGCACCCATCCCCCATGTTGAGGGCATGTGGCCTGGTATGGTTCAGGAGGGGGGCGCTCACTTGTCCCCTCCCTATCCTGACCTGCCGGGCTGCATGCTCTGATAAGGGTCTGGTATGAATTTTGGGGGACCCCGACGCCATTTAAAAAAAAAATTTGGTGTGTGGGGGTCCCCTCCGAATCCATACCAGACCCAAGGGCCTGGTATGGAATTTGGGGGGAACCCCACGCTTTTTTATTTCAAGATTTATTTTTTTTTTAGCCGGCATTTTTTTTTTTTTACATTGAGCGGTAAGCCAGCTGACAGCTGATGACTCATCGGTTGTTAAGGACACGGCGGCCGGCTTCCCGGCCCCCTCCTTAGCAACCAGCTATATACAGTGTAAAAATAAAAAAATACGCGAATCGCAGTTAAAATGCGGTACTTGTGTTTTGGATGCGGGTCTATTGAATTCTATTACATGCAAAACGCTGCATTTTGCGGGAAGAAAAGTCCCCCACCCTTTCCAAAAACGCAGAGGTACAAAAATGCATTGATGTGAACATGTTCCATAGGAACCCATGTTAAAAAAATTTCCCTGCATTTCTGAAAAATGCATCAAAAAACACATTAGTGTGAATCGAGCCTTAGGGCCTCAATTTGTAAAAAAAAAATGTTGTGTTATATATTCTTTCAATTGATACTTTGTTTTTTTTTAGATATATTGCATGCAAAGTTCTACTCCTGAAGAAGCGAGCAGTGGCTCGCGAGAGTTTTATATGCTTGTATAACTCTTTATATTAAAATACAATAACACATGTGAATGTTTTTAAGCAATTTGTCATTATGCTACTTCAATAGCTTGGCTTTACAAGTATGTCCACATATTTACTTTTTTTTTTTTTTTCTTTTTTTGTAACAATGTTTATTTCTACTTTTGTTGGCCCCCATGCTTGCCTCACTCAAAGTCCCATGGGCTTTTTTTTCTTTGTTGTGTTTACAAGTTAAAAATCTCTATTTTTTGCTAGAAAATCACTTAAGACCCCGCAAACAATATATATATATATATATTACAGTGGGGACGGAAAGTATTCAGACCCCCTTAAATTTTTCACTCTTTGTTAAGTTCATTTTTTTTCCCATTAATGTACACACAGCACCCGATATTGACAGAAAAACACAAAATTATTGACATTTTTGCAGATTTATTAAAAAAGAAAAACTGAAATATCACATAGTCCTAAGTATTCAGACCCTTTGCTCAGTATTTAGTAGAAGCACCCTTTTGATCTAATACAGCCATGAGTCTTTTTGGGAAAGATGCAACAAGTTTCTCACACCTGGATTTGGGGATCCTCTGTCATTCCTCCTTGTAGATCCTCTCCAGTTCTGTCAGGTTGGATGGTAAACGTTGGTGGACAGCCATTTTTAGGTCTCTCCAGAGATGCTCAATTGGGTTTAAAGTCAGGGCTCTGGCTGGGCCATTCAAGAACAGTCACAGGGTTGTTGTGAAGCCACTCCTTTGTTATTTTAGTTGTGTGCTTAGGGTCATTGTCTTGTTGGAAGGTAAACCTTCGGCCCAGTCTGAGGTCCTGAGCACTCTGGAGAAGGTTTTCGTCTAGGATATCCCTGTACTTGGCCGCATTCATCTTTCCCTCGATTGCAACCAGTCGTCCTGTCCCTGCAGCTGAAAAACACCCCCACAGCATGATGCTGCCACCACCATGCTTCACTGTTGGGACTGTATTGGACAGGTGATGAGCAGTGCCTGGTTTTCTCCACACATACCGCTTAGAATTGAGGCCAAAAAGTTCTATCTTGGTCTCATCAGACCAGAGAATCTTATTTCTCACCATCTTGGAGTCCTTCGGGTGTTTTTTTTAGCAAACTCCATGCGGGCTTTCATGTGTCTTGCACTGAGGCGAGGCTTCCGTCGGGCCATAAAGCCCCGACTGGTGGAGGGCTGCAGTGATGGTTGACTTTCTACAACTTTCTCCCATCTCCCGACTGCATCTCTGGAGCTCAGCCACAGTGATCTTTGGGTTCTTCTTTACCTCTCTCACCAAGGCTCTTCGCCACCGATAGCTCAGTTTGGCCAGCTCTAGGAAGGGTTCTGGTCGTCCCAAACGTCTTCCATTTAAGGATTATGGAGGCCACTGTGCTCTTAGGAACCTTAAGTGCAGCAGAAATCTTTTTGTAACCTTGGCCAGATCTGTGCCTTGCCACAGTTCTGTCTCTGAGCTCTTCAGGCAGTTCCTTTGACCTCATGATTCGCATTTTCTCTGACATGCACTGTGAGCTGTAAGGTCTTATATAGACAGGTGTGTGGCTTTCCTAATAAAGTCCAATCAGTGTAATAAAACACAGCTGGACTCAAATGAAGGTGTAGAACAGGGATAAGCAATTAGTGGACCTCCAGCTGTTGCAAAACTACAAGTCCCATCATGCCTCTGCCTCGGGGTGTCATGCTTGTGGCTGTCAGAGTCTTGCTATGCCTCATGGGACTTGTAGTTCTGCAACAGCTGGAGGTCCGCTAATTGCATATCACTGGTGTAGAACCATCTCAATGATGATCAGAAGAAATGGACAGCACCTGAGTTAAATATATGAGTGTCACAGCAAAAGGGTCTGAATACTTAGGACCATATAATATTTCAGTTTTTCTTTTTTAATAAATCTGCAAAAATGTCAACAATTCTGTGTTTTTCTGTTAATTCGGGGTGCTGTGTATACATTAATGAGGAAAAAAATGAACTTAAATGATTTTAGCAAATGGATGCAATATAACAAAGAGTGAAAAATTTAAGGGGGTCTGAATACTTTACGTCCCCACTGCTGTGTGTATATATATATATATATATATATATATATATATATATATATATATATATACACAATATACATTTTTTTTTTTTTTTTTTAGCAAAGACTCTAGAGAATAAAATTGTGGTCGTTGCAATATTTTATTTTACACGGTATTTGCGCAGCGGTCTTTCAAATGTATATTGTGAAAGATGTTACACCGAGTAAACCTTACATGTTACGCTTTAAAATTTGTACGCATTTGTAGAATGGCGACAAAATATGGTACTTAAAAATCTCCATAGGCGACACATTACAATTTATGATATGCAAGTATAGGCGCAGTTGACTGGAAAAATGAGTAAAACAACCCTAGCCCACAGACTAGTATGTATAAATGAAATATACATATATGTATCTAGATAAAAACATTTAGAACATTTGAAAATATATAGGAATATTAAAATATATTTAAAAGCAAGTGCATAAAAAGCCACAACGATAGGTATATATTTTTTACGATATTGAAAACATATATATATGGAAAAAAGTCCAGAGGTCCAAAATCAGGACAGAAAGTCCACATATAGGGCTGCCTTCAATGGGAACTGAAACCTGGTTCCAAAATCCTGAGGAGAAGCACAAAAAGAGAGAGGCGCCTCTAGGTGTAGACTTAAGAACAGTTTATTCATAGATCATATGTCAAATACACTCACATTTGTGAGGTCATCAAGAAGGCATATAACTGTGGAATATCCATCATAAAGGTATCATCAGATCGGTCACAGAACTCCTTCCTGCCTGCTGAATGCTCTGCCTGCGTGTGCAGAGACACCTCTAGAATGTTAGGCTGGCCGCGGTGACAACGAGGGACCAAAACGAGGCCTGGAGCGCAGATGGACAGCGGGCGGGGAGAGATGACGTCACTGGCAAGCTACGCGTTTCCTTCGTCAAGCTTCGTCGGAATTTGGTGTGACCGTATGTATGCAAGACAGCTTGAACGGAATTCAGTCGGAACTCCGTCGGAAAAACCTTCAGAGTTTATTCCGACGGGAAAACCGGTCGTGTGTACAGGGCATAAGCCTTCATTATAATTAATCAGGGGTATTTGGGAAAACTGGTTTAAACGCAAGTCAAATTCTTCTTAATCAACAAATCTATCCCACTTTATCACTATGGTATAACCTGAAACTTATCCCTCATTCACACTATTCTGCACAACCCTCCCTAATTGGGGTTGTCTGGGAACCATTAGGCTGGGTTCACACTGCAGTACGGAACGGCTCACATCAGGGGTCCGGTGCGTCCCTGTTCACCGGTTCAGGTCCGAATGTTTGGCTGAAACATTCGGAACTGACAGACGACGCACAGGACTCCTTTGTAATTCGCTCTGGACCTTCTCTGGAGATTGAGAGCCAGTCACAATCTCCTGACATGTTAATTGGAATGCGGGGGAAACCTTCGCCTTCCCCTGCTCAGTCTGTCTCATCTGATTGAGTCTGGTGCCGCCATGAACTTGGCCCCTCCAGTGGGATTTGATGCCACGGTCGCAGCAGCGAATGAGAAAACGCTGGCTATAGAGGTACTGAGGGATAGAGGCTTGTCTGGATCAGTGATCTGTACGAGGAAATCGACTTCTAGCAAGATATACTACCGTATGTGGGAAAGCGTACATTTCTTGGTGTGAGTCGTTTGGCGCACATCCTCGCTCCTTTTCTGTGGCTCGGATCTTGGCCTTTCTTCAACTGGGCGTTAAGCAGAAGTTGACCTGGAGTATCATCAAGGGCCAGGTGTCTGCCTTGGCAATCTTTTTCAGCGACCCCCTAGCCACGCACTCTTTAGTTCAAACCTTCATTCAGGGCGTTCCACATGTGGCTCTGCCTGTACGGTCTCTTTTGCCATCGTGGGATTTAAACTTGGTGCTCTCGGTTCTCCAGAAATCTCCATTTGAGAATATTCAGGAGATTCCCTTGCCTACGTTGTCCCAGAAGGTGGCATTCTTGGTGGCTATTACATTGGCCCGTAGGGTGTCAGAGTTGGCAGCATTATTCTGTCATACTCCCTATTTGGTGGTCCACAGAGCTAAGGTGGTTCTTCATCCCTGTCCATTGTTCCACTTCCTACCTAAGGTTGTCTCGGACTTCCATTTGAATGAGAACATTGTGTTGCCTAGATACAAACAAAAGGTGCAGTGCTAAGGTATCTTTCGTGAAATGGTAAATGTGAAAAATGTGAGATAAATATACATTCAATGAGTAAATAAAATCAAATGTCTTTAGGTGAAAAAAGTCCGTGTAGGGAAAATGGTGAAGGGATGTCTCCTCAGTTGAAAGGCAAATAGTAAACACTGGAAAATAGGTAGATATGCAGATGAGAGTAAGATGGGTACTTTTACCGGATCCGTAGGACGCACATACCTTATAGCAGTGCATCAGAAAGGCATGGGGACAATCTCCCGTAGTATCAAACCGAACAGTATCTTGTAGATCACAGGCACCGACAAATGGTGATGGTCACAGGCAGGAACTGGACGACTGCCACTCGCAATCCCCGTTTTCAGGAGGAAAACCAGCTCTCAAACATTTGTCGGAAATTCCGGTAGCAAATGTCCAATGGAGCCTACACACAGTTGGAATTTCCGACAATAAGCTCACATCGAACATTTGTTGTCGGAAATTCTGACCGTGTGTGCACGGGATAAGGGTGTGCACACTTATGCAATCATATATATTTTATTTTTTTTACTTCACCTAAAAGATTTCAGTTTGTTGTTCAATAGAGTTGTACAGTTTATAGGTCACATTAAAGGTCGAAAAAGTTCTGAAATTATTTATCTTTGTCTCATTTTTTTACATCACAGAAATCTGACATTTTAACAGGGGTGTGTAGACTTTTTATATCCACTGTGACATACAATCTCATAAAAGTGAGTACACCCCTCACATTTTTGTAAATATTTTATTATATCTTTTCATGTGACAACATTGAAGAAATGACATTTTGCTATAATGTAAAGTAGTGAGTGTACAGCTTGTATAACAGTGTAAATTTGCCGTCCCCTCAAAATAACTCAACACACAGCTATTAATGTCTAAATCGTTGGCAACAAAAGTGAGTACACCCCTAGGTAAAATTGCCAAATTGGGCCCAATTAGCCATTTTCCCTCCCCGGTGTCATGTGACTCGTTAGTATTACAAGGTCTCAGGTGTGAATGGGGAGCAGGTGTGTTAAATTTGGTGTTAATGCTCTCACTCTCTCATACTGGTCACTGGAAGTTCAACATGGCACCTCATGGCAAAGAACTCTCTGGGGATCTGAAAAAAAGAATTGTTGCTCTACATAAAGATGGCCTAGGCTATAAAAGATTGCCAAGACCCTGAAACTGTGCTGCAGCACAGTGGCTAAGACCATAAAGCGGTTTAACAGGACAGGTTCCACTCAGAACAGGCCTCGCTATGGTCGACCAAAGCAGTTGAGTGCACTTGCTCAGCGTCATATCCAGAGGTTGTCTTTGGGAAATGGACGGATGCGTGCTGCCAGCATTGCTGCAGAGGTTGAAGGGGGGGTCAGCCTGTCAGTGCTCAGACCATTCACTGCACACTGCATCAAATTGGTCTGCATGGCCGTCGTCCCCGAAGGAAGCCTCTTCTAAAGATGATGCACAAGAAAGCAAACAGTTTGCTGAAGACAAGCAGACTAAGGACATGGATTACTGGAACTATGTCCTGTGGTCTGATGAGACCAATATAAACTTATTTGGTTCAGATGGTGTCAAGCATGTGTGGTGGCAACCAGGTGAGGAGTACAAAGACAAGTGAGCTACATTTCATTGAGGGAACCATGAGTGCCAACAGGTACTGTGACATACTGAAGCAGAGCATGATCCCCTCCCTTCGGAGACTGGGCCGTAGGGCAGTATTCCAACATAACGACCCCAAACACACCTCCAAGAGTCCCACAGCTGAGGGTAAAGGTGATGGACTGGCAAAGCATTTCTTCAGATCTAAACCTTATTGAGCATCTGTGGGGCATCCTCAAATGGAAGGTGGAGGAGCGCAAGGTCTCTAACATTCTCTAACATCTACCAGCTCGGTGATGTCATCATGGAGGAGTGGAAGAGGTCTCCAGTGGCAACCTGTGAAGCTTTGGTGAACTCCATGCCCAAGAGAGTTAAGGCAGTGCTGGAAAATAATGGTGGCCGCACAAAATATTGACACTTTGAGGGTTATTTACGAAAGGCAAATCCACTTTGCACTACAAGTGCAAACTACAAGTGCAAAGTGCACTTGGAAGTGCAGTCGCTGTAAATCTGAGGGGTAGATCTGAAATGAGGGGAAGCTCTGCTGATGTTATTATCCAATCATATGCAAGCTAAAATGCTGTTTTTTATTTTCCTTGCATGTCCCCCTCGGATCTACAGCGATTGCACTTCCAAGTGCACTTTCAGTGCAATTTCAAGTGCACCTTGCACTTGTAGTTTGTACTTGTAGTGCAAAGTGGATTTGCCTTTAGTAAATAACCCCCTTTGGGTCCAGTTTGGACATTTTTACTTATGCACTGACCGGTGTGTTCTGGCGGGGGAAGAGGGCTTTCCCCATCAGAACACAATAGCTCAGTGGGGAGATCACTGTACTAACATTGCATAATTAGTACAGTGAGCTCCTCAGTTTTTTTTTTTCATTTAGCCTGCTTTGTTGAATGAAATAAAACTGCCTGTGTGTACCAGGCATTATGCTTGCCATATATGTATAGTGGGTGGTAAAAGAAAGCTATCTGTTTTTACTTCCCCACAACCACAAGTGTAAATGGTTCACACTAGCCGACTCCAAAGTTGCGCTATTTTCAGTGCAACTGTGGAGTCAGACTTTGATACGACGTTGTAGTGACTTTAAGCCTAGGTTCACATTAAAGCAATTTGGACATGTCAAATCGGCAGCTATTGCCGGCAACAGCACTGTCTGAATCAGTGCGACGTTGAGTTTGCGGCTCCGCACGGATTCCTTAAAGTAGTTCCTTGCACTACTTTTGGCAACTTCAGGTACGATTGCAATAGACATCTGTGCAGGAACCCACACAGATGTGTCTGAAATCGCCCCCGAAGTCGCAACTGACATGTGGGTATGAAATTGTGCGAGTTCAGCTGCACTCGTACGATTTAATCCAGCAGCAGGGTGAACCTAGGCTTACACTCTCTGGCATTGAAGTTGTGTCAAAGTCAGACCAAAGTAGTGCAGGAACCTTTTCTGAAGTCGCAGCGACTTCAGTAATGTAAATTGGAACGGCTCTGATAGAGATACATGGCATTTCACATGTCCTGCGACTTTGGGTCTAAAAGTGGATCCTAAGTCGCAGGAGTGTGTCTGTTACAAGTTCCCCCATTTGTTGCAGCACCGCAAGACATACTTCTAGAGATTATCTACAAGACTCTTTATGAATTCCAGGGACAGAGTACTAGCAGAGATAAGCACTGACATTACTAGTAAATATTTGCAGTCTTGTTCCCTCCTCTCTATTCAGCAATCCCCAGAGACAGACAGCACAGAGCTTGCAACCTGCTGGGACATTAACTGTGCTTCCAGGAAAGTTGTGGGTGGAGAAGAGCTCTGACTATTCATGACACTTCTGGGCAACTCCATAGCAACATCAAGTCACACACACACCCAGCAAGACGGCACAGCAATCCAGTAACACTCTCTGCTCCATAGAGATCAGGACAAGCACCCTCACTATGCTGCCTGACCTGCCAATCACTGCATGAAAGGACTGAGCTCTCCGTCACTCATCATGGGACACAAGAGGTTGGCAACAGGTAGGAGAGATCCGCACTGACCACCACGACACATCGAATGCCCGTCTTCTATTACCTATGATCACCAGCTGTTGTGGTGCTTCTAGTCCCATCCAGATGCTGGCAGGGCATGCTAGGACTTGTAGTCCCACAGCAATCGGAGAACCGCAGGCTAAAAAACATTTATGCCCCATACGCATGATCGGAAATGCCGCCAGCAAAACTCCGGTGAGAGCTTTTGGTCGGAAAATGCGACAGTGTGTATGCTCCATCGGACTTTTGCTGGTGGAATTCCAGCCAGCAAAAGATTGAGAGCAGGTTCTCTATTTTTCGGTCGGAAAAAGTTCCTATCCGAAAATGCGTTCGTCTGTATGCAATTCCGACGCGCAAAAAATCACGCATGCTCGGAAACAATTCGCCGCATGCTCGGAAGCATTGAACTTAATTTTCTCGGTTGATCGTAGTGTTGTACGTCACCGCGTTCTTGACTGTCGAAAGTTCAGAGAACTTTTGTGTGACCGTGTGTATGCAAGCCAAGCTTGAGCGGAATTCCGTCGGAAAAACCATCCAAGATTTTTCCGACGGAAATTCCGCTCGTGTGTACGGGGCATACGATGCAAAAATAATTTCTATAATGGAATCAAAAAAATGATTGATACAGTAATATAAATATATTATTGTAGGAAAAAGTGTGCATGTATAGCCAAAACTTTTTTCTAGTTTTGTATAAAGTAGGGTTTAAAGTGTTAAAACTCCTGTCTGTATATTTTTTGCTGTCTGTGTAAGACTGGGGGAAATTCGCCTTCACTTCCTCTCATACAGATGCAACAGGAAGTCTCCCAAAAGTGAGGGTAATTCCTCTCTTAGACAAGTGTCCCCATTGGAAGATTTCCCCATTTGTTCTGGGGACAACTTTAAAATGTTGAATGATTCCCTCACATTCTTTCTACGTATGTGACAATAATAACCAGTAATAATAGAGAAGTGAATCTCCCCAATGGAGACACAGACTGCAATAAAAACTTGTCCTAGCCATTCCATATTATATCCTAATGTAGCAAGGTCCCAGGCCTCCTTTAAGTCTAATGAGAGCCTCCAGAGCCAAGAACTGCTGACATCCTTTCGTATAGAGTGGGTTGTAAGGCATAGTGGGTGTAATGCAAGGTAGATTCATGGGCGCCAGACACTTCTTGAATGCAAAGAAATTGTATTTCTCTTGAACAGAACTGTGGGAGAGAGGGTTAGGGCCAGGAGACCCTTAGGTAGTTGCGATGTTAATTAGCAGACTCAGAGACTTCTACAGGTAGACAGCCATCTAGGGAAAGGCATCCAGCAAGACACCACATCTGCATGTGTAGGACTGCTGTCTCCTATGGCAACAGTCTTAGAACAGTTCCTAACACAGTTCCCACTCATTACTTTCTCTACGGTCACTTCCTGTAGGTTCTCAACACACTGAGCTCCCAGTCTCTCTCTCACTAGACTTGCTGATTCACTGCCACCGAATCCCTTGAGCTCTTCCAATCTTCACTTAAGTAGCTTCCTCAAGCATCACCCCCGCTTCTCTGCTGGGTCCCTAGCTTGGCACTCCAAATACTTTTCAAGCTTCACCCCACTAGCCTGCTCGGTCCCTGGCTGGACACACAAGGCTGCTCTGCAAGTGTCACCTCCACTGGCTGGGTCCCTGGCTTGACACCTGCTGAAGTTTCCCAATTCTTCACCATCCCGGGTTGGTGAGAATACTGCTCCGGGACTTGTTTCAGCTACTCAACGTGGGCCCTGGTAATAAGGTGGTTGGTCCCTTAGTGGCGACAGCTTCCCCTCTACCTTCGACCACGATAGGTTTTCCAGCCGGCAGAACCCTCACTTCTGGTTGCACTGCAAGCCGCAATCCCAACCCTATGCTGCTCTCTTGCTTCTGGATAGGCCCTCAGACAGCCAAGCAGCCAGATGTGCCCGGGATGGGCACAAACTCTGGCCTAGCAGCCTGGGCAATACAACACACGTCCACCCAGACAGCCGTCCAGGTGGCACAGAACCCTGATCACCTGACTCCACCCAAATATATAGGTTCTCCCAGCAGGGATTTAAGAAAACCCCTGCCCATTGGCTGAGATACCTCATATACTCCTAATCTGTCCTTGCTTTGCCCTTTTCTTATCTAATGTCACCAGGTACCTGGCCAACTAGCGGCAGAAGAGAGAAGTGCAGCAATTCCAGGCTTAGGGTGAACTCAATTGATCCCTAATAATGAGCCAAGGCAACTACACCTGGCAGGTAAATTTAGGAGCAAAACTGCCTAAACATCAGGGTGCTACACTAATCTAAGAAAAAAAACATGATTTACAGATTCTATATTATTTTTATTCAGGATTTATATAGTACCAACAGTTTGCACAGCGCTTTATATAATAAGGGAGGCAGTACCGTTACAATGCAATTTAAGACAAGAGAGTTAAGGAGGGCCCTGGGTGGGTGGAAGAACTTACAATCTAATATAAACTTTAAAGTAAAACTATAAAATGCAGAGGTTGCATTGCAAATATCTGTCTGAAAATGCTGGTTGTCTCTGTTACACAACATTGATACAACCACACACATCAGCAAAGATGGAATTCCTGATTTGCATAGTTGTCATAGTAGCTATGAGTTCTAAAACTATCAATTCAGCATGATAGCCAGGCAGCAAGGATTTTCAGAAGGAGAGGTCAGCAGGAACCCTTTTTTTTTGCTTGGTACAGGTTTCCTTTAAGCACCAAAATTTAGACCGCACTGGATAGAGAGGAGCTGATTTATGAAAACAAATCCATGATGTGTAGCCTATTCCATCCAGAGTGATATGTTCTTGTGCAGATAAGCAAATAAAAGCTAAAACCCAATGGTTTGTAGTAGGTAATCACCCTGTTATTGATTAGTCACAGTTTCTATAAATCAGACCCACTGTCCACATATGACAACTGCCAGAGACTAGAAATAATTGGCTTTATTATGTCTTTAGATGTGCAATGAGTGAAAAGTGCCCTACATAGAGATTTCTGTGGGATAGGAATCCTCATGGGTTCCCAGATTCTTGACTGAGCCTTGGCATTTATCCTTAGGGTGTATTCACACTTGCAAATGTACCTGCAGTCTGATTACATGCAAGAACCTCAGTGGGGTTGGAAGCAATGGGAGGTTGCTGGCTTGCTCCCACAGCTAATTGTACCCACTTGCGTGATTGGCCCTGGACACAGGCAGTAATTGACGATATAGTAAAAGTGGACTCTAGATGGACTTTTTAGGCACCACAACACACACAGTCATCTAAAAGTAAAGAGTTTATTGATACAAAAAAACCCCTAAAATGACAAACAAAGTGAGGTTAAAATTCCTAGCACCATATGCTAGTATAACAACCACATAGACATCACCATAACCACTAGTAGGCCAAACTGTACCTTTGCGTAGGACTTGTACAAATGCAGTCATTAATATCTAGGTAGGCCTGGTGTAGGTTGATGTAGAGTGTAGAGAAACTCAGCGCTCTACATGTTTCGTACTCACACGCTTCTTCAGGAGCTTGAGGTAAGTATTCATAGCCATAGAGGGAAACATGGGAAGTCTGATCCACCAAAAGAGGGAAGAGGGGAAGGCAAAAGTAAGGGAAAATAATCATTACATAGTATTACATTACATAGTATTACATTACATAGTATTACATAGTAGGTGAGGTTGAAAAAAGACACCAAGTCCATCAAGTTCAACCCAACATCATGTATAACCAGTCCCAGGATAGAGTCTATATGGGGCACCAAACAGCTGTATGGAGCACTTCACCTCAAAAAGCAGCTTGTGACTATAAAAATAAGGGGTGTTTTCAATGAACCTGCTGAGGGATCCGGTATTCATATGCCGCAAGGGGCTATAAAGCCCTGTATTGGTGGTCCCGGCTACCAAAAAAAAAAGGGGAAGAAAATAAACATCTCATCCATAGGGGATGGAAGAGATGTCCTTGGACTGATTGATTAAAAACACCCCTTATTTTTATAGCTTTTTACTTTTAGATGACTGTGTGTGTTGTGGTGCCTAAAAAGTCCATCTAGCTTCCACTTTTTCTAAATGGTCTATTATTGAGGATGTGGCAGCCTCTTATTATATCTGCATCCACGGTACCATCCTGTGAGGATGCCTTTTCTTCATACAGGCAGTAATTGGACTGTGGGAGCATTCACAAGTGTGAATGCACACTTAAAGTAAAACAAAAGGCTCAACTTTTCTATTTTGGATAGTGTAATGGAGGGTCATAACCCTTGTCAAATTTTTTTTGTCATCTGTGTCCCATTAAGGATATTTCCTTTCACTTCCTGTCCCATAGTCATACCAGGAAGTGAAAGAAATCCATGGTTGTCACTAGGGTCACCTACTCCTGTTCTAGTGACAACTGAAATTTGGAATTTTCTTTCACCTTCAGTGATAATAGTATACACAACAAATAGAGAGGGTGAATCTCCCTAATGGGGGCACAGACAACAATAAAGACCTGACAGGGGCTCCCTCTACACTCTGTCCAAAAATGTACGGCTAGCTTAAACATCCTAACAATGCAGGTTAGGTGTAGGTGCTGCCTCTTCATGTTGTGTGATATACAATGTAGTAGAGGCATGTATATTTACTATGCTGTGCACATAATATTCTTAATTGCTATATTTTCCAGCAGGCCAATGATATAAGCAACAATTTTATTCATGTTATGATGCTCACTTTATTTTTATATATTCATTTTCCAGGGCCTCCTAATATAACAGAAGATGTTTTTGTAAGTATGACATATTCTTTGACATTTTTTTTATATAAATACATTTTAAAAATATTTTCAGGAGTAGCAACCTGTTTTTTTATAATCGAATCTTATGGGATTGTAGGCAGTAGGCAATTTAAACAAAACTATTACAAATAAGCCAGACCACTGAATTGGATGAATAACGGCCGAGGCTTTATTAATGGTTTTAACAAAATACAAATATACAATTTTTAAACATAAACTGATGAATACTTTTATTATTCTTATATCAAAATACAGAGCACTTCAAAGATGGCCCAGCCACTACGGCTCAGGCCAAATAATGCTTTACTTTCAACAAATGTTATCCATTTCCCCCCACCCTTTCTATTATAAAAAAAGGGGCGTGGTCCCATCACATAAAAAGCCATGGCTGGAGAAGGCGGGCAGGGAGCTGTCCTAGATAATCCTGACTGGCGAACACCTATGACCGGAGCCCCTTTTTATATGGGGTGAGGGCCCTGTCAGATAGGCAGTGTGAGGCCCTGTGATTTCTTCAGTCTAATGCCGGGTACACACGAGCGTTTTTTCCATTGGAATAAACTCTGAAGGTTTCTCCGACGGAATTCCGACGGAATTCTGCTCAAGCGGTCTTGCATACACACGGTCACACCAAAGTCTGACCATCAAGAACGCGGTGACATACAACACGTACAACGGAACTAGACATAGGAAGTTCAATAGCCAGTAGCCAATAGCTTCCGTCTCGTACTTGCTTCAGAGCATACGTCGTTTTTGGTCCGTCGGAACAGCATACAGACGAACGGTTTTTCCCGATAGGAATTGGTTCTGTTGGAAAAATTTAGAACATGTTCTCTTTCTGGGTCCGTCAGAATTTTCAACGTAAAAAGTCCGATGGGGCATACACACGATCGGAATATACGATGAAAAGATCCCGTCTGACTTTTTCTGTCGGAAATTCCGCTCGTGTGTACATGGCATAACGCTCTCCCAACTGAGCCTGTTGTGAGGCCCTGTGATTTCTAACAGCAGCCTAGAATGAGAGGAACAGAGGTCACTGTAACAGACAACCTTAAAGCAGAACCATCTGCCGCAGTGGCAGGCTAGACTTGTAGTTCTTTCATTCACAGATTGCTGTGAGCGGAGCCCTACACAGCCGCACCGTTTTTGAAATGTGACAGCAGGTGGAAGGAGGACCCCCTGCCTGCTGTCACGGGAGGGAGGAGGATGCTGAATATGTTATATATTACAACCTAAATACAGATGTAACTATCTGTACTCACTTTTGTTGCCATCGGTTTAAACATTAATGGCTGTGTGTTGAGTTATTTTGAGGGGACAGTAAATCTACACTGTTATACAAGCTGTACACTCACTACTTTACATCGTAGCAAAGTGTCATTTCTTCAGTGTTGTCATATGAAAAGATAGAATAAAATATTTACAAAAAATGTGAGGGGTGTACTCATTTTTGTGAGATACTGTATATATACAATAAAGCTAAATGAGTTGAACCTCACTAAACTGATATTCAATTTGGAAGTCATGAATTGAGAGCTTTTCTATCAGTGGTCTCCAAACTGCGGCCCCTGCTTGCCTTTATCCGGCCCTTGGGGCACTTTTTCTCCCACTAATGCAAGACACTATTCCTCCCACTGACACCAACAATGGGGTACCATTTCTCCCAGTGACACCAACAATGGGGCAGTATTCCTCCCACTGACACCACCAATGGGGCATAATTCCTGTTACTGACATCAACAATGGGGCACTGTTTCTCCCCCTAATGCCAAAGATGCACTTTTTACTCCGGCTGACGCCAGGACAATTTCTATTCCCAATGGCCACAGTCCGGCCCCCTTAAAGTCTGAAGGACAGTAAACTGGCCCTTTGTTTAGAAAGTTTGGAGACCCCTGTTCTATATGAAGCTTCCCACACAGGTACAGTATTTTGTCTTGAGATACATTCTCTTTAACATTATTATAGGTGACATATTGAGCTTGGGAACTGTTCTAAAAAACATTGACCTACTTAGATCTCAGCATTGATATGTTCAACGGTCATTTAGAGGATGAGTGATTTCCTTTACTTTAATTGTTGGTTATTTGGACACAGGGACTTCTATCCTCAGTGTGCCCCTCCCAGGCTTTTAGTGCTCCAGTGAGGGGCAGCTGGATGGGGCTGTATGTTGTATTGAGTGGTACTAATGTTTATGGCCCTGTGAGTTTCAGGGACGAGGGTCTAAAATGCTGTTTTTCTATCTTCTGGATCTTCATTCCTGAATGCACAGGGCCCTAAACACCATTACCTGTCTATCCCGGCGCACTAAACCTCTGGGAGAGATGCTCTGCAGATGGACAACCCCGTGTAAAAGTCCTACCTTTTAGACATTGTTTCAACAAATAGCTTCCCTGTCCTTTAGCAGAAGTTGTGTTAGGTGGATGTTGCTAGGTGAGGTTAATATAGAACAGTTTCTTTTATATTGTTACAATGATTGTGTGTGTACCAGACACACAGCACTGTTTACAGTAATTCTACCTGCTTAACTTTATAATACTCAGCGTGATTTGGTGCAAAACTGAACTCCAGGAATGCATCTAAATACACAGATGAAATACACATATGGGAGACATTCTACATGCCATTAAATTATTATTTCCATCCATCCTGTCCTGAGACTAAACAGCTTTGTCACACAGCATAGCCCTTTCTGGCAGGGCAGGGGGGGCCTGATCTTTCTCTGCAGGAGTTGTGAATCTCGTCCTCTTCCCCAGCTTGTGACTGAACAGTAAAGGAGAAGCAGCAGACTGATGAGCTCACATCTCTGATTTGTTAACCTATCAGCATGTTCCTTGTTAGCACATGAGAACTGCAGCACATCTGATTGGCTCCTTCTTCTGCTTCTCACTCTCCCAGTTTGAGCTCTGCTGTACAAAGGCTACAAGAGGCATATGCCAAGTCAAATCCTTGTAGTTACACTGCTTGCATTAAAAAAAATACATTTAATGAGCTACAATAACTTTAGCGTTTTACACCTGCAGTTCAGCTGTAAATTTAAAGAATAACTCCAGGAATTAGATTACTTTAGACCAGCTTGGCTGAAATACATTTTGCAAATGCCACCTCGTGTGTGGCAGATGATAAAGCTGTAATTTAGTGTTGTTACCTAGGCTACATACAATGAGACATTTCTTCTTCCAGCAGGTGCGCAAATGACTTCCCCTCTGTGCACTAAACACAGAGGATTGCTCTTGTTCCTGCACCCCTGCCGCTCAGGAGAAGCCTTGTATTTTTATTTTTTTTTAACCGCTTGCCGACCAGCCATCGCAGTTTTACTGCGGCAGAATGGCACGGCTGGGCGAAACGACGTTGTGTTATGTCGCTTCGCCTCTTGGCCACTAGGGGCATGTGCCCCTAGCAGCATGTGCCCAACACAAATGCGAGTGCCCGGCGGGCACGTTGACCGGCGGGCTCTCCCGCGATCGCTCGTGACAGAGGGGGAACACACACAGATCCCGGTTCTTTCAGGGGAGAGGAGACAGATTGTGTGTTCATACTATCTATGAACACGGATCTCTGTCTCCTCCTAGTCAGTCCCACTCCCCCCACAGCTAGAACAAACGCTAGCGAACACATTTAACCCCTTGATCGCCCCCTAGTGTTAACCCCTTCCCTGCCAGTAACATTTACACAGTAATCAGTGCATTTTTGTAGCACTGATTGCTGTATAATTGTCAATGGTTTCAAAAATGTGTCAAAAGTGTCCGATGTGTCCATAATGTCGAAGTCCCGATAAAAATCGCAGATCGCCGCCATTACTAGTAAACAAAATAATATTAATAAAAATGCCATAAACCATTCCCATATTTTGTAGACGCTATAACTTTTGCGCAAACCAATCAATAGACGCTTATTGTGATTTCTTTTACCAAAAATATGTAGAAGAATACATATCGGCCTAAACTGAAGAAAAAAAATGTTTTTTTGATAAAAAAATTTGGGATATTTATTATAGCAAAAAGTAAAAGATATTGTGTTTTTTTTTCAAAATTTGTCGCTCTTCTTTTGTTTATAGCGCAAAAAATAAAAACCGCAGAGGCGATCAAATACCACCAAAAGAAAGCTCTATTTGTTTGGTACAGCGCTGCAATTGTCAGTTAAAGCGTCACAGTGCCGAATCGCAAAAAATGGCCTGGTCATTAAGCAGCCAACTCTTAAAGGGCTGAAGCGGTTAATGAATACAGGTGTTGTCTGATTGGCCAAAATGGAGAGGAGGGGCAGATGATCTCATGGTTTCCACCTTGACCAATCAGAGAACATCTTATATTCATTGAACAAAAATGCAAGGCTTCTCCTGAGTGGTGGGGGAGCGACCAATCCTCTGTGTGTATTGCACAGAGAGGATGTCACAGAGCACTCCCTGGATAAGGACATGGCTCACTGTATGTACCATAGACTACAAGAGTGAATTACAGTTTCACCATCAGTCACACAGAGGTGGCATGTGGATAATTTGTTTGAAACAATCTGGCCCAAAGTGTTTAAAGCAGCTTTTTCCAATCTTTTTATCCCAGAGGAACTCCTAAAATAAAATCCCTGTCTCAAGGAGGTTTAGAAGGTTAAAAGAATGCAGCTGTAACAGTGGTGGTCAGAATGCCACACTTACAGATAGCTGTAAAGAAAATTGGTGTTATGCTGTTGGCTCTGCCAAGTGGAATTGGTACCAGAACTATGCAGACATAGTTACATAGTTGCATAAAGACACTAGTCCATCCAGTTCAACCCGAGTGAGCACCCCATCCCCGCACATTGCATCCCATCAAGATGCCCATCCACTATATTTTATATATATATATATATATATATATATATATATATATATATATATATATATATATATATATATATATATATTTAATATATATATTTAAGGTACGCTTGTAGCGCCATCAATCTACACAGCACTCCGCACACACCCACACCGGTCCCCACCCCCAAGGGGTCTGCAATCCAAGGTCCCCAACTCACACCCATACACCAGGGCCAATTTTTTTTTCGGACAGAAGCCAATAAACCTACCAGCATGTCTTTGGAGTGTGGGAGGAAACCGGAGTACCCGGAGGAAACCCACTCAGGCACAGGGAGAACATGCAAACTCCAGGCAGGTAGTGTCAAGTTTGGGATATGAACCAGCGACCCTATTGCTGTGAGGTGAGAGTGCTACCCACTACACCACTGTGCTGCCCTAAGACACCATCAGATGTGAGGACAATCGGTCACAGCTCAAGGAACCCCTAGCAATCTCTGGAGGAACTCTAGGGATCCATGGAACTCTGGTTGAGAATGGCTGATTTAAACCCATTCCTTGAATTTGTCTTCAACCTATGCAAAAACTAGGTACCGTAAGTGACAGACTCTCAAATTATTTATTTTCAGGACTGACTGTAATCTCTGTCTTTTCAGATGATTAATGTGATACCATTGAACAGAGAATGGTATATGAACACATGGCTATATGATTATATGCATTATAGTGATTAGTGATTGAACCAAAATGAGCAAGTACCATCAAAGAATGTGGTCTAATATAGTATGATTTATCTGCTATTATACTTCACATGTGGCCTTTATATTTTATCAAATATCACCCGTTTACATTTGTTAAGTTTTCACGGCTGCTGATATGGTAGTGGGTAGTGGCTCATTATTTAATAAAGAAGCACAGAGGGAATAGCTTCAAACTACAGCACAGATCAGTAGAATTTGTTCTGGAGCTTATTAATGGTAGGTGTGTCAGATAATTACATCATCAAAGGTATAGAGGATTCATTCAGGTATTAATTAACTGGCAGTCAAACTAGTCTGAAAGAGTGGGCATATCACTTCATACTCTAAATACTGTGGCTTAGATTTCATGACTTGTTGTGTTCTTTGCACAGGAGGACTTCCTAGTAACGGATGATCTGCTTGTGGATTACTTCAATGAATTCCTTAGTCTTCCAGTAAGTGTTTGTTTACCATGCAATCAACAGTAACATGTTAATCTCCTGTCCCCATTGATACCGGTATTGACATTACATGTAATAAGCCTAGTACACATGGGCTGAATGTCGGGTGACATCAGCCAGTTTGATTAAAACATCCAACATTCCGCCCGTGTGCATGGCAGCCGGTCTGACAGAAGCCAGCCATTCGGCCGTCCTCTGTCAGGCGAGTATGCTGGAAAACCAGGGAGCACTGACCAGAGTGTTCTGGCGGCCTGTCAGAACTCAACAGTGGTGTGTACTAGGCTTTACTCTCTGTATTCTTAAAATGAAAAACTGTTTTCAGTCCTCCCCAAGAAACTCTAGGTAGTGATCTGGTTAGTGAAAGTAGCATTAATGCCCACCATTAGGATGACCAGTCTATCAGTCTATAGGAAAATGCAGACAAACATTTTCAGCACCACATTTATTTAGGACTCATTTACATGTTTGGTCCTTTAACGCGTGTTCTGTCATGCATTGACATTTATTGCATTAAGGCTTCTCTTTAAAAATAATGGGCTGCCAATGCACCAGTCATCCTAAAAATTGAATGTGCCACAAAATTTTGGACACACCACACTATGGTGGATTACAGTGCTTTCCAATACACTGCAATGCATATGCATTGCCTTAGTGTGTTAGAGTGGCATAAAATGAATGATACTGCATCAACACATCCAATGTGCATTATCATGTGTTCCCACAACATATAGCTCTAAAACGGCTCTAGCGGTGTATCTAAAACTAAAACTTTTTCTAGTATGATATAGAGTGGAGAGGGGCTAGATTCCAAATTTTTCATTGCTGTCTGTGTCTCCATTAGGGACATTCACTCTTCATATTTGTCCTGGGGGGCCACTGTTACTAGAGCTGAAAGTGATAGGAAAATCTGAGTTTTTGGGTCACCAAAACAGGCATTTAGGGGGATCTTACAATGAGGACACTTGTTCCAATGACAACTCTGTGGAAGGCATGAAGCCATCTAGCCAATGGGACGCAGATAGCAAATTAATCATGATAGGGGACTTAACTTAAGTTTCTTACTCTACCCAAAATAGAAGTTTAGATAAAATAAGGATAACAGCCTAATGCCCCGTACACACGGTCGGATTTTCCGACGGAAAATGTGTGATAGGACCTTGTTGTCGGAAATTCCGACCTTGTGTGGGCTCCATCACACATTTTCCATCGGATTTTCCGACACACAAAGTTTGAGAGCTTGCTATAAAATTTTCCGACAACAAAATCCGTTGTCGGAAATTCCGATCATGTGTACACAAATCCAATGGACAAAGTGCCACACATGCTCAGAATAAATAAAGAGATGAAAGCTATTGGCCACTGCCCCGTTTATAGTACCGATGTACGTGTTTTACGTCACCGCGCTCAGAACGATCGGATTTTCTAACAACTTTGTGTGACCGTGTGTATGGAAGACAAGTTTGAGCCAACATCCGTCTGAAAAAATCCTAGGATTTTGTTGTCAGAATGTCCGAACAAAGTCCGACCGTGTGTACGGGGCATTAGAACAAACATGTAGTATATCACAGATTACAGTCCTTAGATGTGGTGGCTGTCTTTGTTTTCTTTTTTTTTCAAGCTAAAAACATTTTCATGTATAACAAATGTACCAGGTTGATCTTGTCAGAAATGCTGTGTCCTTTTCACTTCCCATGAGCTTGCACAGAAGAATATCTTCCTTCCTAGCCATCTTCTGTAATCTACCAAGTACCCTGCCCCCCTGTAATGGAGATGAAGTGATAAAGTCATGGTTGTAGTCCATATCAGCAGAGCATCCCTGGTGACAACCATGTCTCTCTCCATAGATCAGGTGAAAATGATGCAAAAGAAGCTTGTAAAAAGAAAAAGAATGCAGCCACCAAACAAAAGACTAGAAAGCTGCAACATATTACATTTTGTATTTGGGATTAGATATGCTTTATACCCGTTAAATGGAGCATGTAGTATGCCACAAAACAGGTTCTGGCAAGATTAGATAGAAGTTATATGGTGTGTCTGGGAGCACTTAAAGTGGAATTATGGTGAAGGCAACAATGGCATATACATTATGATATAGACTGTTAATGGCATTAATACAGCAGCTGTTTGTTTTTCTTAGCTCCCCTTGTAACATAGTTTGATCCTACCAGATGACTATTTGTCCACCTGTAACAAGCCCAGCTGTCCAACAAAGTTATGGGTACAGTGGTTGGAACAAACCCTTTGTATGGCTTAGATCTGTTTCCAAAAGAAAAAAAACATACACAGAAAGAAACTACAGATATGTTCTGTACTGAATTTTTTTTAAGGGTGGAATCTCTAGTTTAAAAAAAAAATGTTATTTTACATTTCCTACAAACGTTCTTAAAAGTGACATGATTTTAAGGGAGAATCCCCAGGGAGCTCTATTAATTTGTTTGGTATTTTTTTTCCTTGTCAAAAGAAGTTTATTGAGTATACAATGTTATAAAGATACATAAAGTAAGTTTACAAGGATCTATAAAGTAAGCTCATTGTTTTACAGTAGAGTTTATATAGGTAAATATCATGAAATTTCAAATATTAAACATTGGGTTCACGTCAACCTAAATTAAAGATATATATCATTTCCTTAGTTACTTTTGTAGGTATTTAAATGATTTATACCTACTATACATATTGTTTACAAGTAGAGTGTATATAGGTCAAATAAATTCTGATAATGAGCTTTAATCGTAAGGTGGAGAAAAGGAAAGAGAAAGAAGAGTTTGGTATTTTTTTTAACACAAAATGTTTCAACGCATTGATTAGTACAATATAATACAGCTTGTTACCCCAAAATATTCAAATTATTCAAATTAATTAAAAACACAATAAAGCAATGGTAAAGGGACTTACCTTTGAATTATCTGAGTGGCAAGATATTGCTTATGCTTTATCTAAAGTATCCATCAATACAACACTAATTGAAGCTAATTATAGAACACTTCTATGTTGGTACTTGGTCCCTACCCGGGTTGCTAAACTGCATTTATCCTCCCACTTGCTTTAAACGTTGCAGCCCGATGGGAATGATGCATCATGGCTGGTGGCAATGCCCCTTCGTGACCAGGTTTTGGATTCGAATCTGTAATTTAATTTACTCAGTGACAGGAGTAAATATCCGTAGATCTCCGGAGGCGGCCCTATTCCAAAAGCTACCTGATGAGGTTCCCAGGAAGTCATTGAAATGAATCACGTATATATTGTTGGTGGCAAGAATTACTATTGCTAAACATTGGTAACAGTCGGTATTTCCTCTTGAATATGTAAAGAGTAAGCTTATCTAAACTATGGTCAATGACAGACTCACCTATATACTTTGTAAAAAACACTACGGAATTCGATAAAATATGGGATCCGTGGATCCGCTGATCCGCCATATCTCGGTTCCCTAGTGAGCCCTGGGCTGACCCTCCCCTTCCTTTTGTTTTTTTATTCTGGTTTCTTCCTTTTCTTTTGCTTTTTTCTTCTGTTGTTTAATCTTGTTTGTTTCAGGTTGTCTTTAGGACCTTATATGTTTCTGCTCTTGACTATATTCCCAGTAACAGGTAAAGGGGTTTTCCCTTTATCCACTACCCCCATCCGACTCTCCCTCCCTACCCCCCCCCCCCCCCCACTGTACATTTATTCCTGCACCTTTTAATACCTGGAATCTAATTTGCTGATTAGAATTGGTATATTTCTGGTCCCTTGTGGATCAGTTCCTTGCTTCCTAACTTTTGATAATGATTAATATCCATCTTTAAAATCAGAATACTCACCTGAGAACATTCCACTGCTATTGTTTGTTTATTTGATGCTGGTCTACATTATCTCCATTTGCTTTTACTTTATGGACTTGTGTATGTGATATAACAACAACCTGAGAACTGACGATTGTTTAATTGATATATTTGTTACTGTCAGATAGTTTTCAGTAAAAATATTGAAATATAAAAACATTATAAAGGGAACAACTGTTTTTTTTTTACAGATAATTTGGCTTTGAATTACTTAATAAAAAAGGAAGGGCTTTATTTAAACTTTCAACAGAACTTTTTTATTTAGTTTTGCAGAAAGTATGCCATTTAGCTTTAGTTTTCCTGAAGAAAGGATCTAAGTTTTCATGGCAGCTTGCATCTTCTTTAATAACTTAAAACAGATCTAAAGGCAAAAAAATTACTAGCAGGTAACCTCCTAATACCTAAATGCCAAATTTTGTGCATTAATTGAGGGCTAACACAGTACAATACTCTACTACTGCTATTCGTTTTTTGAAAACTCTTTCCTTCAACGACCCAAATTCTCAAGAGTTACGGTACTTTTGCCTCAAGGTTAACAGCAAAAAAAGAAAAACCCTGAATCAATTAAATATATGTTTTTGTACTAAACTGGTATATTTTTACATTCTGCTGTCTTTCCATAATAACAGTAACTTAAACTGATATTAAAGCCTTTTTTTTTCAAATAACAAACATGTTATACTTAGCTGCTCTGTGCAGTGGTTTTGCACAGAGCAGCCCTGATCCTCCTCTTCTTAGGTCCCTCACTGACACTCCTGGCTCCTCCCTCCTGCCAGGTGCTCCCACAGCAAGTAGCTTGCTGTGGGGGCACCCAAGCAGACGGGCTCCCAACCTAGGGCTCTGTGTGTCCATTCACACGCAGAGCGGCGGTTCTGCCCCGCCCCCTCCATCTCCTGATTGGCTCACTGGCTGTGATTTACAGCAGCCGGAGCCAATGGCTCCCGCTGCTGCCAAAAGCCAATCAGGAGTGCGAGTCCTCAGGGAAGCAAGGCTCTCGTTGGCATCGCTGGTTCGAGAGGGGACTCAGGTAGGTAATAGGTGGGTCTGGGGGCTCCTGCACGCAGAAGGTTTTTAACCTTCATGAATAGAATGCATAAAGGTAAAAAACCTTGTGCCTTCACAACCACTTTAAACTGATAGTCCAATATACTTTTAGTGGCATGAAGCCACAAACTGACAATAACCCCTTAAGATTCATGCTTTCCTCCTTCCAGGAAAATAATTTACTAAAGCCCATGTGTCCATGAGGCCTTAGTGTAACAGGGCTTCTATTATAACCAGTTGTGACCTAAGAGCTAGAAGATAAGTAAAGAGTTAGCTCTACACATTTTTCCCTATTATAAAATTAAGGATTGGTGTCTTTCTTCTTCTCTCTCTTTTGCTATTTATATTTTTATATATACAAATATTTATAGGTGTCATTCTTTTTACAGACTTTTACTGAAGCTATCAAATTCAACAAAACGTATGGGATTTTCGAAGTAATCAGCGATTTTCCAGATCAGCTGAACCAGCAAATTAAAAAAATGTTGCAGGAGTATCAGCCCCCAAACCCCATATATGATGCCACAAGAAGCATCACTGGACACAAAGCCAAAAAATCCTCTGTTAATGATTTACAGCTGAACATTGATAAAACTTATAGTATTATGGTAAGCTGTACTCATTGTGTATTGTCTACTGTCTCATATTCAAGCCCAACTCAACTTTCAGGTTAAATCAGCTAAATGTATTCTAGGTGAATCAAAACAAATGGTGTGCAAAATAATACCGTTAATTTTCTTCAAAAAGCAGCTACAGCCTGAGTAGAAAGGCCTACCTCCTTCCAGCATGTTGTAGAGCAAGGATCTCAAACTGGCAGCCCTCCAGATGTTGCGAAAAACTACAAGTCCCATCATCCCTCTGCCTGTGGGAGTCATGCTTGTAACTGTCAGCCACTAAATGCCTCATAGGACTTGTAGTTTCGCAACAGCTGGAGGGCCGCCAGTTTGAGACCCCTGTTGTAGAGAAAGACCCTTCCCTTTTGTTTGAAGGCAGGGTTCTTTCAGCAGAGGTCTGGCACACCCCATGCTCTCCAATCATCAAGGAGCATAAGCTTTATCGATTGGAGAGCTCTGGGTGGGGGCAATAGTTTTGGGAAAGAGGAAGGAGGGAGGAGGTTGATGGATATCTGCAGAGAGACCACCACTACTATACAGAGAGCAAGGCTGCTACTTTGCAGCATGCTGGCAGGGAATAGACTTTTCTACTCAGGCGGTGGCTGCTTTCTAATAAAAAAATGGGATGGAATGTATTCAGCGGATTTCCTCAAAAAGTTTATTTGGGCTTTAATGATACACTTTAAAAGTAATTGCTTTCGAAGGAGTCAGCCTAGTTGCTCAGTACTTCAGTTTCACATGCAGATATTACTTTAGTACACCAATCCACCCCACTTCCTTTTGTCAGTGATCTGGTGATCCGGCACCATGTTTGTAATGATTTTTGTATAGGCGCACTTTAGAATTATGCCTTTAAACAATTTTAAAAGAGAGAAACGATTTAATAAATAAAAATAAGTATGACTAATAAGACTGATATCTTACCAACAATATATTATGCAATGATGACGAGTGAATTGGTTCTGAAATCAGGTGATCAGATCAGATTCTCTTACATTTGCACATTCAGACTTGTCCATTAGTGCCAGAATTCCTGAACGTATTACAAGTAGGTAACTTATGTTGCAAACAAACATATGATCCTGCTTAGTGGTTTGTGTGTTTCCAGGTAGGCTAATCTTTTTTTTCCTTTTGAAGCTAAACAGTTAATTCAAATGAAGTATTCCCAGGTATGTCATTTTGCAAGCCACTTGTGACCATAAATAGGACAGCTCAGTAGTAATAGCCGAGATCTCTGTGTGTGGCCAATATTGTTAATCTTGTTGCTTAGATGCTTGTTTGTGATAATCCTCTTAGTCACCATTTATAAACTGGATACATTGTATGTTCCACAACAAAAAGTCACACCTTCCTTTATCAGAAGTGCCAAAAGAAGAACCCAATTATTTAACAGAAAGGTTCACCTTATACCCAAACAGAATTCAGTTTAAAATAAGCTTCAACATTTACCATACGGCTTAGTCATTGCAAGAAGCACTGCTGCTCCCAAATCAAAAATATTTATTTAATGACTATGTATATAAAATGCTGGGCAAAAACCTATATTTTTAATTACTTATCTAACCCCCTAGGGACTGAGGGTAAAAAAAAATCTTAACGCCTGAACACAATTTTGCAACTTTGACACCTGTTAGTAAAACCGTACACATCATCGCAACTACTTAGGCCCCTTTCACACGGCCCCCCCTGAATCCGCTTGCTCAGTAGGGGATCTCTCCGCTAGTCCTTGCTGAGCAGGCGGATGATAGGTCCATGTCTGCTCCACTATGCAGAGCGGACATGGACACAGTCCCGCTCACCTCTATGGGGCAATCAGATGGAAACTGTGCCGCCTGTCCAATTCCATCCAATCTGATCCGTTTTTGGTGGACAGGATCAGATGGCGGCCGGTGTCAGCACACATGAGTCTGCTGACATCCACCCCTCCATAGAAGAGACTGGATGGTTCGATCAGGTCTGCCTGAAAAACAAACAGGAGGACCTGATCAGACAGCCCGTGCGAAAGGAGCCCAAGTGTATCCAGATGGATTATACCTTGTTTTTTTCAGGACAAATTGGAATTGGCGGTCCAAAATAGTAAAAAAATATATATATTTTTTATAATTTTGCTGTATATTTCTTGCTATTACCATAACCTACCACCAAAGAACAACCCAAAATAAATTCTCTTACTCCAGATGATCGCAGCAATACCATGTACACTATATTGTCAAAAGTTTTGAGACACCTGCCTTTACACGCGCATTAACTTTAATGGCATCCCAGTCCTAGTCCGTAGGGTGCAATATTGGGTTGGCCCACCCTTTGCAGCTATAACAGCTTCAACTTTTCTGGGAAGGCTGTCCACAAGGTTTAGGAGTGTGTCTATGGGAACGTTTGACCATTCTTCCAGAAGAGCATTTGTGAGGTTAGGCAGTGATGTTGGATGAGCAGGCCTGCCATGCAGTTTTTGCTCTAATATATCCCAAAGGTGTTCTATCGGGTTGAGGTCAGGAGTCTGTGCAGGCAAGTCAAGTTCCTCCATCAGAAACACACTCATCCGTGTCTTAATGGACCTTGCTTTGTGCACAGGTCCAAACCTTTTGGTGGAGGGGGGTTCTGTTGTGGGGTTGTTATTCAGGGGTTTGGATTGGCCCCTTAGTTCCAGTGAAGGGAACTCTTAAGGCGTCAGCATACTAAGACATTTTGGACAATTTCATGCTCCCAACTTTGTGGGAACAGTTTGGGGATGGCCTCTTTCTGTTCCAACATGACTGCACACCAGTGCACAAAGCAAAGTCCATAAAGACATGGATGAGCGAGTTTGGAGTGGAGGAACTTGACTAGCCTACCCTCAACCCGATAGAACACCTTTGGGATGACTTAGAGCAGAGACTGCGAGCCAGGCCTTCTTGTCCAATAACAAAAAGATAGCTCCGGCTAGCTGGCCTTCACAGCAAGGAGCAAATGGAAAGGCAAATGCATGAAAGACAAAACCAGAGAAAACTCCCAGCTCAACTCATCAACCAGTCTGCTTCTAGTCCAACATCAGTGTCTGACCTCACAAATGCGCTTCTGGAAGAATGGTCAAACATTCCCATAGACACACTCCTAAACCTTGTGGACAGACTTCCCAGAAGAGTTGAAGCTGTTATAGCTGCGAAGGGTGGGGCAACTCAATATTGAACCCTACGGACTAAGACTGGGATGTCATTAAAGTTCATGTGCGTCTAAAGGCATTTCTACCCAATACTTTTGACAATATAGTGTATGTGTATGTTGTTTGTACCCGTAGTACAGCCCAGAAACAACAGTGTGCTAGTTTGCTTTTTTTATCCTACCTAAAACTGATACTGACACTCACACTGAAACTAATTTAAACAATACTTTTTAAAACAAAATCCTACCCAGAATATACCTACCCTGACCTTTGACCCTTACCTGGATCCTAACACTAAGCCTGGCACTGACCTTGATCAAACCTTGATCTAGCTATTTGTTTCTTTATTTTTACATTTTTTTGTATTTTTTTTTTTACACACTTTTGTTTATTTACATCTACATCTCCTGCAAGGAGAGAAAGGTCCAGTGTATCTTCCTCTCCATCCAGGAAGCAAAGTAAACACAGGGGCGGACTGCACAATTTCTGATACCTGTAATAGCCAATCAGAGGCTATCACAGTGATCAGGTCACTCAAAACCGGGAGTACCCAGTCCCAGTCATTAGTATGAGACCCCTGGGGCTCCCAGTGAAGCCCGGTCTGTGTTCTGGGAGCGCCCTATGCAGCATGCTTCCAGAACAAAGACAGGTACACATATATGTGGCCTCACGGATAAAGACCAACTTCAATGAGGCCGTATATGTGCATATGGTCAGTGAAAAGGGGTTAAAGTTGAAGTTGAATTAAAAATATTTTTGGGTATACAGTACCAGGAATATATCTTACATCTAATAAATAGCATCCAAGGTCCTGCTGATTACTGTAAAAATGATCACTTCAGTGATACTGCATCCTCTTCACTGCGGTTAAGTTTCTGGTTCTTCATGGGTGAACTGCCTCTTAACTCTCTGTAAAGCTAGCCATACACTACTACATTTTCGAACGAACATACATTCAACGATTTGGCGAATGTCGTTCAGAGTGCTTCAAAATTTCATTGTAACTATTTTGGAACATAGGAGCTTACCAAACAAAAAACACTTATGCCCCGTACACACGGTCGGATTTTCTGATGGAAAATGTCCGATCGGAGTGTGTTGTCGGAAATTCCGACCGTGTGTGGGCTCCATCGGACATTTTCCATCGGATTTTCCGACACACAAAGTTGGAGAGCAGGAGATAAAATTTTCCGACAACAAAATCCGTTGTCGGAAATTCCGATCGTGTGTACACAAATCCGACGGACAAAGTGCCACGCATGCTCAGAATAAATAAAGAGATGAAAGCTATTGGCCACTGCCCCGTTTATAGTCCCGACGTACATGTTTTACGTCACCGCGTTTAAAACGAACGGATTTTCCGACAACTTTGTGCGACCGTGTGTAGACAAAACAAGTTTGAGCCAACATCCGTCTGAAAAAATCCTAGGATTTTGTTGTCGGAATGTCCGAACAAAGTCCGACCGTGTGTACGCCCTAATACACTGTTAGAAACTTGTTTGAGAATTTTTTTTCATCAAGCTCCTTCAAATTCTCTCATCAATGCAGTTTAAAAGGAACATACTGTAGATATGACCCCACTAACAACTGGAAAATCGAATGAACATTCTCAAAATGAACATTTTTTAAACTAATTTCTACTAGTATATCGCCCTGCTCATTCTCCCCTTCTGCCCGACATGTCCATTTAAAAAACATCTGGTTTTATTCTTTTACAGAATGCAATGCTTTCTGTGAATGGAGGAGAGACGGATGAGTGACAGGAACCCTCTCTTCCATTCACAGACCAAATAATTAAAGATAAAATACATTTGTTTGGAGGAAGAAGGAATCAGGAGAGTGCTTTAGTTTGTGGTTGTATCTAACGCTTCATGTGGGTCAGTGGTTCTAACATACTAGCAGTTTAGTTGAGTAACCTAATTGACTGACAGAAACCTTTATTGAGCAATTGTATCATTGATATTCAGACCAATAAGAGATCTTTTCTTTTGTGCGTTAGCATATGCATTGTTAAACATCATCCTATAAAAATAACAAACAAATTGCATTTGTATTATAAAAAATAGACTATTTTCCCCAGGTACTGACACACACAGCTAAACACAAATGTACATCGATTTAATAATAACACACAAATGCAGCCCTCCTCTATTCTAATAGATTGTAATATCTGTTTAAATGCATTTGTGGGATATTGGTATATACTATGTATATATATATATATATATAAATACATAACACACATTCAGCTAGAAAACATGTTAATGTCTTATTTGCATTTTTCTAAGTGTCTGAATCGCGAGCAAGGAGTTCAGTGGGTTAAGAAGGAGAGGCTTCCAGCTTTTTTAAAGAGTGATTGCTATTTTGAATACAGGTACAGTAAACTATTTATATCTTCCTTATAACCTTCTTCCTAATGTCTCTAATTGCCATCTACAAAAAAAAAAAATATCCTGTTCCTTTAAAGCACGATTTACAGCATAGTGCTTGTGCAGAGTCCTGGTTGATCCTGCCTGTTCTTGTGTTCCCCTGTGTGTGCTGACCACGGTCATTATGGCTGCTGATCCATGATACCGTGGTCAGTTTATGTCCCTCTATCAGCCCCGCTGTCTCTCCCTTTCCTCCTCTCCCCCTCCCTCCCTGCCTGTCAGCCATTGAATCAGTGTCGATCTGCTCCTCCCCTCCTGCTGCTATTCTGTGTAGAATACCTCTGTTATATGCAACTATATTGCACAGTGTCTTTGTTTTATAAAAATTATGTAGCTCCATACCTTATTGCAGAGCACTGCTTTGCGGTCTCGTGACCGCCCGCTGCTCCCCTTCTGGCTGATATCAACGGGGAATCTCAGCCCTTCCCGCTGTAGTCCTTAGATCAGGGAAGGAGAGCGGTGGGATGTCACGTGACTGCACAGTGGTGCTCTGAAATAAGGTATTATGCTGCATCATATAAGACAAAAACACTGTGCAACATAGCTGCATATAACAGGGGGGATTCTAGTAATTACACAGTGTGACTTTACAACCACTTTAGGGCCCTTGCACACAGGGCTGCCTGCTTGCAGTGTGTGCCTTCCTGTATTTTGGTGCACATTTTACGGGCCCAGGAGGGACAGGTACAGCATCCAGCCCAGCTTTTGCCAAAAGTCTATAGCAGGCTGCGGTTGCGCAGAGCTGAGCGCTGTACCGAGAGTAATTTAGGACCTTGCGCATTCAGGAAAGAAGGTCCAAGACATAGGTCTTCTAGATTCTGCCCCTTCATTCCTGAATGCAGCACAGGGCCCTAAGCGCCACTCAGTACAGGATTCAGCCTCATCCACCTGCAGTCTGCCATAGACACATGACTATGGTCTGCTTTTATTTGTATAGGTTAAACCTGTTGCCTAAAAATTGTTAGCTGGAGTTGGGTTTTAATTTGTTCTTTCTTACTTACATCCATATAAGACTGCCCTGACCACAAGGTGACAACACTGCTGTGAGATTTCACTACAGAGGGAACAGCATTGTCACCCTGTTAAAGAAAATGGAAAAGTAACTGATCTATTGGCAGGGTCAACAGGTCATTAAACTATATTACATTAACTGTGTTAATGCTATCGGCAGACTGTGTTTATATATATATATATATATATATATATATATATATATATATATATATATATATATATATATATATATATATATATATATATATATATTTCTACTTTTGCCCAGGGTTGCACTTAGTGGGAGATTTACCAATTAGCTTCCAGATTTTATTGTCAAAGGTAAATTGAACAAGCTGAAGGTAATAGCTGATTGCTTACTATGCACAGTTGCACCAAATTCTGTGTGCACCAGTGTTAATAAATCTCCATATTTGAGTTATATTTTATAGTTTGTTTTATTTATTTTTTGCTCATATCACCAGACCTATTCTCTAAGGCCATTCATTTTTTGTAAATACTATACAATATACAACTGTAAGAAGATGGAGGGAAAAAGCTAAATAATAGCATTTGGAATTGAATAGATTTATCATTTTTGTTTTCCTCTCCTCAACTCTGTGTTATGGAAGGCTGGTATAAGAAAGAATGTGTTGGATGTTTAAAGTGTTGCTAAACATTATACGATAAGTGGTCATGAGACACCAAATGTTACCATGGTTACCCGAGGCATGGCTTTGTCAGGCAGCTGTAAAATGTGAGTACAGCAGAAGACCAATAAAGAGGGGAGTGGTGAAGATTTATGTCTGGTTTAACAGTTTTGAGGATAATGGAGTCTACATGTTACCATGGATAAAGTATGCAATATTCAGTTTGAATAAAAAGAGTTTAAAGATGCATGAGGGTGTGAGCAGAAAAACATTGGAGCTGGCTGCATGGGGCTCAGGGGCCAGGGAGTGTTATGTGAATTTAAGGGGGAACTGTTATATACACGTGTGTGTATGTATATATATATATATATATATCATTTTAAAGTAACTAAAAATGTTTCTGTGCATAGTTTGTATTTGTAGATACAATACATACATGGGGGTGCTTACTGCAAACAATCCCAAATACTCCACTTTCTAGGGTTCTCACCCCCCTGCACTGACAGAAGGGTGCCAGTTCCAAACAGACCCAAACCAGCTGAAGAATATGATGCAAAGAATAGAAGTGGAGTTGCTCAACTTCAGAGTCTGCAACAGGTTTATTAAAGTTACCCGATTCAAGATAAAACCACCAGCTCCCCTCCTTCGTGTTTCACTCTATCCAGTGCTTAGTTTTAGGGTATGCAAGGAACCATTTTTCTGCTAGAGCTAAGTGATTTAAAAAATAAAACAAAAAAATTGTTACAAATGCACCTGATAGGCCCCATTCACACCATGACATATGACGCCAGGCCTGTTCTACACACAAATGCGTCAAAGTATCTCATGCCCCTCTTTGAGCTTCAAGCCTCTCGTGTTTTTTCGGTTAATAAATTTGTCCTGATTTTCAAAGTAGAAAGTATTCCCATAGAAAGTCGTAAGTCTGCATAACTTTCACAATCTGTTCACAGAGCGTAGTAAGCATAGGAGATACATATAAACAAGAAAAGATAAATACTGGTAAACATGGATTCACATACAAAGAGGAAGCTGAGTTCTGTACTTTTACCATGAACTGTAGACATGAAATAAAAATGGGAACAGGGAACACCAGGAAGGGAAGGTAGAGCAAAAATCAGACAATTGTTCCGTGTCTTCTTTCACTCCTAACTGCTCACTCACTAAATAGAAAAAAATAAGAATAAACAGAAACAGTTAATAATAGAAGAAAAAAAGGGGGGGGGGGGGGAGAGGAAGGTAGGAAACAGAAGTAAGAACTAAACCAAGCTCATTGCCATCTTCTCCATGCCCCACACCCCCAACAACCAACTTCATTCCAGTAAGGAATTAGTGTCAAAGGAAGGAGGCATGTAGGATTTAACCCAGGGTTCCCACATTTTATAGAATTGGGAATCATTACTTTGTCTTGCAGTCCCTTTTTCAATTATCATCGCTTTGGAGACTCATTGTGTGACCTCCGTGAAAAGAACAGTCTGGCTTATCCATGATCTCTGTTATTCACCAATACAGCCATTTCCTTTGTTTCAATAGGACCTCTGAGCCACTTTGCACTTTATTCTAATTATCCATATATCAGCTGGCAAAGCATGTGAGCAAAGGCATGTATGTGACCACTGACATATTTTAGATGTGACAATGTTGTCATTTTATAATGAATTGTGGAGGCCACAATTGGTTTTTGGTTTTTGTATTACATTTCTTTTGCATTCAGTAAAGCTTAGAAGGAGATACTGCTGTTTGCTCTCTTAGCATTTTTGCTTTTAATTCTTGCTATTGTTCTGAGGGCACCACCGGTTGTTTTGATGAGTCAGTCAGTACCCTTCTCTAATTGGTCTGGATATTCATCTGATCAATTTGTATCTCTGTGTTTTTTAGATTGTTATTATCAATGCCCTAGCAATTGCCCTTTTTACTACTGTAAGGATATGCATGACTAACTTAAACTGGGTATTGGTGCACTCTGGAGGCTGCTTATTCAGAAGGGGTGCCTCCCATGTTTCTTTACCTAACAATGAAAAACACTGCAAGCGTGACATAAATATTTTTGAGCATTTTGGATCACGCACAAAATTGTATGATTTTGCAACTATATACAAAACCACCATAGCATGAATGCAGCCTTACTATTTTACTGCTCCCAGGTTTCTTTTGCTCAGACTCCGGTGAAATTTAAATTTGGGACTTTAACGTGGAACACTGTAACAGGAGAGTGAATTCTCTAACTTAGACATTACAACAATGAAAAGCTGATGGAGGTTTTGGCCTTCCTCCACTCCAATAAAAATTGTTTGTTTTTTTGCGCTGTTGTGTTCCTGTTATATCCCCTCACTCCTTCTGGTGATAACATGATTACAGGGCAGAACGAGAATTGTTCCCAATAAGGCCCCAGCCAACAATAACATCTTTTTGTAAAGTGCATCTGAATGAATTATTTAATCCCTCTGCAACTCATACATCAATATTATTTTACAATTTCTTCTTTATATATATGGCTATACTTTAGTCAACATTGCTTTTTTACCCAACAGCCATTTAAAACCTTTTAAAGCTATTAATCAGGACCGTGTTGGCAATGTACATTGTTCACAGCTGTTTTAACAGCATATATATATATAGTTTTCTACATTCTCAATTCTATAACACAACTGATGTCAATAGCTAAAGTATATTTAGTGCCAAATAAAATATGACAGGGGTTAAAACACTTCTTCATTCCATCCAAAACTAAAAAAAAAAGTTTTGGCTATAGGTATACTTTATGACTCTTTAAACAGTCTTTTTATGCTAAACACACAGTTCTCTTTGATGCAGATATATAAATCCTTTGACTTATGCCAAACAAGGTCTCATTAATTGTGACTGTGGTTTTCATTTACTGTCAAATTGAAAAAGTTCTCAGTTGGCTATTTAAAGATGTGTTGGTATTTTCTCTTTACTACATGCTCTTTATATACTATTGTTCCTTAATCCACATACTGTAATCACTGTCTAATTATAAAAACCTTCTTGCTGTTGCAAAAGGATAGAATCTAAAGCTGCCCATAAATGGATCGAAATTTGTCCAGTTCAGCAGGGACCAGCCGAATTACGATCCATGCATGGCCACTGTGGTTGAACAGAAAGCGATCCTCCAATCAATTTTTGTACAACAGCCCTGTTGAATTTAAGACAGTAAATCAGTTTGGGGAGACTACCATAGCATCAGAATACATTGATCAGCGCTGAAGTCAATAACTTTAGCTTGCTTCGCTGATTAGTGTATTTTGACAGCAAGAAAGTCTCCCCGATGTCAGAATACAATGACACAGATGGAGGATTCCCCCATCCACATTGAATGTATGAATGGGGGAATTGGGTCAATTGAATGAAAAAACAGAACCATATATGACCAGCTTTAAAAACTGTTCTTAAAGAAATACAATACACTCATTGACAATTGACCTTCCCCTAGAGTTGTAAATAGGTCCAGTAATTTAAAAAATATATAAAAGTGTTTCACCAGACCTGCAGAAACACTACTCAGCGCCAGGTCACTATACTGGTCCAAAATGTAGATATATACAAAAATATAAAAATATTAATGAATAATCAGAAATGCATAAATGTGGATAAACATCAATATGCGGCTCTAAAGTCATTCATAATCACATAAGTGAAATAAAACTCCACTTTGCCTGTTAAGCAAAGAGAAGACCTGAAAAGAAGTGCAAAGCAGCTGTCTCAAACCAAATACATAAATGTAAAAACTGTGTTATAAAATAATCCAAAATTAGACTAAATCATCGCACTAGACAGCGCTAATGTTGAGCAATTGAAACATGTGGCCAACAGCACATGCAAAGGAATCCTATAACAGAAAAGTCCCTTAGGAGAAAGTCCCTTATATAGGGTAGTGATGTAGAGTTCAGGGTGTAGTTCAAAGAAGTAATAATCAGGTGATCATGAAAACAATCCTCCGCATGCACCTTCCACCGATCACTACGAAATCCACCCGGTGCCAAAACACTCTCCCCCTAGGGGGTTAAACTCACCACAAATGGGGAGCAATAAAGCATTCAGAATAATCACTCTTTGCCAGCAGTTTGTTGTCAACATCACATCATGCAGGGTCACAGACTTTCAGGGCTCATATTAAATCAAAAAACGGAGAGAAAGGTGCACATAGCGTAATCCCGTTTATTGACTAAAACCCCTTCCACACAAAAAGACAGCAACCCCCCTTCAATAAAATACGTACATCAAGTAAGCATAAAAGAAAGCAATCAATCAAACAGGCAGGTAGTGAAAGTGTGCAAACTTCACCAAGAGATGTCAATGCCGCTACACAGGAGATGATGAATACTTCCTGGTTGTGCAGTTGACTCAGGTGGAGCGCACACGTCACTTCCTACGTCGCGTAAGCTACTCACTGACGCGTTTCGTCATATCCTGACTTCAACAGAGGGCGTCTGTTGTCAGGATATGATGAAACGCGTCAGGGCGTGGCTTACGCGACGTAGGAAGTGACGTGTGCGCTCCACCTGAGTCAACTGCACAACCAGGAAGTATTCATCATCTCCTGTGTAGCGGCGCTGACATCTCTTGGTGAAGTTTACACACTTTCACTACCTGCCTGTTTGATTGATTGCTTTCTTTTATGCTTACTTGATGTACGTATTTTATTGAAGGGGGTTGCTGTCTTTTTGTGTGGAAGGGGTTTTAGTCAATAAACGGGATTACGCTATGTGCACCTTTCTCTCCGTTTTTTGATTTAATATGAGCCCTGAAAGTCTGTGACCCTGCATGATGTGATGTTGACAACAAACTGCTGGCAAAGAGTGATTATTCTGAATGCTTTATTGCTCCCCATTTGTGGTGAGTTTAACCCCCTAGGGGGAGAGTGTTTTGGCACCGGGTGGATTTCGTAGTGATCGGTGGAAGGTGCATGCGGAGGATTGTTTTCATGATCACCTGATTATTACTTCTTTGAACTACACCCTGAACTCTACATCACTACCCTATATAAGGGACTTTCTCCTAAGGGACTTTTCTGTTATAGGATTTTCCTTTGCATGTGCTGTTGGCCACATGTTTCAATTGCTCAACATTAGCGCTGTCTAGTGCGATGATTTAGTCTAATTTTGGATTATTTTATAACACAGTTTTTACATTTAGGTCCAGTAATCTATTGTATCTTTGCACTACGCAGTGTGTAACTTCTAAACACATTTTAGACTTCCTCTGACCTCTTTAATGGGGATGAGCCCGATGTTCGAGTTGAACGTAAGTTTGACTCGAACATTGGGTGTTCGCCCGTTCGCCGAATTTAGAACATTATGAGGCGTTCGCGGCAAATTCGATTGCCGCAGAACGCCCTATAATGCACTGCAATTATGGTTCAGGGGGCTAAGTCCACTCCCCACACTATACAGGTCTGGTATGGAGTTTAAGGGAATCCCATGCCAAAATAAAAAAAATGGCCCCCCAAAATCCATACCAGACCCTTATCCGAACACGCAACCTGGCAGGCTGCAGGAAAAAGGGGGGGACGAGAGAACGCCCCCCCTCCTAAACCGTACCAGGCCACATGCCCTCAACATGGGGAGGGTGGTTTGGGGTCCCCCCAAAGCACCTCGTCCCCATGTTGGTGGGGACAAGGGCCTCATCCCCACAACCCTTGCCCAGTGGTTGTGGGGGTCTGTGGGCCAAGGCCTTATCGAAATCCGGAAGCCCCCTTTAACAAGGGGGCCCCCAGATCCCGCCCCCCTATGTGAATGGGTATGGGGTATTGTACCCCTATCCATTCACCAAAAAATTGTCAAAAAAGTTAAAATGACAGGAGACAGTTTTGGGATATTCCTTTATTTAAAAAAAAATGGGTCCAGCGATGTCCATCCAACTTCAATCACGGTCCTGATGGTCCCGAGGAAACCCCCCCAAGAAAACGGAAAACTCTGTCTCCATGGCTATATAAGAAGCAAAAATATGGCAGTTGCGGGGACGCCCCCCACGGAGGCGGAGTTTTTTTTTCGGGACTGTCGGCACCATGATTGAAGATAGATGGACATCACGGGACATTTAAAAAACATTTAAAAAAAAAAATTAATAAAGGAATTGTCCAAAACTGTCTCCTGTCATTTTTACTTTTTTTACACTTTTTTAGGTGAATGGGTAGGCCATTTTTGGCGCGGGTTCCCCTTAATATCCATACCAGACCTGAAGGGCCTGGTAATGGACTGGGGGGGGGACGGACTCACATAATTTTTGTCAATGATTTTTTATGTATATTGCCGGGATCCAGGAATACATTAGTCGCAAGCAATTCAGAGAAATAGTAAGAGATACATGTCCCCTGGGGCAATACCCGGGTCCCCATACACTTTTTATGGCAATAAATTGCATATAAGCCTTTAAAATTAGCACTTTTGATTTTTCATGTTTGTGTCCCATAGAATTTAATGGTATTTGCACAAATTTTTTGCCTGTTCGCATGTTCTGCTGCGAACCGAACTGGGGGGGTGTTCGGCTCATCCCTACTCTTTAATAGCAAGAGAATGGAGATCCGATAGACACAATGAGAAATGGATATGATGACTGGTTGTCGATATAATTATTTATGAAATGATATAGGAAGCTGGAAATTGGGTAAAAGAATTGTGAATCGTATTTGCTACAATATATCCGCTTGGGAATGGAGAGGTATTAAAAAAAAAAACAGTCAATACCTCCCACTGTTGTGATTGTTACATGCAAATCTCAACTATTCCTGCAACAGTCAAGTTTCTTGCCTCCCTTCTTACCTTCCAAGACTCCCTAGTGGTCAGTGAGAGTGACTATGACAGTGATGGCAAACCTTGGCACCCCAGATGATTTAGAACTACATTTACCATGATGCTCAACTACACTGCAGAGTGCATGAGCATCATGGGAAATGTAGTTCCAAAACATCTGGGGTGCCAAGGTTCGCCATCACAGGACTATGATAAGACAGAACCAATAAAGAAGCCTGGAAGTTGAATAGAAGTACAACTTGCTGAAAAACGCAAAAAGACTGTGAAAAACTTGGCTATTCAGTGTTTATCAGCGTTTTTGAGCCGTAAGCTTTTGTGGAAGTATAGATCTTCTAAAGAAAAGCTAAAAAACACTACAGTTAAACGCTGAAAAACGCTAAAAAACGCTCAAAAACTTCTTTTACAGTAACAACTTTCTACAGCTAATGCTACTGGTGTTTTTATAATGTCCAGTGTGCATGAGCCATACAGGAAAAATGTAGACTGGCATATTATTTAGTTACCTCTATCTTTGGATGTACTGATAGTTTTGATGTGCAGTTTTCACTGGAGGTAAGCTCTGCTTATTTATTTTTTTCATGAAATACTTTGTTGAATTACAAATATTTGTGACATGTTTAATGGTTTAGTATAAGATGCCTGATACCTGTAATTTTCACAAAGAAACATATGAGTGGTGGCAGAAAAAATCCCAAGTGGTTTATTGAGTCTTCCCCATTTTTTTACTTTTATGTCTGAGTATAGATTTTTGTTTGCCCCAAGCATGTCTGAATCCACCTAAGCCTAGTACACAACTGTCCTTTTTTTTTTTTTAACGAAAAAAAACATTACCAAATAGTATAAAAAAAAACCTGTCAGCTCCAGAGGAACCGCTTTACTAACCATGAAATGTAAGTACTGCCATCTCCCCTGCTGTGTGCTATTGTGTTCTGACAGGGGGATGGCCTCCCTACCATTAGCTGAGAGCTCTGATCGGGAGCCAATCAGCAGACCTTTTTCAGTCATACCCCATCGGACCGGCTGCAGTACACACGGGCGGAATGTTGGCCGGTTTCTATTGAACTGGCCGATGCCGTCCGACATTCGGCCCGTGTGTACTAGGCTTTACTGTTGACTGATTCACTACCTTTGCTAGAAGTCTATTCCAACCATCAACTACTCTTTCAGTAAAATAATACTTTCCAATGTTAGCTTTGAACTTTCCTCCTACTAGTTTGAGGTCATGTCCCGGTGTTCTTGATCTCAGGCTGGTCATAAATTTTAAAATTTTCTTGTGCAATTTTTCTTTCGATTTACCAAAACCATATACTATGAGGTCAAACCTAAACACTTTCAATTTGTATGCATTCAGGCAGGCCCTTGCACTACATAGCTGAAGGTAAATCTAAAGAAAATTCAACAAGAAAATTTGTATAATGTATGGCTTGCTTTAGCTTCATATTGAAATTACTGCCCTCCTGAACCTTATTCACACCTTTAATATATTTGAAGGTTTCATTAATATCTCCCGTTTACCTCCTTAAAGAAACATGAATAGACAACTGCTAGGCAGTGTAGAGGATAAATCCAACGCAAAAAAAATGTTTTCACTTCTATTGGGTCTAGTGAAAGTGGCAAATTTTTTAACTTATAACTATAACTTTTTTTTTTACATAATATGTCATGGAGTCAATAATTGCTAAATGCATATATAAATTAAACTCCAGGTTCTCAATTCTTTCATACTTACAGTAAATAAAGGTTAATGGTCCCTTTGGCTTTTCCTTTTGGTGGTTTCAGACTTGCTAAGCTGATGTCCCAGGTAAAAGTGAGGCATACAGGAGTGAGTTTACAGCTTGATCCTCAGTACCAGCCTTGGATACACAAAAGAGAGGTAGAGCCATCCCCATCCCCACAAACGGAAAATGAGGAACTCATGAAGAAATTCTTTGTTACTCTTGGACAGGTAATGCCAAGCTCCAGCCAAAACTTTTTGTAATGAGATAGATATAAACTATTGAATATGGAGACATTTATTTGACCTGCATGCAGCTGTTGTAAGCTTTTTTAAGTTTTAGTGATGCAAGGTATAAAAAACCATGGCTTCTGTGCAGTAGAATGAGGTATGATATGAAGTATAAATCCCTTGCTTTTTATGGCATGTGATGGAAGTGATGACACGTACATACCTCCTGTTTAATATATCAGTACTGTAATATATGTATTTTTTACTAGAGGGTTATTGGTTTCTCTTGGCCTACCTCAATGTAACCTGGTTTTACTATCTAGTTTCTCAATAAGCACAGTTCCATGGAAGCCGTGATTTCTATATTTTGCAATGAAGATAGATAGCAAATCTGAAACAGCTGCAGGTATCGTGGATAAATTGGTCTATATTTAGGCTGTATCTGGCTATAAAACCGTGATTCTGGATGCATTTTTGGCCATTTAGGAATGATTTTTATTTCTTCTTCCACTATAGTAAAATAAAGGATAAGCCCCTTGTTTGGATTTGTGAGTAAGTGATGATGATATGTGAATACCTTCAGTTTTATTACAATGCTGTATTAGTTATTCTCTCATAATATAGATTTGTTATTTAGGAGAACAGTGATAATTCTGAAGTCTGTGGTTGACTGGTTGAATATTTAAGTTTATGTTTTTTCCCAGGCTTCTTTTACCCAGACAAAAGAATGGTTTACAATAGCAAAGCAAAATGAGCCTACTACAACCACTGATTCGTCTTTTGGACCCATCACCTGGGAGCCTGCACATGGTAGGCCTTCACTGTACAATGGATATAATGGTAATCAAGGTAAGTAAGAATGCATTACCTACACAGCACTTTCAGAGCCAATGATGATCAATTTGGTCAAAATTCTAGCAAAAATAAGGCTTAGTATATCCAGGTTTAACATACCCAGCAAGTGTATGTCTAGATGTTGTCTTTTTACCTTGTTCCTGTACTGACAAATAGCTTTTATTACTCCCTGTGACATCAGTACCAGGCTTGTGAAATTCTTGCAGGGGCAACTGCTGAGAGCTCAGTCCCTATTGATGTATGTGTGCCCCAGAACTACATAGTTACATATAGTCACATAGTAGGTGAGGTTGAAAAAAGACACAAGTGCATCAAGTCCAACCTATTATATGGCAGTATTATATTGTATATCTGTCACGTACCTGATGGTCGAGCCCACTTATGCAGGGAGCAGCTTCTCGTATACCTCTGGCTCGAGAACCCCTGATAGAGCAGACAGGGGCTCGAGAGTGCCTAATGGGTTGCAGGTGCAGGGGCTGATTCGGACTTCTGATGTTGCGGACTGGAGCAGGGACCCTGAAGGAGGCAGGAGCAACAGGAAGCTGGAAGCTGTACTAGGTGAGGAGGTGTATTGTAGTCCCGGAGAGGCAAGCTGGTAACTGAAGACTGCGGACAGCACGGAGGTGTAGCAGTTCAGGAGGAACAGCAAGGAGGACCAGACTGACAGCTCGAGGCAGCAACAACTGGGAGGTGTTCTGTAGTTTGGAACACAAGCAGGTTTCAGGCAAGCCGGGTCATACACAGGCGGGCAGATACAGTACAGGAGCAGCAGGCAAAGCGTAGTCTTGTAGCAGGCCAGGTCGGTAACAGGCGGGCAGCGAAGGACCAAGGAGCAGGCAGAAGAGGAGTCAAGACAAGCCGGGATCAGAGGTTGGCAGCAAGCCGGGAAGGTCAAAGGCAAGCCGGGTAACAGGAATCAGGTAAGCAGGATAACAGGCGGCAAGGGGTCTCAGGAACGCTGTAGACCAGACAGCAAGATGGCATAGTGACAGTTTTCTTTAAATAGTGCTTTTGACGCCAAGTCCTGTCACATGGCGCACGCGCCGGGCGGCTCATTTGATAGGAACTCTGCGCACAGATCTTCTACTGTCAGCCGGGCTGCTAGGACGTCTTCCTTGACAATATCCCTGTATCTTGTGGTCATTCAGGTGCTTATCTAATAGTTTTTTGAAACTATCGATGCTCCCTGATAAAACCACTTCCTGTGGAAGGGAATTCCACATCCTTGCCACTCTAATGCCCCGTACACACGATCGCACATTCCGACAACAAAATCCATGTTTTGGCTCAAACTTGTCTTGCATACACACGGTCACACAAATCTTGTCGGAAATACTGAACGTCAAGAACCCGGTGACGTACAACATGTACGACAAGCCGAGAAAAATTAAGTTCAATAGCCAGTGTGGCTCTTCTGCATAATTCCGAGCATGCGTGGAATGTTGTACATCGGAATTGTGTACACACGATCGGAATTTCAGACAACGGATTTTGTTGTCGGAAAATTTGAGCTCCAGATCTTATAGTTTGTTTGTAGGAAATTCCGACGGAAAATGTCCGATGGAGCCTACACACGGTCGGAATTTTCGACAAGAAGCTCCCTTCGAACATATGTTGTCAGAAAATCTGATCGTGTGTACGCGGCATTAGGGTAAAGAACCCTCTACGGAGTTTAAGGTTAAACCTCTTTTCTTCTCATTTTAATGAGTGGCCATGTGTCTTATTAAACTCCCTTTAGTGGAAAAGTTGTATCCCTATTGTGTGGTCACCAGTACGGCATTTGTAAATTGAAATCATATCCCCTCTCAAGCGTCTCTTCTTCAGAGAGAATAAGTTCAGTGTTCGCAACCTTTCCTCATATCTAATATCCTCCAGTCCCTTTATTAGCTTTGTGCCCCTTCTTTGTACTCGCTCCATTTCCAGTACATCCTTCCTGAGGTCTGGAGCCCAGAACTGGACAGCATACTCTAGGTGCAGGTACATCTCCCAAAAGCCAAGCGTTTGGGCAGGCTCTTGGGAGTAAAGGCGGCAGCATTATTTTGCTAGGAAATAAACCAATGTAAGCATATGGAAAGAGGAATAGGGGGGAGGGATATAAGCAAACGTCTGTAGTCCAGCAATCAGAGCTGACAACGCTGGTTGGGATTTTGGTGCAGCAAAGGCACTTTGTTGTCAGCTCACTATAGAAGGTTAGGAGCACACTGCATTACTGGCAAATCAACAGGTATTTTTCTGTATTTGTAGCATTTTTAAAGCAATAAAATACGGGGGAATAGGGAACCGCTTACCTCCTGCCATGTTTTTTGTAAAACAAATTGGGATAAATAGAGGCAGAGAAGAGGGAATATTATCATAGCAAAGACAGGCGTGAAGCAGTCAGTACTTTCCCTTATGCTTCTCTGATATCTGTATATTTTGTATTAAAGTTTACAGTCTATGTTGTCCTTATGGTTGTGTGCCCCTAGCCTTACACTGTACAAAGCTGTACAGCCATATTTTAAAAACACATTTATTACTGCAAGTATCAGTACCTATATTTTTCCTTATATTAGCTTCATGTGATCCCCTGTACAGGAAGCCTAATACTGGGCTTAGACGGTTAGTTTTTTTTCGAGGTGGATGGAGGAATCCCCCCTGTCAGGACATTATATTTTGACAGCGGTTTCTGCTGCTGTCAGGATACACTGATCAGAAGTTTTCCAGCCTGTGCATTCAACAGATCACCCCTCTATACGACCCAAATTTTGATCCGGCTTAAGAATGGAGCTTATGACATGAGACGGGAGCAGACTGAGTATAGCGATTACCCTGTTATAGGGCGTACACACGGTCGGACTTTGTTTGGACATTCCGACAACAAAATCCTAGGATTTTTTCCGACGGATGTTGGCTCAAACTTGTCTTGCATACACAAGGGTCACACAAAGTTGTCGGAAAATCCGATCGTTCTAAACGCGGTGACGTAAAACACGTACGTCGGGACTATAAACGGGGCAGTGGCCAATAGCTTTCATCTCTTTATTTATTCTGAGCATGCGTGGCACTTTGTCCGTCGGATTTGTGTACACACGATCGGATTTTGTTGTCGGAAAATTTTATCTCCTGCTCTCCAACTTTGTGTGTCGGAAAATCCGATGGAAAATGTCCGATGGAGCCCACACACGGTCGGAATTTCCGACAACACGATCCGATCGCACATTTTCCATCGGAAAATCCGACCGTGTGTGGGGGGCATTAGTGTTTTCAGCTTCACTCTCCAATAAGATTGTGAATGGATCAGTAAGCAAGCTGCATTCCTAAATGCAGTGGTGAAAAGGGAAGTCACTGGATTGCCTATGCAGTATGGCAGGGGTGTCTGCATTTCAGGACCAACTGAATAAATGTAGTTTTTCTATGTTATGCAAAATAGTGCACATACCCATATATGTATTACGTATGTGTATTTAGCTATTTGCTTGGTGTTTAGCCTTAATAGAATTTTATCAAGGTGAACATATCTGCTTCATGATGAAGAATGTGTTCCCTATTACACATTTTAAATGTCATTCTTTCCCCCTATCCTTTGTATAGCACATATATGTTTTACAGGTATTAAGGTATTTATTTTATGTATGTATTATGTACATCATGCAAAACTAATATTAAAATTTATATTGAGAAACCGAAAATATATAAATATACAGAACATATTAATTCTTAAGCATACATAATGGGGTTGATTTACTAAAGACAAATATACTGTGCACTGCAAGTGCAGTTGCTCTAGATCAGGGATATGCAATTAGCGGACCTCCAGCTGTTGCAGAACTACAAGTCCCATGAGGCATAGCAAGACTCTGACAGCCACAACCATGACACCCAGAGGCAGAGGTATGATGTAGTTTTGCAATAGCTGCAGGTCCGCTCGCTAATTGTATTTACCCTGCTCTAGATCTTAGTATAGGAGGGGAAGGTCTGCTGATTTCTATCATCCAATCACATGCAAGCAAAAATGCTGTTTTTCTATTTTCCTTGCATGCAATTGGGTATTCTTTTCAAAGTGAAGCTTTACCTCATTTACTAAGCACTGGAGCAACTGCACTTGCAGTGTACAGTGTATTTGTCTTTAGTAAATCCACCTCATTGTGTCTTGACTGCTCACCGCAAATGCACTAAGTCCTATAAAGTGTAATTTATATATTGTATTTGTTTTAAGCATCACAGAAACCCATATCTGCATTATTGAAGAACGCACAAGGTGTTCAGGAAGAAGATGAGTATTCTGTATCCATTGCAGATTCTCCTATCCCCAGTCCAGTAAGAATTTATATTGAGCAGAAAGAAGAGAAATCAAATAATACAGATCAGCAGGAAAAAGACCAAGAAAATGTGCAGGACAGAAACGTCCCAGTCTTCCCAACAATGGAGGACTTTTCCTTTTATTATGTTGATCAAGTTATGAAGACTGTGGTATCCAAGCTTAATGGAGAGAAGGTGGAACATAATGCAGGTGAGATTGATGTTTTCAGCCTATCAGAGGTGGTGATTCAGCCTCTGCAGAACACAAGCGCTCCTTCCACCACCTCTGAATCCACAATTGAAGAAGAAATTGACATCTCGGAATCAGACAGCGATGAGCTGGAAGCCCTGGAGTCCTCACGTAATAAGCATGAATACTCCCATATCCACAGCCGGAAAGAATTTGAAAGGTTTAAATCTTTTATAAAAGGAACATCTGGGGAAAAACTATTCTGGTTATGGATGGACATTGAACGACTGAAAGCTATAACTGACATGAAGAGAAAGCAGAGGTACTCATATTGCACCAGTTTCTTATTTGGATATTGATACTTAAAAAATATATTTTGCACTGGGTATTGAATTGATGGAGGTAGGTACTTGGATATTCTTTATTTTCTAAAAAAAAGCCCACATTGGCTGCAGTGTCAAATATAACCTCTAGATGTAAAAAAAAAAAAAAAAAACTATCAGCAGTGTAAACAAATCTGCACTAAAAGTGCAAAAAGGCCATTTTTGTAACACACCTGAACATGGGCCAATGAGGACTGAAATTAGCCCCCTACTCATCTACTAAAGAAAAAAAGTGCAAAACCTATAAAGGTGTAAGACCAATATAATCATAATGTACAATGTTCCTAGAAATAGGAAAACAGAGGTACAGCTACAACATATCATTTGTATTCAAATTCAAGAGGCAAGATTCAGAGTATGACCCCAATGATTGGTTACCAGTGCAAAGCTGCACCAGATTCTGTGCACCAGTTTTAGTAAGTCATCCGCAGTATGTCATTATACTATAATAATGTGATATTGTACTTGTAATATTTTTTCCAGTCATCTTAACAAGATGAAAAAAATGTACCTGGTGGCCACCGGAGACCATTATCTTCAGGGTGAAGTCCTAATGAAACTGGACCTTCTCGATACCAATCAGTGGAGTGAAAGCCATCTACACTCTGTTCAGGGTGAAATTGTCAAGCGACTCCTTCTTTACTGGTAAGAATCTCTGTCCATTCAAATAAAATAAAAAAAGTTTCTGCATTTATGAGTAATCTGAAATAAGTCAATGTTACAATTAAAGCATATCTAAACCCAAAAAGAAAAAATGTAATATATCGCAGCTTACCCTTACTCACGCTTATACTTATACTGTGGTGCCTGCATTTGTTTTCTTTTCTTTTTTTCACTTTATTTTCAACTGGTGATCCAGCAAGTAAATCTGATATTTTTTAACGTCAGTTAATGAACCAAACTGTCCAGCAAAAGTGGCAGTTAGAGGGTTGAGACAAACCATTAAAAGCTGAACTAAACCCTCCTTTCCTTTGCAGCCAGAGAAGCTTCCATCTTAGCCTCTGTTTGATCTGCAGTCACCCTGGTGCTGCACATGTGATCAGTTATGACACCAGCTATCTGACAGCTTGATGGTTAAGTTGAGAGCTAACATAAGCACACTAGTAATTGTAAGAGCCCATTTACACGATGTGTGGTGACCTGCATATTTCCACAGTGTATTTGAAGGCATCACACGTCAACATACAACAGCGGTAACACACTGCGCCGCTGTGCAGAAACATCAATGAATAAATAAAGTTAATCTGGAGCTGACACTGATACTAGTCTGCACTGTAAAAATCTGCATGTGTGAACCTAGCCTAACAGTTATTGTTCACTGCATGCCTTGAATGTAATTTTTGGCACCGATTTACTGTGTGCCAACCTTCGGTGGATGACAGTGGGACATGGCTAGATTCACTGCGCTGGTAAACACTGTATGATATTTCAGCTCACCCCTGCAGACCAGGTAAGGAGAGGTTAAGGCCCCTTTCACACGAGGCGGGCTCCGTTTCTACGGAGCCCGCCTCGGTCCGCCGGCTCAGCGGGAGATCTGTCCGTTGATCTCCGCTGAGCCGGCGGATGACAGGTCCCTCTCTGCTCACTGAGCGGGGAGGGGCTTGTCAGGCGCCGCTGCCGCCTATGGAGGGATCGGACGAAAACGGACAGCGTGTCCGTTTTCGTCAGATCTCACCCGATCCGATCCGCCAGCGACGGATCTGGACGTAGAGCCATACGTCTGCTTTTAGCGGATCGGACGGGGTCGGATGTCAGCAGACGTGTCTCCGCTGACATCCGACGGTCCATAGGCTAACATGGATCGCCCGTTCAGGTCCGCCGTCAAAACTGACAGGCGGATCTGAACGGTCCGATCGTGTGAAAGGGGCCTAACACTAATGTTATTCCCAGAGAAGTATAGTTCCTCTTTAAAAAGTGTTAGCTGGAGTTCAGCTTTAGGCCTCATGTGTTTGGCCATCTCCAGGGCTTTTTTTCACCGTGAACGCAGGGAAACGCAGTTCCGACATATCCAGCACTAACTGTATGTAATGGCAATGGGTGCTGGGGTGCTCTGGAAGGTCTATTTAAGCTAGCTGCTAGGGGATCTATTGTTGCTGGAGGGGGTGTATTTTTGCATGGCAGTCTATTGTTGCTGAGGAGGTCTATTGTTGCTGGTGGGGCTTATGTTGCTAGGGGGGGGGGGGGGCAGTTGTTGCTGGGAGGGATCTACTGCTGAGAAAGGGGTCTATTGTTCTTGGCTGCTGGAAAATCTATTGATGCTGGCTACTGGGAGATCTGTTGTTGCTGTCAGGAGTCTATTATTGCTGGGGTGATATTTTGTTGCAGGGGTCCATTGTTTCTGGAGGAATACATTGTTGCCTGGGGGGTATATTGCTAATGGCTGTGGGGGGATCTATTTTACTGATTTTCTTGTTATCATTAACAAATTCCATACCAATTACTTAGCAACACAAAATTATACTTGGTTCTTCTCTAAATGGGGGGTGCTGGGAGGTGGTTAGGGGGTGGAACCAAGGGATGGTGCTCAGAGGTGGGTAGGGGCAGACAAGAACTGACTCAGAAGTGGAGAGTTCCAGCACTTATTCTCTGAGAAAAAAAGCCCTGGCCATTTCTCCTAGATACCTTTCCTCCTGGCAGCAGCGTTTCAGCAGAAATAAACGCTTAACGTTTGTAAACGCATGTAACACGTTTAGGTGCATCAAGAACTTGGGTGTTAATTAAAGAGGAGTTCTGCCTGGGAAAAAAAATTAAAAGCCAGCAGCTACAAATACTATAGCTGCTGACTTTTAATAAATGGACACTTACCTGTCCAGGGAGCCTGCAATGTCAGCTCCCCAGCCGAATTTCGGATCTGCTGTAGGGTGCTGCCACTGCCATTCATTGTAAGGGAAACTGGCAGTGAAGCCTTTTTGCTTCACAGCCGGTTCCCCTACTGCGTATGCGTGAAGTGCACTGTGCTTTCTTACTGGCCAGGGGGCAGAGGAAAGAGGAGGGGGGCCGACCTTCAGAGGGAGGGTGGGGGGGGGGGGAAGCAGATAAGTGGAGGTTCCACTTTTGGGTGGAACTTCGCTTTAATTTCATTGGCCAGAATAATAATTTATTTTGGCCACTGAAATGAATTAACGCACAAGCAGTAAAGGTGTCTAGGATAACGCATGTTTACACAGACATCAATAGTTTGTTGATGGCGGCGACAAGGGGGCGGTGCCTGGTCAGTATTCGCTCCATAAGACGCAGGGACATTTTCCCCCATTGCATGTTATGGTGCGAAAAATACGGTACTTTCCCTTTTAATCTGCAGCCGCTGTCATTTTCTGAAAATGCAATGCAATATGGCTACCTGAAGTGTGTACTGAACACTCCACAGAAACACAATTTCCTGCTTGTGTGATTGGCTCACTGATTTTCCCAGAAGTCTGCACTAAGATACAAGTCCGATTTCAGGCATCCCCTGCAACAAAAATGTCATATTTGGTGAGATACTCCCAATAGGAACACGTCCAAAGGGATGCAGACCCTGCAGCTTTCCTCAGTGCCCAGCTGGTTGATAATTTGAAACCACTCCCATTAGACCCACTGAGCACATGGGCACAGATGAACACACAGTGATTTCTTCAGAATAACAAAAGGTAGCAATCTGCAACAAAGATTGTTATAATCCTTGCAATGTACATAGATCACCTAGAGGGGAATGTTTTTTTCAACAAAAGTGGAGTTACAAAGGAAATGCCGCTCTGTGAAGCCTCCGTACGTTTGTGAGTACTCCCGCCCTACTACACAGTGCTGGGTGCTGGCTATGCTCAAGTCTACGGAGATAGAAAAATCCTGGACTGCCGCACTGAGCTATGAGTAAGCAACATTGGATGTGAAACGCGTTAGCCATTTTATTCCCGCTGTGCCCACTTTTTGTTATGTCTGCTATTTTGGATTTTAATCTAATTTTTCAATAAAGATGCTTTTGTATGGAGTGCGGCAGTCCAGGATTTTTCTATCTCCGTAAAAGTGGAGTTACACTGTAAGGTAAAAAACACTGAGACTTTAGGATCACTTTAATTCAGCTTTTAATTGTTACTTAAGTTCATCCAAATTTGATAGTGCATCTAACACCACCCTCTCCCCAGGCTGACAATGCTGCTGTCTAAGGGTGGCTTTCTTGCTCCTACATCCAGAGTGGAGACACTCTAATACAAGCAGTGTGTTACTGGCTGGATCATCAGCTTTAAATAAAGGGAAAAAAAGCTTAAAGTGATATTAAAGCCTTGTTTTTTTTTTCTTTTTAAATAACAAACATGTTATACTTATCTACTCTGTGTAGTGGTTTTGCACATAGCAGCCCGGATCCTCCTCTACTTGGGTCCCACGCCGGCACTTCTGGTTTCTCCCTCCTGGCAGGTGCCCCCACAGCAAGCAGCTTGCTGTGGGGGCACCCAAGCAGGCGCGCTCCTGACCCTGAATACATGTATCCTGAGTTAGGAGTGCGAGTCCCCAGACATCGCTGGATCAAGAGGAGACTCAGGTAAGTATTAATGGGGGGGCTGCTGCACACAAAAGGTTTTTTACCTTCAGGCAGAGAATGCATGAATGTTAAAAAACCTTGTGCCTTTACAACCACTTTAAGAAAACTAAGGCTACTTTCACACTGAAAGCGCCCGACGTTAGTGGTAAAGTTTTACTGTCATTTTAGCGGCGCTTTTCCGCAGCTAGTTGGGTGCTTTAAACCCCGAAGAAGGGGTTAAAAGCTCCCGTGTTGTGGCGCTGCCGAAGCGCTTTGCAGGCACTTCGGCAGCGCTGCCCATTCATTTCAATGGGCAGGATGTTTTGGGACACCGCTCCCAAACCGCCCCAAAGATGCTGCTTGCAGGACTTTTCAGAACGTCCCACAAGGGCACCGCCCCCAGTGTGAAAGCACTCGGGTGGCATGGGAGGCGTTTTTCAGGTGCTTTATAGGCGCTATTTTTATCGCTAAAACGCCTTCAGTGTGAAAGGGGTCTTAAAGAACCACCAGGCTGCAATATATGAGATTTTTTTTAGGTATAGATAAACTTTCATTTTAATGCACAGTCAGTCCCTGGATATAATACATCATTTGTATGTAAATTGGAACAGGTACATTTTTTAACAACAGCCAAAAAAATTATTTTTACATTTTTTGGATAGCATAGGGAAGGGTTAATACCCCTGTAACATTTATTTTGCTGTCTGTGCCCCTGATCATAAGATTTCACCTCACTTTTTTCCCTGTGTGAAAATGGATTTTGAAAATTTTGGGTTGTTGTGGAAACAAGGATCCGTGTTAAAGCATCAGTGGAGTCACCTTTTTTCCATGATAACTCTTACAGGAGTGAATTTCCTTTCCTAGGGGTAATTTTCCTCTCACTTCCTGTTGTCTCCCTCCGTTTGTAAGTATGAGTCATATGTAAGTCGGATGTTTGTAACTCGGGGGGGGGGGTGCCTGTATATACAGTATCTCACAGAAGTGAGTACACCCCTCATATTTTTGTAAATATTTTATTATATCTTTTCATGTGACAACTCTGAAGAAATGACACTTTGCTACAATGTAAAATAGTGAGTGTACAGCTTGTATAACAGTGTAAATTTGCTGTCCCCTCAAAATAACTCAACACACAGCCATTAATGTCTAAACCGCTGGCAACAAAAGTGAGTACACCCCTAAGTGAAAATGTCCAAATTGGCCCCAAAGTGTCAAAATTTTGTGTGGCCACCATTATTTTCCAGCAGTGCCTTAACCTTCTTGGGCATGGAGTTCACCAGAACTTCACAGGTTGGCACTGGAGTCCTCTTCCACTCCTCCATGATGACATCACAGAGCTGGTGGATGTTAGAGACCTTGCCCTCCTCCACCTTCCGTTTGAGGATGCCCCACAGATGCTCAATAGGGTTTGGGTCTGGAGACATGCTTGGCCATCACCTTTACCCTAAGCTTCTTTAGCAAAGCAGTGGTCGTCTTGGAGGGGTGTTTGGGGTCTTTTTTATGTTGGAATACTGCCCTGAGGCCCAGTCTCCGAAGGGAGGGGATCATGCTCGGCGTTCATGGTTCCCTCAATGAACTGTAGCTCCCTAGTGCCGGCAGCACTCATGCAGCCCCAGACAATGACACTCCCACCACCATGCCTGGCTGTAGGCAAGACACACTTGTCTTTGTACTCCTCACCTGGTTGCCCCCACACACGCTTGTCACCATCTGAAGCAAATAAGTTTATCTTGGTCTCATCAGACCACAGGACATGGTTCCAGTAATCTATGTCCTTAGTCTGCTTGTCTTCAGCAAATTGTTTGCAGGCTTTCTTGTGCATCATCTTTAGAAGAGGCTTCCTTCTGGGATGACAGCCATGCAGACCAATTTGATGCCATGTGCGGCGTATGGTCTGAGTACTGACATGCTGAACCCCCTCCCCTTCAACCTCTGCAGCAATGCTGGCAGCACTCATACGTCAATTTCCCAATAACAACCTCTGGATATGATGCTGAGCATGTGCGTTCAACATCTTTGGTCGACCATGGCGAGGCCTGTTCTGAGTGGAACCTGTCCTGGTAAACCACTGTATGGGTTTGGCCACCATGCTGCAACTCAGTTTCAGGGTCTTGGCAATCTTCTTGTAGCCTAGGCCAGTGGTTCTCAACTCCAGTCCTCGGGACCCACCAACAGGTCAGATTTTAAGTATTACCCTGGGGAGTTGCAGAGTAGAATACTGCAATCACTGAGCAGCAAGTGATATCACCTGTGATGTATTTCAGCTATCTTGCAAACCTGGCCTGTTGGTGGGTCCTGAGGACTGGAGTTGAGAACCACTGGCCTAGGCCATCTTTATGTACAGCACCAATTCTTTTTTTTCAGATCCTCAGAGAGTTCTTTGCCATGAGTTGCCATGTTGAACTTCCAGTGACCAGTATGAGAGAGTGAGAGCGATAACACCAAATGTAACACACCTGCTCCCCATTCACACCTGAGACCTTGTAACACTGACGAGTCACATGACACCAGGAGGGTAAATGGCTAATTGGGCCCAATTTGGAAATTTTCACTTAGGGGTGTACTCACTTTTGTTGCCAGCGGTTTAGACATTCATGGCTGTGTGTTGAGTTATTTTGAGGGGACAGCAAATTTACACTGTTCTACAAGCTGTACACTCACTACTTTACATTGTCAAGTGTCATTTCTTCAGTGTTGTCACATGAAAAGATATAATAAAATATTTACAAAAATCTGAGGGGTGTACTCACTTTTGTGAAATACCGTATATGATTTCTCTTTTTGTTTCATTTTCAAGAAAGAAAAAGGGCCCATTAATACAGTCAGATTTGGACACAGATTATTATAATTTTTTTCCTTGGTTTCCAAAGTCATCAAGGTGTCCTTTCATGAAACTGCGGTAAAATACCGCTTTTCAGTTCTCAGGCATTCTCAGAGGAGATCGCTCTCCTCTGAGTGCCTGTTTATGAAAGTGTGTAGATCGCTTCTCATGTTGAGTTGGGGAGCGATCTACAAACGCCGGGAACTCCTGAGAACGGCTCCTCTCACTATAATCTTGCGTGATATAGCGGGATTACAGTATGAGGAACCATAAAATACAAAAGTGTAACACAAATCAGCACACATTATTCCCCAACATAATAATAAAATAATAAAGTTAAATTCCCCCTACACAATATACATTAACCTAATTATAAAAAAAAAACATTGTTTTTATCAATATTTAAAGATCATACATGTCCCTATTTAATGTGAATGGTGTATAGTAAATGAATGAAATGCACATATGTAATGCAGCTATACACCATTCATATAAATGCAAAATATATTTATAATCATTAAAAAAAATAATTTGAATAAAGTATACAAGTATAAATATTTATTAATAAATTAAAATAAAATATATTTCATAATTGATAAACATAAAAATTGATGAACTGGTGCAATTCGAGAACGCTGCGAATCCACTTCTTGCTTTCTCCAGATTACTCAGCCAGTTTCACGCTTCTCACTCTGATTCTCCATCTCTGAAATGGTGAATCAGAAAGTGAGAATTCTGTCACAGATCCCCAGTGAGGTTCTCAGATCGCACCTTCATAAACTGGCCGTTTGTGTGACAGTCAGTTACAGATTCTCACTGTGCTGAGATAATCTGTGGAGAACATGTTCTCTGCTGATTATCTCAGTTTCATAAACTGGTAATGACCCGAGATCAGCGGTGAGACTTCTCAGTTTCATAAAAGGACACCCAAATCACTAACCATTTGAGAAGTAGGACAGCCTTTTCTCCTAAATATATCTGTTCCAAGGCTCTTTCTTGTTATGGAGGAATGGCAGCCTAATGCCGCGTACACACGGAATTTCCGACAACAAATGTTCGATGTGAGCTTGTTGTCGGAAATTCCGACCGTGTGTAGGCTCCATCGGACATTTGTTGTCGGAATTTCTGACAACAAAAATTTGAGAGCTGGTTCTCAAGGTTTCCGACAACAAAATCCATTGTCGGAAATTCCGATCGTGTGTACACAATTCCGACGCACAAAATTCCACGTATGCTCGGAATCAAGCAGAAGAGCCGCACTGGCTATTGAACTTCATTTTTCTTGGCTCATCGTACGTGTTGTACGTCACCGCGTTCTTAAAGTTTGGAATTTCTGACAACATTTGTGCGACCGTGTGTACGCAAGACAAGTTTGAGCCAACATCCGTCGGAAATAAATCCAGGATTTTGTTGTCGGAATGTCCGATCGTGTGTACGCGGCATATGAATTGCAGTGTTTATGAAATCCAAAAAGACTGTCATGTCACTCCAAGAAAAGTAAAAGCTGCTGACAGTTAGTGGAGGCAGCCAATAAGAATACAGAGGATGGGTAAGACCGGGCAAGCTCCAACACTACCTCCAAAATGTCAGAGCTTTGCCTGCTCTTCAATCTATTAATCTGGGTAAGATCTTTGTAAAATTCTGAAACAGCTGCATTTATTTCATTCAAGGGGGCCGAGGTTTTGTTTGGCTGATACACCGTCTGCTAATACAGTTGGTGCAGATCTTAAATTTTGGTATGACCGTCAACTAAGACCTAAAAGAGATGCAGACCCCTTTGCACAGACAATAACATTGTTACCTCTCAGACCCAAGTCTTGTGCACCAAGGATATCAGTGGCAAGTTTTCCGGTGAGTGCTCATATGTTTATATTCGTATCAGCCAGCATTAGTTACAAGACAATCTGAAACTTCTAACACAAATAGTCTGACAGATTATGACAGTATTAAAAATGGGATATAAATATTCCTGCTTTGTCACAGTCAATCCAGTTTATGCTTGTTTTCTTGACTCAAGAAAAAATTTTAATTTCCACCCACATTTCTTAAACTGAGGATGTGCCATCTTTTGGATTTTGCAAGTATGTTGTACGTGGAGATACCTGTTCTTCTGTTTTTAGGAAGCAGTTGCCATTATTTATTTTGAAGTGTAGAGATTTCTGTTCTCTTAAATTAAACCTCAGCCTTTTTTTTTAATGGGGCCCTAGAAATTGTTAGTCATAATGCGCTACTATGCACAGCGCTTTAAGATTTTCTCTTCCTGGTTAACACTACAGTGAAGCCTAGGCTTACAGCCAAGATAGTTGATTGGAGGAAAGGCACACACCCCCCTCTTCTCATAGGTAGAGACTTTCAGCTCTGTTCGCTGAATGGTTCAGGACTCTGCTAATCTATTTATAGCATCCTCCCCAACACAAATTTCAGCCTGCTTTTATATATATATATGTATATATGTCGGAGAACATGTCAGGAGTTATCAGGCTGATAACAGAAGAATGGAGCAGGAGACAGCTACGAGACATAGTGCTTTGAAGAAAGATAAGAAAACACTGCAGATATATGTGCCCAGCTCAAATTTCATGAATCACATTTACATCCACTTTAATGTACTTCTTTTGCAGAAATAAAAACACTTTCTATTTAGCCTAAATAGCCATTACCTCAGAGTCCAGCTTCTCCATTCCTTCATTACAGGCATACCCCACTTTTAAGTACACAATGGGGTTTATTTACTAAAGCTGGAAAGTGCAAAATCAGGCTCCCGTCTGCATAGAAACCAATTAGCTTTTAACCCCAGCTTGTTCAATTAAGCTTTGGTAATAAAACCCGGAAGCTCATTGGTTTCTATGCAGAAGTGAGCCTGATTTTGCACTTTCCAGCTTTAGTAAATAAACCCCATTGTGTACTTAAAAGTGGGGTATGCCTGTATTTAAATTTTGCATAATAAATGGTCTTCATTTGGGAATATGCTGCTGGTGTTAGTATGTTATCCACATCTTAAGGTGTTGCTGTTACACAATATGTATATTTTTCTTTATAATGGTATATATAATGTCCTTAGGCAAAAAACATGGATGCCTGAGTACTAATGTGAACGGTGATCACTGATTGCATTAGCAAAATGTGCAGCTGAGGAGATGGGAGTGATCTCCTGGAGTAGGAGGGCAGATGCAGGGTGTATGGTAATGAGGTTAGCTGGTAAATTCCTTCCTGTGTCTTCACCACATCCTAAGGTCCGTCCAGGATAAATAGAAAGCTTTTTTATTTCTGCAAAAGAAGTACATTAATGCTATATTGGTACATAGGGGAGCTGGAATTTAGAAAAAAAAAAGATGAACTTAGCCTTTAGCAGTGCAGCACAATGATTTTGCCTTGCTGACTCTTGAGCCGGTCTATCTGGTATGGTCTGATGTTAACCACTTCTTTTATGATGTCATAGGTGCTGACATTTTAAAGGTCATGTCTTCCACATCAAGCATAAGCTGTGTTAGACATTCAGATTTGGCATGCCTGGCCAGATTTAGTCCTGGATACTAAAGCCTCGTACACTTGGGCTGATTGTCGGCCGGAATCGGCCGGTTCAATAGAAACCAGCCAACATCTCCCCCCCTGTGTATGACAGCCGGTCCGACAGAAGCCGCCTGTTTGGCCGACTTCTGTCGAAGGCTCATGACCGAAAAAGTTCTGCCGTCCGGCTCCTGACCAATGGCTGAGAGTGCTGACTGGAGTGTTCTGGCGGGGGGGCCACCCCACTGTCAAAACACAATAGAACAGCAGGGGAGATCGCTGTACTAACATCGGATTTTTAGTACAGTGGCTCCGACCTGAGCTGTCAGTTTTTGTTTCGTTCAATCCGATGGGTTGAATGAAAAAAAAACTAGTAGTGTGTACAAGTCTTAAGGCTTTACAACTGTTCCTGTAACATTTGGTTCCACTGACTTATTCAAAGAGTAATGAAGGTGCAACATCCCACTATGACCAATCTGATTTTAGCTGTGCTGGGTCAGCTCAGTTCAGAGATAATTGCTGATGGTTGCCTAAAGAGTACCATACTAAATGCTTGTACTTGTAGATTTTCAGTTTTTAATATGAAAATAAAACATTAAAATGGATGAATGTGCAGAATGTATATTTATGAATTTACATTATTTTACATTAACTTTGTTTAGGTCCCGGAAAAGAGCCTTTCTTCTCCCACAAAAACGAAAAGTGCCTCTTTCACTAGACGATCCGACAGCCTAATATCGGCAAAGTTAAAACCTGAAAAAAGACTGGTAAAAAGTTTACCTGGCAGTGCTGTCCAATCAAGTAAAATCCGGTAAAGTATTAATGCAATACATGTAATAACCACATATTATTGACTTGGCTAGTATACACTAATTAACATGCACTATATTGTCAAAAGTATAGGGACACCTGCCTTTACACGCACATGAACTTTAATGGCATCCCAGTCTTAGTCCATAGGGTTCAATATTGAGTTGGCCCACCCTTTACAACGATGACAGCTTCAACTCTTCTGGGAAGGCTGTTCACAAGGATTAGGAGTGTGTCTATGGGAATGTTTGACCAATCTTCCAGAAGCGCATTTGTGAGGTCAGGCTTTAATTCATCCAAAAGGTGTTTTATCTGGTTGAGGTCAGGACTCTGTGCAGGCCAGTCAAGTTCCTCCACCCCAAACTCGCTCATCCATGTCTTTATGGACCGTGCTTTGTGCACTGGTACACAATCATGTTGGAACAGGAAGGGGCCATCCCCAAACAGTTGCCACAAGGTTGAGAACATGAAATTGTCTAAAATGCCTTGGTATGCTGACACCTAGTTCCCTTTAAGGGGCCAAGCCCAACCCCTGAAAAAAACCCAGCACCATAATCCCCCCTCCACCAAAGGATTTGGACCAGTGCACAAAGCAAGGTCCATAAAGAAATGGATGAGCGAGTTTAGGCTGGAGGAACTTGACTGGCCCGATCCCAACACGATAGTACACCTTAGGGATGAATTAGAGCAGAAACTGCAAGCCAGGCCTTCTCGTCCAACATCAGTGCCTTACCTCACAAAAGCACTTCAGGAAGAAAGGTCAGACATTCCCATAGACACACTCCTGAACCTTGTGGACAGCCTTCCCAAAAGAGTTGAAGCTGTTATAGCTGTAAAGGGAGGGCCAACCCAGTATTGAACCCTACAGACTAAGACTGGGATGCCATTAAAGGAGAAGCAAAGCCAAAGGCTGTACTTCTCCTGTGGATCACAGGAGTGCAGTTTGTTTTGCACTCCTGTGACTCAGCAGAGAGCGGACTTCAGCCCGCTCTCTGCTGACATCACAGAAGTCAGTCCAGGCTCCGTGTCATCACGACCAGTCAGGATCCACAAGATCCCTGGACCAACACCCAGCCCAGGGCTCTTAGCGAGCCGCTGAGAGGCTTAGCCGGCTGCCCCCACCCCCTCCACAGTCCAGCACTCCAGTGAGCGAGGAGGGGGCAGAGCAGACAGCAGTGACTGACAGACAGCAGCTCTCTGCTCACGGAGCTGTGAGAACCAAGTGATCGACAGTGTTTGATCGCTCGGTTCTCAGTGTTAGAGGCGCCGGGGGACAGATGCAGCATCGGAGTGATGCTGCATCCAGCTAGGTATGATTCTTAAAAAAAAAAAAAAAAAAAAACACAAACCAAACTTTTCTTTTAAAGTTCATGTGCGTGTAAAAGCAGGTGTCCCAGTACTTTTGACAATATAGTGTACATGTATTCTTGCCTAAGGGCATTATATATACCATTATAAAGAAAAATATACATATATAACAGCAGCACTTCATGTGGATAACAGCAGGATATTCCCAAATGAAGACTATTATGCAAAATGTAAAGATGCTGGCATACCAATCCCCATTAAAAAACCACCACACAATATCCTCAGTCTCATACATTTCTATTACAACTTAAATATAATGTAGCTCCTCATATATATTTCCCAAGGCACATATATCTGTTGCCAAAAATTATGATGTAAATATAAAACATTAGATCAGGGGTCAGCAACCTTTTTCCACTTAAGGGCCAGATTCGATGTATGCGAATGCATGAAGGGCCGCATTCATCTGGTAATAAATGAAGATAATAATAATAGGATACCTAACATGTTATGCTTTAAAATTTGAGCACACCAATGGAATAGCGATAAACGATAGTACTTAAAAATCTCCATAGGCGACGCTTTAAAAATTTCTACAGGTTACCAGTTTAGAATTACAGAGAAGGTCTATTAGTAGAATTATTACTCTCACTCTAACGATCACGGCGATACTCACATGTGTGGTTTAAACACCATTCACATTTGCGGGTGCAACTTATGTATACGTACACTTCTGTACGCGAGCACCGAGAGATGGGGCCCTATAAGAAATTTTTTTTTTCTTATTTATTTTATTTTTACACTGTCCCTTAATTTTTTTTTTTCCTGATCACTTTTTTTGCTTTCACAAAGAATGTAAACATCCCTTGTGACAATAATAGGAAGTGAAAGGTACTCTTTATGGAGAGATCAGGGGTCTATAAGACCCCAAATCCCTCCTTTGCACTTAAAAGCATTAAAAACACCAAGTTTGGCTGTTTTGAATGCTTTAATTTTTTAAAATTTGGTGCCTTCAATGCAGCGTACGCACGACCGGTTTTTCCACCAGAATAAACTCCTGACAGTTTTTCCGACGGCGTTCCGACGGAGTTCCGCTGAAACGGACTTGCCTACACACGATCACACCAAAGTCCGATCGTTTAGAATGTGATGAAGTAGGACGGGACTAGAAAAAGGAAGATCAATAGCCAGTAGCCAATAGCTGCCCTTGCGTCGTTTTTGGTCCGTCGGAATAGCATACAGATGAACGGTTTTCCCGATAGGAATTGATTCCGTCGGAAAGATTTAAAACATGTTCTATTTCTAGGTCCGTCAGAATTTTTGAAAGAAAAAGTCAGATGAAGCCCACACACGATCGGAATATCCGATGGAATAATTCCGTCGGACCTTTTCTGACGGAAAGTCCAGTCGCGTGTACGCGGCATAAGTCTTTTGTAAACCCGAAGTGATGTCATGACATCGCTTCTGGATTACTAGATCTAAGAGCTGATCGAAGCCGATTCTGGCTTTGTTCGTGTCTCCGGCCAGCCGGCGGATGTGCTTGGGCCTCCTGGTGGGACGGGAGAGCCCAAACAAGCCGCAGAAGGCGGCAGGAGGGGAGACGTCCCCTCTCACTGCTTGGGAAAACAGCCGAGTGGCTTCTTAGCCGCATCGATTGTGATCCCAAGAAAGCCAACCGCCGGCTCTACAAAAAATGTCCGCGGGCCAGGTGCACGTCTAAAAAAAAAACCTTGTCTGTACTGTGCTGGCACATTTCATTATCAGATAAAAAACTAGATTTGAACACTCTCTTTCCTAACAAGAGGTAAAAGATCTAGAAGCTGAGCTTCTTTATGTATGAGGGAAAAATCAGTGTGTCATTTGTCAGTGGAGACAGACTAAGCTTTCTCTCATTTTAAATTGTTCAGAGTAGCTTGCAGTCTGACCGAGGCCTGCTCCAAACATGCTGTCTGAATTGGGACACATAGCAAACATATGATGGAGTTTTCTCAAATTTCACTGCAAAAGTAGAGATACTCCTCAAGACCCAGCAGAGGGATGCCAAGGGGCAGAGACAAAATCACAACAGCTGGTCACATTACTAGTGAAAAACTGTATGGGGATGCCCTTGCCATTTCCACTAGGGGAATTTATTATTTTAAAAATACTATGTCATTATAAATAGGACAAGAATCAGACCCATGAGCTGCTGTGCACCAACTGTACGTACTAGCCTGGCTAGAGACATTGTTGGACCAAAAGTTCATCGCAATGCACCTGAAGAAGATCTTGTTTCTGTAAGTATTTTTAAAGTATACCAGACTGGGATAGGGAGGGTCATCAGTGTTAGCCTTTGAGTCTCTACTTTATCTCACATTGCTGTCAGTCCAATATATGCAACATTGTTGTAAGAGGCTAGAGCACAGAGTTGACAAGAACCAAGAGCTACTGCTATCTCTGCTTCTATGTTGTTCAGTCATGAGACTAGGAGCAGGAAGAGGAACAGTGTTCCTTTAAGTGAAACTAAAGGCACTAAACTTACCTCCTCTGTAATGGTCTATAATGGTCCAGGTCCCTTGCCCGCACCAGGTCCAGGTCCAGGTTGCTTGCGGTGTCGGTCTTCAGGCCTCTCCTTTGGCTGGCGTGGAATGACGTAACCATTGCGCACGTGCAGGACTCCGTCATCCTGGCACACATGGACTGTGCCACAATGTAAGCTGAGCTGCACATGCGTAGCTTAGTTTACATGCTGCAGAAGACTGCGAGTAGGCAGGTAGTTGTATTTTATTGCAGAAAAGACATTGCATGTCTCTCCTGCGATAACTCCCTGTCTCCTTGCAGTCTTATGTTAAATTATTTCAGTTCAGTTTACCTATAATAGACAAAGTTGTGTCTCCTTCCAGTCTATGCAGTGTTCCAATGATGCGTAAATCACATACACAATGGCTGAGCAAAATAACAAAAGTAGTCTGGTGAAATGTTCACATATACAGTATATTTCAGCTGTGTATTTGGCTTTTTGGGCAAAATTCAGCTTTAAAGCACTAACAACCCTCTTCACCCTGCCCTCTATGCAGCATTAAGTGTCTATACTTACCTTTCCTGCTGCTCCTCCACTGTTTAGACTCCCACTTCCACTTTTGGTAAAAAATCCCAGTACAGTCAGGTATGAAGGAGCAAATGACACGCCCCCTGACTTCCCACTAGGGAGCATTTGATGCGGCTTGAGAGACCAAAAGTGTGCAGCTGACAACAATCGTTAGCCCTATCAGCATGGCCGCCAAGCAACTAGCATTTTTAAAAGAAGAGATAAAAATAGTATCCTAAATGTTTCTTTTATGACAGGTTTCCTTTCCTTTACTAATTATAGGTGTAGCGGTACCCCCATAGGGGATGCTGAGTGTAGTAGTCCGTTTGTCACCCTGCCCAGCCAGACACACTTTTCAAGCATCCAGAGACATAAAAGCAGTCCTTGCACTTGTTTTTTTGTTTTTTATTTAGGGGAATTTAACTTGGATAGGGATAGGAAATTTATGAGATGCCCAGGTAACAACCAAAATTGGGACCACGGTATATACAATCTCCTCTTCTCCTCCTGTGCTTTCTTGCTTGCAGACTATCACGCCTCACTCCTCCAGCACATCACTTGCTTGCACTCCTCAGACCAGCTAGCACTGTAGTCCTGACACTGGCTCAGCCAGGCCTAAAGCAGATGCCCTTTGCAGGCAGGGACCGCGGGCCCTTATGGTGTAGGAAAAAAATAGAAAGTGTTAGCTGTCCCTATGGCTACTGCTCCCAGCAACACCTCTTCAGGCACTGCCAGCCCTCCTGGCTGCAGCTCCACCTTTCCACTGCCCGTGCCACCACAATCCCCCACACTGGCTCTGCACCCATCCCAGACTGCTGCATCTCAGTCCTCTCAGGCATGCCTCCCAGTCCTCCCGACTGTGTGAACACTCACCAGCCCTCTTCCCTCTTGGCTGCCTCTGTGGAACTCCTGGAGACTTACCCAGCAGTGTTCTCCCGCTGTCCTCTCTTGCTCCTCCTGTGCCTCCTGGTCAGAACACCTCTGTGGGTTGTAGGAGGATCTCATCCGCAACCGAGCCCAGGTCCAAGGTCACCCCTCCAGAATGGGGAGCTCCCTCGAAGGCCCAGACAGCCTAACACTCCATCTCCATCTACCACCTGATCAACTCCTCCCCAGCTGGGCTGATCCTGGGTATTTAAGGAGGCCTGCCCCCTGCCAATCCAGATTGGGGATTGGTCAGGTCTTGTCAAAATACCCCAGGCAGCTCCACCCCCCATCTCCCCCTCTCTTTCCAGAAAACACCAGAACATTCTGGAAAGAAGAGGGAGGTCCTGGGGATGCTACCTGTGAGTCACCCAGCGCTGCCCTGAGCCACTCCCAACCAAGGTCAAAACACAACAGCCAAGCTCGGAAATGTACCTATTCTTACAAACTGTACTATCACTCCTAGCACACTAGAGGGTGCTACACTCAATCCCCCCACTTCCCCCTAAGCTAGTCCCTTAGCTGGGAAATTTACAAAAATTTGCTCCTGGGCCCAGGAGCCAGGGCATCTCATAAAATATACAATTAGGATGGGGAAAAGGGAACAAACTGGGCCAGGGCTATTCACAAATAAATACTTACAAAAATAAAAGATATTTGGTAAGTATTTACATCATATACATCACACTATACACCTAACTACAGATCCCTGTAGCTAACATTAAAGTGGATGTAAATAAACCCTTACATATACCCAGTGAAGTGAACAGCCTTAGATGATACACGGAAATAAAACAAATCTCCCTACATAAGTTTTACATGTATATCTGCTGTCTTCAGCTTTACCTACTGTTCCTCATTCATCTGTAGGAAGAATTCATTGCTAGACACTGTGAGAAAGCTAATTGGAGGAAAGGCACACCCCCCTCCCCACACATGCAGAGCGTGCTGTGAATTGTTTAGCTGGCTGCTAATCTATTTATAGCAACCTCCACCCACACACACTTCTACACTTCTATCTCTGGGCCTCAGAGAGCTTGTCAAAAATTATCAGGCTGATAACAAAGGAACAGGGCAGGACAGAGCTATGAGACTAAGTGCTTTGAAGAGAGTAAAAAAACACTGCAGATAGATGTGCCCAGCTCAAATTTCATCAATCGGGTTTATATCCACTTTAACACAACATAACATTACAGTTTGAGCCAGAGCATCTCTCCCTCAAGATCCCGCAAAGGTCTCGACTCCGGCTGGAGATGGATGGACAGCTGTCCCATCCCAAGAGATCCTGAAAAGCCAAAACACAACACCATCCTACACTACAACTATCTATACACTTTACAAAGTTCTCTGTCAAGAGGGGGTTAGCATCCTGCTGACAGGAATATCAAATGTTCAAACCACATACATTACTTTAACACATTTATTTATTTTGTTCTGTTAGGAGGGGGTTATGGCCTGCTGACAGAAACAAATGGTGAAAACAAACACACTGCATAAAAGTGAACAGTTCTCTTTGGAGTTCCTGGTGGGTGGGTCTCTCCCCCTCCCCGAACTGACAGGCTCCTTAAAAGAGTTAAAGCGGGGGTCCACCTACCTATCGTTTTTTTTTTTTTTGAGTTCATTCACAAACTTTTCTTCTCAGCATTACATACTCACATATTGTGTGTAATATGTCCGCCTGTGTCAGATTTTGTCGGAAAGAATAACTTCTATTATTCACTGCAGGCGGTTTCCATCTTCATTGTGGGCATTTGAAGCCCACAAGCATTTATTTCCTGGATGTGGTGAATGCTGTGCTCCCAGCATTCACCGCTCGTTCCCGCACATGCTCAGTGGCATCCTGGGAAGCCTGAGACTAGCTCCCAGGAGTCTGGGAGAGGCTAGAAACACGCCTACTCCCACGGGAGGAGAACCAGGAAGTGCAAAGAAGAATAGAAAAATAAAAGGTAATTATGGCGATTTAAATTTTTTTAAACGGCATGTCAGCATCTAGGCAAGGAAGAGAATACATACAGATATTTTTCAAAATTTGGGTGGAACCCCGCTTTAAAGTAGAGATCAGACCCCACCCAGTGTCCATTGATAGTAAAGGTCCATCCATGAGGCACAACACAGGGTGGCAGGCCGGTCTGATCCTGCAAAAGTCAGGGAGAAACACATTCTGCAACTCTCCAGCAATCTATGTGGCTACTTCCATCGTGGCTGTACATCTCAACAGTCCTCTTCATGCATAGAAGTGTGGGTTGGGCAGTCTCCTTCTGCCACCCCCTTCTTCCCTGATGGAAACCGAATGACTCCTCGCAGGCCGTCCCACCTTCCCGATCATCACCTGGTCCTTATAGATTCCTCTTCCCACTCTGGCACCCGCAAAGGCTTTCGGATATGCAAGTATTCCCACACTAGGTCATCCTTCCACTCTCCCCGGGAGTTCTCTATGATGTCCATAGCGTCAGGAGGGACATAAGTATAGTCTACACCCCATTCCAGAGCAACTCTGTGCCGAACTTCGCACTGGATCCTGGAAAACCTGGGCAGTTCTCTGGGCTTTTCCTTTTTCCTTTTCCGGGCAGGACACAAGCACCAGGGGACCTCTTGACCCACTGCCTGTACTCAGCTGCTCTGATGGGGGTTCCTGCAGCTTCCTCGGTTCTCCCAGCAAAGTCTGGCTCTTCTCCTCCCTCAGACAGAACCTGTGAACCTCCCGTTTCCCATTCCTCTTCCGAGCTGCTGCTAGGAGATGACCACTATGCTAATCTCTCCAGGGACCCAAACTCCACTAGCAGTCGGGGGGGATCCCCAATCTATGGCCTTGTCCTTGCATTCCCCTTCCGGCTCACTCGAGGGCGCACCCCCCTCCAGCACTGACTCCATCCAGATGAGTATATCAAGATCAAGTGACTGGAATTTCAGGGACATTACCTGGTTCCTTCTGGGCAGTACTTACAGTCACCAGGTCCCTGACCAGGCCACGACAGACTCCTCTTCCCTTATGTTGCTTGTTTTCGCAGAGGAGTCACCAGGCTCAGACTCCACACCGCCTTTTGGCGATGATTCCAGGCTTGCTCTGGCCTTCCGGGATTTCCGCGGCTGCAGGCGACACAGTCCTGAGTGCAGGTCCACGTTGTAGTACTGTGGCCCCTGCTGGCTGGATGCAAGTCTGGTGAGGGGTTTGCCACAATGACCGCACTGGATCCAGTGGCTTTTGAGGGGGTTTGTGGATCATGGTGGAATGACTCGATCGGTCACTGTTGGGTAAACAAGCGTGTGGGCAGATGGGAACGGTTTGTTCCCAGAGGTTCGTGCCCGGCTTGGGAAAACGGTAGTGGTGGGCCCTGCTAGGTTCTGAGCTGCTACCTCAGGGTACGGCCTTGTGGTCGACTCCGCATATGCTTGAGAAGAAGTGAAAGTAAAGGAGCACCCAGGGGCCAGTAGATGCAGGTTTTAAAATGTTTTATTTTGAGTCACAACAATAAAATGAGGCCAACGCGTTTTGGGGGAACAGAGACCCCCTATATAATGGCTGCTTTTGAAAGCTATTAAGGAAATAATCCTGTTATGGACTGCCTTTGGCACAAGGATCGGACTTATAGATGTCCAAATGCTGGCTACGGATTTGGGCACTGACCATCGCGGTCAGTATTTGGCATTCTGGACACAGCAGGCACAGTCGCTCCATCCAATTAATCATCCCGAGGGCGAATCCCCCACCATAATCCAACCAGACACCGGTGTCCACCAGTGTCCGCTCCTGCAAATCAGGCAACCATATGAGCGATGGGAATACACGACCACCCTCCGCTATCTTGCTCCTCCACCTCATGATGTCTGCTAGCAGGGAACCCTGGGTCTCCTCTAGGGCGTGGCACTGCCCCCTTGCTTCCAAATAGGCTGGCATCTGTGATACTGATAGGCAGGCCCCTCCCCTGGTGTTCTTCTGTAACCCCTTGTTAGATGAACTGAAGTTTGCAGGCATGCTGAAACTAGCAGGACTTGTCCAGGCATGTCGCTCGGCACCGACTGGGTTTGAGCAACTGAAAGCAAATTACTTTTCCGGTGGTTGCCGTTAGCAACAATAAAGTTTGTAGCCCATGCCTCACTGAAGGGAACACTTCTAGCACAATCCCATCCGCAAGCACACGCAGGCTGACCCCCATCACCCCGGGCAACAGTAGACACTTTCAGGCACACTTTACTGTTTGAAGCAGGAGTATTAATCATAAATTCAGGATATCCAGCATTAGCACGCTGGACATATTTGTATTCCATGTGCGTGGTCGCCGCCGTGGTTGCCATGGGTGGCAGCACATGGTAGAAAGTTACTGTATTGCAGATTTTAGCACAAGTGCCCATCCCAGTCACGGTTGGGCAATTGGGTAAGCCGGGCAGCAATAACTTGGCAAGCAGCTCCCGCTGGTTGCTATGGACAATGGCACTCGATGCTGTATTACTGAATGCAGGCAGAGCACATAAATCCTTCCCCGTTGTTCAATTACTCAATTAGTGGAACAAAGTGCAGTTCCCCGGCTTGGTCAACTTTGGTTGCTAGGGGCAATGGCTGGCAGGTTACCTGTTAACAGACGTCACGGATCGAGCCCCCAAATGTAACGGTACCCCCTTAGGGGCTGCTGAGTGTAGTAGTCCGTCTTTCACCCTGCCCAGCCAGCCACACACTTTTCAAGCATCCAGAGACATAAAAGCAGTCCTTTCACTTTTTTTTTTAATTTTATGGGGATAGGAAACTTATGAGATGCCCAGGTAATTGACAATCAAAATTGGGACCAACTATTTACACCACGTTATATACAATCTCCTCTTCTCCTGCTGCACAAAAAAGCCACCCCTCAAAGTGTGGACCTTTGTCAGCTAAAAAGGGAAGGGAACACTGCCCCACTTCTATATAGAACAGTTAAAACAAAGGATAGAGGCCATCCACAGATCATCCCCAATGGCAGCTTTGAGGGGTGTTTTTTTCATTCACATTGTGGGCGCAATATGTAAACCAAGAGTTGTAGAAATTTCGATCTGTGTCCAGCTTAAGGGTGATATTGTATGGGCTTTGGTCCTCCTATGGTCACTGATGTCCCCCTAGGGCGATTCCAATGGTACAAAAGCCTAATTTTCAATTATTCAGTGTATGAGTCTGTCCTTTAACTATTCAGTGCTTCGGAGTACCCTCGTGGCATCTTTTTGCAGTACTCAAAAGTCTCCTGAGGAAACCAAAATGTTGGCAAAACATGTAGAGCTGAAGTTCACTGCACATACTTTCAAGTCGCATGGATATTCTGTGATGGTTTTATAATCAATACTGCAAATATTTTACTATATCTCTTTGAAGTTATGTTTTTGGCGCCTTTAACATTCCTTTTGGTACTTCACCCCTGCTCTTTTGTATCACGTGATCCTTGGCTACTTTTCTGCACTTATCAATGCGCATAGCAAACACTACCAGCACTTATGTTATGATTATGTTTAGTGCCAACAGGGCAGAGGCGCAGTGCTTTTGTCAGGGTCCAGGTAGTTATTGGTTAACCTCCATTAGCATTCTAAATTATCGTTCACAAATTTTAAGCATTCTATTGCTCTTGGAAAGCACAGCTAGTATTCTTTAAGATCTGAGAGACAAAAAACTTTACTACCATACTGGGGAATGACTTAACATCAGTTGGTTAACAGCCCAAAACAACACCAGAAAATTAAGTGTTTTATTTTCTGTTTTTCCAAGAATAAGTGCTTGTTATCTACATTTTACTCCAGGGGTCTGTCCAGAGTCCATCTAAGATCTGCAGCTCTAAAATAGCTTGGAATTAAAAGTTTAAGGAGAAAGTAAACTGACTCCCTTATGATGTAAAGTGTGATCCATGAAATATGGTCAATATTAAATACCTTCTTAAAGACTGCTGGTATTGATTGAGAATTCCTGGAATATGAGACTATAATTCCATTACCAATTAGTAATTGTTAGGGGATTGTGTGCAAATAGCTGGAGGCTTAAGGGGCTCTCTATAAATCCTGACTGCTTAGAGATGGATTATGGGGATCCTGAGAAGTGATGATCGTCTTATGGAGATCTAAAACAAAACCGTGCCAGGCTAGAACTTCCTGTCCCGGTCATATAGCCACTTGATGATCCTTGGTGTGATTCCATACTTTAGCAGCTTTGCTGCTATTCTGGTTTTGTGCCACTGGCCTGTCTCCCCTGACAACTGTGCTGAGTATCTCCTCAATACAAACAGCCGTGTTAAACTCATGACCTCATGGAATAGCTTGAATGTACTTCAAATAAACTCTTTGCCAGGATAAATAATCTACCCCCAGAAACATTTGATTTCATCAGTTCCTTAATCTAGATTTAGGTCTTCTATGAAGTAAAAATAATTTACATTACTTTTTTTTAGCTTAAGTATTATCACCAAGAAGTACATGTACGTCAGGGGAAGGTTAAGATTGCTTGCAGGTTGTTTTTTTTTTTTTTTTATACTGTAATATCTTCAGAGTGACCTCACTTCGTTGAAAGTCAGAGCACACCCTTTAGAAAATAAGCAAGGGAAGTATCAGATCTCCAGCAGTTTTACTATTTAAAATAGGCTGGAGAGGGATTAGAGCCCTGCATACTGGAGCAGAACTTGTGAACCTCAACAGTGCCAGTTGGACCATTCCTGTTGGTTGGGAAATGTTCAAAAAATAATTAGTGTAGACCTTATTGTAATAAAATGACCAGTATTTCCCAATCACTGTAGCAAGATAGCCAGTACAGGAACGTGTTATGACTGTACTAGATGATATCAACGTGTGCCCTTTTTACCAGGTCCCAGAGAAATCAGTAGTGAATTCTCAGCATTGCTGCTTTTCAAAAATACCACTTTTTCCTGAGTCTTGGACTTGTACCAAGCCTAGGAATTGTTGCATGAAATACAGTCAGTTGAAGATAATGAAACAGGGGCTTTGGAATATAGGAATGGTATGAGTTATCCAGAAGCCTTGGAGTTTGTGGTTAACCACTAGGGATGAGCTTTATGTTCGGGTTGAACAAGAGTTTGACGCGAACATTGGCTGTTCGCCCGTTCGCTGATTAGCGAACAATTTAGGGTGTTCGCGGCAAATTCGAATGCCGCGGAACCAGGGCAGGACTTAGGGTGGTGGGGGCCCCTGGGCTTGATTCACTTTCGGGCCCTACCTTCTATACATTACTTTAAACCTTTAGTTTTCTTTTTAAGCGCGCCACTCTGATACCGTTTGTCCGCCATTACATCACTGTCTAATGCAGACAGGTTTTCTCAACGGCAGTAAATGAAGCACTACGTAACTGCCAATAACCAATCAGCAAACCTCAAGAAAAGAGTTTAAGTAATTTTAAGGAAAAAAACTATTTAAGGAAAAAAACTTACATTTAAATGCTCATTAATGCAGCCTTGCACAGCATCCATTTGCATGCTTGTCCAGTGTCATTTGCAGCCTTGCAGCCTTGTCAGTGTCATTTTCAGCCTTGCAGCCTTGTCAGTGTCATTTCCCCCCAATAATCCATACCAGACCCTTATCTGAGCATGCAACCTGGCAGGCCGCAGGAAAAGAGGGGGGGACGAGAGAGCGCCCTCCCCTCCTGAACCGTACCAGGCCACATGCCCTCAACATGGGGAAGGTGCTTTGGGGTAGCCCCCAAAGCACTTTGTCCCCATGTTGATGGGGACATGGGCCTCATCACCACAACTCTTGCACGGTGGTTGTGGGGTCTGTGGGTGGGGGGCTTATCGGAATCTGGAAGCCCCCTTTAACAAGGGGACCCCCAGATCCTGGCCTCCCCCCCTGTGTGAAATGGTAACGGGGTACAAATGTACCCCTACCATTTCACATAAAAAGTGTGAAAATGTTAAAAATGACATGCCACGGCTTGGGGACAAGTCCTTTATTAAAAAATAAAAAAATAAAACTGTTCCAAATCTTCTTCTTCTCTTGCTCCGCTGACGGACCAAAAAAAAAAACGCGACCGACCCACCTACATGGGAGGCACCCACCGTAATGATGGTCCTCTCAGGTGACAGCTCTTTTATAACTGAGGACGGGACCACACGGTGACGTTGCTGGGTGACCCCACCCCCCTCTGACACACAGGCACATCCCTATGGCTGGTATGAAGGGTCTGGTATTGATTTTGAGGGGGACCCCCACGCAATTTTTTTTCTTAAATTTGGTTTGGGGTTCCCAGTAATATTCATACCAGACCTGAAGGGCCTGGTATGGAATTTGTGGGGAAGCCCATGCTGTTTTTTTCAATGACTTTTGTGTGTATTGCCGGGACCGACAATTCATTATAGCCGTGAGTAGTTTTAAATGACTTTTTTTCCTTTAGAAATGTCATTTTGTGCAGGGACTGTTGTAAACACGGCAAACATGCGCCACTTTACAAGCATACTGTAGACACCCCCCAGGTACGAAATTTATAGGAATAATTCACTTTTTTACTGTTTCACTTTAAGCATTATTAAAATCACTGCTCCCGAAAAAACGGCCGTTTTTAAAACTTTTTTTTGCATTGATACATGTCCCCTGGGGCAGGACCCAGGTCCCCAAACATTTTTTATGACAATAACTTGCATATAAGCCTTTAAAATTAGCACTTTTGATTTTTCATGTTCCATAGACTTTAACGGTGTTCGCGTGTTCGAACACTTTTTTTGCCTGTTTGCATGTTCTGCTGCAAACCGAACTGGAGGGGTGTTCGGCTGATCCCTATTAACCACTGTATGTCTAACAACTTTACCTCCTTTCTTGACCTGAGTTATATACTCTTCTCAGGTCCCCCATTGGCAATCCTGGCTCCTCCCTCCACAGAGCTCGTTCCCGAGCCATCTCTGTGTGTCTATTGGCTCCAACGGCTCCCACTGCTGTCTCTAAGGCAATGAGGAGGGAGAGAGCTGAGAGAGCTTCTACTTTCGTGCACATCGCTGGATCAAGATCAAGCTCAGGTAAGTATAAGGGGGGCTGGTCAGAGAGCATAGAATACAATAAGATAGAAAAAACCTTCTGCCTTTACAACAACATAAATTTTGAAAGTTGGTGTAAAGTATATGAATGTTCAAACAATAAAATTATCCCATTTGCCCCATTTTGAGCTTAATGTCCTCTTTGAAGGACATCCTTACCATCAATGTTCTTTCCTGTGCCTTGGTTGGGTGCACACAGGTGAATAATAAGTGTTGGATCCAATTAGAAGAATCAGAAGCCTCGGCAGGTATTCCTCTTCAGGGTATTCCAGGGCTGCGGTCCACCCTCCCTTCATTGGTGATATCTAACCCTCTAGTAGGGTATACTTCCAAGAAGATCTTGAGGCAAAAGACAATATTAGGGACGTGTGTCCCTCCCGTAAAACACCGGTGATAATTTCGCTCCAGGCCTGACGGAATGGACAGTTTCAACCTCTGACTGAAGCCTACTATTCTCGCTTTGAGATCTTTCTTTCGGCAATAGGTGTTAAATCTTTGCAACAACTTTAAACCATGACTAACTCCCCACCCCCCCAACCTCTCCACATACCTTATCTGCTCACTTAGCATTGGTGTCGAGTGGATGACAACCGTTAACTTTCACCATAGTTCTAGTTCCTCCTTTTTTTGCTTGTACATGCATATATTTGGTTTAAGGCCCAGTATGGCCCACCACCTGTTTTTTTTTTCCTGTTTTTTTTTTAATGTTTATTTCTGTTGGACTCATCCCTTTTGTACCTTTGAAAACGTTAAATAAAGAATTTAAAAAAAAAGTTTTCGTATTTACATGTTTTCACTTGCCAACTGCTTAAATCACATGGGCTCAATTATCACTTCTATGCTGATGACACTCAGATATACATCCACAATAAACCAGATTCTACTTGTGACAAGACTGAAGTCATGTGTATTGGCACCCACCCATCAATCATGTAAGGCCAGTCCTGGAAGCCTATTTATAAATGGCACTGTACTTGAGCTTCGGTATAAATGGAAAAATCTAGGGGTGACCTTAGATGCTTATTTAACCTTTGATCCACCTGTACAAAATGTTGTCAGAACATCTTTTTCCCACTTGAGAAACATTGCTTGGCTGTGTCCTATACTATTGTACACTGTAGCTAAAATGCTGGTCCATACATTTGTGTTCTCACGACTTGACTACTGTAATGCTTTACTCGCTGATGTAACTAAATCCACTTTTAATCAACTACAATATGTACAAAATTGTGCAGCCAGAATGCAGACTAAGTCTGGTACAAATAGCTTTTTTACCCCTATTCTAGAGTCCTTGCACTAGCGGCCCATCAGGTTTTGCATAGACTTTAAGATCCTCTTGCTCACCTATAAGGCCCCTATCTGTCTGAACTTTCATCAACTTACTTCCCCCCTCGTATCCTCCTCTCCTCAAATTCTGGTCTTCTGTATATCTCCCCTACTCACCTACACTCAATGGGAGACAGAGCCTTCTCCTGCTATGCCCCAAAACTCTGGAATTTACTTCCAAAGCACATCAGAGAGTCATCTTCTCTAAACTCATTCAAATCAAATCTAAAAATATTTTTCTTTAGACAAGCTTTCACGTAATTTTTCCTTTTTTCCTCTGTATTACCCTGTGTATACCTTGTGTTTTTGTTTCTCTTGACATCGTAAAGCGGTTTGAGAAGCTACCTTTGAAGGCGCTATATAAAATTAAGTTTATTATGATGATTATTATTATTATAAAGTAAATTTGATAAAAGTTTTACCTGCTTTATTCAAAGATTTTGGCTGGAATGCCACGTTAATGTAAAAAAAAAACTGAACGTTGTCTGCTTTAATACATATGAAAGGGTTTGTAATTTTGTTCATCCATGTTTGTGATCCAGGCACCCTAGCCAGGTAGCACAGCCAGGACCTGGACCTCCAATATAGAACAGCTTTGTGTAAAAACATACCAAGCCTGCTGTGGAGGTCTGCTTTATAACCAAGATTTTACTAAAATAAGGCTTAAGTTGCAAGCTTTAACATAAGGAAGTATATGTATCTTTATTTTAATCATGTGACTGTATGTTTTAAATCTCATTGGAATGAGCTAAAAAAAGAACTGTCACTTTTGGAAAATAGCTTTCCTTATTATGGTGTGTTAGCTTTGTGAATTTGACCTATAAACTGTTGTTCCACCAAGATTATCTCTCTTTTCTATTCCTCTGGAGTTTAGCTTTAATTTATGCAAAAGGAAATTTTACCTGGTTTTAGTGCTTCATGGAGCTACTGCATTCTAAAGTATAGTTTTTCTTAAATTTATTGGACTTGGTAACTTTATTTTTACTTTTTTTATGTTATTTCTTTCCCACTCACTCATTCATCTGAATTTATAGAATACATGTGCCTGTATTGTGTGCTTTCAGCATGTGGACACAAGCAGCAGTGTTCTGAAGAGCTCCAAGATGGAGGAAATGCTGCAAGCTCTCCACCATGACTGTCGTGCTGGTTATTTCTTTGCCACATTCTGTGAACAGTCGGGAAACAAGGTATGCAGGAGAACAGTCTCATGGTTTAACGTCCTCGGATAGAACGACCGTTCTTAGTAAATGGCCAAGGGTGTTGTATACCTTATGATGAACATTTTCCTCTTTCCATGCTATGAGTACCATGAGCCCAAATATAAAATTCTGCAAAATAAGTCTCTGTGTTGCTCTTACCAATCAACCATGTTCTTCCTTCACCTGCATTAAAAACATGAGAAAGTAGAAACTGACAAGTTTCTTCAGATCTGGTGGCATGTTATAAAAGGTACAACATTTTGTTACATCTTTATGATTGAGCACTTTAGAAGACATTGAACGTCTGAAATTATGACTTCTCCTTTTGGCCCCACATTCAATCACTGTTCAAATCATTCTGCCAACAAAACCACATTTCCAAAATTTGCCACTTCTTAACAAATTACACCACAAAGCTAATTCACTCTCTATATAATTCTCTACTGAGAGGGTGCAACTCTCTCCATGTTGGCCCACCTCTGCACAGACTATCCCCCCCTTTAGTCTGCCATCTACCTAACTAATCGCTCGGTGTCCACCAATCCTCTTTTCCAATCCCTCCACTGGCTTCTGCTCGCCTAATGTATGAAATTCAAAATGCTAACTAGAACATACAAAGCCATCCACAACTCTGCCCTAAGCTATATTACCAACTTTATCTCTAAATATCACCCAAACCGTCCTCTTTGCCCCTTTTAAGAACTTCTGCTCTCTAGCTCTCTTGTCACCTCCTCCTATGCTCACTTCTAGGACTTTGCCAGAGCCTCTTCTCCCCTATGGAACTCCATACCCCGATACATCCAGGTATCTTCTACTCTTTAGAGAATTCCAGCCCAACTCTATCTAACAACTGGAGTTTTAATTTCCCCATTAACTCATCCCCCCCTTGTCATTACCTATGGTGTCACTTGTCCCTCCCTTTAGATTGTAAGTTCTCAGGAGTGGAACCCTCTGAATCCTCCTGCATTAGATTGGACTGTCTCCATTAATATTGTACAATACTGTGCAAACTATTGGTACTATATAAATCATGTATAATAATAATAATAATAATAATAATATAACACGTTGGGATTGCTGTGGCCATGGCTACAGAATCACACTCCCAGCAATCCAGAAGTGTTCTGTAGAGATCTGCTGCATCCCTGCTGCACACCAGCTCCTGCACCATCATTTTCATCTGTGATGTCATCAAGAGGCTAGCTGTCTCTTTCAGGTTCTTGCACCCAGCCCCCTGAACATGCAGTGTGGCACATCATCAGGTGGTCAGCTGCATATACCAGGAAGAAACAGTTGGCCCCCTTATCTTGAGCCAAGGTTCATATGAAGTAGCCTATCCTGCATGCACCTGGGATGCATGTTGTGAGTATCCTAGGAGGCAGCAGGAAAAGTGACACATCATTCTCACCTAGGTGAGATCCTAGGAAGTGGAATGAGAATTCCCTAAAAAAGGTATTTAAAAAAAAAAAAAGAAAAGTAATTTGCGATTTTGAGAGAGCAGGCGCTAGGGATGAGATAGCAGAAAGTGATTGGGGAGGGTGAAGGTCTGCTTTAGTTTCTAATTAATTTGTAACTCATAAGTCAAAAATGTTCTAGCACTGCCACCAGACAATTTCGATAACTGTATATATTTCTTTATTGTTTATTATTATTGTTCCATTTCAGCTGTGGGAGTGTGGCGTCAACTTTTGGTTTGATCTACAGTCCTATCATCACTTGTTTTACCAAGAGACTCTTCAACCTTTTAAACTATGCAGACAATCCCAAGTAAGTGGTAAATCTCGAGAATGAGATGTTTTGTGCCGAGAATGACTAGATTGCATAACATTCTTCAGCTTTTGTGACTCTTGTGAATTCCACTAAGGGAATATTGTCTTCGTTTGTGAGATGAACCCCAGTCTGAACCAAAAACACATGATGTATGCTCCTATCAAATCTCCTGAACGTCAACACAAAAAAAAATTAAAATTGGGCCCGTGAGTTTATCTTACATTATTTGTGTTATCGGAATATGAAAAAACTAAAGAAAAATGTAATTCTGTCAGATACTGAGCCAGCATTCCTAAGGAAACAAATGAAACTCTTGCATCTGTTATTATATTATAGTACTATTGCATGTCCGCCCACTTAGACTGTAAGTTGGCAAAGTAAGATTTAGGATTTGCAAAAGTAATGCTGTACACACGGTCGGATTTTCCGATGGAAAATGTGTGATAGGACCTTGTTGTCGGAAATTCCGACCGTGTGTAGGCTCCATCACACATTTTCCATAGGAATTTCCGACACACAAAGTTTGAGAGCTTGCTATAAAATTTTCCGACAACAAAATCCATTGTCGGAAATTCCGATCGTGTGTACACAAATCCAACGCACAAAGTGCCATGCATGCTCAGAATAAATTGAGAAACGAAAGCTATTGGCTACTGCCCCGTTTATAGTCCCGACGAACGTGTTTTACATCACTGCGTTCAGAACAATCGGATTTTACGACAACTTTGTGTAACTGTGTGTATGCAAGACAAGTTTGAGCCAACATCCGTCGGAAAAAATCCATGGATTTTGTTGTCGGAAATGTCCGATCAATGTCCGACCGTGTGTACAGGGCATGACCGTAATGCCCTGCAAGTAGATGCTTTAGGAAAAAAAAGAATTGTTTATGTTGCAGAAATGTCATCATTAAAATGGAATTCTGGGTAAAATACTTTTTATGCAAAGGTTTGCATTGGCACGACAGAGTAATAATACAGATGAAAACAGTTAAACAATGAGGAATTTGTTGTACCATTATGAACATTACAAGCAATTTACACCCATAAGGCACCAGAAGAAAAGGAAGTAAACATTCTCAATACATGCAAAAATAGAGGATGAACAGGTTACAAATGAGCTGGTAAACACATACTCTAGAGAGGGAATGGTTTCAGTTACACACTTACACTCTGGCAGGTACAACGTCTTGTGCCCTATCAGCTAGGTGTTCCCACCTAGTCCAAGATAGACCCGATGGGGGAATGCCAACAAAGGACGTATCTCAATCGATCACTCTGACAAGACTGGTGCGCTTGAGATGCATCTGATTCCGCTTTCTACATACCTGATGTAGACTGTGGCCTAGGACGGCACTAGGATGGAACACACACTTACCCACACAGTAGGTTACTGGCTGTTCCTGTGTTTAGTAAAGTGTTCCAGACTCCCATCCTGCCTAACACTCTGGCTGTGCCCTCATTATCACTGCCCCTGCAGGGTGTGCATCTCGGTGTGCCTTGTGTTCTTATGGCCTTCAATCTTGTTAATGTAATACCAGGGCTAGCAAAATGACTGGGATAAGGTGGGGGGGGGGGGGGTGGCACAAGATAGTTGGTCTGGGGTAACAGGAAGTATAAATTCTGCCCTGCATATCTCTGCTCTATCGTGTAGGCAGGTGATATGGGCATCTGTAAAACTTAGCCAGGATGTAGTAGAGGTATCTTTCTGGTTATGCAGTCAGGCATAAATGCCTACATCACAAGATTGGTTTAACGGAATTGTAAATTTTTTGGGAGGTAAAATAGTTCACATTTTTTCAACTTATTTAACTGTTTACCTGGAGTTTCACTTTATTCCATACAATCATCTATTAAAATCTATTTCTCAGTTTAGGGAACACACAGGGATCCAAAGGGGTAAGATCAGATATGAGTGTTGAAGCAGCTCAAATCCATATTTATGAAAAACAGCCATGGCTTAGGTGTGGCTTGGAGCGTTGTTATAGTGAAACAACTCTCCTCAGTGCATATCCCTACAATTTTGCTGAAGTTCCCTTTCAAGGTAGCTTAGTATTCTCCAATGATGCTTTGGCTCACACAAGGTAATACACCATTACCACCCACCGTACATTCTAGTAAACTGAACATTCTTTAGAGTGGACAATCTAGTATGCTCCAGTGGTTTTGTTATTTTGGCTCGGGTATGAAGTGGTCTGCCCACGTTTCAACCCGATACAAACTGCTGCAGAAATATTTCTGCATTGCCTTCAGACTCTACAAGATTGTCCAGTGGCATGGCTCTGTCTGTTCTGTCTGTTATGCAAATATTTTATGAGCCCTGAGCTCTTACGTGTCTATTAATATTATTTTATTTTTATTTTTATTTTTTTGCTTGGTTCTCTTTTTTTTCCATCAAAAGTGAGTTTATTTAGTAAAATAAAACATTACAGAAAAAAAAAGTTTTGTATACATAGTGATCCCGGAGGATAACAATACAGTTTTCAGCATGTATATATAAGTTTGCATACTACTTTATATCTCATGTCTAGTTTCTTTTATACTTTTCCCATGGTACATATATAAAAGGTATTTATTCTGGGTTGGTGTGTATTGGTCAATCTTCATTAGGAGAGCTTCTCTAATATGGTGTGGGTAGGGGCCATCAACCAGGTCATCTCCATGCCCCGCCCATTCTCACGTGCAGGTATCAGATGACTGAGTCCACTTATCCCAGATCTGGTCATATTTGAGAGGGCAGCCTCTGTGTAAGTACACCAATTTTTTGTAGGGTAGTGTGTTATTGACTTCTATTATCCAGTGTGTGAACTCTGGGGGGTTAGGCCTCATCCAATTTCTGGCAATAACTTTACGTGCGGAGAAGAGTGTTTCGTGAACAAATATTTTTTTGAGTTTATTTATCTCTGGGTCTGATAGGATTCCCAGTATGCAGAGCTTGGGTTGTAGTGTTACTGGGGAACCCATAGTATCATGTAGGAAGCGTACTATCTGCGCCCAGTATGCTTGGATTCGAGGGCACTGCCATAGTAGATGAAAAAAAGTACCTGTGGCCTGATTGCACATTGGGCATATTGTTGTTTGGTTACTCTTGAATTTTGCTAGCTTGAGTGGTGTGAGGTATGCTCTATGTAGCAGGAAGGTTTGGGTTAGGCGGTCTGACAACTTAGGGGACACTAGTTTACATGCATCTAAGGCATCGCTCCACTCATCGTCTGCTATTGTGCCAACTTCTCCCTCCCACCTTGATTTTAGGGCGTAGGCTGCTTTGGTAGCCTGCGGCAGTGTCAGCATCTGATAGAATTGAGATATTAGTTTTTTAGGGTCAGGGCATTTCAGTGCCTCCATTAATGGGTTGTTTGTCAAATTTGTTTCCCCCTGCGGGAATTGTGTGTAGAAGGCATGGCGTAGTTGTATATACCTGAAGAGCATTTGGTTTGGTAATGCAAATTCTGTTTGCAGTCTTTCAAAGGTTTTTAGTCTGCCGTTGTGAATGATATGTGACATGTAGAAGATCCCCCTAGAACTCCACACCTCATTATCTGGTATTATGTTGAATTCTGGGAGGTTTATATTATGCCATAGGGGGGTGAATTCATTAATTGCTGACAGTTGTAGTTTGTCCATGGCTAGGTTCCATATCTTAGTGTAGTGATATAGCAGTGTTTTTCCTCTTACATTTTTATCTTCTCTAGTGGTTTTTCCTGCTATTACAGCCAGTGGGTCTTGTGTTGGATGAGCCCACCTGGGACATAGGAAGTGCATGAATCTTTCGCTATCTGTCTTGTCTATATGAAAGATTTGGGACAGCTGTGCAGCTATATTTTGGGACAGCTGTGCAGCTATATTTGCTTGGTTCTCTTAATCATTTTCTAAGCCATGTAAAGACATAATATTACAGTATATCAGAAATTTAGGAACCTATAATTAGGGCTTTTTTTCTCAGAAAATAGGTGCAGGAACTCGACCACGACCCCCCCAAAACCAACCTTTGCCCCATACACACATCCTTTAAACCGCATCAAATAGTGGGTGTAGTCAAATTTCACCAACAGTGTGAGGGTCTTAAAGGGGCATTAAATTCCCTGAGTGCATTAATTACAGAGTGCAGAGTTCGGGGGGAGGGGGATGTTACACACAGAGTGCAGCGTTCCAGGGATGCACTACAGAGGTTCAACCTTCTTCCCCAGCTGCTTACCTCTGCATCCCCCATCCACATCTCAATTTCACCCCTCTTCAGATCTGACCTCTGCATGCAACCTCCCTTCCACTGCCCCCATCTTCTCCCTCCCTCCTTAAAAGCTTCACCATTTTCCACATGTCTTACTTGTGTTGCTGTATTAAACTGAAGCACCCTGTTGGCTCTAGTACCTCCCCACACACTATAGGTGGCTCGTGGGGGAGTTGGGATCTGCTCTGCACCTGCATCTTCCTTGGCCATTTAGGAGATCAGATCTGTGGGAGCCATTGAGAGGCAAGCTGTCCCTTGTAAACACAGAAACCAGACTTCAATGTTTACAAGTAATAGTGGTGAGCAGGGAGCAGAGGGCCTGAGCCGGAGGTGGTGGAACTGAGTTCCACCAAGTTCCAGCTGAAAAAAGCCCTGCCTATAATTAATTCTTTATGGACAGGCAGAGAACTTTAGCCGCTTGCCGACCGCCTGCCGCAGCTATACTGCGGCAGAATGGCACAGGCAGGCGAATCACGTCATGGTACGTCGGTACCATAGACAGTCACATGTTATCAGACCTTATCAGGAGGCCATTCCATAATGAAGATGAGCTAAGAACTGGAGTAGTGGAGATGAGCAGCCAGAGTCCTTGCCGGGTTGAGCAGGGACGTAATCATAATCAAAGCCAAGCTCAACAGGCTTTCTTGCAAGGTCAGGCTCCATAGGTGGTCTAAAAATCTAGGGAGTACAATAGGTCAAGGATAGGGATAAAAGAGACTAGAAATAGCCAGGAGTCAGGAGTAAAAGCAAACTAAGACAAGAGTACAGAACACAGGAACTAAAAACACTCTAGAGCCAGGATGGCCAAAGCAAGGATACAAGATACAAAAAAACAGAATCACGTGGCCCACCCTAACCTAATTCTACAACAGGCAAATAGAATTTGGATTGTAGTGATCCTTAAAGTAGTATAGAGCAATCTGGATGGATACCCTTATTCTCCCCTGTGAACAGCTCACCTGAACAGATAAACAGGGCAGGTAAACTTGCACCTGAACATAGGAAAGAGGCCTAGTGTGCGCTGAGCCAGACATAAGTACAGAAAAGGTAATAAACACAGTAGCACAGAGGCAGGCAGCGGGACACAGGAAGGACAGAATAAACAGCAGCAAAAGCAGCATGTGGACACAGCAATCAGTGCACAAGTATCTGACAACCCCATTGCAGAGATTCTCTCTGCACTATATACCTTCAGTAGGTCTGGATAACACCCTCCACTCTGGCTCCAGACGCAAGAAGTGTTACACTAACAACATTGTGCAATGCAATACAGGCTGATTTGCTCACAATGCAGCTATTTCACTTCTGGTACATTTATTGACTTTTCAATGGCTCAATTAACTGCATAAAAAGGTGTTTGTCAGTATTTCTGTTAGGCAGATGCAGTACTGCCCCCTTCAGATGCTCTCTGCACTATATACCTTCAGTAGGTCTGGCTACTTATTCCCGGTCGTGAATCATTAGTCAGGACTTGCTGACATGTCCCCACTGTGTACACTCACGTGTGCCCTAAACCCAGAAGTATAGGTATGTACACTGGCCACCTATCAGCAGTACATTGTGGGCGGGCAGTCAAAGTGGTTAAAAAAAAAAAACCTGGATTTATTCCTAAATGCACAAAACAACTGTATATAAACATTTATAGGTAATAACACCACAGAGTGTTGATCCAGAAAATATGCCTCCTGGGGAAGGAATTGCACTGGAGCAAACTGGTCTATACGTCATAGGGTTTTTTTTAGCCTTCCTCTGGATCAAATGTGGGTATGGAGGTTTACTATTTATTAAATTTTTTCTAATAAGTTGAACAAGATGGTCTTTTTTTCAACCTGACTAACTATGTAATTAAATATGCTATTTCATGCTGTACTGCATGGAAGTGGAGGGGGTTAGCCAGACCTACTGAAGGTATATACAAAGCTCACTGTCTTCCTCCCTAGATAAGCTTGTCCCCCTCACTACACGCAGAATTAGGCCCCGACTGCTACAACCCTGGCAAACAGATGACACCAGAAGTCTCTGAAAACGTAGCTGCGCTCTTGAGTGCCTGTGGCATAAGACTAAGATCCAGGAAGACTTCACACGATATAAATATGCCCTCCTAAAATACTATTCCTGCTTTCACACTGCCAAACAGACCTACTTTATCACACTCATTAACCTCCCTGGCGGTATGATTATTTCGGATTTTAGGTGCTAAAAGCGGTACAATTATTTTGCATGGAAATTTGGCGTTTTATATTGTAGGTCTGTAATTCTTAACAATAACACACTTAAATCTGTCCAAACAAGAGTCTAGTAGATATCCCGGGTATGATAAAGTTTGAAACACAAAAACATAAATTTTAATATAATAAATAAAAATAAATAATTTAAAAAAATAATAATAATAAAATAAATTTCCCCACGATTCACTATCGCTCAATTCTGCAAGTGTTCTAATTTACTATCGCTGTTTTCTAGCTGGTCTAAAGCCACTTTTGACGTAAAGGGACACTTTTTGGTTGCTATGGACAATTTCCAGTTTCCAGGCAGAAATAACAGTATATGTAATAAAAAACTGCATGCAGGGCATGGGCCAAAGCACTGGGGACAAAAGGGATGTGAAATCATTTCATACAGTACTTTAATCTGTAAGATTAAAGTACTGTATGTGTTATGATTTTTACAGTTTTTTGAATTTGCCGCCAGGCTCCACCCCCGTGCGTCGCGACGCTCGCAGGGAACGGAGCCTGGCACAGAGAGGCTTCGGGAGGAGGACGGAGCCCACGGACACTGCGGGGGACATCGCAGGAACCCGGGGACAAGGTAAGTGTACCGCTCCAGGATCCTGCAATGTAATCCCGAGTGTGGCTCGGGGTTACCGCTAGTGGTGCTGAATTTTAACCCCGAGCCGCACTCGAGCCGCACTCGGGAAAACCGCCAGGGAGGCTACCACCTTCTCATCCAGTCCACATCAACTCTTCTCTACCTTCAACACTCTACTCTGTCCTCCACTGCCTCCACCCACCAACTCACTCACTGCCCAGGAGATCGCCAATCACTTAAAAACTAAGATTGATACAATTCATGAGGAGATCGTCAATGCGCAAAAACCACCCCCATGGAACACCCTATGCCCACAGATACAATCATTACTTCCCTCATTCAACCCTGCTACTATTACTGAGGTTGCTAAACTTTTATCTAACATTTATCTAACCACCTGACCCCTGGATCCTGCTCCCTCGCAAATGCTACGCTCTCCCTCTGACTCGATTCTACACTCTCTAACTCACATTTTCAACCTCTCCCTCTCTTGTGGCATCTTCCCAAACTTTCTAAAACATGCGCTAGTCACCCCCATCCTTAAAAAGCCCTCACTGGACCCCACCAATCTCAACAACCTATGTCCCATCTCCTTACTCGCCTTCTCCTCCAAACTTCTTGAAAGACTGGTCTACAACCGACTAAGCGACCATCTGACCATGAACAAACTTCTTGATCCCCTTCAGTCCGGATTTCTCCCTCAACACTTTACGGAAACTGCTCTCCTTAAACTCTCAAATGACCTACTACCGGCTAAAACCAGTGGACACTATTCTGTACTACTTCCCCTGGATCTCCCTGCTGCCTTTGACACAGTGGACCACCCCCTCTTCCTCAATAAAGTCCACTCCTTTGGTCTCCGTGACTGTACTCTTCGCTGGTTCTCATCCTACCTATCCCACCGCTCCTTCAGTGTCACTTACAACTCTATTTCCTCCTCTCCTCTTCCTTTCTCCGTTTTGGTCCCCCAAGGTTCTGTTCTTGGACCTCTCCTTTTCTCAATCTACACCACCTCCCTGGGTCAGTTGATTGCCTCCCACGGCTTTAAATATCATCTCTACGCTGATGACACCCAAATCTATCTCTCCACCCCCCAGCTCTCTCCATCTGTCTCCTCACGCATTACCAACTTACTAGCAGACATATCAGCCTGGATGTCACATCACTTCCTCAAACTCAACCTATCCAAAACCGAGCTCATGATATTTCCTCCCTCAGGTGCCACTTCCCCTGATTTCTCTGTCAATATCAACGGCTCAACTATCAACCCATCTCCCCACGCAAGGTCCTAGGTGTAATCCTGGACTCTGAACTAACCTTTCGACCCAACATTCTATCACTATCCAAAATTTGCCCCCTTAATCTCCGCAACATCTCCAAGATATGCCCCTTCCTAACCAATGTCACCATTAAGTGTTCATTCATGCCTGGGGGGGGGGGGGGTATAAAGCATTTACCCAATGCACAGCTCCCCGGAAGGCAGCCATCCTCTGCTGGTGAACTGTCCATTTCTTACACCATCACGTCCAATGCAGGGCTGCAGAATGAGGAAGAAGACGCTGTGGGGAACGTCTAGCGGTGTGGGGTAGCAGAGGCTTGGGTAAGTAAAGCTTTTCTACCCCTGTGGTGCCGTTGCAGACCCACTGCAAGGGAGAATTTTCAAGTTCCCTGGAGTTTGGTTTTAAACAATAAAACATACTGGTAATATTATTTCACTATAAGGAGTTTTAAAACAAACTTATACTTAATTTTGGAAGCTAAAGAGGACCAAGCTATTATGTTTTTGAGGTGCCACTCAGCTGTCAGTATTCTGCCAGTAGACCTAATGATAAGAATAGGATAGCTGGGTCCAATTAGTGCATGCAAGATTTTGGTCAATGAGGCCAACATAATACCCAATAAAAACAAAAGTGTGTATTGAGCAGGTTGGTGGTGTGCTGTTCAAACCATCTCCTAACCGCAACCTTTTGAAAACTGAACGGAGCCTTATATAAAAGTCATGTTCACATAGACAAAAGAACATAAAATTGCCATGTTTGCAGGTTCTGCTATGGTGGAGGCCTTCCACAGGAAGCAGTTAAAACAAATGTAATGTGTCCAAATGTTATGCAATGTTCTGGTCAACACCCCACGACAAGATAGTGTTTTACTCGGCTATTCACGTTACACTCGTACAGACCTGCTGGTTGGGGAGTTTTCCAATTTGTGAGAAAATCATTTTAAAAAGTTAATTTTTTACAATATAACAACAATTTGTGTACTTACATTTTTTTCACGTTGATACTACACAAGTAAGTCACTTCTTGTGTAAAAAAACAAACAAAACATTGTTATGTCCTGTAAGAAGCATATAACTGGAAATCAATAATCAAAATAAAAGGTACTAGAAAAATTAGATTAAAAAAATGGAAAGTCTTATCCCTCATTCACACAAACAATGGCATACATGCGATTATATGCATTTATTAAAATCATTACTTGCATTTCTAAATGCACATAGGGGGAAATTTAATAAAACCGGAGCACTCAGAATCTGGTGCACCTGTGCATGGTACCCAATCAGCTTCTAGCTTCAGCTTGTTCAATTAAACTTTGACAATAAAACTTGGAAACTAATTGGTTCATATGCAGAGCTGCTCTAGTTTTAGTAAATCTCCCCTTAATGATTTTAAATGGTAAAACGCACACTGTGCATATACTTGCATTCAGGTGTATTCAAATGAATTACATTAAAAAAAATAGAAATATGTGTGTCTGGGGGTAGATTAGATATTCTTAATGCATCAAATGTGTCTAAACGCATGTATATGCATAATATAAGGAAGTTTATATGCACAATTTGCATATAAACACTATACTTCCCAGATCAATCTTGTTTTTAGATAAAACAAATGCAGGAAACCTGTGTGAATGAGGCCTTACTCTTAAAACTAAAACACAGTTAATTCCCCACAACAGCCTCTGGGTGACAGCAAATCTCCACATGAAGCACAACGGAGCTATTAGTATGATCCTACAGTGTGACCCATAAAATAAGTACAAGAATCCCAAGCAGACCCTTTGGCATCATACATGGATGAGAATGCTCACTGACAAATCAGGCCATCGCCCTGGATATTTACTTTCCATCTTTAAGCCTTTTGCAAATACAAGATGTGTTTTCTCTGGAACACAAGCAAGCTTTAATCTGATCCCTTACCAAAGCGGCTGCAAGCTAAATGATCTTAGCACAGTATCCGTGTTCACCTCTGGCATAACATGGTGTCAGTGACTGGTTTCTGTGAGAAAAGCAATTACAATGGCTATTGGATATTGCAGACCTCTCACTAGGCTCAGAACACAAGTCTGTTGAGCTTTGAGGTCTCTGGAAGTGTTTTGTGTTCCGCTGATTTTGTGACTTATGACACATTTCATGAGGTTTTCTGGCAGCTGTCATGTGGAAATTGTACATCAGATGTTGGAATGATCCCAGTAACTTGAATTGTGGTCACATGTTAACGTCACATTTGTATCACGGCCAGTGTCGGCTGGTGCGCAATTATTTTGGGGGGGGGCACAAACAAACTGAAAAATTCTAAAAAAACAGAAATTGCAGCCTCACTGTGCCCATCATATGCAGCCTGTGCGCCCACCATATGCAGCCTGTGCGTCCACCATATGCAGCCTGTGCACCCACCATATGCAGCCTGTGCGCCCACCATATGCAGCCTGTGCGCCCACCATATGCAGCCTGTGCGCCCATCATATGCAGTCTGTGCGCCCATCATATGCAGCCTGTGTGCAAATCATATGCAGCCTGTGCGCCCACCATATGCAGCCTGTGCGCCCACCATATGCAGCCTGTGTGCAAATCATATGCAGCCTGTGCGCCCATCATATGCAGCCTGTGCGCCCATCATATGCAGCCTGTGCGCCCATCATATGCAGCCTGTGCGCCCATCATATGCAGCCTGTGCGCCCATCATATGCAGCCTGTGCGCCCATTATATGCAGCCTGTGCGCCCATCATATGCAGCCTGTGGGCCCACCATATGCAGCCTGTGTGCCTACAATATGCAGCTACCTGATCCAGGGCTGAGGCTGGGGCTGTGGTCTTCTCTCGTCAGGTGCAGGCAGTGGCTCCGGTGTCATCTCCTATCTAATCTCCAAAACGCTGGGCATCCAAAAGGGTTAGCCTGGCGCTTTGGCCAATCGGGAAACAGGTCTCGCAGACCTGCCTCCTGATTGGCGGGGAGGAACGTTAATGTGAAAATAGCACAAATTAATTCGCTATCGTCACACAACAGGGTGGGGTCAGGACGCAGTGCTCTGCGCCCGATCCCCCCCTATTTTGAAGCCTGTTAGAGCCTCTGACTTCTAATCATGTGCTTCAAAATACACACCCCCTGCCTATTCCCACCATAGTCATTCATGTGTCTGGCATCCTGAAAAGGGCCGGGCACATGGATAGGGAGGGCGGCGGCGGAGTTAGGGGGGGTGGCGCCCATGCGCCCACAATGCACGGGCTGCCACTGATCACATCTCTTATAAAACTCCTGTTCTTAAAGTAGAGGTCAATGGCGTGATCTTGCTTTACATTACCCTAATTTATTTGTACCATGGTTAACTGTCATGATAACAGGTATAGTGTTATAAAGTTCTCTTTTATTGGCCTCTGGACATTTTTAATAGAGTACTGTTAAAAGGACAGAAACAATGAAACTTAGTACTCCAAGGCTTAGTTGGGCACTAAATCTGAAACTGAAATTTTATTGAATAGGCAGCTCTGAGCTTTTTGGTTGCTGTAGAGCATACTACAAAAATATGGATCTGAGGAGGCAAGCCCTGCTAATTGCTTTATTTGAAGAGTCAGTGCATCCAAAACTGACATTTTCCTTTTTGTATGGGTCCAAGACCTATCATCATATATTTTTTATGTTAAAATGCTTGTAAACCCCTAAAATGAAAAATGAACAAAGATAGTGTGTACTTCCATCTATAGCACATTGTTTGTTTGCTTCCTTTATGCTCTTTTCTTCCTTCTGCTATCTGCATGAGTCCCTTCAGACAGTTTTTCCTGACACAAAATCCTTGGAGATGGCACTGCACCCCACACAGAAGGTGATTAAAAACCTCAGCTGTGCATGTTTTCCTATGAGACTGTTTAGAGGGGGAGGGGGTGTCCTTTCCCTCCACTCAGGTCTCAGATTACACTCAGCTCTGTGCTGTGCAGTGTGTGAATTCAGATCCTCCACCCCTGTGTCCTGGAAGCTGAGAAATACCCTTTGATCTGTGTACTTTGAACAGCCCTGAAGAAGAGAAGGCTGCAGATAAATAAGTGCAACTTATGTTGGAGGATTTACTTCATCACTGTGTAATCCCCTAAAGCTAGTCACTTCTGTGGACTTATGTAAGGGTTTATTATCACTTTAAGTGAATGCTGGGATATCCACTAGAGGAGAGAGGGTGGTTTAAGGGGTACATTTGGGTCAATTTCAACCTATTTCAATCAGTTTTCAACCGATGAATAAGTGAAAAAAAAAACATCACCTTAGATACTTCTACCCTGTCCACAGAACCTTGTTGGTGGTAGTTTGCATTCTCTTTGGTAGTTTTTTTTTTTTTTTTATCAAAAACTGGTTGAAAGCAGTTGGAATCACTCTTCAAAATTTGTCTATTTCTAGAATACAGTGTATATGAGTATCTTTAGTTGCCTTCTTCATTTCCTAATGTCCATCTCTGTTGACTGTATCGTGTGTGATTTGTCCTTCAACTGGTTTCAACCCATCTAAAGCAGTGAATTTGCTGCTTGTGGGGTTCAGTAAATCCTGGAACACTATTAGAAAATTTTGCTCTAAGGAAATTTGTAGGACTCAGGTACTCAATGAAGCTCTTCGAAAAGTTGCATCTGGATGGTATTTGTTGTTCCACTAAGACAGGAAAGAGCATTCATTTTCTAGATCTGGACTGCATTTTTAGAACAAAATAATCATATGTGATGTGTCAGGATGTTATCTGTGTTCATGTATAACTTTCTCGCAGATTCATATCCTAAGCCTGAAGTGATTTATTTGACCTGACCCCCATTTCTTTCTTCCTTCCAGTATATTTTTGGCACTTACCTGGCTCCTTCTGCTTCTATGGACATTGGCGTTAAACAGAACATAAGGAAAGAGATTTACCAGAAACTAGATCCTCCTTTTGAGGATTTGTTTGATTCAGCTGAAGAATACACCCTCACGCTCCTGCTCTCTGCCTGGACACAAATGACAGAATCAGACAGACAAGCCTATGGCAAGGTGAGCTATCTGCCACTCACTTTAGGGATATATCTCAATGGCTAATATTTTTGTGTTCTCACCAAATAGAATCTTTGTCTTGTTGCCGCAAAAAAAAGAACAATATATATAACATACATGGGCAATACTAAAGATTTCCTTTTAGACAACTATTTTCCATGCAGACTTTCTTTTTCTTCTTTATAGTGGAAGGGTCGGCCAACAGGTAAAGTCCAACTCCAGCTTAAATATCTGTAAAAACTAAAAAGCCGCTCTTGCTGCAATACTCACCCTATTTCCAGTGCTGCTCTGCTTTGTGAATCCAGTGCTGGTCTTCTTCTGGCTTCAATCACTCCCGGTGTCCTTTAACCCTGTTTAAGCCTAAAACATCAAAGACTGGTGCCCATGGGGGTATATGATTAAGCCACCCTGAGCTCAAAGAAGAATACTATAGAGAGTGGTGCCATTATGAAGCTACTCTCTCTGCAGCATTCAGGTTATGGTCACTGCCAGATGAGGAAATGGACCCACGATGTCATGTAACTGGTCTGAAGATCCAGGGTAAAAAGGTATGTACACAAAAAGTCAAAAAAATGAAAGGGATGTGTTTTAGGAAATTTAAGGTTGTAAACATAGTTTAAATCCCTATTTATAAAATCTAACATAGTCTTAATTGCCCAAAAATATATAATTATGTTCAAGCAACTTTCTAATCTAACTATTCTTTCTCTTCAGAGTGCACAGAGTGCAGAATCTGACCATATCTTTCAATACTGCAGTTAAAGCAATACAGCTAGGTTAATGAATGCCCCATCCTATGATCAGATAATGAAGACCGTAACACATTGACAAGGATCAATGCTATGCTCTCTCTCCTGTGATCAGACAGATATCTTTAGGTACGGTTTAGTATGGTAAAGCCTAATTGGCTTGCAATGCTGCTTCTTCCTCTAGACTGAATCCCACTAATATAAGCCCAGGCAGGGTGCATACAAATTAAGATCTTTGAATAGACACATAACTGGGTTGAATGGGGACATTTTATAACTGCTTACACTTCTATTTAAGGACTGATTTAACCTGTAACTGAATGCTCGGTGTGTTTTATTATTTTTGTGATTTTAGCATTTGAAAGGACATACAGTATATAAAAAGTATCGATTTTTTTGATGGTATATACTGTATGCTTCCAATTTTGCATTCAAAATTTATCATAGACACATCCTAATAAGTCTCAGGGTAATCGCTCCTTTTAACTATCACTTTTCAAAAAACCTAGCACTCCTCTCTATCCTGTTGGATCTGATTTTTGTCCATCTAAAACAGTGGTTCTCAACTCCAGTCCTCGGGACCCACCAACAGGCGAGATTTTAAGTATTACCTTGGGGAGTTACAGACTAGAATACTGCAATCACTGAGCAGCAAGTGATATCACCTGTGATATATTTCAGCTATCTTGCAAACCTGGCCTGTTGGTGGGTCCTGAGGACTGGAGTTGAGAACCACTGATCTAAAAATAATACTGTATCTCTTCCATTTTGCTACCATAAGTAAAACCAAGCTATAAACACTTGTACTCGATCCCTGTGTATAGTACCACGAGAAAACCCTATCTGACAAAACTAAATTAAGCAGGGGGGAGGAGCAGACCAGCCCATCATACCATTGATGGAGTACCATCCTATCCTGTGGATGTCTAAAGTCCTCCTGGAATTCTGGCTTTCATTACACCTCTACGTCTGCCCCAGTACACCAGTCACATGACCTTCTTTGGAAAGGATAATTTGTGGGTCAGCATATTACAGGGAGTAGATAATAAAGTGTATGTACACCAGCACATGACTTTCTTTGGAAGGGATCATTTGTGGGTCGGCATATTACAGGGAGTAGATAATAAAGTGTATGTACACCAGCACATGACTTTCTTTGGAAGGGATCATTTGTGGGTCGGCATATTACAGGGAGTAGATAATAAAGTCCGTGCACCTTTCCAATACATACACATTTTATCTATTTAAAAAAGTCCCTGTCTTTAGAGTTGGTGCTGTATTAGTTTACTTTCTTTTAGGCTAAGAATATTTTCAGCCAGTACAGAAAAATACTGTTACTGTTGCTCTGCCAGTAACACAATGTGCTCCTAATTTGAATTTGCTACACTGAAACCCTAACAAAGGTGGTCAGCCCTGCCTGCTGGACTACAGAACTCCACCCAACCAACAGCCCTACTCTGTCCTACCTACAACTGCACATGTTAATTTATTTCCCAACTAAACAATGCCTTGTCTTCCAAGAGCTTACCCACAGTGTGTTGGAAAAATGCTCTTGGGAGATGTAGTTCAATAGGAACTAACCTCCCAGCAGCTAACCCTGCAAGAATTTTACAACCCGGTGCTGATGTCTCAGGAAGTAATAAAGGCTGTTCCTCGCTACAGGAACAAGGTAAAAGAAAAAAATGATGCTAGGAAATGATCTAGTGGGGGTGGGGGAGGTGTGGAGTAAATTGAGATAATACCGGGGCTTACACTTTAACTAAGAACTCTGAGAACTCTAAGAACGAAAAAATGTTACATGACCATTTGCATGTAGTGCGTACAGAAGAGAGTCATGCGTCATGCGACGTCACTCGCAGCCATCTTTGACTCACCTGTACAGAACGCTTGTATACCGGGCACTGGGTAACAGTGCTGTATTTGTAAGTCTTATTCCTTTTTTTTACAATAAAGCGAGTTCTAGCAGAGAGCACTATATATTTTCTTTATTACATGCATCACGTGAATTGGAGTACTGGTCCATGTCCACACTAAGGAGGGTGGTGTTTGCTGTGTCCATCCCATTTTCGCTTAGTCCTTCATTGGTCCCGAGAGTATTATATTTCCTATCTAATACGTGGAAGCACACCTAACAACCCTGCATATCACACCCTGTATGGGAATGCGCATTTGACCCTTCTGATTGATCAGGGGTCCATGTGATGAGGTGAGCTGCTAGTATTGCATGTGGTGAAGGCTCTGCATGGATTCACAGATTCACCTATAAGGAATTTTTGCACATTTTTACACCATTCTAGGAACTTGTGTGTCCAGCTTTTTATGAACTCTTTTACTTTATATGAACTTTCTGATTATAGTTTCTACATTTCGTTAATGTTATGTATAGCGCTGCACTATTGTTTATTATGTTTATCTGCCGGGAGTTGGTATTTTGGCCCTGAGTGTTCAGCTACTTAGTGTACTGTAGGAATGTTTTTGATTGGTTCTTTCAAAAAAGGCCCAACTGAGAAAGGAGGGGAGTGGAATGGCTTGTAAACACACACCACATGTTGTATGGCAACTTTGCTGTTTCTTTAGGTAGGGTGTCTGCCTGGTAGATTTCAGTTCAAACCATATCTAAAAAAAGTGGTAGAAAATACACTGTGGGTTTTCACATATGGTTTTGTTTAATAAAATAGCTATTCTCTACAACCCACTTTCTCCTCTTTAGCCATATTTAATTTTTCTGGTTTGAGAGCAGTTCTGCAGCTTTTTTTCAATCAATTATCAATAATACAAAAACCTCAGTAGCCCCTAAACTTTGTAACACTGTGGTTAAAGGTATTCATGGATGAATCTATTGCCGGGTGGGGGTTAAAAAAAATGTGGTATGACAATTGCCGAGAACAGTAAAATGCTGTAAATAGCGAGAAAATTGTAAAATTTAAGTTTAATGTGGGAGTCCTGGTACAGCAGCCAAAGAACTTTAGAATTTTTCTTTTATGAGCTGAAGGTACATGGTAGGTGGGCTCAAGTCACTGTCTGGAACTCTTCTGCCTGTTTATTGTGATCTGAATTACCATTTGATCCAGTCAGCTGCTCTCCATCACATACCACAATATTCACTGTAAAATAGCTGTTATCATTGAACAGCTGGTCTTTCCATTCATTTATTAGCAGAACTTCCTTACTACTGCAGAGGTTGGTAGCATATTCCTGACTTTGTTTTATTCTTTTATTAGGTAGAGCTGGTTGAAGAATCTCGACAGCTGGAGTCAGCTAACTATAGAAAGCTACAGGCTCTGCAACAGGAGAAGGCATCCTGGAAAGATGAGGTAAGAGACGACCTCTGTTCCATTATTCACAAGGCCTTTATGGAATATGACAGACAGTTAAAAAGAGATTGCTCCAATCATTACAACTAAACTGACCACACAGCAATAAAGTCATTATAGTGTTAAAAAAAAAAAGAAAGAAACCCTATCTATAAAAGCAAAGTGACTTTTTAGGTGTCCCGATACCTCTGTTTGCCATTCACACATGCAAGTACGTGAATTTAGGTTCCTGTGTGTAGTGTCTCTTCCTCCTGAGTACTTAATAGCTGTATCCAGAAGGCAGCAAGCTCAGTGTTCTCCTGAACTTACAACTACACAAGACTAAGTAAGGGCCCATTTATAAAGTAGAAGTATGATCTAACTGTGGCCATGTTCCTGCTTTTCTAATAAAGCTTTCTTCTAAAAAACTTTCTCAGAAAAGCACACCTCCTGCTGTGTGCTATGCCTCCTTTAGGATTCTGAAGTCCCATTTATTCTAATGAATGGGAAAAAGTGTTCTTGGTTAAGGAAACCTGTCACATGATCTGAAACAAGACATGTGACAGAGTAGACATGGCAGGGCAATGCCAGCCTCACACTGCACTCTTCATTATATAGTTAAAACAAAATGACAGAACAGTATGAAGGATTTCCATGTTCTGCAGGGTATGGAGTCTGCAAATTGAAGATCTTTAGAAATAGGCATTATATTGTCAATGTACTTGCTAAAGTACATTGGATAGATTACTTGGTCCTTCACTTGGGCATCAGTTGTATATAATGAGGCCAACGCACTTCCCCCCCAAAAATAAAGATTAGTTGGATTAGCCTGTTACTGAAAAAACACGGGGAAAGAGTAAAAATATTTTGGACTCTTCTTTCCAGTGTGTTTAAAAGTGGTGGTAATGTCAGGGAAGATGGTGTGTAGGATGGCAACACAAAACTCGGATCCAGTGGCATGAAGAGGTAACCACAGTGATCAGGAGCAGGATATACACAATATAGAAAGTGTTGTTCATATGTAACCACATGACCCCGGGTCTCTATTCTTCGTGTGTACACTTCTTCCACCCAGAAGCACACAGGATACATTAAAGGCTCATGTAAATAGGCTTTGTTTTTCTGCATTTGACTTGCATTTGAATTGTAAGTCTGCAGAATACTATTTACTTTAAGTGTTGATGACTGTTTGGAGGTTGCATTTAACAATAGGCATAGCATTTCATGGTCCCATTAGAGAGGCTGTTGAGGTGAAAACATGTGAAACCTACATTCTAGAGGATGGCACCGTAGGAGTCATCAGGATTGCTAGTTACAGACCCACTTACTGTTTCTTTCTTGTCTAGCTGCCTCAGTAGAGTAGACTTATTGACCTCCAGAACTTCTACTACAGTCCAGTCAGTCTAATAGAAATGCAGTTTTCACGAGGCTGAAAAACCCTGCTGAAATGTTTGAGTAATGCTGCATTTAAATGAAAAAGCAGCAATTATAAACAAAGCTTATCCATACAATGCCTCAAACTGCATTGGTCATGTCTTTTTTATTTTTTATCTCTGTCTCTGTTTCTACCTATGTCTTTTTTTGGTTTGTGTATGTGGTTCCAGGCCCTGACAAGTGAAAGACTTTAATGCCCGATCAACGGCATTACTGTAATGCCTAGTACACACTATTTGTTTTGTTTTTTTCGTGCAACCTACTGGGCTCAACTGAAAAAAACTGAAGAGCTCAGGAGGAGCCCCTGTACTAACTATGCAATGCTAGTACATCGATCTCCCCTGTTCAGTTATTGCGTTCTGGCAGTACAAACTGGCTATTGGCTGAGAGCTCTGATTGGATGCTGATCTGCAGGCATTTTTCGGTCATGCCCCTATACTCACGAATTTTAGACGGTTTCTGTTGAACCGGCCAATCCTGCCCGATATTCAGCCTGTGTGTATGGCCCCTAAGGATCTGTACTCCCCGGGCTTGATCTCCTTGCTATACTCCCAACCTACTACTGGCTCTTCACCACCCCATCACACCTACATGCAGAAGTGGGAAGCAGATCTTGGCATACAATTGGAACTGCAGCAATGGCAGCAAATTTGAGAAACCAGTCATTTTCCCAGTCATGTTCCTAAAATGTGTTTGCCCTCGAAACAAACTACAAACTGTTGTACCATTCGTATTTAGTCCTGATTTGAATTGCACATTACACCCCAGGACATGCAGGGACCTGCTTCTGCGGCTGTTCAGATCCAGACACGTATGCTCACATTTGGTGGACTTGTCCAATTGCCCAGACTCTATGGACCTAGGTCTATGACATATTACGAATTGTCTTTGGAATCAATATCCCAATGATTCCTTGTGATGCACTACTCAACTCGAAACCTGATGAGCTTTCCAAACATCAATTTAGGCTGGCAACCCATTATTTTCCAGCCACCAAACAAATCATATCTAAAGCGTGGCTGTGAGACTCTCTCTCTCTGGCAGCAGTACAATCCAAAATCCACTGGATGCTCAATAACGACTAACTGATAACCAAACTCACTGATACAATGTGTGGTCTTCATAAAATTTGGGAGCAGTGGATCTCAAATGTTATGCCAATGACTTTTGACCGCCTTCTACTAGATCATCTATGAGACCTAGACCCATCTACGCATCCTTAGGCGTGCGCACGGGTGTGCCGAGTGTGCCTGGGCACACCCTAATCACCCGTGCTGTCTCCCAAGATCTGCCCCGAAATGTTGCATTCAAGAGTGTGTAGCCCCGCTGCCTGTGAAACTGTTTCACAGGCAGCAGATCGGGAGGTTTACCAGAGCCGCTGAGAGTGTGAACTGTCATATCATGTCACTGCATGCAGAGAGAGAGAGAGAGACCAGCTGTCAAAATTCAGTGGTGATGTTGGGGGTGGGCGGGACCGAACAGCTATCAAATACCAGCCAATGGGATGGCGTCTTGGCAGGCCACTATGTTTATGTGGCTCCGCCCCCTTTCTTAAGCTGCCCAATCATTGGCTGGAGTTGATAGCTGCTTGGTCCTGCCCATCCCCGACATCGCGGCTGAGTTGTGACAGCTCCTCTCTCTCTGCAAGTAGTTACATTAGCTGACAGTTTCACACGCCGAGTGGCTCTGGCAAGTCTATCTGCTGCATGTGAAACTCCTCCTCTCCCCTACCAGTGCCAACCAATGCTGCCTATCGTTGCCAACCAATGCTGCCCATCAGTGCCAACCAATGCTGCCAATCAATGCTGCCTATCAGTGCCCATCAACTTTGCCAATCAGTGCTGCCAATCAGTGCAGCCTATTAGTGCCCATCAGTGCTCGTTAATGCTGCCAATCAGTGCCACCTATCAGTGCCAATCAGTGCCCAATAGTGTGGCCTATCAGTGCTACAAATCAGTGACCATCATTGCTGCCAATCAGTGGCAATCATTGCTGTCTAACAGTGCTGCCAATCAGTGCCTATCAGTGCTGCCAATCGGTGCCAATCAGTGCTAACAATCTGTACTGCCTATCAGTGGACATCAGTGCTGCCTATTAGTGCCAAAAAAAAAGTGCAGCGCTAACTTATTAATCAATAACTTAAAAATAATGGTGGAACCCTCTAATGTATGGAAATCTCAATAAACTTCAATACTACCACTAGTAACGGTCTCTGTGATATGTAACGTCACATATAATACACATCAAACTGAAAACAAGACATAACAAATAAAACTTAGCAAGGAAACCCTTCTACAGATAATTGCAATACAAACTAACTTCAAATGCAACAACTTTTTAGTTGGTAGGTTACCTTCATTATAGCACTTTGGAATTTTAATTTTTTTTTTGATTGTTACACTTAATTTGATATGTTTTAGTTACTATTATAATGTGAATTATTGCACTTGAACAAGAACATATTTGGGGGGCACACCATACAATGCGTTTAAATTCAAGATGGTGCTGCTATAAGACCTACAAACAGTACAAAATATTTTACAGCGCACACATACAAGAATGACATTTCCTGCAGGGCTAGTTAAAATCACCTGAACATATTAAAAAAATACAGGGGTTTGGTCACACTATATGGTCATATAGTGCTAAGCCCACTTACTGCGACAAAGTACCCCGAATTTGTGGGTCCTACACTAGTAATAGAATGGAAGATCCTTTGTCTCAACCATGGGAGCTGAACTCCTCTATGTGGGAGAACTGAAGGGGATACATCCTATGCACTGGTGGCCACTAAATAGGAGGTAATGAGGAGGGGGAGGGGTGCTCCAGCCCAAAAAACCTGGTCAGGGCCTATTACAATATACAAGAACATATTTGGGGGGCACACCATACAATGCGTTTAAATTCAAGATGGTGCTGCTATAAGACCTACAAACAGTACAAACCTCCTATTTAGTGGCCACCAGTGTTTAGGATGTATCCCCTTCAGTTCTATATATACTTCAGTACAGTATATATATATATATATATATATATATATATATATATATATATATATATATATATATATATATATATATATATATATATATTGCATTTTATAGTTGCCCCCCCTACTTTTGTCCCTGTCCCCCCATGTGCCCCCCCTAAATATGAAATCTGGAGACGCCACTGGATCTTGGATACCTGGGTAGGTCTCCCACACAGACCTAGCAACCGGTAGGATGTCTGGATAAGCCTCTCACAGACTTAGCAGCCAGTAGAACTCCTGGATAAATCTCTCTCACAGACTTAGCAGCCAGAAGCTAGTTACCTTGTTTAGATTGTAGAACAGCTTGACAGTACCATAACCTGTAAGCTGACCCAGCGATACTGTAAGGGTAGTTTAGATATAGGTGTGTCCTCCAAATGAGTCACCAGGCCCTCCTGAGAGACCAGCCTTCATCCTGGCTCTCTCCAGCAAGGGTCCTCCCCTGGATCTCCTCAGCTTGACTTGGCTTCTTCCACACAGGCAAGACAGCCTAAGAACCACCTCAGGATTAGTAGCCCCCAGACAGGCTTCTGGGCCTACTTGCAGAACTTGCAGCAGCACATCCTCGGGCCAGGAGGGCCCCAAGGAAATGAATGACTAAGAGCACATGGCATCTGTCCAATAAATACCCCTTCCCAGAATGCACAGCGGCCAGGAACCTCCTACTGGGCTGTTTCTGGAAAAAGAATATTGATTACAGCTCAACCTAGTTGTAATTCTCAGTGACACCTACTGGCAACAGTGAGAAATGCACAGCTCGGTCAAGTTTAGAACAAAACCAAATATACAATCAAATCTGAGCTTACAGCTCAGCCAAAAAATAAATTTACACTATAGCCCCATTTTTTTGTTGTTTTTTGTTGTTCTTCTTTCATTCCTTCCCTCTACCACTATAGTTCACCTTCTACGAACTTATGATGGATCCCTGAAAGGGCCCCCAGACACCATATCGTTCTTATTTCACTCTATTGTAATTATCCAGACAATTGGAAGTTGATCATTTTGTATAGCTGGCCTGTGTGCCAAGCAAATGTCTCTGTTTTCTTTCAATAGCTCTGTATTTTGCTGCTCTCAAATCAATAAAAATGATTGAACAAAAGTTCATTCTCCAGGGTTAATTTTTGATCTTTTTACCCACTTACCTTGTCTTCCAAGTTGAACTAAAAAAACATACTTCAGAAGTCAGAAAAAAGGCAGAATAGAAAGAAACTGCCAAAGGGACCATATAGCAGAGCCTCAGAGCTATACAGGACCTCATAAACCCAAAAATATACCGCAGAATGCAATCAAAGAAAGATATCAAAATGTTTTATTGAAAAACCAAAGAATTAAAACATACACAAAAACCACCTTCCACCCCCATAAAAAAGACAACGTTACTCACATCCATACTGTACTCACATCCATACAGTCCATTCAATCATGGAAACCCACATGGATAAAATAACAACAAATAGGGCTATAGGATATGTGAGTAATACTGTAAAGTGTGGGCAGAGCTAATCTATAACAAAAGAAGTAATAACAGTAGTCTGCCCAGTATACTTAAAAATAGAAGGACCGCTGGGTAAAATGATACACAGTTAACTGTCAAAGAAGCAAGCAAGGCTGAGGATATGCTCAGTAGCAGAAAGGAAAGCAATACTAATGAATCAGTAGCTTGGCAGAGTTCATGCTGAGGAAAAATCTGTCATAAAAGTATCCCGTCAAGCAGAAAGCAACTAAGTGCCATAAAATAATGGCAAAGTCATGTGTAACATTAGACCGATCACACAGGTATCCTAAAAGTTCCATCACTCAGCAGTAAACATTTAGCGGCATGGTGGCCATGGTACCACAGAGGGCAGTAAACAGTTCAGGTAACAATAGATGCACAGCATTAGACCTCAATGCGGGATCCAAAAAGGGAACAATACAGTAAAACCTTGAATTGAGAGTAACTTGGTTTGAGAGTGTTTTGCAAGACAAGCAAATTTATTTTTATAAATTTTGACTTGATAAACAAGCGATGTCTTGATATGCAAGTAGCACCACGTCATGTCACAACTGAATATAAAAGAGAAGAGAGGCGCCTCTAAGTGTAGCAATATGGTTACATTTTATGAAGGTACAACATTAAGCAACTCACATGGTTGATGATTAAAACAGGCACATCTAAGTATGCAGGCATGCGGGGTAAAGCTGTCCACATAAACCATCTTCCGCACCGCCTTCAATGTCATCCCTTCCACGCTGCGCTCCACGAGTGCTTGAGGCCTCACTTTCAGATGGCTCTACTGCAGGGTAGTCTTCCCAGTCACGATTGCAGACTGACAACGGTGAGAGCCGGCGGTGCGGAGGATGGTCTATGTGGACAGCTTTACCCCGGATGCCAGCATACTGTGCCTCTTTTTCTATATAATCTTTTATTTCAGTTTTCAAAAATAAAGGTTTGACATACAATAGATTAAAAAAAAAAAGGGGGACGGGGGACGACAGATGACAAAGGGTTGTGAACCATGCATCTCCGGTCTGCAATATTGGATTCAGAAAAGCCTACAGTACATACAGACATAAGCAGCAGATGATTCCAACTTTTGTAAACCATGTAACATGGGGGTGTGTGTAATAAAACCAGAGTACCAAATCGGTGTTACGTACCCATGAGCAACTCTAAATGTCGTGTGACGGCTATGACAGGGGGAAATTGGATATAGAAGATGTAAGGAGATGGCAAGAAAAGGGAATAGAGGTGAGGAAAAACAGGGAGTAGAGGGCAAGGGCCCTATAAACACTGAAAACGGGGGAAGAGACCTCTAGCACTTTGTCTAGATTTATGAGTAGTGCTAAAACAGATACTTCGGGGTTGTCCACAACATGCAGGCCACTGCCTCTAACTGAATTACATGAGAACGTTACCGTTTAGATCTCCGGTACTACTTACAAGGGCATAAAGAATCTAGAGGTAGTTGGCTATGGCACTGATGACGTATTAGAGTCGAATACAGTCAGATCTTCCAGGAACATGAGTTGACTTCCAATGTACTGGAATGAGGCCCCTAGCAGCATTTAAAAGGTGTGGCAAAACTGATTTATGGTATACGCTAAGAGGCATGGATGGCACGTGAAGTAAAAACTCCAATGGGGAGTCATTCATATCTATGTCCAGTATAACCTTCAACTGAGCTCTGATATCCTGCCAAAAGGGCCTAAGCTGCGGGCACTGCCACCATATATGTAGGTAGATACCCCGAAACCCACAGCCTCTCCAACAGGCATCAGAAACTGCCGGGTAAATTCTAGCCAATGCGGCCGGAACTCTGTACCATCTGGTCAACAACTTAAAGCTATTTTCTTGCATCTTCGAGTCCACAGAGCTCTTGTGGGTGAAGCTATACAGGTTTTCCAGTTGGGGTACCGTGAACGTATGCCGCCGGTCTCTCTCCCACTCCTGTATATTAACCGGCCTACTCTGAGACTCAGTCAACTGTAGCATCCCATAAACCACTGAGATAAAAACAGGAACAGGTTCCGCAGCTATGCATAATTTCTCAAATGGAGTCAGGGAAGACAGGGGCCGGATGGCATGAGGTAAGCTTTGAATAAAGTGATGCAGCTGTCTGTAGCGCCACTTGTCCATCGGAAAGCGGCCAAACTGAGAGAAAAGCCAGTCCAGAGAGACCAGGCCTGAGAATATTTGATTTCCCCAATTGGTACAGAACAAATGTATATGCCAGACGAATAGATATACACTTTTTTTTATAAATAGGCCCCTTTATATAACATGCCAGTCAAATATGTCTAGGACCAGCAGCTTAACTTTCTCCTTACTACTCACTTTTTGAGGCTCATAGATGCCACAATGGACCTTGGATTCCTGCAGAGCATGTGGTTATTCATCTATATACCTCACCTTCCTTCTCCAACCTTGGATTCAAAGACATTTCAATTCTTTTGAACTAAATTTGTAATGCATTTTATTGCAAATTATGACATTTTCTGACATTTTCATGAACTAAAAAAATTGTAAATATGTCTTTGTTTAGACTAGTTCTGAAGAATATTGCTTTAAATATAAACATTTTTTTTTCAATGATAAATTCTTTCAACGCTAAGATGTTAATATTTTGTTTAACATTGCCATCTGTTTTCATAATGAACTGAACTTAGGACCTATTCAAAAGAGACCATTAAAATATTTAGGATTTAGTAGATCAAAGTAAAAATGTTTGGATGATTTGTCTTCCTTCCTCCAAACCATGTTATGTTAAATCGCCCTTATTTCCTGTAATGCCATATAATATAATCATTCAAAGTAATGACTGTGGTTTAAATGGACAGGAGTAGGATATCCTGGAGCGCTTGGAGTTGAGCAGTAGAAGAGACCGGGTCACTGACCTGAACAACAAAAACTGAGAAGGTTGCTGCTTGGATCCTTGTACCATATACTTCTATGGTATAGGGGTGGAAGTGCATGTACAGTGAGTGTTGGTGCAGGTGCACGTTGAAAAAAACAATAATTTCTCCTGCTTCTAGACAATCTGGATTTTTTTTTTTATTTTAAAAATGTTATTAAACGCTCCTATTTCTTGCTTTAAAGTGCAGTGACATTACGGGCCACATTTTAAATGTTTCTTCTTCTAGACTGGTGTGTGGAAGGGTACATCTTGCAGTGCCCATGTCACGTCTTGCTTATGTGGACACTGCCCATTAGCTTGGAAACGACCCTATTTAAGGCTGAACTCCAGGTAAAGGAAAACTGCTCCCTTGCAGAGGGGCTGCCCCCATACTGCAAGGATTAAATGCTCTTTTAGATCTGGGAACCACAAAAAAGACTTATGCCCCGCACACTCGAGCGGAAATTTCGCCAGGAAAATCCAATGAGAGCTTTTGGTCCGAAAATTGCGACCGTGTGTATGCTCTATCGGACTTTTGCTGGCGGAATTCCAGCCAGCAAAAGATTGAGAGCATGATCTCAATTTTTCGGTCGGAAAAAGTTCCGATCTGAAATTCCGATTGTCTCTACCTATTTTGACTCGCAAAATTCCTACGCATGCTCGGGAACAATTCGGCGCATGCTAGGAAGCATTGAACTTCATTTTCTCGTCTTGTCGTAGTGTTGTACGTCACCGAGTTCTTGACGGTCGAAAGTTCACCAAACTTTTGTGTGACCGTGTGTATGCAAGCCAAGCTTGAGCGGAATTCTGTCGGAAAAACCATACAAGATTTTTCCGACGGAAATTCCGCTTGTGTGTACGGGGCATTACTTATTCAAATCTTTAAACCTGTAGGCTCCTTCTGGGTTGTAAGACCAGTTTCTGCAGCCCATTCTCCTCTACACTCTGGTGGTCACATCTGACATCATTAAGTCCAATGAAGAACCCATATCTCTACACTGGACACTTGTAAGGGGGCTTCTGATTGGCTGTCTTTTGGTGCCAAATGTCCCAAGCTCCCATGCCCACCCCCCTGTCCTATCTTCTGGGATAGGGCAACAACCCAGTGCCCTTCACCATCTTGTGCCCAACTCCTTGCCAGAGGCCTAACCACAATATTCTCGGCGATTAGCATTTAGGCCTCATGCACACAGGACATTTTTTTTAACTCCCCTAGAAGCTGTAGTATTATTGCAAAAAAAAAAATACCTGTTGCTTGTAAAAGTGTCTAAAGCTTTAAGGAGCTTTTACAGGCGTAACTTCATTTCACTGGTCAGAATAAATAAGTTATTCTGGCCATTGAAATTAATTAATGCTTAAGCACTAACATTTGGGTGCATTTAGCAGCTTCTAGCAGCTTTTAGTAGCATCAAGCATTTTTTCTGACCAAACTCTGCTGCATCTGGATGCACTGCCAGTGTTTTTTTTTCCTGCCTCTAAAAGCTCCTGTTACTAAACACTGCTAAAAGCTTATGTGTGCATGGACACATAGGCTAACATGGAGGGGAGTTTAGAGGCAGGAAAATAAAATACAAGATACCCCTAGAAGCAGCTGTAAAAACCTCCAGTGCATATGAGGCCTTATATTCATAAGAAAGGTATGTCCGCACAAATAATGTATTTTCTACACTTTACTGATGTTCTTCAAAGATGGTAGTAAATGCATCACATCACATATACATACTTAAAGGTGTCTTCGGCATACATCACCATACACAAAAGTTGACAATCTGTAGCAGTCATTGTGAAAGCGGAACATTGCACATCACACATAAGCCATCTTCCCTTAGAATCTCCTCCCTCCTCTCCTTGGGAATATCACAGTGTTGGGACCCATCTCCTTGTATACTAGATCTGTAGTATTCTGCTCTATTCAAACTGAGATTCACAAGGTGAAGCATCCTGCTCTGTCAACTGAAATTAACAAGGTGCTTTCTGTAGTACACCTGTCTCTCTTTTCATGTCCCACTCCATAGCTCTACCCAGCCAGGTACTGTTCTGGGGTCATTAGTACTCACTCAGAGGGCTCTGTCCTGCCTATTAGGCTTTATGTATGCAGCTCATGACACTTCTCCTAGGACCTCCTGGGGTATTCGTACTCCCGACAGGGAACACTTAGTCAGGCGTAAAAGGCTTTTATCATCCCTCTCTCAGTCCACTTAGACCAGAAGACTGTAGCTGGTTCTTCTGATAGACTATCCCACCCGGGCGTCCTGCCCTGTACAGGGCCTTTGCAGTATTTGACCACATCTGCATGGCTGTGGGGCATTTGGCTCCCATACTCTAACTCACCCAGGCTCCTCCCCTCCTGGCATTTATATGGGCACTGCCTCCACCCATTACATCACTACAGGAAGACTTTGCCTAAAGGGGGGCCTAACACCCAATTACATAATTCCCTATTAGCACAGTATTTTGGGGACCTATCCACTGCTGGAGCAAAATACTCTTTATTTTGCAGATGATTATTCAAGACATAATGTTTCCATGACACACTTCTAGTGAAAAAGCCTGCTCACGTTGTGATTGCCTCTAACTACGTATTGATACAGCTCCATATGAGTCATCAAAAGGAAAAATATGTTTATCTCCTTCTCTCCTTCTGCTCCTACTCAGCTGTATGTATGTTGCACATAGACCTATACTGCAGGAGATACAAATACAAGCTATTCACAGCATAGCAGCAAAAGAAGTAGCATAGAACATCCTTGAATGCTCAGTACAAGGAGACAAGCTTACCATTATGACTTATAGTACATAACCAAGCATGCACAATACTTCACAGACAGCACCCAGCAGAGTGGAACACCGCCTTGGCAAAGAATGGGACACAACTGAGAAGCCAGTTCTTGTCTGATCTGAGATTTGTATTAGGGTATACTTGAGATGAGGAGGGAACAGGTGCAATTAAAGTACTGTACACTTTGCATATTGAATGTTATATACTGTAGCTAGTGAATGCTTAACCAAATGGGCAAAAATTAGGCTGCTTATCATGTAATACAAAATGAGAATTAGGTGTCCATATTTTAAGATAGTACTGGGCATGTGTGAGGGCACAGAGGGATAACTGATCATGTTTGTTCCATGTAACCACTTTCCTCCAATGTCCCCATCTCATTATATACAGTATCTCACAAAAGTGAGTACACCCTTCACATTTTTGTAAATTTTGTAATATCTTTTCATATTACAACACTGAAGAAATTACACTTTGCTACAATGTAAAGTAGTGAGTGTACAGCTTGTATAACAGTGTAAATTTTCTGTCACCTCAAAATAACTCAACACACAGCCATTAATGTCTAAACCGCTGGCAACAAAAGTGAGTACACCCCTAAGTGATAATGTCTAAATTGTACCCAAAGTGTCAATATTTTGTATGGCCACCATTGTTTTCCAGCACTGCCTTAACCCTCTTGAGCATGGGAGTTCACCAGAGCTCCACAGGTTGCCACTGGAGTCCTCTTCCACACCTCCATGACGGCATCACGGAGCTGGTGGATGTTGGAGACCTTGCGCTGCTCCGCCTTCCATTTGAGGAAGGCGTAGGAGCTTCTCAGCTACTTTAGCAAGGCAGTGGTCATCTTGGAGATGTGTTTTGGGTCGTTATCATGTTGGAATACTGCCCTGCGGCCCAGTCTCCAAAGGGAGGGGATCATGCTCTGCTTCAGTATGTTACAGTACATGTTGGCCTTCATGGTTCCCTCAATGAACTGTAGCTCCCCAGTGCCGGTAGCACTCATGCAGCTCCAGACCATGACACTCCCACCACCATGCTTGACTATAGGCAAGACACACTTGTCTTTGTATTCATCACCTGGTTGTCGCCACACACGCTTGACACCATCTGATCCAAATAGGTTTATCTTGGTCTCATCAGACCACAGGACATGGTTCCAATAATCCATGTCCTTAGTCTGCTTGTCTTCAGCAAACTGTTTGCGGGCTTTCTTGTGCATCATCTTTAGAAGAGGCTTCCTTCTGGGACGACAGCCATGCAGACCAATTTAATGCAGTGTGCGGCGTATGGTCTGAGCACTGACAGGCTGACACCCCCCCCCCACCCCTTCAGCCTTTGCGGCAATGCTGGAAGCACTCATAAGTCTATTTTCCAAAAACAACCTGTTAAACCACTGTATGGTCTTGGCCACAGTGCTGCAGCTCAGTTTCAGGATCTTGGCAATCGTCTTATAGCCTAGGCCATCTTTATGTAGAGCAACAATTCTTTTTTCAGATCCTCAGAGAGTTCTTTGCCATGAGGTCCCATGTTGAACTTCCAGTGACCAGTATGAGAGAGTGAGAGCGATAACACCAAATTTAACACACCTGCTCCCCATTCACATCTGAGACCTTGTAACACTAATGAGTCACATGACATCGGGGAGGGAAAATGGCTGATTGGGCCCAATTTAGACATTTTCACTTAGGGGGTGTCCTCACTTTTGTTTCCAGCGGTGTGTTGAGTTATTTTGAGGGACCAGCAAATTTACACTGTTATACAAGCTGTACACTCACTAGTCACTACTACATTGAAGCAAAAGGGTCATTTCTTCAGTGTTGTCACATGAAAAGGTATAATAAAATATTTACAAAAATGTGAGGGGTGTACTTACTTTTGTGAGATACTGTATGCTTAAAGCATTTGATCCCAAACTTCATTTTTTGTGAACATGCAGGTGATCCATATTAGACAAGGTATCGGTCGGACCCCATTCCTAAAATGTTACTACTTTTTTTTTTAGTTGCAGCTATTTGGAATAACCACCTTTAGTCTTCTGACAATGGCAATTTTCAAGCTATGCAAATTTGTGCCACAGCACTAGAGACCAAAAGGGAAAAAAAAAATGATATACCATGTATATCAGTGGTCATCAACCCTGTCCACAGGGCCCACCAACAGGCCAGGTTTGCAAGATAACTGAAATACATCACAGGTGATATCATTTCCTGCTCAGTGATTGCAGTATTCTAGTCTGCATCTCCCCAAGGTAATACATAAAACCTGGCCTGTTAGTGGGCCCTGAGGACAGGAGTTGCTGACCACTGTTGTATATAATTCTACGCAACCTGTGATTTTGTGTTATTTTAGTTTTCCCCTATAGCCAGTCATGGTTTCCGTAAATTACAAAAATATAAACTTCTTTGCACCTCTGACCTGTGCCCAGTTCATAGACTGACCTTGTCCTGTAACAGCCTTGCTGCTTCTCCTAGGCACACTATACATGGCGCAAATTTCTTTACCTGCAACCACTTGTTGCAGGAAAGAAATTTGCACGATTCCCCCATCCACACAGACAATGCTAACAGGGGAATCCCTCCTGCTGAGCAATTGCCTGCTCCCGGCGTGGGGGCGGGGACAGGCAGGGAAAGCTGTCTCTGCCAGGAGAAGACATCGATTATCACTAGCAGCTATAGCAGCCGCTAGCGATAATCATCAGAGAATCCGGCAGGCTGGTTGCACCCAAGTTGATCAAGCGATCAATTTGGTACATTCAGCCAGCCTATTAATGATTCAAACCATGTATGGCTGGCCTTAAGCTGGGTACACACTATAAGGAAATCGGGTGAACGATCGTCTGGTTTTATTCAATGTTTCACAGCAAGTCGAACCCAAGGATGGTACTAATTGTGCAAAAATTCTCGAACGACAAGGGCTTTTTTTTAATTTGACGTAACCTAGCTTATTGTTTATTGTTTCTGATCATGCGCAGTCTTTCATATCTGATTTTTCTTGTACGAAAACGGCACACATTAAACAAAAAAGTTAGTTCTGTTCATCCACGAAAATTTTTTTTGTAGTTTGTCCCTTCAGAAAATTTAATTTGCAAAGTCTGAATTGGATGTTGAAAGTTGTGTACGTACCGATATGAAAATCGAACGGTTTCTAATTTTTTGGAGTTTGTCCCTTCGGAAATTTTTGTTTGGAAACTCTGAACTGGATGTCGAAAGTGGTGTACATACTATACGAAAATTGATTGAAGGATTTCCTTATAGTGTGTACCCAGCTTTAGATATGTCCATAGAGGTTCAGGTCAAAGTACAGCCAGCTTGTTGTGTTGAATGTGGTATCCCAGGTATTGTCTATAAAGTCAAGCATTTTCTTTCAAACATACAGCATCTCCTGCTGACCACCTAAAACTGAAGATTAGTGATAGGACTAAATCACACAGGGCGTACTCTACCATACGCCTGTGCAGGGCCATGTTTACCTGCATGGGGAATCACAGGTGTTCCGTGCATCCCCCATGCAGACAGTCCCAGTGATGTCAGTTGGGACACAGTGGCTGCACGGAAATGGCCGCTGGGTCCTAATATGACATGCGCATGGGTGCAGTTGCATGTGCATGTCCCTGAACATGCATCCGCACGCACCCACATCCATACAGGTGTCATATTGGGACACAGTGGGAGTATCCACGCAGCCACTGTGTCCTAATTAACATCAATGAGACTGCATTCCCGTACAGGTAAACAGGGCCCTGCATGGGTGTACATTATCTTTGTACAATATTCCCTGTGTGAATGTTGCATGTAAACTAACCCGTCCACTGCCCATTGCAGCTAATGGGGGGGGGGGGGGGTCATTAGCAGGCAGCAAACATGCAGCTCAACTGTGCATTTTTGCTACCCTGTTTCCCCGAAAATAAGACCTAGTGTGATTGTCGGTGATGGCTGCAATATAAGCCCTACCCCCCAAATAAGCCCTAGTTAAAGTCCTTGTAGGTCTTATTTTCAGGGTAGGGCTTATTTTTGGGGAAATAGGGTAGGGCTTATTTGGGGGGTAGGGCTTATATTGCAGCCATCACCAACAATCACGCTAGGTCTTATTTTCGGGGTAACAGGGTACCCCCCAACTGCAAGCCTAAACAAAACCTAAAAAAACAATGCATTTTATTAAAGCGGGGAAGGGGTACAACCTCTGACTATAGGTTTTTTGTTGTTGTTCACAATTTCTATCTTGGGGACAACCATGCCCCATTTTTGCATAGGTGTCACAGGGACAGGAAATAATGGAAAATCTACTCAATGGGGTCACAGAAAGAAATAAAACCTGACATAATGTTCTTTACAATAAATAAATAAATGGCTGAAGTCAGACTTTAAGCCAAAACCTGCCTAGAATGGGACAATGCCGGCCTATAAAGTGTCTTTGTCTCCCAGACTCTTGCCGACTTGCTGACTGTGAATGACTGATGATGTCTTACGTTTTGAAAGAGACATTTCATACTTTGATGAAGACGTGAAGCTGTTGTTGCTGCAAATCTTCCAAGAAACATGGTTAAATTAATCTTCCAAATCCTTTATGCTGATGTCAGCACTAAGTGACTTTGGACTAACAAAATACCGAGAAAAGCGACAGCCACAACGTCAAACATAACAAGCCGATAATCCCTTTTACACAATGAGATTAGTAATTCCAAGTGGAGTCATTTATCAACTCCATAGTGAAGCACAAGAGCTCATTTATCATTGTTTTCCCCATAGATACACATGTCATGTTTCATTTTATGAAGTATGAATGGTATATGAAATGAAAAACACCCTGTAAGGCAGTGGTTCTCAACCCCTCTAGTGCCGTGACCCCTTAATAAAATTTCCCAAGTTGTGGAGACCCCCAACCGTAAAATTATTTTCATAGCATGGGTTGTCAGCACCCAAGGCAAGACAAGTAATTTGCGCCCCTAACCGATGGACATTTAGTGCTCCCTGAGTCCCTTCCACTCACACAGTATTAAAACCCCTTATGGTACATTTTAGGATGTACCACTCTTTCTCTTTGTTCTCTTTTCTTTCCCTTTTATCTCTCTCTATCCTAATTTCTTGTTTTTTTCCCCCATCCCTCTTTCTACCCATCTTTCTTGTTTTTTCTCTTATTCTTTCTCTCCCTTCTTTTTTGTTCCTCTCCCTCGTTTCCTCTCCCTTCCATGTATTTCTATAGTTTTATTCCTTCTCTTACTCTTTGGTGGGGGGGTGGGGGGAATGGGATGAGTGGCAATGTTGGTGGGGAGTTCTGATCAGCCAACTTAAGTGCTCTTCATCAAGGTCATCTGCTGATCTGAGAACTGCAGTGGGGACTTTTAATGGCAACTATAATCACAGGTAGTGTTACTCACTGTGTCTCCGACATTGTGGTGTCTCGTAGCAGTGACACCTATGGCGAAATCAGGAGATAGGGTCTCCTCCAGATGGCGGGTGGCTGCGGGCTCCGGGGACAGCCCTGCTGGGCGGCCACAAAAAGGCTGAGAGAGCGGTGCGGGCTTCAGAAACAGCCAAGGATTTGGTGACCCCTGGCAAATCATCATTTGACCCCCGAGGGGGTCCCGACCCCCAGGTTGAGAACCACTGCTGTAAGGCTTCAGAACAGCACACCATAGTGTTAAACGTTTCGCATTGCAACTTGTATGAAACACAAACACACACACACATGCGGTTTTTAGGCACATAAGGTAATTCTTGCGTCTTGCAATTTCTACTTATGTTTTAAACTATATATATGTATTTGTTTTTCCTGTTTTATTCATATGTTTTTGGTGTTTCTAACTTCATACAAAATCACAGGGTATGCTGACATTATATAAATTAAAGTGTATAGAGTGGTAAGGGAATAGAACCCCAGTCTGTTTTTGCTGTTCTTGCTGCCTGTGTCCACATTGGGGAGATTTATCCTATTTGTCTTGATGACCATTGTCTCCTGTACATAAAATGATGGGATATAATATTTTTTTTTAGTTGTGACCAAAACAAAAGGTGGGAACCTATCACTGGGTAAACCAGTCCTGGAAACAGCTGTCTGTCTAAAAGAGGCTATTCCCTTGATTTGGAAAGATTCCCTCTTATTTCCTGCTGTGTCTCTGGAACAGGAAGTAAAGAGAAATCACTGTCATGGTACACAGAAAAAAAAAAACTGAAAAGGGGTCCTAAGGCTCCATTTACACTTGTGCAACTTATCATGCAACTTTGGACATCAAATTTGCATGACAAGTCATTCCCCATGTTTTCCAATAATAACCATTCATGTGACTTAAAGTTGCAGCGACTTCAAAGTAGTTTATGCACTACTTTGGTCTGACTTTCATGCAATTTGAGGGCCATAGACTTCAATGTTAACCCTCAAAAGCTGCATGAAAATTGTACCTGAATATTATACAATGCACCAGTTGGGAAACAGTTGTCCATTATCACTAGTCAAAGCCAAAGTCGTATCCAAGTTGCACCCATCTAAAGTTGCATCGAAGTTGCACTCCAAAGTCAGAGCAAATTTGGAGTGGTACAAGTGTGAATGGAGCCTAAAGCATAACTAAACTCCAAAAAAAAAAAAAAAAAAAAAAAATTATATATATATATATATATATATATATATATATATATTTTTTTTTTTTTTTTTTTTTTTTTAGATTACCAATCATTGGATATTGTGACTGCATTGGTTTTCTTTATTCCAAACTTTGATTCGTTTTAATGTCATCTGGTGTAGCAGTGGTATAGCCGCGCTGCCCCATTAATTTCAATGGGCAGGAGCGGTGCAGGAGCGGTGCAGGAGCGGTATATGTTAGGGTTAGCATGCTCCACAAGTACAGCTGCAAGACAATATCTGAATGCAGTGATTATTATCCATATAAATTACAGAAACAAGTCAACCTGTTCAACACCAAGTTATATACAGTATTTCACAAAAGTGAGTACACCCCTCACATTTTTGTAAAGTAGTGCGTGTACAGCTTGTATAACAGTGTAAATTTGCTGTCCCCTCAAAATAACTCAACACACAGCCATTAATGTCTAAACCGCTAGCAACAAAAGTGAGTACACCCCTAAGTGAAAATGTCCAAATCGGGCCCAATTAGCCATTTTCCCTCCCCGGTGTCATGTGACTCCTTAGTGTTACAAGGTCCCAGGTGTGAATGAGGAGCAGGTGTGTTAAATTTGGTATTATCGCTCTAACTCTGTCATACTGGTCATTGGAAGTTCAACATGACACCTCATGGCAAAGAACTCTCTGAGGATCTAAAAAAAATAATTGTTGCTCTTCATAAAGATGGCCTAGGCTGTAAGAAGATTGCCAAGATCCGAGAAAATAAGCTGCAGCATGGTGGCCAAGACCATACAGCGGTTTAACAGGACAGGTTCCACTCAGAACAGGCCTTGCCATGGTCGACCAAAGAAGTTGAGTGCACGTGTTCAGCGTCATATCCAGAGGTTGTCTTTGGGAAATAGACGTATGAGTGCTGCCACGATTACTGCAGAGTTTGAAGGGGTGGGGGGGTCAGCCTGTCAGTTCTCAGACCATACGCCGCACACTGCATTGGTCTGCCGGGCTGTCGTCCCAGAAGGAAGCCTCTTCTAAAGATGATGCAAAAGAAAGTCCGCAAACAGTTTGCTGAAGACAAGCAGACTAAGGACATGGATTACTGGAACCATGTCCTGTGGTCTGATGAGACCAAGATAAACATATTTTTTTCAGATGGTGTCAAGCGTATGTGGCGGCAACCAGATGAGGAGTACAAAGACAATTGTGTCTTGCCTACAGTCAAGCATGGTGGTGGGAGTGTCATGGTCTGGGGCTGCATGAGCACTGCCGGCATTGGGGAGCTACAGTTCATTGAGGGAACCATGAATGCCAACATGTACTGTGACATACTGATGCAGAGCATGATCCCCTCCCTTTGGAAACTGGGCCGCAGGGCAGTATTCCAACATAATGACCCAAAACACACCTATTAGACGACCACTGCTAAAAAAGCTAAGGGTAAAGATGATGGACTGGTCAAGCATGTCTCCACACCTAAACCCTATTGAGCATCTGTGGGGCATTCTTAAATGGAAGGTGGAGGAGGGCAAGGTCTCTAACATCCACCAGCTCCATGATGTCGTCATAGAGGAGTGGAAGAGGACTCCAGTGGCAACCTGTGAAGCTCTGGTGAACTCCATGCCCAAGAGGGTTAAGGCAGTGATGGAAAATAATGGTGGCCACACAAAATATTGACTTTGGGCCCAATTTGGACATTTTCAGTTAGGGGTGTACTCACTTTTGTTGCCAGCAGTTTAGACATTATTGGCTGTGTGTTGAGTTATTTTGAGGGGACAGCAAATTTACAATGTTATACAAGCTGTACACTCACTACTTTACATTGTAGCAAAATGTGATTTCTTCGGGGGTTGTCACATGAAAAGATATAATAAAATATTTACAAAAATGTGAGGGGTGTATTCACTTTTGTGGTATACTGTATATAGCTTAACACAGCTTTCAGCAAGGGGTACTTTGATCAAGATTTTCCTGATACAGAGTTTTTATTGTTGCTTGTGTCACCCCTAGGTAGGATGAAAATCGGGCATTGCTGCACTAATGGTGCGAAATTCAAACTAAAAATTCTTAGATAAGATTTTCTAAAGAAAATTATGTCGGAATTCGACCCTTGTATGGCCAACCTAAGGGTGACGTTTAGGGGTTGATATACTAAAAGTGAAGCATACAAAATCTAGTGCTGTTCTGCACAGAAACCAATCAGCTTCCATTTTTTTTTTTGTCAAAGCTTAGTTGAACAAGCTGAAGTTAGAAGCTGATTGGCTGCCATGCACAGCTGCACCAGATTCTGAGTGCTCCACTTTTAGTAAATCCCACCCCCCCTTTTTGCCCCTCTATAGGAAGAGTTTGTGAAATGCTATATACATAACCTCTGAGCCAATAAATAATGCTGTAGTGTGAAAAGAGCCATAGAAAAAGAATAGAAATACATTTTAACATACAGCTCATGGGGTGGATACCCAAATAAAACCTCACTTTTGTCATTCCTTAAAGCAGAATACATGTAATGAAAATATGTCTTATCAGGATCAAGCCAAGAAGTCAGCCTTTGTGCCACCTCCTGACATACCTAAAGAGCCCAACCTGTGGGAGTTGGTACCCGAGGAGTACAGGAATTACAACCTGGGCACCCTGGTGCGTCATCGGATGGAACTAGAGCACTTTCGTTCCTTCTTAGAGGAACATTTTGCAAGGTACAGTAGTGATTAATAACCTGCGAGTGAATTATTAACATTGCTGATTTTCTGTAAGTTATCTGTATTTGCAAAACATGTAATATTACCATCTCTTAGAAAAAAATTCTTTCAAAGGGGTCTTCACTGTGCAGTTTTAATACAATGGGGTTGACCTCAGTGCTTTTATTTACCCAGAACAAGTATGCAGGTAATAGGATCAAGGGTTAATTAAAAGATATTATTTTTCAATATGTATCATTAATAAAAATATATCGCAGTAAGAAAAGTGGTATTCACCACCAACACATCCCATAAACAGTGCTATATCACAAAGTACAGCTGTTGTATAAATACATCACGTTACAATAACGAGTTGAAGATGTTTGATAAATACAATGATTATTCAACACACGTAATATGTAGTTCTTCAACAGGTTCCATGATGAGCATCATCAAGGAGAAATACTACATAATAAAGATGTTTTGCACCCACTCAAAGGATCCCATGAGATGACACCAGTCACTGGTCCCCCATTTTACATACTTTTTTTTTTTTTTAAGCTGGTTTGCTACCCTGTTTCCTCTCCCTGTTGTCCACCAATGGCCCCCTTTGAACTCTGGTGGTGCCCATCCTTGGGTTGGGACTGGTGACATCTCGTAGGATCCTTTGAGTGGGTGCCACACATCTATATTTTGTAGTATTTCTTCCCAATGAAGCTCATTGCGAAATGCGTTGAACTACAGGTTTCTTATGTTGAATAATCATTGCTGTTTATCAGAGATCTTCAACTCGTTATTTTAATGTGACATATTTACACAACAGCTGTACTTTGTGATATAGCACTGTTTATAAGATGGGTTGGTGATGACTACCACTTTTCTTACTGTGGTGTATTTTAACCGGCTCCCAATCGGCTCATGTCTATTTATGGGGGCAGAATGGCTCCCCTGCGCGAAACCTCGTACCTGTACAGGGTTTCCTTTAAGAGCCGCCAGAGGGCGCACATGCGCGCTGCATGGCGGGGGTCCTGATGTGCGTGGCCGGCAGTCGTGATCACTGCCGGCCACGCGTGATCGCATGCACGAGCACCAGCATGGGGATTTGTGTGTGTAAACACACAAATCCCTGTGCAGTCAGAGGAGAGAAGACATGTCGTTTGTTTCTAGTAAATAGAAACAGCGATATGTCTCCTCGCCTACTCAGTCCAATCTCCATACAGTTAGAACACACTGAGGGAACACACATTTAACCCCTTGATCGCCCCCTAGTGTTAACCCCTTCCCTGCCAGTGACATTTACACAGTAATCAGTGCATTTTTATAGCACTTATTGCTGTATAAATGTCAATGGTCCCAAAAATTTGTCAAAAGTGTCCAAACCAATCTGTCCGTCGCAATGTCGCAATACCGCTAAAAATCGCAGATCACCGCCATTACTCGTAAAAAAAAATTAATAATAATAATGCCATAAATCTTTCCCATAGTTTGTAGACGCTATATCTTTTTTGCAAACCAATTAATATTGTGTTTTGTTTTTTTGTTTTTTGACTAAAAATATGTAGAAGAATATATATTGGCCTAAACTGATGAAGAAATGTGTTTTTTAAAAACATTTTTGGGGATATTTATTATAGCAAAAAGTAAAAAGTATTGCTTTTTTATTTTCCAAATATTGCTTTTTTATTTTCCAAATTGTCGCTCTTTTTTTGTTTATAGCGCAGATAATAAAAACCACAGAGGTGATCAAATAGCACCAAAAGAAAACTCTATTTGTGGGGAAAAAGAAGCAAATTCAGTTTGGGTAGAGCAATGCATGACCGCGCAATTACCAGTTAAAGCGACGCAGTGCCAAATTGTAAAAAGTGCTCTGGTCAGGAAGGGGGTAAAACCTTCCGGGGCTGAAGTGGTTAATCAATGATACATGTTGGAACAAAGTATCTTTTAATAATTCTTTGATCTTATTCATGGCACCTTGAAAGTCCAAATCTGTATGTTTAAATTTTTCTTTGTGCTCCTATATTTATGTAATGCCCAGGTGAATGTTAATGTTTGATTTTTATTGCCAACTTTCCTGGTTTCCATACTTGTTCCTGGTCATTGACTCTGAAAGTGAAAGAGTTGAAGCCAGGGAGTCAATAAAGCCAGGTATCTAGTACTAAACATGCAGAGGGATGGCAGAAATGGCAGCCTACATATTTCCCTTAGGAAAGGTTTACATTAAAGAGTCAGAGTATGGGACAATAATGACACATTCAGACATGTAGGATCTCTTTATTTCCTCCTCTCAGAATTCCATTGTCACTCATTTGAAGGTTCCGTAGCACAGTGCTATTACCATAGAAAAGTTTTAAAGTATGACATTAATAACAGCCATGTATGACATCACTGAGAGCTTCTTTGCTGTACCTGTGGACCTGGCCTTGTCACACTATTTAATATATGTGGAAGAACAGGTATAGCTGAGGTAGACATTGGGGTTTATTTACTAAAGGCAAATCCACTGTTTACCACATGGACACTGCAAGTGCACTTGGAAGTGCAATCATTGTAGATTTGAGGGGGACATGCAAGGAAAATAAAAAACAGCATTTTTGCTTGCACATGATTGGATAATAGAAATCAGCAGAGCTTCCCCTCATTTCAGATCTTCCCCTCAGATCTACAGGGACTGCACTTCCAAGTGCACTTGCAGTGTACTTGTAGTACAAAGTGGATTTGCCTTTAGGAAACCAACCCCCTTATCTGCAGGGAAATAATGCAAAACAGAGCAGACCAAATGCATCAGCCTGTGACAAACACCAAATGTCTGCTTTTTGAAGTCAGTAAACAAAAACAGAGCAGAAGTGGAGCTATCGCATATAGCAACCAGTAAGATTTTGTTTTCTTATAGTGGGAACTGAATCTTTACTGGGCATGCATAATGGCTAAGTTTTAGCACTTTCTCCTTGTAAAAAGCAGGGAAAATCCGATTTGCCTCTTGGGGGATCAGGAAGGAATTTTTTCCCCTGCTGTAGCAAATTGGATCATGCTTTGCTGGGGTTTTTCACCTTCCTCTGGATCAACTGTGGTTATAGAATTGGGTATATTGGATTGTATGATATATATATATATATATATATATATATATATATATATATATATATATATATATATATATTTTTTTTTTTTTTTTATGGTTGAACTGGATGGACTTTTCAACTTGACTAACTATGTAACTATATTGTTATGGGAACAACAGCTCTACCACTGTTTAAGTTTAGGTTTTATTTGCGTTAGCTTCAGTGGGGCCTGTTTTTAAAAGATAAGAAAAGCATTTACATTGAGCCCCTTTATTATTATTATTATTATTATACAGGATTTATATAACGCCAACAGTTTGCACAACGCTTTACAACATGAGGGTCTTTACTGCATATTTAGTAATGGCTTTTGTTCTAGAACTTTGTTGTACTTGTAGTTTTGCCAGTTTGTTTGAGACTCATAAATCATTCTCACATTCTTCACACGTGTGTTATGACATGAACCTTTTCATGCAAATGTGCCCAATAAATTAGGCTTACAGGAAAAGCTGATTGGGTTTAGGCACACATATATTACATTGTTCAAGAGGCATTAATATTGAGCTTGGCAATTCCCAAAACCCATGTTATCAGTGTTGTACAGAATAAAAACATCTGCCTCAAGCCGGACGTAGCTTCTCAGCAGAACCAGTGCCAGCATTTTAATGGGCACATTAATTCCTCCCAGTGTCACTGTGGCCAAATGTGCTCCCTAGGTGTCTCACTGTGTATTTTACAAGAAACTTATCACAAGTGTGTATTTAACAGTGTGGGGTTATGGAAGGGCTTTATTAGGTGTGCTTCACAGAATGAAACAAGTTTTCTTTCAGGCGGGTGCACCTTGCCTGCACCTTCACTGCAGTACAAGTGTTTCCCTGTTAACTACTACTTCTAAGCGAGGGTGCGTTGCTCTACGCACCAGAAGCCACCAGTATAAAACCTAACCTTTATTAAGGACTTTTTATAAAATATATACCAATAACTGTGTGTATGTTTTTTACTTTAATGGGAGGGGGGGGGGTTGTTCCCCAGCTCCAAACTAATCTGTATCAATCTGATATTGGTGGTCAGTGATTGTCCAAAAAGGGACGGGAACACTCTCCACTCCAATCCCACAGCAACCTTAATATGGCTTGGGGGGGGGGGGGGGCTTCTCTGGAGTAGTATCATACCATAGTGGAGGTCCCTGAATTCTCAAAATCAAAAATATAGAGGTACATAAATGCGGCACAATGCACAACCTCTATAAAATTAGTAACAACTTAGCAAGGGAGGTAACTTACAGAGGTTCAAAACCCTCAATGTATGATGTTCCATAGGGTCAACCTCCCTACTTCCTCTGCTGCCTTTTTCAAAAAAACTGGATTGCTAACCACCAAATATCAAGGAGTTGCTTAAAACCTCCCTTCCCAATAGACCATGTGTAAACCCCAAAATCAAATTCCAAAAAAAGTGCTCCTGAAAGAAAACCCTAGATGTTTTGCTCAAACTAGAGCTTCGTCAGGAGTTTAAAATAATATAAAGGACCACCAACAAACATGGAGGAAACAGAAAATAAAGGGGGGGGGGGGCGAATTTTTCCCACATGGGGTCAGGCTTGGAGACCAGTAGCTAAAGCAAAAGAGAGGCTCCCAAGGACCAACAGGATAAGTATACAAACAGGTCATCCTGGGGAATGATGTGGGCCCACCTGAGGTGCAGGGTCTAAACACTACCTGCTACTTTTTTATTTTGGTCATAGGGACCCCAGAGTTCTAACAGTGCTACACAAGGAAAAAATAGCATGCTTGTAGCTACTCTTCTTCCTCCACATGTCATAGCTGATCAGGACTGACTTAGGAACTAAATAGAAGCTATGCCCATATAAATTTAAAGGACATTCTTTCCTGAGTTTCATTGGCAGTTATGATGATGCCATTGTGAGGTTGGGTATACACACAACATAACTTCTACTGTCTTAAAATGTACAGTATTTGTAAGCAGTGGCATAGGTACCATGATCACAACAGTCCCTGCTCTGGCAGGCCTGGGTCAATTTCAAGCTCTCTCACACTCAACTTCTTCACGTTATACAGTAGTAACACTTACAATAATGCAAAGTGGAGAACTGTTCATATAAAATCTTCAATGGCAGACTGGGAAGCTGTTGAAAACGGGAATACTGCCTTGGTCATGTGATTTCTGTTTTTACAAGACCGAGGAGAAGGGGTCCTTTGGGCTGCATCACCAAGCCACTGATTAGCTGCTTGGAGGATCTTATATGAGCATTTCCAAGCTCTTCATAAGTCTTGTTTCTGTATTATATAATGTAGTGAAAATTTGGAAGGGAGGGCTGAGCAGGGAGTTGTGAAGGTGTAGGGCAGTGATGGCGAACCTTGGCTCTCCAGATGTTTTGGAACTACATTTCCCATGATGCTCTTGCACTCTGCAGTATAGTTAAGCAACATGGGAAATGTATTTCGAAAACGTCTGGAGTGCCAAGGTTCGCCCTCACTGGTGCAGGGTCTTGATTTCAAGATTGTATCAGGGCCCTAAAATCTTTAGCTACACTTAGCTAGCATAAAAAGTTAAATGATATAAGGGCCCCAAACTGTTCTATAAGTCATTTAAATAAACCTTTTCTGAGAAAAATAGAAGAGTCTGTGTTTTCCTTCTAAAAAATATTTGTTGCGTGGCTTTAATGCTGACCCTCTGATCTCAGTACACTCTCAGTCACACCTGGAACAAATTTACATATCCAGGAAAGGACTTTTCTCCGACCTTTCTGATAAGTGACCTACACAACTCAAGGTAAAGAGTCGTCATGACAGCTAGGCAACTAGCATTTGTAGAATAATAAAAAAAAAAAGTCAAATATTGTAGCCTCCGTGTTTCTATAAGGAAAGTTTTCCTTTAGAGTAGATCCAGAAATCCAGTCACCAAACCTTCATGTAAAGCTGGCCATAGATGACTAATTTTTTTCGATCAGCCAATAGGTTGAATGAAAAAAAATTATCAGGTTCATCCATCCATACAAGGGAGGTGGATAGAGGAATCCTCCCCACTGAGACATAGTATTCTCATAGCGGTACTCTGCTGTCAGGATACACTGGTCAGTGGCTGCAGACAATTGAGAAAACATTTCCAACAAGACTGGTCGACAGAAGCCGATCTATCAATCGACTTCTGATAAACAGACAGTCACATATGGATCAAAATTTTAATTTAGCCAGTCCCTGCTAAACCGACTGAATTGCGATCCCCCTATGGCCAGCTTAAGATTTAACTTAAAAAGTTTTGGCAGTGAAGGTTTTTTAAATTTTTTTTTCTTCATTTCTCTTTATCTATATTTCTCTGCACTTGTTCTGGTAACTAGTGTCCCTCAGGTCGCAAGTGATTGTCACCAGAATACGAATATAGGGGAAATATTCCAAAGGGGACACATGGTCTGTACTGTCTCAAAGAGAATTTCCCTCATAGTGGAGATATATCTCCTCTGTTGTGTCTGTAGGACAGGTGATGGAAAAAACTGACAGGGTTTTAACCATAGCCTACTTAATCCAAATTAAATTTAACGTTTTGTCTTTAGATATACTGTATTGCAATTTTGATGGTTGTTTTCAATTTTTTTTTTTTTTGCAACTAGTAGTGATTTTGCAGTGACAGTCCTTGTTTAAAATGATACAAAATAAGTGCAGCGCTATGCCAAAAATCAAATGTGCATGTACAGAATTATATCCAATGTGCATATAATGTTCTATATAATTTTAAAAATCTATATATAAAAAGTGCAATATGCTGTAAATTTCCTGATACTATACAAAAGAAAATATTATATGCCTTAAAACTAGCAATAAAGTGCAATGTACCCCTTATTGCACACAGTGTCCTTATAAATTCCAATCAATCGTGCAAAAAGGAAGGATCGTGCAAAAAACAACAAAAGAGAACGATCGTGAAAAAAACAAACAGTCCATTTGGTGATCTGTGATATCACTAGATGAATGAAGGTAAATATCTGCACTCTAATCCGCCTCTGTGCATATATATATCCTTGTGTCACCATCACCAGTTGTGCCCTCACCTTATAGGCTTAATAGCTACGCCTTTAGATTACAATCAATTCTCTGCTTGGCCTCTTTAGATTTTCCTCCTTCTTATGGCTTATCCACTTATTCAGGCATCTCATATAACAGGGTATACTCCATACTTATTAATTTACCATTGGTCTCCACTCACATCGCCCACATGCAAGGTAATGAAGCTTACAATAGTGCTTTACCATTTTAAAAGATTTATTTATATAAAACATAAGACAGATTTCACTCACATTCCTTCAGATTAAAATTATTTTAATTAAAATTAAGCCATAAGAAGGAAGAAAATCTAAAGAGGCCAAGCAGAGGATTGATTGTAATCTAAAGGCATAGCTATTAAGCCTATAAGGTGAGGGCACAACTGGTGACAGTGACACGAGGATATATATATATATATATATATATGCACAGAGGTGGATTAAAGTGAAGATATTTACCTTCATTCATCTAGTGATATCACAGATCACCAATGGACTGTTTGTTTTTTGTCACGATCGTTCTCTTTTGTTGTTTTTTGCATGATTGTTCTCTTTTGCGCGATTGATTGGAATTTATAAGGACACTGTGTGCAATAAGAAGTACATTGCACTTTATTGCTAGTTTTAAGGCATATACTGTATATACTCGAGTATAGGTTGTTCCAAATATAAGCCAAGGTCCCTAATTTACCACAAAAAAACGGGAAAAAAGTATTGACCTGAGTATAAGCCGAGGGTGAGAAATGCAGCAGCTACTGTAAGTGGAAAAAGGGGGTCAACAATGCCCATCTGCAGCTGCATGCCTCCCTGTGTCCTGTGCATGTGTCCTGTGCAGCTTACCTGTGTCCTGTGCATGTGTCCTGTGCGGTCTACCTGTGTCCTGTGCATGTGTCCTGTGCAGCCTACCTGTGTCCCGTGCATGTGTCCTGTTCAGTCTACCTGTGTCCTGTGCTAGTGTCCCTGTGTCCTGTGCATGTGTCCTGTGCAGCCTACCTGTGTCCTGTGCATGTGTCCTGTGCAGTCTACCTGTGTCCTGTGCATGTGCCCCTGTGTCCTGTGCAGCCTACCTGTGTCCTGTGCATGTATCCTGTGCAACCTACCTGTGTCCTGTGCATGTGTCCCTGTGTCCTGTGCAGCCTACCTGTGTCCTGTGCATGTGTCCTGTGCAGCCTACCTGTGTCCTGTGCATGTGTCCTGTGCAGTCTACCTGAGTCCTGTGCATGTGTCCCTGCGTCCTGTGCAGCCTACCTGTGTCCTGTGCATGCCTCCGTGTGCCAATCTGCAGCCTCCATGTGGCGATCTGCATCCTCCGTGTGCCGCTCTGCATCCACCGATCAGCGTGTGATAATAACATTCGGCAGCCATTCCACTGTTCAAAAGCCACGCCTCCTCTTTATCTGTGATAGGCAGAACACTCCATTTCCCAGCAGTCAGCGGTCAGCCTATCACAGACATTCTCTCATCCTCATACCACAGACGAGGATGAGAGAATGTCCGTGATAGGCTGTACACTGACTGCTGGGAAATTGAGTGTTTTGCCTATCTCAGACGAGGAGGAAGCGCGGATTTTGAACAGTGGAATGGCGGCCGTCTGTCTGCATGACACGCTGATCATGTAGGCAGACGGCGGTGACTCGAGTATAAGTGGAGGGGGGCACTAAAAAAAGGGCTGAAAATCTCGACCTATACTCAAGTATATACGGTAATCATTTCTTTTGTGTAGTATCAGGAAATTTAGAGAATTTTGCACTTTTTTGTATATATAATTTTTATATATGCACATTGGATATAATTCTGTATATGCACATTTGATTTTTGGTATAGCGCTTTACTTATTTTGTATCATTTTGTATTTTCACATATTTTAGAAGTGTGGAAAGTGCCGGCAGCTTTTTTTGGTACTATATATCAGCTCACAAGGTTTTATCTAAATTTTCAGTACTTGTTTAAGCACTTCTTGTTAAGAGGTGACAATTTTCCCCCAATTGTGCCCCTGTGTTGTCACACTGTCATTCATGCTTCTGATGAAGACTACAAACAGCTTTGAACGTACATTGTACAGACATGGTTCACCCTTTTCGCTATCAGTAAGCCAGTCCAGAACGAGATGAAGCCAATGCTGTCGAGTGGGTGCAAATAGACTGGAAGTGGCTTAAAGAGGTTGGTGAAGACCAATAGCACTGTATGCGAAAAAAATAAATAATGGCGGTTTTATACAATGCATGGTGCTTTGGCAAAATAAATGTTATTCAAATAAGGTTTACATTGACTTTTAGGATACATTTCAACATTTTTTTTTTTACTGCTGAGTGGTTTTAAAATTGTTTTCTGACACCCTGGAATTATTATTTGTCATTTTTTTTCTAATATATAAAAATAAATATATAAATTGACTACTAAAATGTAAACGTCTTTTTATGTGCTTTTTGTATAACAGTATCAAACTTTAAAGTAAAAGTATGTTTTGCAGCTAGGTAAATATTTTACTGGGAAGAAGAAACAGAGCCCTTGAGTTATCCTGCCCATTTGCTTTGTGTTTTCATGGGGCTCTTCTCATTACTTTTTCAGCATGGATCTAATGTGCTGGCTTGATCTTGAGCAGCTCAGAAGAATGCCTCACAAAGATAAAGAAAAAAGACAAGAAAAATCAAAGGATATAAAGAATAAATATCTTAATAAAAAATATTTCTTTGGTCCAAACAGTCCGGCTACGAGAGACCAACAAGAACAGGTATAAAATGAGCAAGCAATTCTATCCTCTTTTTGTTGCAGTCTTTGTTTATTGATTGGAAAGAAGCAAAAGTATTGAGGAGTTTAGTTCTGTAATTGCTGTATTAAATAAAGAAAATGATCAGCAGTCACTATAAGAGGAGTGCTTTGCCACACCTCCTTAATGCATCTCGGCGTCTGATTCTTGTGTATTGGAAGATGCCCAAGGTTCCTGGCAGGGAGGACTGGGTGAAGCTGGTGTCTTGGTTAAAAGAACCTGAGGAGTGGATGGCACAATGCAATGGCAAATATGATAAGTTTTACTCCATCTGGGCCAAATGGAATCACTATAGCTCTGGAGTATCTGAGGCATGATCATTTAGGTCTATGACTGTTCTTGTATCCCTTTCTGTGGGCACTGCCTGGAATCCATGTATATAGTTTCGGTAGGCCCCTTTAGTCTGATGCTAACATATAACTTAAGATTGTATCTGCAACTGTATCTCTTTCCTGACCAGACTGGACCCACCTGTGTCCTGGTATTTTTTATTTAACTGTTTGTTTTTTATGACCCATTTGTTTTTCCATTTATGTTATTTCTTTTGTATTCATGCAATCCTTGGGTGCACTACAATCTAACAGATTAGAAAAAAAAAGAAAAAAGAAAATGATCAGGGTGATGTATAAATGTATTATTAGGTTGTGGTAGTTTTTGAGGAAATTGAATAGTTAAAAAAGGTTTATTTCTAAGGTCTGTTATGCTGTATTAATCCAGGTCAAAATAGGGAGAGACTACATTGTATGCTCTCAAATAATCAGGTCGATTGGCTGTCCCAAATCTCCTGAAGTATTATAGGGCAGCCTAATTGACTCAACTGACGCAAATGTATTCTACTACATACAAACCAGACTAGATAACTATTGAATCACAAGCAGGTGCCACTTTCCCCACAGACCTTCTTATGTGGTTGCCATCAATGCAGCGTTAAGCAATCTAATGCCCCACCCTTTCCCACTCATTGCATTTATGGACTTCCCATTAGAGGGTGACTATGTTCGTTCTCCATGGTCCCACTGTATGTAGGAACAGAGCCCCCCTGTCTTACTCACTCCCAAGATGTTCTAGGGATCATAGACTATGGGAAAATTAGTGTGCATAGAGCAGTTCACATGACCACAACTAATGTGCATGGCTCATTCCAAGCAAAGAGACGTGAAGGGGAAAAAGAGGAGGTCTGTGAGCTCATGGAGGACATTACAAGGAGACAGAGAAACACAATAAGAAACAATTTGATAAAAAAATAGATTACAGGGCCATTATTTTATGCGTATGGATTATTTGTGCGGAATAAGGACATAGTTTAGTGTCACTTTAAGATTTCACTAGATTTACAGTATATAAAGCCTAGAGTAACTTTTATAAATTAATAATTAATTTATAAATCTAATTATTTTTTTCTAAATCACAGACATTACTGTTCAAAGAGAATTAGCAAAAAGTAGACTTTTTTGGGGTGTAAGCATCAAAAAAAAAATTGTATATGTTTTTTTAGGCAAGATAAAGTATCTTCTTCCATTTTTGAACACTTTGACCTAAAACAAAAAATGACATAGCCACCCATTGACTCATCCTTTTCTGCAGGTGATGAATCTGGCAGGGGGCTGGGGGAAAATTCTTCATGATCGCCTATCCTCTGCTGTCCTTGTTGAAATACAGAAATATGTCCGGATGAGGATAGAGAAGAAATGGCTTCCTATGTTCCTGTCAACAGAAGAATACAGGGAACGCCGGAAGATGCAAGTAAGAAGCACACCTTGTTTAATGCAATATATTTTTACAGAAGGCTGTGCAGGGTGGTACGGACAGCAAGGAAAGCTTACTGGTAAAAAGGCAGGAGGACACAGCATGGGGCATAGTCACTGTTATAAATAGTGTCTGTAAAAACAAAATATATATATAAACATTAGGTGGTTCTGCACATAATAACCACAAGTGACCAAATATCACAAATAACTCAAAAAAACATAAGTCACAAAAAATACCGCCACATAAGTATGGGCTATAAATCACCAATAGTGTCCATCAATCTTCAATAATATATCAATCTTCATGTAGTACTCATGATAACCACTTCCACAGTGTAGATTGAATAAACTCACCAAAAATCAAATGGACAAAATGCATCAGTGCGTTACCACATGCAGGACCAGAAGTGATGCAAGCACGCTAGCCTGGAAATGACGCAATGTTGCTTAGTGGAACTACGAGGGGGTGAGGCACCATGTACCCAGCTGACACATGGGAAGCGGGCACACTGACAGTTGATTGTCTGTTTAAAGACTATGTTTTATAGAACCTTTTTGAGTGTTTTTAATGGCTTTTAATCAGATTAGTTGTGGTTATGGAAAATACAAAGAAAGAGACAGATCGCACGAGCGCTCCTGAGACCTGAGGAAGGAGGCTACACCCTCTGAAACATGTTGTCATAGTGATCATTAGCTTCATTCTTCAGCTGTTCCAGCTCGTGCATCAGGTGCCTGTGGAGTCCAGTCGGGTTCTCTTATCTCCAGAGGATTTCTGCTGTGAGTGGGTGGCTTACGTGCAGCTTGTCGGCGGCTGTACATCATCCCATAGGGACTACTCATCTCCGCGCTCGCTCCGAATCCTGCCTGGAGCCCTGTGTGCCGGAGCTACATCACAGCACAACCATAGACACTTCTGTTTTAAGAAAACCATATGAGTGTTTAGTGTTGCTTTGTAACTTTGTATCTCTATTTAATAAACCGTGTTGCACTAGGGGCTCGTGCGCTCTGTCTCTTTCTTTGTATTTTGCAGGTGTCAGTTTTTCACTGCTGGTGGATGGAGCAGCAAAGCATGGTATACACCACACCAAGTTAACCCCTTCCTTGGTAATCTAAAGAGATTTAAAAGACTATTTTAACCCCATAAGACCATATCCATTCTTGGTGGAACTTTGACTATCTATTTTTTGTTTTTATTTTAAAGACTTCTCAGAATTTAGCGCTAGCATGCTATTTTTGTTTTATGTAGTTTTGGTTATGGTACTGCACTATTGTGAGCCTTTTTTTATGGGCTATTATTGGATGGAGAGTCTATAAGGAGATATGACTGCCTGAAGCGGGAGTGACAATTTTCATCATTAGAATGTTATATGCCGATCATCTATAATCAAAGCTTATTCTTTGTAATAGAACTTGGTAGTTTTGGGGCACCTTGGAATTAAATGCTGCTCTTTTGAACTAAGAGGTGCCAGTAGAGTTGGTTTGGAATTCTCCACAGATGCTCCTACATCAGTTAGGAGAAGTCCCAGAAGACACTGGTAGGCTTATATCTCCCTGGTGGTTTGAGAATACCTTTATATCCCTCTGCAAAATTTAGAGGTCACAGCACAGCAAAGATACATTTGGACCGACCTGCTCAAACTGTTTACCCTGTGTCCTCTACAGCAGTAAGGAGCATGAAGGTGGATGGATGGGTGTTTCTTTTTTAGGAGTTGTCAATCTCTGGCTTCCCTATTATTGTGTGACCCAGAAATACCTTGTTGTCCATTGTTGTATTAGTGTGATAGATTCTGTGGTAGCTAAAATATAGAATTTTTTGTAACAACAATGTATATGAAATGTTGAATATTTAAACAGTGTATTTGATTTGTCTCCAGTCACAGATGAAGGACGTGGCAGAGGATGTCATATCCCAAACAAACAAGAAGAAACTGGGAGTATGGAAGGTAGATTATTTGAATTGACATTATTCAGTATTATTTCATAAAGCTATTATTTGGGAATCTTCTATATTGGAGTTACCTCCAGTGTAATAGAAAATTAGCATGATAAGAGCACCATAAAGCTTGGGTAAAAATCTCAAAACTTCCCCTTTATCAGGTCTTATGTGCTGGCAGTAAGTTCAAATTTATACTGGACAACAGCTGTAAAGTCAAATAGAGCCCCAAATAATCCAGGTTGTTTTCAGTGGCCAAGCCAAGACTGCTGTGAAATACAGACATTGCCATGACTAGACAACGTTGTCAAATAATCATTTCAGTGGGAGGGATTCAGTATGTAGGAAATTTGTATTCTCCAATTATGTTCTTGCCCGTCAATAAAACAGATATTTTTTGATACTATACAAACATTAAGGCTGGCTTCACACCTATGTGAATTTGATGTGGGTTTCTCCGCATCCAATTTGCATGACAGGAGAATGTGACTGGCTCTCTATGGAGCCGGTTCACATATGTCTGGGGTGGCTGCGGAGCAGCTTGCACAGAAAGCTGCGTGTCTTTGGCTCAGTTTCAGGGCCAAATTCAGACAAAGATTTGGCCTTGATTAATCCCTGAAATGGAGAACAGGGATGCACAGCATTCCTGTGTGATCCGCGGCCGTCTTAGGTGTGAACCGAGCCTTAAAACGGAGTTCCGGCGGGAAAAAAAATAAATTAAAAGTCAGCAGTTACAAATACTGCAGCTGCTGACCTTTAAAATAAGGACACTTGCCTGTCCAGGGAGCCCGCAATGTCCTCACCCAAAGCCGACCCATCCCTTGGCTCAGGGTGGAGGCACCGGCATCTTCAGTAAGGGAAACAGGAAGTGAAGCCTTGTGGCTTCACAACCTGGTTCCCTACTGCACATGCGCGAGTCATGCTGCATGTTCTGACTGGTCCCTGCTGTCTTCTGGGACCTGTATGTCTCCCAGAAGACAGCGGGGGGACGGAGGAGGGGCCGAACATGGCATAGATCGCCGCGGATTCTGCGGCGATATTTCAATGGAAGTGGAAGCAAATACCTGTATTAGACAGGTATCTGATCCTCCCTCCCCCCTGAAAGGTGCCAAATGTAACACCGGAGGGGGGGAGGAACATGATAAGCGGCAGTTCCATTCTTGGGTGGAACTCCGCTTTAAGCTTTTTGGGAACCTGTCTGTTCCTTGATACATTCCTTGATACATGGATCCTCTTCAACCCCAAAACCTTCTAGGCTTACCCCTCCAAACTTTTTTAAAACATAACTGCCACAAAACTGTTATATCACACAATCATTGCAGCTAGATAGATACCTGATAGCCCTTAAATGAGAAAAAACACTGCTACAATTAGAGATGTTAAACCCATAGAGAACCTTACTGCACCTTATCTTCATGACAGACACCCTTAAGCAATTCTACAAAGTCTGGGAGCTGTGACATTTTCAGGAGGAGCCGATATGAGCAAACAAACTTTTCTAACATCTAAAGGTTTGGGCAGTGTGCCCGGCATGCACACCCAGATGGATATGGTGAAGAGCTCTCCTTCTAAACTTTCCCTTTGGTTCAAGATTTTGGGGACACCTTTGTGCTAGACAACCTTGCTGTGGAAAAAACACATGCTTTCCCTAAATCTAGGGCTTTTTAAGAATTATTCTAGTTGTGGCCCCCGACCAGGCATATGAAATATTGTCTGTTACAAATTTCTTATTGCATCAGGACTGCATCATCCAAATGAGTCCAGCTATGCACCTTACCTTAGGACTTAAGTAGTTCTATGTGCCTTACCTTATTGATGTGCTCGCTGCTCTGAATAACACTGCTTTGATATATTTATTGTATGCTGTGACTGTGAGAAATCATTCAGGTTTTCTTACACTTTATTGTACTGTAGAAAACATCAATAAAAAGTAAGTTATGTAAAACAAAATAGAAATTAATTGAGATAACCCACATAGTATTGTCTGTATAGTCCACATAGTACTGCCTGTATAGTGAAAGAATGGTGGATATAGTGTCAGCTGAAAGAAGAATAATGTGAGTATCTAATCTTTTTTTTTTCTTATAAAGTGGTCATCAATGGTATGATCTTCTGATGTGATGAGATGTAACCTGGAATCATTTGTAGACTGCATTACAAAAAAAAATATACAGAAAAATAAGCATGCTAGAAAAACAAAAGTTTTCTTAGCCGCACATGTGACAAAATCGTATGTTTTCTGGTTAGGGCCAAAAAGTTGCAGTGTTTTCGACATTGCGGCAACTATTACCATTAGATCCCTTATGTCTCCATCACTTTATGGCTGTTTAAAAAATAAAAGCTGTTACTGGTTGAAAATGTTTGCCGTTGATCATTGACAGTAAAAAAAACGTAGCATGACATTATGTATTAAAAACAGTTTTTTCTAAAGTCCTATCGAAGTACTTAGCCTCACAGTAGGGGCATAGTGTAGGGTTTCAGAATCACTGGACGGTATTGCCTAATGGGAGAACATACATATTTTAGTATCAGTTACCAGTAGCAGGGGAGTATGGTAAACCATTTATTTGGGCTTGCATGGGTACCAGTGGGTGTTTCTGAAAGGGCAATTTCCTACATAAGTGGATGCTGGCAGTGTAGATAGATGAGTCACGTGGTCATTTAAATACTACATATCAGATATTGCAAAGATTGTGATAGTAGTACACAACAGAGCAAAGTCTGGTAAACAAAGGATTTTTTTCCTTACAGCACCTAGACAGTAAATGGATATCTTCCTCCAAAGAAATTATAGCTTTCCGAAAAGCTTTACTGAACCCCATCACTGCAAGCCAGTTCCAGCGTTTCATATCTCTTAAGGGAGATTTCTTTGAAAATGGACTGCTGTTTTGGCAAGAAGTGCAAAAGTATAAGGTATGTCTGTTAACTGTAAAGTGAGTAAAACATTTATATTTCTAAAGACTTGACTTCATCATTGTATATCGTAAAAGATGCTTATGTGTATTTTTATCTGCATAAAAATGTATGTGTAAAAATCAGAAGTACCTAGATCTGTTAACCAGTCCTTAGTGCGTTGATTATTATTCTTATACAGGATTTATATAGCGCCAATAGTTTGCGCAGCGCTTTACGATATAAAAGGAGACAATACAGTTACAATACAATAAAATGCAAGGGGGGAGGGGTAATATAAGCTTACAATCTAATAGGGTGAGGCAAGTAGTAAAATAGGTAATAGCTGTAGGGGATGGGGCGATGGAAGAATTAAAAGTTCAGTTGTTAGGTGGGGATGGGATAGGCTTCCCTGCAGAGATGAGTTTTCAGAGATCGCCTAAAGGTGGCCAGAGTGCTGGACAGATTGAGATAGAGAGTACCAGAGGATAGGAGAGGCTCTGGAGAAGTCCCGGAGATGAGCATGGAAGAAAGAGACAAGAGAGCTAGAGGTCTTGGGAGGAGTCGAGAGGACCTTTTGGGTGATATTTTGAGACAAGATTGGTGATGTAGCTCCAGGCAGAGTTGTGAATGGCTTTGTATGTTGTTGTCTGTATTGATGATCAGGTTGTGCACCAGTACAGATAAATGCTGAACTGTGTCTCAGTATGCCAGGGACATGCGCACAACCATAACTGTCCTCAGACACACCTGTTGTCAGAAAAATAAGACCATTAGATGGGTGTTGACACTGAGGTCTATCATTTATATTCAGAAGACCAAAGATGTCAAGATAACACAATTTTCCTCTGATCTTGCTGAAATATTCCAGATTGGGCAACAACTATCTTATAGATAGAATAAAGGGGGGATTTGGGACTTTAAATGAAGCACATATGTGGTGTGCCTCCATCCCTGGTTCAAGTACATAAATAAGGAATTTGGGACTTTAAATTAAACTAATGACATTGTGGAGGTGGATTGATCATGTGTATAGACACATACATCTGCATGTGTACTGGACATCAAGGATACATAAGTATATATCAGCTTAGCAGCACATGGTAATGTAGAAAAATAGATTCTGTAAATTCATATATATACAAATATCATATAGGCAGCACATTGCAATGGAAGTAAGTCATATAAAATAGTATAAACATGATTAATGTAGATGATGAACTGGAGTGGTTACTAATGCAGGTATGTATCTGCATCCTAAAATGTCCGACGCGTTTCATGTATGGACACTCATCAGGGGCAGATGTTTAGGAGTATTTATAAAGAATAAGTATAATTAATCTCATATGGCACTAAACATGACAAGAGAAGGCAAATGTGCCAGTCCTGGATACCTACATATGATTAAATACGATAAAGTATGGTGAGTATAGGGCCAGGGCCAGAAGGGTAGTCAGTCCCAGGAGCTGAGGTAATTTGGAGCCACGTGCCAGCAGGGCGCACACACACAGCCATCCAGAACACAGATAGCCAATCTTCACAGTGAGTCAAAATGATGGATACGTGGTGACTGTCAGAGAGTCTATAATAAATGAATGGGGTATCACGGCGCTACATAATATTAATAAGAAACTCCATTGAAGATAAAAGGTGACTGTTTAAAATTATGAAAATAATGAAAAATCAGTGCGCGTGATGTTATACCAAAAGACCCAGTTAGCAAGAATAATAATATAAAGAGAGATGTGCTGAGACATCAGGGACAGTCCCACATCACCAAGACAAGTTGGAGAGAGAGGTGGCTGGCTAGCCAAGAAATGTGAGGGATGACGGTATATTTACCTTCATGTGTATAACAAAGCGCAAGTGCTGCTAAGCTGATATATACTTAAAGTGGAAGTAAACCCTCCTATCGTTTTCAGCCAAGGAAGCCACCATCTTGGCCTCTGTTTAATCTACAACTGCCATGATGCTGCACATGTGATCGGTTATGACACCAGCCATTGGATGGTTTGACAGTTTGGTTGAGAGCACAACCAATGGGAGTGTTACATTTCCGGGACGTGCCGGAAAGGTAACTGTTTTATGGATGGGTTTACTTCCGCTTTAAGTATCCTTGATGTCCAGTACACATGCAGATGTATGTGTCTATACACATGATCTATACCTTTTACTTGTTTTTGTATTATTGCTATGTATTTTTTACATCTTTGCATGTTATTAAATATGTTTTTCTACCAATCCACCTCCACAATGTCATTAGTTTCATTTAAAGTCCCAAATTTCTTCTTTAACAACTATCTTATAGACAACAGTGCCTTGCGGCCTCTGCAAGAGCCCTGTGTACTGTATATATTGGATTCAAACTTGAGTCAAATGTAGTATGCTTTCAGATTTGCTAGACACTTTAACTCACATTTGGGTGGCTATCGTTTGACTTTCAGTTTCTAAAGAGATTGCTTCAAGCTGTTTCTGAGTTGCTTTGAGTTGCTTTTGAATTTAGAATAACTTCTCTTGTGAGGTTAAGAAGCTCAAATGCAAACAAAAGCCCTTAGATATATCACTCAAACCACTGCCTGCTTACTTGTGACTGAGAGTGCACTAATGATGGGTCACAGGCTCCTTTATGACAAAAATCCCATTTTACAGCTGCAGTATTAAACGTTTCTTGCCAATTTTAATTACTGTACTTAGCACCAAGAAATTAAATACTTGTTAACTACAGTATGTCCTTATTTGTAACCCTCTAATTTTACTGTGTTGAAAATGAGACATTTGTCGCATCCCAAAGATCCTGAATCAGTAGGTTTAATATTTGTTACAAGTTCTAGAAATCTTCTTATATGTCAGTTACCTTTCTTCCAAGCAGAATTATGGACCACATGTTCCTTCCAAGGCTAGGTTTGAAGTTCCCTAAAACATAAGTTTCATACAACTTCCTTAGTAGGTATAGATCGCAGCGACACTTTATTATTGATATGGAGGGGGGTTTCACTGGTTTTGTTGACTCTGGTTAACATTTGTGATGCAAAGAAAAAATTTAATTTAGAAGTGGAATCTCGTAAATTGAAAACTATCTTATGCTTTGCTTTTAGTTCGACAAAACCCAACTCTATAAAGTTATTTTATAAGACATTTTCTTTAGAAGGTGGAGGGTCTCATTTGCAGAATTTAGCAGGCACCTCCCCCAAAACTAAACATTGCATAATGGGAAAGTCCTAATAGACCATAACTGAGGAAAGTGGGACGAGGGGACTTATATGTGCCACAATAACAAATGTTGAAAAACCAAAGAATAAATAAAAGAAATAAAAAATTTTTAATACATTAAAATCCACTCAAACATTAATTCAACTACCCTCTAATTGAATAAGAGAGGTTATGTAAGTCTTTCATGATATACAGGAAGACAAATAGATCTATGCATTTTGCTTGGCATTAGACTTACTCAGGATCCAAATTCTTGTCTCCAATGTGTCACGTTGTAGCTGACAAAAACTTATAAGTGTACAACACCAAAAGCTTAAACAACTATTATTCCGAAAATTACATACATATATAAATCAAATTATTACACGAAACAAAGACACATATAATTCACCCTGTCCCACTGTCCTCAATGTTGGGACTTTCATATTATGCAACGTATTTTATAAAACAGACCTACAACAGTTTTGATGTCTACTCTGTCATTATGTCCCTCACTGCCATCCAAGGCTGCTCTGGCTCTGTCGCTTCCGGTGAAAGTCCTCTGACAAATGCTATAAAAATCAGAACTATGGGTACGAATCTTAAAACTAGGACACTAATATATTTACTTTTTACCTCCACTTTCTATATTCATTACTAGGTTTAATAAAATAACTTTATGATCTTAAAGTATGCCTCTACATCATCAATGGCTGGTCCCTGTCTTCTAGGAACTTTGTCATTCCCATTGTGATGATGCTACCATCCAAAACAAGATCACAGCTATCATCAACTGTTTTATCAATTCATCCATCCCTCCAGCACTGCAGATAGACATTCCTCCAGAGCAAGCAGAAAAGATTTTAGAACGACGTAGAGATTTGGGGCCTTATGTGTTTCGGGAAGCACAGGTCAGTTAAGAAAAAATGACTTATTAATTCTTGTTTGTTACATTTTGACTTTAAAATGTATCTACACCCTGACAATGAATGTCTCTTATTCACTTCAATTTGGTCAGTAAGGCTCCATTCACGTTTTTTGTTGCTTTTTGCAGAAATGCACGTTCACATCAATGCATGTTTGTGCCTCTGCATTTTTGGAAAGGATCAGGGACTTTTTTTGGTTCAATATACTTCGATAGAGAAGCTGCAGAAAAGCATGTAGTGTGTGTTTTTACCTCGTTTTACGTTTTGCAAAAAAAGAGCAAAACGCAAATGGTGGCAAAATTGCGGTACAATCGCTGTAAAACAAAATGCAGAAAGCACAGCAAAAAGCACTGCAGAAATGCACAAAAGCAACATGCATAGATGTGAATCGAGCCTATGGCCCCTTTTACATGATCGCCCCGCAAAGATGTCAGTTTTCAGGCGGATCTGAGCGGGCCACCCATTGACTTGTATGTGCAGGCTGATGTCAGCAGAGATGTGTCCGCTGACACCCACCTGCCATCCGATCCGACAAGATCCACCGAAAACACATGAGTGGAGATATGTTTGCCATCCGTCCAGCGGATCGGATGGGATCGGATGAGAAAAGACATGCTGTCTGTTTTCATCCGATCTTCCCATAGAGAATAGCGGGGCTCTGACAGGTCCGTCCCTGCACAGTGAGCAGAGACAGACCTATCATCCACCTGCTCAGCCGGGATCAATGGAGCGATCCCCCGCTGAGCTAGCAGAGTCCTCTGAACGGATCCGCCCCGTGTGAAAGGGGCCTTAGGCTGCATTCACACTACAGCGTTTTGAATCATGGGCAGATTTGCCCGCTGATGTGTGAATGACAAATCGCAGAACTTGCATTTGAGATGCCATTCATTTGAATGACACCTCAAATCGTGGTGCGGGTCTGCCGTGATTGTCACGCGATAAAACATGCTGCAATTGCAGCAATCCGCATCACGGGAAGCATGTCGCCCAAAAGAAGCTCCAGAACTTTTTTTGGGCAACCACGCTTTATTGAGCGACAATCGCGGCAGTCCCGCACCGCAATTTGAGGTGTCATTCAAATGAATGGCATCTCAAATGCAAGTTCCACGAATGGTCATTCACACATCAGCACTGTCAAATCACGGGCAGATTTGCTGCAAGTCTGTCCTCGATTCAAAACGCTGTAGTGTGAATGTAGCCTAAAATATACAATTGAGAGTGTTTTGTTATGTCCATTTGATAATTGCAAAAAATACCTGTTTATCCTTCCACAAATCCAGTGTTGTCCCATGTCCTGTGCACTCTGCAATGTTATCTAAAACACTTTTACTAGCCCTGCCCATTTCCACTTTGCAAGGGAATGGGGGAAAATTCTTTATGGTCGTCTATTTTCTGCTGTCCTTGTTGATATACAAAAACATGTCCAGATGTCCATATGTCCTATCCTCTGCTGTCCTTGTTGAAATACAGGAATATGTCCAGATGACGATAGGGAAGAAATGGCTTCTTGTTCCTGTCAACATAGGAAAACCTATACGAGTGTGCAAGCTCTGCCAATTGAGTTTATTGCATTTGACATTTCTACTCAATAAAATCAGACTATTGGAAAGGAATACCTGGGGCTGCTCCAAGCATGCCCCTGGCATAGGAAAGGATTGGGACTATCACGGTACCCAGGGATAAGGCAAAGGTTATGATAAAATTAACAATTTATTAAGAAAAGGGCATATTTGAAAACAATTGTACATAAATTGATAGACAGTTAATTACAACCGTGCATAGTAAATACAAGTGGTTCCAAAGGAACGGATAAACCCCATTGGCAATGTGGGGAGCGGAGATGTATGTCTTGACGTGATCCTCTACATGTTTTGTGGCTACAGCCGCTTCCTCAGGAGGAGTCAATCATTCCCGTCTATAAGGTAAGTACAATCTCATAGTTACATAATCAGAAATAGTTTTTAATATTATTTAATAACAGAGGAAGAAAATCAAAAATATGTAGTAGAACAAACATAATATTATTATTGGAGTTCCTGTTCATTTGTGCGTTGCTTACCAATGGGGACCAGTGGAGCACAGAGCAGCACCTGTTGAGGCACCCGAAGGTAATCCCCCATGGTGGACATGGGAGACACTTGAGGGCGTGGGTATTCTGATTTTAAAACAAGGGGTATAATGGAGTAGTTATAGGTGGTTGTCTAAACCAATGGGGTTTATCCGTTCCTTTGGAACCACTTGTATCTATTATGCAATTATGCATGCTGTAATTAACTGTCTATCAATGTATGTACAATTGTTTTTAATCGTGTCCTTTTCTTAATAAATTGTTAATTTTATCATAACCTTTGCCTTATCCCTGGGCACCATGATAGTCCTAATCCTTTCCTATGCCAGAGGCATGCTTGGAGCAGCCCCAGGTATTCCTTTCCAATAGTCTATCTCAAAGGATGATGGTACCCGCCCCTACCCTTAGACCTAATTGATCGCGGCAATTAAGGCCTGCTGGACCCAAATATTTAGCTCTATGTGTATTTTTCCACATAGATGACAATCTTCAGCATCATGTTTAAGTTTTGGCCTGATTTCTGTAAATTCCGGAACCAACTGACTGATGAGAAGATTGTACCTCTGCTGGAGAGAAAGAAGGCAAAGAAAGTACAACAAATGAAACAAAAGATGAGAGAACAAGAGATGCTCGCCAAGGTAAGAGGATCAATAAAACTTTCCTGTGAGCCTAAAAGGTAGTGGAAGGATTCAGCCCTATTATGACCAGAGGTATTCAATCAATTAAAAGAAAAAAGTTTTGCATACTTAAATACATTTTGTAATTAATTTTTTAACATATAAGCTTTTATTTTGTACCGTGAAAGCAGTGGTTAGGACTATGTAAGTGCACAGCACATCTTGCAGAGTAGGGATGAGCGAATACTGAACATTATGGGGTGTTCGCGGCAAATTTGAGTGCTGCGGAACGCCCCATAATGCACTGCGAGATCGCAGTGCATTGATGTCTGATGATTGGCCAAAGCATGCACCTGTCCTGCATACTTTGGCCAATCACAGCGTCTTCTGCTGTGAGAGCCATGATTGGCCAAAGGCAGGATGCCTTTAGCCAATCATGGCTCAAGGGGCTAAGTCCACGCCCCACACTATATAAGGCTGCTTACACAGTGGCCATATATAGTGTAATGATTGAGAGAACGTTAGGTAGAGGAAGGTTAGTTAGTGGAGTGCAGGCAGTTCAGTTTAGTGTGTATATATATATTTATATATATATATATATATATATATATATATATATATATATATATATATATATATATATATATATACACACACACAGTGTAGTATAGACTATATATACAGTGCAGGCAGTGTATTAAAATATATATAAGGGAGAGGCGACCCAGTTTCACTGTGTGTATTAGCACCTTCAGCCTGGTTTTTTCAAAGACAGGCATGCTGATTGCACACCTTTGGGTTGGGTTCATATTCCCTTCAGGAAGTGAGCTCAGAGCTCGCACTTGGAGACAGCTCCACCCTGCAGGCAGGAGGCCTAGTCTAGGAGTCGGGAAGGTTTCAGGTGGAGACGGCTCCATGAGAGAGAGACAGGAGGTCTTTAGGAGTACAGGGCTGCAGGTGGCAGTCTTAGCATGCATGTCTGCAGGAGGCAGACGTGGCCCGCGACCGAGCAGCACGAAGCTGACCAAATAATCTCCAGGAGGGGGTTTGATTAAGTAACAGTGAGTGAGCCAGGAGGCTGAAGTTTGTGTTATACAGTGATGGTGGAACCCCCTGCGAGAGAAGATTAATGTTTGTGTGAACTTTTCATGTCTTTTGAATAATATTGGGCTGCCATGCCATGTTCCTGAAATCGCAAAAACCACTTGGGTATACAGTGGGGACGGAAAGTATTCAGACCCCCTTAAATTTTTCACTCTTTGTTATATTGCAGCCATTTGCTAAAATCATTTAAGTTCATTTTTTTTCCTCATTAATGTACACAAAGCACCACATATTGACAGAAAAACACAGAATTTTTGCAGATTTATTAAAAAAGAAAAACTGAAATATCACATGGTCCTAAGTATTCAGACCCTTTGCTGTGACACTCATATATTTAAAGCGGAGTTCCACACAAAAATGGAACTTCCGCATTTCGGAACCCTCCCCCCCTCCGGTGTCACATTTGGCACCTTTCAGGGGGGAGGGAGGTGCAGATACCTGTCTAAGACAGGTATTTGCACCCACTTCCGGCATAGACTCCCATGGGAGTCTATGCTTCTTCCTGTCCCTCCGCGCTGTCTGCTGGGAACACACAGCTCCCAGGAGATAGCGGGGACCAGTTACGATAGGCAGCGCGACTCGCGCATGCGCAGTAGGGAACCAGGAAGTGAAGCCGCAACGCTTCACTTGGTGATTCCCTCACCTAGGATGGCGGCGGCAGCTGCCGAGAACCGAGCGGGTTCTCGGCGTCGCCTGCCGACATCGCTGGACCCTGGGACAGGTAAGTGGCCATGTATTAAAAGTCAGCAGCTGCAGTATTTGTAGCTGCTGGCTTTTAATTTTTTTTTTTTAGGTTGATGTAGGTGGACCCCCGCTTTAACTCAGGTGCTGTCCATTTCTTCTGATCATCCTTGAGATGGTTCTACACCTTCATTTGAGTCCAGCTGTGTTTGATTATACTGATTGATTAGGAAAGCCACACACTTGTCTATATAAGACCTTACAGCTCACAGTGCATGTCAGAGCAAATGAGAATCATGAGGTCAAAAGGAACTGCCCGAAGAGCTCAAAGACAGAATTGTGGCAAGGCACAGATCTGGCCAAGGTTACAAAAAAATTTCTGCTGCACTTAAGGTTCCTAAGAGCACAGTGGCCTCCATAATCCTTAAATGGAAGACGTTTGGGACGACCAGAACCCTTCCTAGAGCTGGCCGTCCGGCCAAACTGAGCTATAGGGGGAGAAGAGCCATGGTAGGAGAAGTAAAGAAGAACCCAAAGATCACTGTGGCTGAGCTCCAGAGATGCAGTCGGTAGATGGGAGAAAGTTGTAGAAAGTCAACCATCACTGCAGCCCTCCACCAGTCGGGGTTTTATGGCAGAGTTGCCTGACGGAAGCCTCTCCTCAGAGCAAGACACATGAAAGCCCGCATGGAGTTTGCTAAAAAACACCTGAAGGACTCCAAGATGGTGAGAAATAAGATTCTTTGGTCTGATGAAACCAAGATAGAACTTTTTGGCCTTAATTCTAAGTGGTATGTGTGGAGAAAACCAGGCACTGCTCATCCCCTGTCCAATACAGTCCCAGCAGTGAAGCATGGTGGTGGCAGCATCATGCTGTGGGGGTGTTTTTCAGCTGCAGGGACAGGATGACTGGTTGCAATCGAGGGAAAGATGATTGCGGCCAAGTACAGGCATATCCTGGACGAAAACCTTCTCCAGAGTGCTCAGGACCTCAGACTGGGCCGAAGGTTTATCTTCCCACAAGACAATGACCCTAAGCACACAGCTAAAATAACGAGGAGTGGCTTCACAACAACTCCGTGACTGTTCTTGAATGGCCCAGCCAGAGCCCTGACTTAAACCCATTTGAGCATCTCTGGAGAGACCTAAAAATGGCTGTCCACCAACGTTTACCATCCAACCTGACAGAACTGGAGAGGATCTGCAAGGAGGAATGGCAGAGGATCCCCAAATCCAGGTGTGAAAAACTTGTTGCATCTTTCCCGAAAAGACTCATGGCTGTATTAGATCAAAAGGGTGCTTCTACTAAATACTGAGCAAAGGGTCTGAATACTCAGGACCATGTGATATTTCAGTTTTTCATTTTGTAATAAATCTGCAAAAATGTCAACAATTCTGTGTTTTTCTGTCAATATGGGGTGCTGTGTGTACATTAATGAGGAAAAAAAATGAACTTAAATGATTTTAGCAAATTGCTGCAATATAACAAAGAGTGAAAAATTTAAGGGGGTCTGAATACTTTCCGTCCCCACTGTATATATATATAAATCTGATCCTCTCTGCCCTGCAGAAACTACCCTTTAAAGCACTGGAAAACTGGCCTTGGGTTATTTCTCCTGCAAAGTGGCCCTATTGCCGGCTATCACATCAGTCAGTTGTGTCTCAGAGTTAGTGACCCTCTCTTGCAAGGAGTCCTTCCTAATCCTTCACAGGGACAAAGTGGTCCTATGCAAAAGTCCCTCCTTTCTCACCAAGGTGGGCCTTCTAACTTAATGAAGATATTTCCTACCTCCCTTGTGCCCTGCTCCCAGGCATCCCAAGGAAATTGCTCCTCATTGTTTGGATGTATTCAGGGCTGTCAGAGTCTATCTGAAAGCCATAGCTTCTATACAGACAATTAACTCTGTTTTTGTCCTGCCTATAGTTCAGAAAAAGACACCCTGCTTCCAAGTGCACTATTGCCATATGGATAAGACAGCTCTTTGTGAGAGCCTATACTCTAAAGAACATGGTTACTCCACCAGATTGGTGGGGGTTTCATGGGCATTCTGCCATCGGGTATCTGTTTTTTTAGGCTGCCACCTGGTCTTCAGTTCACACATTCTTTAATACTAAAGAATAGAATAAAATATTCTCAGATTTAGATGAAATTTAGATGAATTTGATAAATTGGGGACATGTGTTCTGCATCATCATTCTTCTCTGACATCAGAATTTCTCCATATATTTACAGCAGGCACAAGAAGAAACAAAACGGAAGGGAACTCTCTCCGACATCTATGATGATAATGAAAGTTCTTATAGCGAGGAACTCTTTACTGGCCGTGAAGGTTATGGACGCAACCGAAATGTAAGTTGCTCATTTTTAATACTCAATTCTTGTCAAGCTTACAGAAATGTTGATCGTGGTTTGACCTGCAGCATTAGTAAAAGAGGTGAATGATTGACAACTCCATACAGATCCACGTGCTTTCACCTTATTAAACCTATTCTACCTACTGGGCAAAATACAATTCAAATTTGGGAATATTTGTCTTGCATCTACCTTGGCTCTAACATAAACATAGAAACATAGAAAAGTAACGGCAGAAAAAAAGAGAGTAGTCTGCGCTTTTTTTTGTTACTTTTTTTAATTTATTTTTTTAGAGGATGTTGGTGGGACTCAAGTGCTTAAAATGGGACTGTAAAGATAAACTATTCAGAATTATTATTGTATCTCCACCCATTGTCATACATTATTCCCGTAAGCTCAATTGGTCAATAAGAACTCTATTGCTGCATGGTCAGCCAAGATAGACAACTGCCCTTATTCCCATGTGGTGTAAACCCATGCACCTTTGTACAAACAGTAGGGACTGTTATTGTATTGCTTATAACCAATTATTAATGGTATAATAATCAGGGCTGGAGTTCTGCCTTAAACCAGCTGATAGTAGGAAAAGGGTGCAAAAAGAAGTTTTGTTTAATCAGCCAAAACTGATTCATTAGTCTTGGATAGAGTGGGGAAGAATAAGATCCCCTGTTAAGTTTTTACTGCTATTTGGGACTCTACTAGAGAGATTCCCCCTCAATTACTGTGACAGTGACTGAAACTGGTTTTCAAGACAGGAAGAAAAGGGACAATTTGCAACTTGGGAAATAAGAATGTGTTTTTTTAAGCAGAGTAGGGGAAGGCTACCAGATTTGTATTTCTCTCTGTCCCTTTAGCATATTTCCCTTACTTACTCTTTGATAAAACTATAGCATAGGAGAAGATATCATCTATCCAATCACTGATGGTGATGGTAAATCTAAAGGAGATTGTACAATCAGATTGTATAGTGTATGGTGAGCTTTACAGAACCCAGGACATACTTCTCCTGTTTTCAGATTTACAGCTCTATCCACATAGGCTGTTATCTGATCGCTCAGCTCCCACACACTCTCCCAAGTGAACGATCTATAGCTGTGTATTTAGTGGGAATGATGTTCACTGATTGCATAGAAAAATCATGCACCTGATGATAAGGGGTGGTAGTGATCTGCTGGAATAGGAGGGTAGACGATGCAGGGTGTGTGCTAATGAGATCAGCTGGTAAGCTCCTTCCTGTGTCACATCCCAAGGTCCATCCAGGAAGTAAGAGAGAAAGGTTTCCCCACAGGCGGGGTTTTTTGGCAGCACAGTAATAGGTGTAGTCAGTATTGTATGAAAAAATACAATTTTATTGAAAAATATACCATAAGTTAAAAACAATGAGCTCCAGTGAGGAGTGCTTAAAAGCTAAGTAGCTGGACATACAATGGCAGACATATATTCATAACAAATCCTATCATGAACATAATACCTGACGCGTTTCAACCCTTAATAGTTGGGGTCTTCTTCAGAGGTTCGGTCTGCTAGAAAGAACATATAAATAGCATTGGTATATACATACATCGCTTACATTGTATAACAGTAACCATATTCATCATGTAATGCACCAATACAGTATAGTTACCAAGTGGTGTATGCCTCTCGCAAGTCACTTTCGCCTCTCGCTACCCCGGTCTGGGTTGAGGTGGTGGTGGAGGCATTCGGAATTCTCCCTCAGACTGTGAGGGAAACACAGCATATCTTTTTAAGGGACCTCCATGTGGGAAGTTTCCTTTCTTCTGTTGGACATACACCACTTGGTAACTATACTGTATTGGTGCATTACATGATGAATATGGTTACTGTTATACAATGTAAGCGATGTATGTATATACCAATGCTATTTATATGTTCTTTCTAGCAGACCAAACCTCTGAAGAAGACCCCAACTATTAAGGGTTGAAACGCGTCAGGTCTTATGTTCATGATAGGATTTGTTATGAATATATGTCTGCCATTGTATGTCCAGCTACTTAGCTTTTAAGCACTCCTCACTGGAGCTCATTGTTTTTAACTTATGGTATATTTTTCAATAAAATTGTATTTTTTCATACAATACTGACTACACCTATTACTGTGCTGCCAAAAAACCCCGCCTGTGGGGAAACCCTTCTCTCTTTTTTGTTCCAATACTTAAGGGGTGAGCAGAAATTCCTTTCTCCCTCTCTAGTGTCTTTTCCTTTTCTTCATCCAGGAAGTAATGGAGAATTTTTTGCATATAGTCAGCTGGACAGTGAGAAGATAGATAGAAAGATGTTTTATTTCTGCAAAAGAAGTACACTAATGGTTTATTGGTACATAAGGTAGCGGAAATTTGGAATAAAGAAAGTGAACCTATCCTTTAAAGTGAAATTCCAGCCAAAGCGTTTTTTGTGTTACTTAAACTAGGTAAGCGTTTAGACAGAAACTAAATATTTTCTTACTTTCTTTGCTGCTGACTTGGGCCTCCAAAGACCACTTCTCCCATGTGGATACAGGCAATATTTTTTTCCCACTATAATGCCCTGTACACACGATTGCACATTCCGACAACAAAATCCATCGGATGGATGTTGGCACAAACTTGTCTTGCATACACACGGTCACAAAAGTTGGTTGGTAATTCCGAACGTCAAGAACGCAGTGACGAACAACACGTACGAGGAGCCGAGAAAAATTAAGTTCTATAGCCAGTGCTGCTCTTCTGCTTGATTCTGAGCATGCGTGGCATTTTGTGCGTCGGAATTGTCCACACACGATCGGAATTTACGCAAACGGATTTTGTTGTCGGAAAATTTTAGAGCCAGCTCTCAAACTTTGTGTGTCGGAAATTCTGATGGAAAAAGTCCGATGGAGCCCACACACGGTCGGAATTTCTGACAACAAGCTCCGATCGCACATTTTCCGTCGGAAAGTCCGACCGTGTGTACAGGGCATTATAGAATAGTCTGCGCTATAGGTATTCCTGTAGATTGCCTATAGCTGCAGTCACTAAAAAACCACTAAGGTAGGATAAGATGTTACAAAAAATTGTGACCGCACTAATGAAATATTGTAAAGGTTGTACCCCTGCCAAAATAAAAACTCTACATAATAAAATACACTGGAATTCATAACAACTAATCTCATTTAATCTCTAAAAGTCGTCAAAATGAATAAAAATCTTTTAGTCCATCCAAAAATGATAAATTATAAATATTATGTGCAATTCATAAATATCCAAACAATCAGTCAAATAAAAAAAAAATCATTCAATTGCTGCTCTCACATACAACTATCTTGTTACTCATAAATTGATGACATGCATGTCATGCTGTCTGTTTGTCAAATCATACAATTAAATAAAAGTGGGAAACGTATCCTTTTAATTTTGATAAAATAGCTATGGGACCCTCTATACTGGTTACTGACCAGTATAATAACATGTCTAGTAACATGAAAGCTATTTAAAAAGGATGTACAATATTTGATATGTATTTTTTTTATTATATTTTGGACTGTTATTATCACTACTGTGTTGTAAATATTCTACATAATTTGATCGTATTATATTCAGACCTAATCACAGCACACATATCAGAAGTCCCTCTGCTAGTTCATATACAGAAGTGTGTTTTTTTTTTAATAGTTAGACAGTCCAGACGTCAAAAGGGTAGTGTCGGTCTTTCTGATTATTACTATCTTCTAACGACAATAGAAAATATAGGGTATTCAATGGGGGTTTATTTCCTACTATCAATTTTTTGATCCGGTCCCAATGACTCAAAATAATCAACTTAAAACAAATAGTTGCAGCATAGATGCCGCAAACTATAGAGTAGCCATCTATCCAGATACCAACGGGTCTCTGGAAGGCGAAGGAACACATGCTAACATTTACTTATAAGTAAGCATATTAGCTACATTAGGAAGAATAGGAGGAATCAGTAAGTGTTCTATCTATATCACATTTGATGTCTGGAGATGTTTTTAATGTGTTGTGATGGACAATGTTGTCTATTTTTTTTTTCATAAGGTGGAGGGAGATTTTTGTGCATTAATCATGCATATTTGACTGAGCGTGATTTAGAACAATTGATAACAATAAAGATTTTCTACAATTTATATTGTGGTGATTGGTGCAGGCCTGGTGGTCTTTGGATACATAGGTACTCTTTAGTCTATGCTGCGACTATGTGTTTTAAGTCTTTCTTATTATTACCAGATAGCACCCTGTAATAAATGTTTATTTGTAAAAAATAATTAAATAAATAATTAAATGTTTGGGTATAATACTTATCGCTTTAAGTATTTTCTGTAACGAATAAATATGTAAAATAGAAGAAAACATGAGCTGTTAATATGGCAAAACAGGAAATGTCCCTTAATTATCCATAGATAATCAAGTCATATTAGGTGATATAATCTTGTGTAATGTTGTTATTATACTCACACTCACCCGACAGTTTTTGCAGCTGTGTTCCCCATGCATTTCATTGCCAACCAAAAAGTAACTAGATGCCATCTAAGGATCCAATTTTGTATAACACAGTATAGCCTATTCATTTTTTAAAATATTTTAATAATAAAGTGCTGAACTTTGACAAACGATTACGGTATTTTGAAACTCTAGTTTCATTTTTCGGTGGATATTGTAAAACATTTCTAATCGCCTAAGTCCTCACGGGTTCTTTATGTATTCAGTGGGAGAACTTCAAACCCAATCCATCTGTTCTTCTTTGATTGTCTAAAGGTTATCCCTTTGTTTTTCCTATAGACAGAGTATTATAAGTGTGTATAGCTGAGCAAAATAATTTTTCGTCTAATTATACAATTTTCAGTCGAAGTTATAGTCTAACGTAACATTTTGCAGGTATCCTGGAGCTATTCAAAGTACTTGGAGGCACTGGAACAGGAAAGGATGTTGCTTAAAATACAAGAAGACCTGGAGAAGAAAACTGTATCAAGTGTAATATCAGGTAACCTGATCACTTCAGATGTGTATGATTTGCAATGCACTTTTAATAGTTTAAATTATTAAAGTGTATGCAAGCCCAAAAACAAAAATGTAATATATTGCAAATTACCAGTCCTTAGATGTGGCTGTTACATACATTTTAGGCTATTTTTTCATCATGTTCAACTAATGAACCTGCCTGTAACACACTTCCTGTCTTAGGGTGGCAACCCCTACTCACCATGCTTCATCTAAGGAGAATCAGCATTACCACCTTAGAATAGGACTACAGAACACCCCCTCTTTTATCGATAACTTGGGGGAGGGGGGTTTATAGTCCATAATAATAGCTGTGAACAACATTAACCAATATCACCCAGCACAGACATAGAGCCCAGGAAGTTGTCGAGTCACAACATTTCTGACAAGAACAACTGATATTGTGTGGACTTATAGAGCAGGTATATTAAAATGTTCAACTGTATATTTAACAGACCAAAATAGAAGAAATAAAAGAAGTTAATTGTTAGAGTTTACATACATGTGGATTATCACTGTGTGATGGATCTAAGAGCTCACAGCTCCTAACAGGATAACTAGGTCTATTCTAGTCTGAGCCTAGTTTAATGTGTAATATCCAGGTGATTGAGTACTTGTGAAGAACACCTTTTTTAATTTAGCAAGACCAGAAGGTGTCTCATAACCCGGTAAAAAGAAAAAAAATGTACTGTTATCCAGAGCTTTAACTCACTATAGACTAGGCAGTGTTCCATGTTTGTGACCCCCACCTATGGATTGGCCCCATCAGTTGGGCTCCAAGTCAAAATCCTATAGAAATCCATAGCCTAAGCTTCAGAAACCTCCAGAGTTTCATCTTCAAAGCAGCTCCAGAAACTCCAGGTCCATAATATCTTTTGAAATTTCAGCCTCATAGCAGATTCAGAAACTCCAGCAGTTTGTTTGGAGTTCAGGTTTAAGCACACATTTATTTTAAAACCATGGAGAATGTGACAGGAACAGTAATGCCGTGTACACACAAGCGGAATTTCCGACAGAAAGAGTCCGATGGGAGCTTTTCATTGTATATTCCGATCGTGTGTATGCCCCATCTGACTTTTTCTGTCGAAAATTCAGATGGACTTAGATAGAGAACATGTTGTATATTTTTCCGGCGGAACAAATTACTATCGGAAAAAACGCTCGTCTTTATGCTGTTCTAACGTACCGAAAACAACGCATGCTCTGAAGCAAGTACGAGACGGAAGCTATTGGCTATTGGCTACTGGCTATTGAACTTACGTTTTCTAGTCCCGTCGTACGTGTTGTACGTCACTGCGTTCTGGACGGTCGGAATTAGGTGTGAGCGTGTGTATGCAAGACAGTTTGAGCGGAATTCTGTCGGAACTCCATTGTAAAAACCTTCAGAGTTTATTCCGAAGGTAAAACCGGTCGTGTGTACAGGGCATTAGACTCCATGGTGGGGAAAGTCAGAAATGGTAAATATGATTAATGGAGCTGCAAAGACCCAGGAAACCTGGTGGGTGACTTAGCCCACACAATTACCAAAAGCTGGAATATTAGTTTTAGCTGGACAGGACTGTCAGATCATTTCCTAATTGTTTATCTCTTTGTTTAGATAATTCATCACTCTTCAGCATTAGAAGTGATGATTCTAAAAGATCAGGGAAAACTTTTAACTCATCACATGGACAAGCACAAAGGGTTCCCTCAGCTGCAAGACACTAATGGAGACTACATGGGTCTGGACATTGTTCTGCTGCTATTGTAACACATGAACCACCATCAAGTTATTCCAGAATTTATTAATTATGTTAGGAAAAAAGGTTGAATGCATGAAAATTAGCATAAATCGAGTTGTTTTAGTTAAAATAAGTTTTATGATGGAACTCCACACAATACTTCAATATTATTTTTTTAGCCAGAGGTTTAAATTATTTGTTCTTTTTTTATATAAATTATAGTAACAGTTTGTTGAAAATATAAAAGTGAACCAATAGTAATGAAGCTTGGCCCTTCATGGTTAAATATTTAGCAAATGTATCCTTTTCTGCTTCCCTCTCCAAGCACAACCATAAAAGTTCCTGTGTACCTTCATTGGGAAGCACACACTTTGTGATACCAGGCAGGCTGAACAGTTGAGATCTTAAAGAGGTAGGATTGTGTGGGGATGGACAGGGAGGTATAGACAATACACAATGGTTAAGCATCATGTACGCACAGTACAACTGCCAAACTGTGCTTCTTTTAATCAATTTCCATATAGAAATATGCCCTCATATCCAAAAAATCTAGAACTTGCTTGGATCAGGGCGTGTCCATGGGTTCCAAAAGACACAGCTGGTATCTATTTCTTGGAGAAGAGACATCGCCTGGCTTGGACATTTTGGATGATTGTCTGTTGGTTGTCTGAGATAGATGGTGGTACAGCATGAAAACATGCAATCAAGGAGGATACTAGCAAAGATATCCAGCTGACTCTTTGAAAAAAAGATCTTTTTGTGGTTGGATTATTAGCAATTGACGAATTGCCATTTATTGTCTCAGGTACATTTCGATTTTTACAAAACTTTCCACAATTTTGTATATGTTTTACTGTTCAATAAAGCTTTGTGACATATATTTGTGTACATTCTTTGACTTAATCACAGATTCCAGGGAAATCTGAATACAATTTTATAGATTTGGTTATAAAATAAGTAACCATAAACATGGGAAGGTGGTCAGATAAGCAGACAAAATCTATTTTGCAGTACATGTTTATGTGAATGGAGCTGGTAGAAGGGAGAGCATAGGAACACTTCTGTTCCATGGATTGTCCTGGGGAAGCAATAATGATTGTATAACATTTTCCAAGATATAACAGCCAAGAATGTCAAAAATGAGATCATTTACCTGATCTACCTGTATTTTAATTTGTATGGACAGTTTTAAGCAAACCTTTGAACACTTGTCTGTACTATAGAGCTTAAAGTCTGCTTTGCTGAAAGTCATCACACCCTCCAAATAAAAAACATTTAGCAAAAATGGCAAAAGCCATTTAAGAAAAAAATGTTTATTAATAAAAAGGCATAAACCAAAACATTACACTCATAATAGTTGGTGCTCAGCCCAGTTCTGAAAATGTATTCAATCATGTATGGGAATTACATGTCACTAGAACTTCTTGCTTCCGTGCAGCCTTTGCTCCACCAGTGCAGAATGTGCAGGACAACTCATGACCAAGTCATAGAAGATGAAACACATTAGGCATTTACTAATACATGAGGAGGATTTTGACTTTGTGGGATTATCAGATGCCTGGTTTGACAGCTCACATGTCTTGTATGTGACTGTACAGGGGTTGTACTCCTTGTATGGAAGGAGCAGGATAGGTAGAAGAGGAGGTGGAGTGTGCATATATGTCAAGAGTGAGTTGCTAGTGAACATGAAGGATAACATTACTAGCGGGGTAAGGGAGGACGTAGAATCCCTATTGCTGGAGCTTCAAGGGGATAAAACAAACAGGAAATTAATAGTGGGTGTATGCTACAGGTCCCCTAACCTGAAGGGTGAAAAAGAGACCGATCTCCTCTCACAGGTAGAAATATTGCTGAAGCAGGACAATGTTATTATCATGAGGACTTCAATTATCCAGAGATTGACTGGGCAGATGGAACTGGCTCACCATTTCTTGAATGTCTTGCAGGATAATTTCTTGTCAGTTGGTGGATGCCCCAACTAGAAATAATGCTCTGCTAGACCTGCTAATTATGAATAACACAGAGCTGATTGCAGATAGGAAAGTAAGGAATAACTTGGATAACAGTGATCACAGGGTAATTACATTCACCATAAATCTTAGTAAAAGGAGATATGAGGGTAGTACAAGAACAATAAACGTCAAGAGAGCCAACTTTACTAAGCTGCACTACATCGTGAAATAAATTGGAAGATATTCTAGAAACAAAAATCATGGGGGAAAAGTGGGAGTGGGAGTGATTTCAGCCTGAATTATTGGCTGAATTCGGACCTGAAACAGACCAAAGGATGCACAGGATTCCTGTGCAATTCCCACCAGAGCTGCTGCGGAGATTTGTGAACTGGCTCCATAGCGAGCCGGTCACAATCTCCTGGTATGCAAATTGGATGTGGGGAAAGCCGCATACAATTCGCAATAGTGTGAACCCAGCCTCAAACACATTCTTCTCTATTGTTTTTACAAAGGATAGGGGGTGGGGTATAATATACGAGATGGTATTTACTCTTGTGGTTAACAAAAGCCAGTGTTCAAAAAAGATTTGGAAAACCTAAAGTGGAACTTCACTCCCAAAGGCAAGTTCCACTTTTTTGCTTCCTACACCCTCCTCTTCATCTTTTGCAGAACTTTTTTCTTTTTGGGGAGCGGGTACCTAGTTTTGACAGGTACCCGCTCTTACTTCTGCCCTGGTTGCCTATTCAAACCAAGTGGAAGTTTGCCCCCTTCTTCCCTCGGCCTCTTGGGACACGTCACAATTAATGGCTAATGGCTGTGGGACCATTAACAAAGCACAGTGCGTCTTAGGCATGCGCAGTGGGGAGCCAACTGTGAAGCCACAAGGAGTCACAGTCGGCTTCCCACAGTTAGCATGGTGGCGCCAGGGACCCGAAGACTGGTGAAGAACTGGCCTGGGTGAGGACAGTGCTGGATGCCTGGACAGGTAAGTGTCCTTTTACTAAAAGTCAGCAGCTACAGTATTTGTAGTCTTTTTTTAGGGGTACTGAAGAACTTCTTTAAATTTGAAACCATCACCAAAGAACTTAGCCATATTATTGCTAGACAGTTATTCCTAATCCTTAAGGACAGCTTACTGACTGGAATGATACCAGCTGATTGGTGAAAAGCTAATGTGATACCAATATTCAAAAAAGGACCAAGATTTATACCTGGGAACTACAGACTAGTCAGCTTAACATAAATAGTATGTAAACTATTGAAAAGAATGGTAAGGGACTTTATCCAAGAATTTGCAGATGAAAATAGTATCAATAGTAGTAAACAGCATGGATTTATGAAGAATCATTCTTGCCAGACCAACCTTCTATGAGGGGGTAAGCTGTAATTTGGATAGAGGAAGGCTTGTGGATGTGGTGTACCTGGACTTCACCAAAGCATTTAATACATTACCCCATAAGCGCTTAATTTACAAATTGAGGACTGTTGGTATCAGGGTTGCCGACCGCCAGTAAATTTACTGTCAGTTTGTAAAAATAGGTGATTTTCCGCCAGTAAATATCAAGGGCTGATAATTTCATGCTGTGACCTTTTAAGTGTAAATCAAGCAAACTACTTTGTTATAGGTATTGTCAGTGTTTCCATATCATGTTTATACTGTTCAAATATTCACTGTATTAGTTTTGAATAGGAGTTCTGTAATTTCTCAGGTTGGCAGTAAAAAATGTGCTCCACCAGTAAATTTTCCATGTTCTGTCAGTAAAAAATGCTGCGGGAGGTTGGTAACCCTGGTTGGTATTGATGATAGTGTATGTACCTGGATAGAAAATTGGGCATCTAAAGGATGGTGATAAATAGCATATCTTGCCAATGGTCTAGAGCAGTGAGCAGGGTACCCCAGCTGTGAGCGTATCTTGCCAATGGTCTAGAGCTGTGAGCGGGGTGCCCCAGGGTTTTGTCCTGGGATCAATTCTGTTTACCTTGTACATAAAGGATATAGAGGTTGGAATAAAAAGTTCAATCTCAGTGTTTGCAGATGATACAAATCTAAACAGGGAAATAAGTTCACAACAGGATTTAGAAATTTTACAAGAAGACCTTGATAAAATAAAGGTGTGTGCAACTATATGGCAAATGAGGTTTACATTTGATAAATGTAACATAATGCACTTGGGGCAAAAAAATACTCCCTAAGGGGAGAACCTCAGGGGGAACCAAGGATAGAAAAGGATCTGGCTGTCCTGGAAGATCATAAATTCAGCGATGGCATGCAATGCCAAGCTGCAGCAAGCAAGGCCAGCAAACTATTAGCATGCATTTAAAAGAGTATTTACCCAAGAGATAAGACTATAAATAAACCACTTCACAAAACTCTGGTTCGTCCACATCTTGAGTATGCCATCCAGTTCAGGTCTCCAGTCCTCAGAAAGTATGTGCTGGACTGGAGAGAGTCCAGAGAAGGGCAACAAGGCTAATAAGGAGACTGGAGGACCTCAGTTATGAAGAACCACTACAAACATTAAACTTATTCTCCCTGAAGAAGAGACACTTAAGAGGGGATATAAAAGCGATATACAAATATCTAGATGGTGATTCTAGCATAGGGAGAAAGCTATTCAGTCTCAGATCGCTTCACTCAATGAAGTTGGATGAGAAGCACTTTAACCTTAACCACTTTATCCCCCTTTATGACCAGGCCATTTTATGCGATACGGCATTGCGTTATTTTAACTGACAATTGCGCGGTGATGCAACGCTGTACCTAAAAAAAAATGTCCTTTTTTTACCACAATTAGAGGCTTTTTTTAGTGGTATTTGATCACCTATACGTTTCTTAGTTTTTGTGCTATAAACAAAAAATTACTCACAATTTTGGGGGAAAAAAAAAACTTATTTTTTTACTTTCTGCTATAAAACCTTTCCAATAAAAAAATTCTAATTTCTTCATCAATTTGGGCCAATATGTATTCTGCTACATATTTTTGGTAAACAAAAAAAAAACAATAAATGTTTATTGATTGGCTTGCGCAAAAGTTATAGCATCTACAAACTATGGGATATTTTAAATGATTTATTCTACTAGTAATGGTGGCAATCAGCGACTTATAGCGGGACTGCGATATTGCGGCGAACAATCTGACACTTTTGACACTTTTTGGGGACCAGAGACACCAATACAGTGATCAGTGCTAAAAATATGCATTGTAACTGTACTAATGACACTGACTGGGAAGGGGTTAACATCAGGGGCGATCAAAGGGCTAACTGTGTGCCTAGCCAGTGTTTACTATACTGTGTGAGGTTCTTTTACTAGGGGAATTTATTTTCTGCTTTGCAGTGACACAAATTCCATCCTTTCCCTAAAATGGCAATCTGCCTCATGTACATTCTGTAATCAAACAAAAAGCCGGCCACTCAATGCTTCTTCCTTTGTAGACTTTATTAATGCACAGCAGCAATCCATATGTGCTAACATGTTTTGGCCGTAGCCCTCCTCATAGTGACCAGTTTTTTGTTTTATTACAATTTGCAGTGGACCTTGCAGGCAGCGCACCGATACTCTGCTCAAATATACTGTACTTGATACAGCAGTAGAGTTTGGGTGAGTGTCTTTTGTGCCTTGTTTACATAGGCAGATTGCAGTTCTGTGTCTTTTGCTCACGATCGTCAGGTGTCGACGCACATGGAGTCCGTGGTACCAGCCGATCGGCTCCCGCTATGTGTAATTACAGCGGGAGCGAGCCGTTGCTGGCGTGCATGCTTGCCTCCTACCTGGAAATGTGGGATCACATATATATTGTACAGGACGCCAAGGTTGGGTCCTGGACGGGTGCTATATAGCAGTGGTCATCAACCCTGTCCTCAGGACCCACTAACAGGCCAGGTTTTATGTATTACCTTGGGGAGATGCAGACTAGAATACTGCAATCACTGAGCAGCAAGTGATATCACCTGTGATGTATTTCAGTTATCTTGCAAACCTGGCCTGTTAGTGGGCCCTGAGGACAGGGTTGATGACCACTGCTATATAGCACTGATATTTGGGTTATGGTCCCTTTTAAGGGAAGTGTGGTCGTATTCAGGGGGTCACACAAGATGGGTGAGGAATTCCCGGGAATAGCCTTAGTCAGGAGAGGACTGACTCGCAGTTCTCTCTGTGTAAATAGAGAGATATTTGGGACCCTGAATTTCGGAGGCTCTGGAGTGATATTCGGGTGGGAAAGAGCCTCCACCCCTGACTACAGGGGTTCCAGAAAACACAGGGTTAAGAGCCTCTGGGAAGCAGCTCTTAAAAGACAGGAAGTAGTGCTAGGTGTGGTGGTGAGGAGGAGTTGGTGAATACACCTGTCTTGAAGAGTTGTGCGTCTGCTGGAGGCTGTTAAAAAGATCCTGCAAGGACTGTTAAACCCTTGGGGCAAAGACCCATCCATGAACTGTATGTGCCTTTTTGTGCTGAAGATAAGCAGACTTTATTTTGTATTTTTGTGCTTGTGTGCTGCTGGAAGCCTTATTTTTATTTGCTTGCTGAAAATAAAAGCCTTTTTGTTTAAAGTTTAACGGCTTTTCACTTGGTCCTGTGGAGCTACGATCCCCCAAACTTTATTTTATATATATATATATATATATATATATATATATATATATATATATATATATATATATATATATATATATATATATATATATATGTGTGTGTGTGTGTGTGTGTGTGTGTGTGTGTGTGTGTGTGTGCGTGCGCACAGGTGTCGCCCTGTTAAACTCCATAAGGGGTTCTTTGCCGTTAGAGCAGTAAGAATGTGGAACTCCCATCCTTCAAAAAACTTTTAGATGAGCATCTTAACAAACACAATATACAGGGATATAGGAAATGATAGAGACAAAATACATACATCCACACCCACACAGGCATGACTATATGGACTAGTGTCTTTATTCAAACTTATCAGCTATGTAACTATCCAGTCACATGCCACTATCCTTAAATAGTTAACCATTCCTACTGGCTCAGGTCCATCCAGAGGAAGATTCAGATGACCAGAAGATAATCTGGGAATCCTTTTCCATGAGCTGCCGCCCCTCTATAACTGGCCCTACCTTGACCTTTCTATCCCCTGCATTGTATTGCACTGTTTACCTGATTTATTAAAATACCACACATTGAATAAAATTATCATTGTCATCTAACATATGACCCAATAAAAAAAAAGGAGCTATAACCAAAAGCCAACTTGGATGGGAGACATTTTGTGATCTTTGTGATTAATTACTCTCTTTATTCATGGAATATGGAGATAATGTTCTCTCTTTAGATGTCTTCCACATGAGATGTTCAGAAATACAGATCTGGGGTCCTGGGAACACATCTTAACTGGTTTACAATTTCCAAAGCTTTATTACAGCTTGTTCTCACTGCAGCTCTTCTATTGTCTCATTAGTAAAAAATGGCTTAGTACAAAAGAAAAATGAATATGATTGTCACCCACTCTTAATAATAGTATGTTCTTTGTGTTCTTTAATGACTAAGCTGTGCTTAGAAATCAATCATACAAATGTTGTGACATTGCAGGCATTGCCTATGTGTGTGATATCTGGCTAATGTCATTTCCTGAAGTTCACCTTTTTGTCGCTAGCAAAATACATACAAACAATATTAAATACCCTCTGTGTGGCCTTTGTCTGGCCTTACATACGTAGGCAAGACCACTCAAAGGATGAAGGATCTCACCTCACACAAATTAGGGATGAGCCGAACACCCCTCGGTTCGGTTTGGACCAGAACATGTGAACAGACAAAAAATTTGTGCGAACACCATTAAAGTCTATGGGACACGAATGTGAAAAATCAAAAGTGCTAATTTTAAAGGCTTATATGCAAGTTATTGTCATAAAAAGTGTATGGGGACCCAGGGGACATGTATCAATGCAAAAAGGGGGCCCCCAGATCCCGCCCCCCCATTTGAATGGGTAGGGGTACATTGTACCCCTACCCATTCACCAAAAAAAGGGTCAAAAACTGCTCCTTCTGATGTCATGTGGCGTTAGAGGGGGCGGGTCACATGTTTACGTCACCGGGAGGCCCTGCCCTTGACTATATAAGAGCTGTGAAAGCAAAAATACGGCAGTCGGCGGGGGCGCCTCTCATGGAGGTGGAGCCCCCATATCTTTGGTTCGTTTTAGAACAAACGAACACCCGATGTTCGAGTCGAACTTACGTTCGACTCGAACCGCGGGCTTATCCCTAACACAAATACACAAAACAACAGAAAATGGAGGATTAGGAGAACTTAGTATATTTCAAAGCAGCTAGACACTGTGGATTTTTCAAGAGAATTTTGGCCAGTGTTGTCAACCGTCAGTATTTTTACTGGCAGCCAGTATAAAATAGGCACTTTTCTCCTGCCAGTAAATGCCCGTAAATGCCAGTGACAGGAAAAGGTTGCCAGTAAAAAATATGGCTGTGAGGCTGGAGACCATCTGAATGCCTACAACAGTGTGTTCGGGTGGCGGCGGGGGGGAGATGGGTTTAGCGGAGGCGGTGCCCAAGTGTGTTGTGTGATGTCATGGTGCACGGGAGCCGAGCAGAGCAGCCAGAGCCTCGGGTGCAGGTCTGCGGAACAGGAGCAAGGCAACTTGAGAGCGGGACTGTCAGTGCTGTTTGGACTGGAGTGGACTGGGGGGACCACCTGGCATTGAGAGAGACTGTCACTGTGACTCAGGAGGGGACTTGTCGTGTCGGTGAGGTGTCATCATCATCTGTGCTGCTGCACACTGCTGTCAGTGTCACTGTGAGAGTCAATTTCATGTGTGCGTGCCTGGCCATTATAATTTCCTGCCCTCCTGAGTCCTGCCCCTGGGCTACTTACTTACTATAGCGAAAATAAAATAGGAAATATGTTTTTTTGTCCTAATATCTACCTTAAATCACATTGCTAATTGCATATTGTACTTGTTTGAAGCCTAAATACTGAAACTTGCACTTAAAGCTGTAATGTTGGAGATAAAGAGGTGAGAGTTATCAATAGACTGCACTCACTTGGTAAAGCAGACTGAGCTGTCTGTAGTAACATTTCAGCTCGTTCTTCAAACAAAAGTTTTTTTTTATGCAAACTGAGAAACTTCTCACTCTGGTGTCCATTTATGAAACTGTGAACAGCGGTGATCCCGTGGATCGTCGCTGATCTCAGTTCATTACCGGTTTATTAAACAGATGATCGACATGTTCTCCCTGATCATCTCCACACACAGAGAAGCTGTCATTGACAGAAACAGAAATGGCCAGTTTATGAAGCTGGGATCTCAGCACTTCACTGGCGATCTGTGTCAGAATTTACCCACCACCAGCTCAGAGCTGGTGAATCGGGGAGTGAAGAGAGAATCCGGGGGGAAATGAGGGGGAAGGAGAAAGGTTATTGACTTCCTTCTTCCTCAATCAGACACCCCCCCAAGGCAGTAAAGATGTCTTCCTGTCATGTTTATGTATATATATACAGTGTGTGTGTGCGTGTGTGTGTGTATATATATATATATATATATATATATATATATATATATATACAGTATCTTACAAAAGTGAGTACACCCCTCACATTTTTGTAAATATTTTAGTATATCTTTTCATGTGACAACACTGAAGAAATGACACTTTGCTACAATGTAAAGTAGTGAGTGTACAGCTTGTATAACAGTGTAAATTTGCTGTCCCCTCAAAATAACGCAACACACAGCCATTAATGTCTAAACCACTGGCAACAAAAGTCCTCTTCCACTCCTCCATGATGACATCACAGAGCTGGTGAATGTTAGAGACCTTGCGCTCCTCCATCTTCCGTTTGAGGAAGCCCCACAGATGCTTAGGTCTGGAGACATGCTTGGCCAGTCCATCACCTTTACCCTCAGCTTCTTTAGCAAGGCAGTGGTCATCTTGGAGGTGTGTTTGGGGTCCTTATCATGTTGGAATTTTGCCCTGAGGCACAGTCTCAAAAGGGAGGGGATCATGCTCTGCTTCAGTATGTAGTCAATCTGTAAAGCTCTGGCGAACTCCATGCCCAAGAGGGTTAAGGCAGTGCTGGAAAATAATGGTGGCCACACAAAATATTGACACTTTGGGCCCAATTTGGACATTTTCCCTTAGGGGTGTACTCACTTTTGTTGCCAGCGGTTTAGACATTAATGTTGTGTGGAGTGATTCTGAGGGGACAGCAAATTTACACTGTTATACAAGATGTACACTCACTACTTTACATTGTAGCAAAGTGTCATTTCTTCTGTGTTGTCACATGAAAAGATATAAAAAAATATTTACAAAAATGTGAGGGGTGTACTCACTTTTGTGAGATACTGTGGAATGTGTGTGTGTATGTGTATATCTATCTATCTATCTATCTATCTATCTATCTATCTATCTATCTATCTATCTATCTATCTATCTAGATACAAACGGCCAGTTTATAAAAGTGAGATCTGAAGATCTCACAGCCATAACATTGAAATATCTCCCTTCCAGATTCACCAGCTCAGAGGTGGAGAATCTGGGAGAGAAGCTGGTGTGATTAGAGGAAGAAGGCTTCTTTCTTCCTAATATCAGCACCAGTGGGTTAAAAATGAATATTAACAACAACACATATATATATATATATATATATATATATATTAGATTGTAAGCTCTTCTGAGCAGGGCCCTCTTAATCCTCCTGTATCTTATTGTATTATAACTGTATTGTCTCCCTTTTATATTGTAAAGCGCTGCGTAAACGGTTGGCGCTATATAAATCCTGTATAATAATAATAATGATAAATAAATAAATATATATATATATATATATATATATATATATATATATATATATATATATAAAATGTAGGGGGATTATTTATTTTATTAACATAAGGTCTCCTTTGAGAATGCCTGTGTACTGAGCAGTGATAATTTATCACTGCTTAATAAAAGGACACCAGAGTGTTTCAGTGAATTTCTGGTACTATAATCTCGCTATGTCTCACGAGATTACAGCAACAGGAGGCGTTCTTCACTGCTTGAAGCGTTTGTAGATCGCTTCATTTCACAAATGGAGAAGCGATCTACACTGCTTTATAAACTGGCAATCGGAGGAGAATGATCTCCACTGCGAATGAATCGGAGGAGAATGATCTCCACTGCGAATGAATCGGAGGAGAATGATCTCCACTACGAATGAATCGGTGGAGAATGATCTCCACTGCGAATGAATCGGAGGAGAATGATCTCCACTACGAATGCCGGAGAACTGAGCAGTGGATATTTTCCACTGTTTCATAAATGGACACCTTTATGTGCATCTTTGTTGAATTTTTATCCTCAGACTACCCCAGGGCTTAATAAAGCGCCTCCACTCCTACTCTGACCACTATCCCTCTCTAGAAGGACACTGACCTACCTTAGACCATATTACCTGCATAATTTGAAGGTCTTTAGAATGGGATGCAGGCATCCTTTGATTTGCAGCCTAGGCAAAGGCCACCACTCCAGCCTCCAGTGCCTGCTGCAGATATTTGTTGGTTGGATCAACACTGGTAATTTTAAAGAACAGGATTCCTTTGCCCCTTCCCCACCACACTGACACCCCTTAGTTCCATTGTAGCCACCCTGTTAATTGGGCAACAGAGAACTGGTACAATCACTCAAGTGGCATGGCAGTTGAAAGCTTCAGAGGAAAGATTTTTCCCCTGGTGTTCCCCCAAATTATGTTTAAAGACAATAATTGATTCAGACCAACAGCACTGGCCTAAAACGAAAATATTTTTAGACAGATGTAGCTTTACTTCAAAGGATGCTGCCATTACTCAATATTGTGCATTGTTGTGATCAGACGCAATTGGAAAAACGATGACTTCATTTCATTTTTTTTAATTGAATATATACAGTATACTCAGCTGTCCAAATACATGCTGCAAGACTGTGTTTACAATCCAATAAATCTATATTTAACTAAGATTGTTGACATGAGCATTTATGACCAGAACTGTGTGTCCTGTGAATTGGTTCACATTCAGAGACATGAGAACACATTTTCCTAATTTGATTTAAAACATTAATCACAGCCCAAACAGACGATCAGGTTACTCAGTGTCTTCTTATTTGTTAATGGTGAATTTTCTCTAATTATCCATGGAACAAAACATTAAAAACCTATAATATCCAAATGGATTTGTATGAAAATTGATAGCTCCTAACTGTCATAATACAAGGGCCCATTTGTAAACTACAGCTAAATGCAATTTTGCTGTTACATATAGTGACAGGCTGAATGAAGTCCAACCACTGAAACAATATAACTCCTATACAGGATCAGCGTCCCAGATAAGGTCCTACAATACATCTTTGTAGTCCAAAGTTTGTTAGAAATTTTACTTATTTCCCTCATTTCCTTTTACGTTCTATTTAGGCAAACCTGGTATATGCCAAGCACACATTCCCATATAGCAAGAATAACTTGCTACAAATGTGTGACAGTGTTGAATTGTAAGTCTGATAACTTGCTGCACATTTTCACTGCACTTGCAGAGCACTTGAAGCACAAGTTCTAGTTGACATTTTTCCAATTTGTAGCAAATTGGTGTGGCAAGTCTTGTCTAGCAAGAGCAAAGTTGCAGTGGTGAGTCCACAGCAATAGCTCTGCAAGTCACAGTGACCCCTGTGGTGGGATGACAATTACACGACATAACTGATCCATAACTTGCAGCAGACTTGCAGAATGTTTGCAAAGAAAGTTGATCTGGAGTCGTGCAATTTGGACTTTCTGGAATTGTGCAACAAACTTGTGAAGCTTGACAAGTCTAGCAATAGCTTAGCAAGTCATTTTCAAACCTGTAGTACAATTGCTTGCTAACTGGGTCGATAAACTAACTTTAGGCCTGCATCCCCTATGTACTGTACAAGACAGAATCAAGGCTCAGCAAATACTTACCTATCTTGTGGGGTTCATCGGGACCCCAGCTAGTGTCTACACTTCTGCCTCTTTACTGTGGCTCTCTCCCCGACACAGAGGTACTGGTAAGGCAGCACCAAAACCATGTACATTTATAGGAAAACTATTTTGCCTGTAGATGGAGTCTAATTATAATAAGGGGGTGGGGCATTAATTTGTAGGCACCACATAGCGAAAAAAGAGAAATGGGAGTGGTTTAAGCGGGATATTGGGTGTGGCTTAAAGGGGCGTGGCTCAAAGGGTGTGTGGTTAGAGTCTGAGATAAATGAGGGATGGAGAGAAAGAGGGACAGCAGGCACAGATCCTACACTACAATAGCAATATGTGTATTCCAGAAAGTTTAACAATCAGCAGATAAAGATACTCCAAACATCTGGTGTTTGCGCTTCAATTAGCCCGGCACCATGGTTGTTATGGTGTCAGGCCGATTGAAGCGCATTATTTCTGTTATTACATTGTAATATAAAATTAAATCATTCATCTCACCATAATGCTGAATCAGTGGGAGCCCTGATTGTGTCACCTGCCACCAGGTGCCCCCAGCGGAGTCCCTCCTTACATCAGGCATTCTCAGCAGAGTCCGTCCTTACATCAGAGTCCGTCCTTACATCAGGTTCCCCCAGCAGAGTCCCTCCTAACATCAGGTGCCCCCAGCGGAGCCCCTCCTAACATCAGGTGCCCCTAGCAGAGTCCATCCTTACATCAGGTGCCCCCAGCAGAGTCCCTCCATACATCAGGTGTCCCCAGTGGAGTCCCTCCATACATCTGGTGTCCCCTGCAGAACCCCAGGCCTTACATCTGGTGTCCCCAGTGGAGCCCCTCCTTACATCTGGTGTCCCCAGTGGAGCCCCTCCTTACATCTGGTGTCCCCAGCAGCAGTGCCCCAGTCCTTACATCTGGTGTCCCCAGCAGCAAAGCCCCAGTCCTTACAACTGGTGTCCCCAGCGAAGCCCCTCCTTACATCTGGTGTCCCTGGCAGTGGAGCCCCTCTTTACATCTGGTGTCCTTAGCAGCGGAGCCCCAGTCCTTATATCTGGTGTCCCCGGCAGCGGAGCCCCTCCTTACATCTGGTGTCCTTGGCAGTGGAGCCCCAGTCCTTATATCTGGTGTCCCCGGCAGCGGAGCCCCTCCTTACATCTGGTGTCCTTGGCAGTGGAGCCCCAGTCCTTACATCTGGTGTCCCCAGCAGCGGAGCCCGAGTCCTTACATCTGGTGTCCCCATCAGCGGAGCCCCTCCTTACATCTGGTGTCCCTGGCATCAGAGCCTGAGTCCTTACATCTGGTGTCCCCTCTCGTCGGACACACGGGGCGGAGGGTTGGTGGCAGCTCCATGTTTGCCTGTCTTTCCCCGTGTGACTGTGTTCAGTGGAGAGGGGAGGGGTCTCCAATTCGTGCAGCCAATCGGCTTCAGTGTACAAAAGAATTGTCTACTTGTACACTGAAGAGAGAAGCCAATTGGCTGCATGGATCGGAGGCCCCTCCCCTCTCCACTGAACGCACGAGGAAAGAGACCTTGCAGCGACTGCCATCTTTTTGTAGCCCGATGTGACAAAAACAGTCCCGATTACTGGGACAAAAGCAAAATTCCGGGATTTTGTGAATAGTCTGGTCTATGTGTGATGTGTGGAAAGCACAGTGGTGTAGTGGTTAGCACTTTGACCTAGCAGCAAAAGGGTCGCTGGTTCAAATCCCGACCATGACACCAGCTGCCTGGAGTTTGCATGTTCTCCCTGTGCCTGCGTGGGTTTCCTCCCACACTCCATAGACATGCTGGTAGGTTAATTAGATCCTGTTGAAAAAATTGGCCATGTGTGTTGTATGTGTATGTGTTGTAAGCGTGTCGGGACCCCATGGGGCGAAGGACTGTGCTATACTGCAGATGGACACCAGTAGCAAAAGCGCCCTGAGGCGATTCAGTTCACATAGGTAGCGCTATACAATTCATTCATTCAATAATGTGTGTCCATGCTACACTAGGTGTGAACGGGGTGTGCAAAACCTGGGATGCCCAGATCAACTGTGCACAAACCTGACAAACTGGGCACTATTTACACAGAAATTGAAGCAATGGAATTGTAAAACCTGTTCTGAAGCAATGTTGGAATGGTGTACTGTGACTTTGTTGTGTTAATTGTGTGTCCACACTAAGGCCCCATACACACTATTAGATTTTCTGCAGATTTTTGTATTCAGATTTACCAGAATCGCCATGTAGTGCAAAGGCCTGTATACAAATTGAAACTCTTAACGTTTGACCTCATATTATATGGTTTTGGTAAATCTGAAGACAAAAATCTGCAGAAAATCTAATAGTGTGTATGGGGTTTAAATCTTCGTCATGCTTTGTCTGAAAATGTAATACATTTTATTAAAAAAAACAAAAAAACTATTGGGATACATTCACAGCAGCTACTTGACTCTATATGCAAGGGATAGAAAAAGGCATTTCTTTATACCGTATTTATTGCTTACAATTCTTTATTTTATTTATTTAGTTACTTATTTTTATCAGCCCTGTTGGGGGGCTTTAGTGAGATGTCAGGGGTCTAAACAGACCCCCCACATCACCCTTTGAGACAGGCAAATGGACTGAGGACACAGATTTTCCAGTCCCTTTCTCTGCAGCCTCAGCTGCACTGAAGATGAATGGACAGGAGACAGCGGCTTCATAAATGGAAACATCGTAAACACGGTTTACAATGCTCAGTGACAGTTATGAATAGACAGAGTCAGTGCTCGATGACTTTATCCCCTTCCTGCCGAGCATACGCAGATGTGCGTACTCGGCTTTCCGGGGTTATACCGGGCTGATGCCCGCAGCTGCAGGCATCATTCCGGTACCATTGTTTAGAGCGGTATCGTTGTTTACAGCTCTCTGAATATAACAACCGATGCAGCTAAAAGCCGCTCGGCTGTTATACTGGGGGAGCGGGAGGGGACATCCCCCCTCCCGCCGCCTCCGTTCGATCGGGAGGTCCGGTGACCAATCGGCCGCCTCTGGCGGCTGGGGGCGGGCTGGAGTGAAGCCGTGGGCGGCTCCGTTCTAGCCTTCTAATTGTAAACGCAGAAGCGACGTCATGACGTCACTTCCTGTTTACTCGGCTGCCAATGGCGCCGGTTTAAAAAAAATACACAGTATTCAGAATCGTCATTTTCGGCGATCTGAATACTTTGAAGTGCAAAGGAGGGATCGGGGGTCTTTTAGACCCCGATCCCTCCATGAAAAGTACCTGTCACCACCTATTACTGTCACAAGGGATGTTTACATTCCTTGTGACAGCAATAAAAGTCATCAAAAAAATTTTTTTTAAACACAATTTATAAATATATATTTAAATAAAATAAATAAGAAAAACATTTTTTTTTTTAAAGCGCTCCCGTCCCCGCGAGCTCGCGCAGCAAAGAAAATGCATACGGAAGTCATGCCAGCATATGTAAACGGTGTTCAAATCACACATGTGAGGTATCTCCGCGATTGTCAGAGCGAGAGCAATAATTCTAGTACTAGACCTCCTCTGTAACTCTAACCTGGTAACTGTAAAAAAAATTTAAAGCGTCGCCTATGGAAATTCTTAGGTACCGTAGTTTGTCACCATTCCACGAGTGCGTGCAATTATAAAGCGTGACATGTTTGGTATCTATTTACTCGGCGTAACATCATCTTTCACATTATACAAAAAACCTGGGGTAACTTTACTGTTTGGATTTTTTTAAATTCATGAAAGTGTCCCTTTTCCCAAAAATTTGTGTTTAAAACACGGCTGCACAAATACCGTGTGATATAAAATATTGCAACAATCTCCATTTTATTCTCTAGATTCTCTGCTAAAAAAATATATATAATGTTTGGGGGTTCTAAGTAATTTTCTACCAAAAAATACGGATTTTAACTTGTAAACACCAAATTTCAAAAATAGGCTTTGTCATGAAAGGGTTATTCAGAAAAGGAAGGAGCCAGTAAATGACATATTTACTGGCTCCTTCCTCCGCTCTCCATCCTGACAGATCCAGGATGAGGGGGGACCGGACGAGCACTGAGTAGGACCCGGGGAGCCGGAGAGGGACCCGATGAGCCGGAGGAGGACACAGGGGACAGTCAGGGTGATCGTGGGGGCAGTTACAGGTATCGATCTCCCTGTATAGGAGGAGGAGAAGTGTCTGTCAGGGTGAGTCTATCACAGCCGGATCCCGACTTCATTGTCTCTGATCATCCATTACGGCTGATGGCTTGTAGTTCTCAATGAACTGCGATCCCACTGGTGAGAAGTGGCGGCCCGTTCATTAGAGGTGCAGTGGCGCCGCCCCCCTATCCATGCGTCTGGCCCGCTAATCTACATGCAAGGCGCCGGACGCAAGGATAACAATAAGGGTTTTTTTTTCTTTTGAAGCACGTATTTAGGGCTAGAAGCCAGAGCACTGCGCCCCGAGCCCACCCAGTTTTGTGACAATAGCGAATCAATATTCGCTATTGTCACACTGATTCTCCTCCCGGCCAATCAGGAAGCGGGTTCTGAGACCCGTGTCTCGATTGGCCGAAAGGAGAAGCCATCCTATTGGCCTAGGAGGAGGAGGAGGGAGGAGACACACGGCTGCCGTGATGCTGAGGAGACGCAGCAGAAGCCTGACCGACAGAGGGGGGACACGAAGGAGACCGAGAGAAGAAGCCTCCTCCACATGTCAGTGAGGGTGAGTGAGCTGGCAACCAGGGGGTGGAGGTGTGGTTATCGTACGCGTGTGCAGGCTGGAGCGACAGGAGAGGGGGGTCTATCAGGTCTGTCACTGCTGGAGAGCATCCTCATAGTTCATTGAATCTTCCTGGAGTGGGGTGCAGGCAGACCAGGCAGACCTTTCTGAGGTACAGGCAGACAGTTACACTGACAGTCTCCAGGAGCCTGACATTGCACCCGAGATCTGCTGATTGCAGCTGCAATGCTTTCCAGGCTCCTTAGAAATTATAAAAAAATATAGTAAACACATTTTTTTACCTGCAAAAAAAAATGTGCATTTGTTATTATTTTTTTTAAAAAAGGTGAACTTATCGTTTAAACCAACAAGCAAGTGCTTTTTTCACCTCTAATTTCAAATATACTAGCTTTTCAAAATAACACATTGAATAATTTAGAGACTAGATAAAAGCTTTATTATAAAATACCACTTTTTAGTAGGTAAACAATTCATTTTTTTATAGAGGTGTGTATATATCCCCCCCAAAAAAAGTCAACTGAGGCGGAAAGACGGACACGGTTCTGAAAAACAGACAGTCCCTCCAAATGGGGGACCATTGGAAGCTATGCTGGTACATTCAATCTGATATTATTCAAATGTATGGCAATTCTTTTACCAATGCTAGACTTGTCCAGTACTTGTCATTGTCTTGTCATTATCTTTTGTCCCTTAGTGCTTTTTCCCCTTGCATGTGATTGGGTATTCTTTGCAAAGTGAAGCCTTACCTCATTTACTAAGCCTCTTTAATGTCGGAGGTGCGGTGGGGACCAGAGAGATGACATCATCTCTCACTGCCCGCCCCACATCTCCGCTCTCCTACCCTCACTAAATAGACCAGTGCTGCCAGCCTGCCACCAATGCAGCGACAATGCACATTTGGTGGCACTGGCTGACATGGCAAGTGACAATCCACATCAGTTGGCAAGTAACAACCCACATCTAGTGGCAGGTGACGTGGCAAGTGACAATCCGTATCAGGTGGCAGGTGACGTGGCAAGAGACAATCTGCAAATGGTGGCAGGTGATGTGGCAAGTGGCAATCTGCAAATGGTGGCAGGTGACGTGGCAAGTGACAATATGCAAATGGTGGCAGGTGACGTGGCAAGTAACAATATGCAAATGGTGGCAGGTGATGTGGCAAGTGGCAATCCACATCTGGTGGCAGGCGACATGGCAAGTGACAATCCACATCTAGTGGCAGGTGACGGTGGCAAGTTAAAAAGCTGCATCTGGTGACAGGCGACGGTGGCAAGTGACACGCCCAGGGCTCCCACTGATTCTGCATTATGGCGAGTTGAACCACTTCATTATATATTAGAATGTAACAATAGAAACAATGCGCTTCGATCACCCGCCTGACACAATATCAACCATGGTGCCAGGATGATTGAAACACCAGCCTTTGCCTGCGAAAAATTGCTTACCCTCGGCGTGCCCGCCCCCCCTCCCCCCTCCCAGGCCTCTAAAAAGGTTGGTGACCGCTGCTATGGGCTCTAGCCCCAGATCTTTTGCAGACCTAGCAATGCCCCTGCCTCTGATTATTAAAAGTCAACAGCTACACGTTTTGTAGCTGCTTTCTTTTAAATGGGTGGATCTCCGCTTTAAATAGGTTGAGAAAAAGACACACAGCAAACATGTTCAGCCTCTAAAGACTCTTGGAGCTTCAGGGCTCATGCACACAGCTGTCCGGGGCTCCAGAATGTAAACTTTGGCTGTATTCCCTGCCCAGGAGCTGTAGGTGCTGCATAGAGCTGCCCACAGACATAAATGGCTGTACACAGCTGTATCCGGGTATGTGCTGAAACTTGCTTAAAGTGGTGTTCCGGCCGAAATTATACTTTTTAAATAAAAATACCCCTATAATACACAAGCCTAATGTATTCTAGTAAAGTTAGTCTGTAAACTAAGGTTTGTTTTGTTAGTTTATAGCTGTAGTTTGTTATTTCATAAACTTACAGCCGTGGCCATCTTAAGTGTGGGCATCTGAAGCCAGACTGTATTTCTTCCTGGATCTCATCCTTGCAGATCTCGCACATGCTCAGTGCAGCACAAGCAGTGTAATAGGTTTCAGGTCAGGTTTCCATAGCAACGGCAGTTTCAGAGGAAGTTGCCGCCCCTTCCCAGAAGGCATTGCAAACAGGAAACGATGCGATGGGCCACAGCCAGGGAGGAGGAAGTGAAAAATGAATACAGCAGATATACAGTAGGTGCTGAGAAAAAAAAATAAAAAAAATATCCAATTTGTTTACAGTGCACAGTTTAGTGAGGGATGCTAAAGAGTTGTAAAAGTGGGTGGAACTCCACTTTAAACCCCAACATGCGTACAGATGTAAAACTCAGAACGTAGTCCATATTTGGGGGTTTTAGGTTTGTATGAATGTGCAGGTTTACACAGTTACCGGTGTACATCCTGCAGCTGTATGCAGCACCTGTGGCTCCCGGGTGGGGAAATACACCCAAACGTTCCATTCTATGGCCCTAGGTGGTGGGGTGCTTGAGCCCTCAGTCAACAGAAAGGCAAAACAAACAATTAGAAAAGATCCGTTTGATGTTTGTAATGTCATCAGAGTTGTGTTAATGCTTTATAAACTTTATTTTTTGTATTATTTATTTATTTATTTATTTTAAAGAAGCTGGAGTTGGGCTATAAGAAGCCAAGTAGAGTGATTGTGAATGGACTGTTTGCTCCCTCTAGTGGTTAATCTACAAACAGCTATATTTAAAGTGGTTCTAACAGCAGGAGGTTTTTTTTATTACCACTTGCCTACTGGGCACTTTTACCCCCTTCCTGCCCAGGCCAATTTTAGCTTCTAGCGCTGTCACTCTTTGAATGACAATTGCGTGGTCATGCAACACTGTACCCAAATAACATTTTTATCATTTTTTTTTTTTACACAAATAGAGCTTTCTTTTGGTGATATTTAATTACTACCGGGTTTTTATTTTTTGCTAAAAAAAAAAAAAAAAAAATGAAAAAAGACCGAAAATTGTGAAAAAAAAAATTCATAGCTTGTTATAAAATTTTGCAAACAGGTAATTCTCCTTCTTTGATGTGCCCTGATGAGGCTGCATAGATGAGACGGCACTGATGGGCACTGATGAGGTGGCACTGGTGGGTCTTCCCCGGGTGCGTAGGATGCCCCATCAGTGTCGTCAACCTTCTGTGTGAATACAGAGATGGCTGCATCTGTCACAGGCCTGAGTGTCTGTGTTCTGTTCTCACGGAGCACAGACAGCACAGCTCCCCCCTTCCACATGAATGGTAGAGGCGGGATTGACTCCGCCCCTCCCTCCCTGTGTCCGCCCACACTCCGGCAGCCCTTGTGCTGTCTGTGAATAGGATGGGAAGTTTATGGAGCAGCGACCGCCACATTGTACACCTGAAGCCGCTTTGACCGGCTTCTCCCCCTCCTCCTTCCTTCCCTCTCTCTCCCTCCCCCCCTATCCTTAACTGCAGCCAAAGAGCTTTGTTTTTTCAGCCTATAACAGTGCTTTGTCCTCTGTGCTTTCAAGTGGTATTTAGGGGGTTAAACAGGCAGTAAGGAAATATCACCTCCTCACTGCATGTCAAATGCCTCTGAAAAGTGACCTAAGCATGGCTCGCTTTTCAGTGGAGTATTTTTTGATCATCTCCGGTATAATATCCGCAGTCTCTGATTGTCTCCTGTATAATATCCGCAGTCTCTGATTGTCTCCTGTATAATATCCGCAGTGACCATTTTCTGTAGTATGCCTGCAGTCTCTGACCATCTTCTGTAGTATGTCTGCAGTCTCTGATCATCTCCTGTAGTATGTAGTATGGCCATCTTCTCTGACCATCTTCTCTGACCATCTTCTGTAGTATGTAGTATGACCATCTTCTCTGACCATCTTCTGTAGTATGTCTACAGTCTCTGACCATCTTCTGTAGTATGTCTACAGTCTCTGACCATCTTCTGTAGTATGTCTACAGTCTCTGACCATCTTCTGTAGTATGTCTACAGTCTCTGACCATCTTCTGTAGTATGTCTACAGTCTCTGACCATCTTCTGTAGTATGTCTACAGTCTCTGATCATCACTCTTTACGAAACGCACTCATGAACATTACACTCTGCACGTAACATCTTCCTGAGCCCTTCATGTAGCCAATGGCGTCCCTGACCCCCCCAACATTATGCTGTGCCCCACCATGTGCCCCCCCCCCCCCCCCCAATAAAAAATTTTTTTATTTTTTTTAACAAAAAAATCAATGTCTAAGAGGGAGAGAGTCCCCAGTCAGCTCCTGCGGGTGATTCCTCCCCCCTCCCTCTGCTCGATGACACTGCATAATGCGAGCGCTCACACAACCACGGCCGCCCGATCTGCTCCTTCCCCTGCATCCTCATTGGCAGGGAGAAGAGCAAGTTGCAGGAAGGACCCCACCAGGACTCTCAGATATATATATATGCATTTTATAGTTGCCCCCCTACTTTTGTCCCTGTCCCCCCATGTGCCCCCCCCCCAAATATGAAAGCTGGAGACGCCACTGCATGTAGCATCCTCCTGAACCCTTCATGTAGCATCCTCCTGAACCCTTCATGTAGCATCCTCCTGAACCCTGCACCCTACAGGTAGCCTCCTCCTGAGCCCTTTACGTAGCATCCTCCTGAGCGTCACAGCCAGCAGTAGCTACAGTGAGCTCCGCCCCTACACAGACATGCAAAGTTTTTCTTTTGGAACTTAGAAAGCGTACAGCTTGACCTTATATCCCTGTGGAGAGACCAGGCTTAGTTAACTCTTTATTGCAGTGAGTGCATCACCAAAGGGGTTTTCACGTGGTGGATCGGTGACGGTATTCAGGATAAGAATGCTTTAAACATCTAATGGGACACGGCACCGTACACTTATTTAAGGACTTTTGCATGGACTTTTATGTCACTCATTTATTTGTGTTTGATGTTTTTAGCCCACTGAATGCTATCATATTGCACTGATATTTTTGGATAGTTTGCTAGCGCTGTTAATGTCGCTATTTTTATGCATATTTCTTTTTTATATTTTGTACTTTTATAATAGCTGCTATAGTGCTTCATTCTTAAATCCTTGGAGCGCTGGGATCAGTTATACATATTTTGTTACTGATATTTTCTATTAATAATAATAATAATAATAATAATATGTAAAATATGTACATCAAGTGTACATTTTATTATTATTATTATATATAGGGGGTTTCACCACTATTTGCACATTGCAATTCTGTGATATTTCTTACCATTTGCAGAGAGGGTGACACCATCACTACTGTGTTCTAATACACAGGTTGATTTGCGTCTCTGTATTATTTTTGTATGTAAGGGGTTTTACCATTATTTGCTCTGCAAATTCTCAAAATATTTTTGCAGAGGGGGTGACACCATCACTACCGTTATGTAATACATTGGTTGATTTGAACTGGATATTCATTTATAGGTTTTACCATTGCACTTATAAGTCCATGTGTAGAATTGTATAAAGGAAGTGTAGGGTTGTGCTGCATTTTTTGGCTTTTTATTGATATACAGAGGCCAGGACATACTGATCACTATTGTATACCATGAAGAAACCGCCACTTGCTGGCCACTCCCACAGGTGTGCAGTAGCGCGCCGCATTAGTACCCTCACTTTTACCTCAAGCACCACCATAGCACCCAAAAAAAACATTGTCTGGAGCCGCCCCTGCCCGGATTGGATTTGAATTTTAGGGCCCCATCCCGCCCTCCAAGTTTTTTCTCTGTCTTCTGTCCATAAGGCCCCTTTCACACTGAGGTGCTTCTAAACTGTCAGTAAAACGCTGAGCACTTTTGAAGAGCTTTCCATTCATTTCAATGGAGAGGGGCGTTTTTTCACCGCCCTGCCAGCGCAAAGCCCCAGTGTGAAAGCATTCATTGATTTTCATTGAAATAGTTTTTCATGAGCTTTTCAAGTGCTTTTTTTAGCGTGAAAGCGCCTGAAAAGCACCTCAGTGTGAAAGGGGTCTAACATTTGGTAGTCATATCCCAAAAAATTCTAAGAAGAATCTTTTTTTTAATCTCATGGATGAAACATGAGAAATAATGTATATATCATACAGAAATTCCATAAACACATACCACATACACTTCCTATATCATTTGAGGAAAATATGCTTATAAAATAGTTTACTGTTTTCCAATTAAAAAATAAATAAATATTTCCCTGGATTTCGCACGAGGTGTCACTGACGTCTCCGACGCTCTGTTACCATTTGTGGCTGTGGGCGGGACAGGTGGGAGCACGCTGTATGGCGGCTCCGCCGTGCGCAGTGGGGTTCTCTCTTCCCGCCTCCCTCGTGCTGTATGGCCAATCAGGCATGACGTTGATGGGGCCCTGCCTTGGACGGGGAGTACAAGGTGACCTGGGATGTTTGGTGGTTCATTTTCTTGCTTCATTCACAAGACAACACATGTAGACCTGAGCGGGCTTACACATAACATGTATAGAACCACAGTGGGACTATTTCTTCCTCCATTTACATTCTACAGTGAGTTCTGTTTTTTGGCACGTTTTATTTCGGTTTCATCACACATTCACCATCATGTTATCCCCCTGTGGGAATACATAGAGACATTTTTACACTCTTATGCCCTGTACACACGATCGCACATTCCGACAACAAAATCCATGTTTTTTTTCCGACGGATGTTGGCTCAAACTTGTCTTGCATACACACGGTCACACAAATGTTGTCGGAAATTCCGAACGTCAAGCACGCGGTGACGTACAACACATATGCCGAGCCGAGAAAAATTAAGTTCAATAGCCAGTGTGGCTCTTCTGCTTGATTCCGAGCATGCGTGTAACTTTGTGCGTTGGAATTGTGTACGCGCGATCGGAATTTACGAGAACGGATTTAGTTGTCGGAAAATTTGAGATCCAGATCTCAAATTTTGTGTGACGGAAATTCACATGGAAAATGTCCGATGGAGCCTACACACAGTCGGAATCTCCGACATCAAGCTCCCGTCGAACATTTTCCGCCAGAAAATCGGACCGTGTGTAAGGGACATTATACTTCCACACCTTCACTAACCAACACCTTATCATTGATATTCTCCCACTTATTTCTCACAGATCACGAAGCATGTTACCTGCACACACACCACATTGGATCACGCTATGATCACCTTGTGGTCCCTTGTCTGCTTTCCCCAGTCCTTGGGGGGGTTCCATGTCTCAGTCCTGGGGGAGATATCCCACCCGGTATCCCCTCTCTCCTGTGCAGACATCGGGTCCAGCCTTGAGGCTGTGCAGTAAGTTATTAACGTATTCTATTGTCCCTATTTCATTAAAATATATATTGCTGAAAACTTCTTTTTCCAGAGGACATCTTTAACTATCAATATCTATTTTTCTTTAAACTCCTGATGAATGGCTGAAATGCCAAGAAACGCGTTGAGTGCTACCAGATGTCAAGCGATATTTGGTTATATTATTCATATTAATATTTTTTTCATGTATATTGTTTATACCTATTCGCCAATTGTATTGTATGTTATGAGCAGTATTTTTTAGTGTAAGTCATGTGACTATCTATATACTTGATATAAAGCTTCTCTTTAGAATGTGGTATGAACTTGTATATGCAACAATAAATCTTGCATTGTAATTTTATTTATGTATTGATCCTATTTTGACATGGCGTGCCTCATATAAAGTCCCAGCTTGCTTTCCTTTCCCACATGACGAGGGAGCATCAGATTGGCACTTGTGGAAGTGATCGGCGGCCAGGAGTGTGTTTAAAAACACATGTCTGCAGCACAGTTAAAAATCTGGATTCCCAGAAAAATGTACTGCCCCCCCTTTTCCTATCATTGTGCCCTGAGGTGGCTGCCTAAGAAGCCTTATGGTGGTGCTGGCCCTGGATGTAGGAGAGCTTACAGGTTCAGGTCTGGTCACTGGCCTGCACTATTCAATGGAAATAAGATACATCTGTGGTCAAATCCAAATGTCATATGTATATACAAACCCTGGCAAAAATTATGGAATCACCAGTCCCTGAGGATGTTCCTTCAGTTGTTTGTTGTTGTAGAAAAAAAGCAGATCACAGACATGGCCAAAAACTAAAGGCATTTCAAATGGCAACTTTCTGGCTTTAAGAAACACTAAAAGAAATCAAGAAAAATAATTGTGGTGGCCAGTAACAGTTAGATTTATAGAACAAGCACAGGGAATAAATTATGGAATCACTAAATTCTGAGGAAAAAATTATGGAATCACCCTGTAAATTTTCATTACAAACACTAACACCTGCATCAGATTAAATCTCCTTGTTAGTATGTAGGTAAAGAGGGTAAATCATCACGCAGTGTTGCACAAGATGTTGGTTGTTCACAGTCGGCTGTGTCTAAAACATGGACCAAATACAAACAACATGGGAAGGTGGTTAAAGGCAAGCATACTGGTAGACCAAGGAAGACATCAAAGCGTCAAGACAGAAAACTTAAAGCAATAAGCCTTGAAAACAGAAAATGTACAACAAAACAAATGAGGAACAAATGGGAGGAAACTGGAGTCAACATCTGTGACCGAACTGTAAGAAACCGCCTAAAGGAAATGGGATTTACATACAGAAAAGCTAAAAGAAAGCCATCTCTAACATCTAAACACAAAAAAACAAGGTTACAATGGGCTAAGGAAAGGCAATCGTGAACTGTGGATGATTGGATGAAAGTCATATTCAGTGATGAATCTCGAATCTGCATTGGGTAAGGTGATGATGCTGGAACTTTTGTTTGGTGCCGTTCCAATGATATTTATGCAGACGACTGTCTGAAAAAAACATGCAAATTTCCACAGACAATTATGATATGGGGCTGCATGTCAGGTAAAGGCACTGGGGAGATGGCTGTCATTAAATCTTCAATAAATGCACAGGTTTACATTGAAATTTTGGATACTTTTCTTATCCCATCTATTGAAAGGATGTTTGGGGATGATGAAATCATTTATCAAGATGATAATGCATCTTGCCATAGAGCAAAAACTGTGAAAAAATTCCTCGAAGAAAGACACATAAGGTCAATGTCATGGCCTGCAAACAGTCCGGATCTCAATCCAATTGAAAATCTGTGGTGGAAGTTAAAGAAAATGGTCCATGACAAGGCTCCAACCTGCAAAGATGATTTGGCAACAGCAATCAGAGAAGGCTGGAGCCAGATTGATGAAGATTACTGTTTATCACTCATTAAGTCAATGCCTCAGAGACTGCAAGCAGTTATAAAAGCCAGAGGTGGTGCAACAAAGTACTAGTGATGTGTTGGAGTGTTATTTTGTTTGTTTTCATGATTCCATAATTTTTTCCTCAGAGTTGAGTGATTCCATAATTTATTCCCTGTGCTTGTTCTATAAATCTAACTGTTACTGGCCACCACAATTATTTTTCTTGATTTCTTTTAGTGTTTCTTAAAGCCAGAAAGTTGACATTTGAAATGCCTTTAGTTTTTGGCCATGTCTGTGATCTGCTTTTTTTCTACAACAATAAACAACTTAAGGAACATCCTCAGGGACTGGTGATTCCATCATTTTTACCAGGGGTTGTGTATATATACATATATATATATATATATATATATCTCAGGTGATAAAGGGGTGTGACCACATGTTAACAATGAAAATTCTGCATGAACACTCTGCACACTGCTATACACTCTTTCTAATACACTTTGAATAAGAACAGGGATTTTTAGTTCACATACACATTGCAATGTATGTTTAAGCTGGCCAACTGCGTCAAAGTAATCCCTCTCTGGCCAGTCCCTACATTCACCACACATTTTAAACATGTCTTTGGGTGTAGGAGGAAACCGGAGTGCCCGGCGAAAAACCCCCTCAGGCACAGGGAGAACATGCAAACTCCATGCAGGTAATATCCTGGTTGGAATAGGAAACCAAGGACCCAGTGCTGCAAGGCATGAGTGCTAACCACTATGCCGCTGTGCTACCCGTACCAAACACACACACACCGCAAACACACACACACTGCAAACACAACAAACACACTATCTATGAAATATGTCCAGCAGTTGTATCTGTGGGGAGAGAAGAAACATGTATTAAGGATTTCATAAAAGAAGTATAAATAACCAGCAAAAGAAATGTTCTAAATAATTATACCAGCTAACAAAACAATCACTGTCACCCAACAGTGGTCAAGGAGGCTTTTTTGGGAGAAAAGACACAAATCAGAATTAGCCAAGTAACCCTCTGCCGTCACAGTGGACAGGTTCTTGTCTCTTGCATTCATATCCTGATTCAGCCACAGCAGCTAATAAATCATCCAATAAAATATTTTCTTTTTTTGTTTTCCATAGAGCAGGGAAAGCTTAGAACCTCTGTTAGGTTTTATTGCTTCCTGGGGAACGAGCTTCACTCGTACCTCCACCGTACCTCCACCATTTACCAACAATTGAGGTATCAAATATTAGTGAATTAGCCCTGTAAGAGCTTTATAGCCTTTGGCAGCTAAGTAGACAATCCAAATCAGTTGGCGGACATGATTCTGAGCAAATACAAAGCTAATGTTCATTTTATAACTACCCAAACTTCCTTCACAGAGTAGAAGGCTTTATTTATCTGATTCACCAATTTATTGATAGATTTTATCCATCTAATCGCTCTGTAACAAGGACCTGCATTATAGCAAACCTCATAGATTACATTCACTATAACGGGATTCGATGTGATTAGGCTCTATTCACAAAGCTATCACACAAGGATAAGGATCCCTATTTTTCAATAAGTGATCATTTTGTTAGTTGTAAAGAAAATTATTGTAATGGGGGAAATCTATCCTTCTATCAGGCATGGCTTACCTACTGCTGCTGAAATTGTTCCCTTATTCATCTCTGGTGGGTGTATGAATTCGTAAAGTTAGTGCTTCACGATCAAAGTCCATCCTAACTGGTGGCTGTAGAGATGATAATAGTCCAGGGATGATAACGGCCATCCGTCCATAATTTGGTAGATCAAACGTGGACTGCAGATGAGAGAAGAAAAGTTAGATTTATCAAAGGGTTTCGTAAAGAAAATGCTCTTAATGAACAAAATCATTTCTAAATGTTTTTGCCAGATATTAAAAAACAATCACTTGTACTCAGAAATAGTATAAGTGATAGAAAGGATTAACAGATGTAGGACACTTACCCATATATGATGATTGACCCCGTCCCGGCAGAGTGGACATGTTCTGCTCTGTTCCATCCACCTGGTGATGCAGTCATTGTGGAATTGGTGGGAACAGGGTAGTCTAGAAGATTTGTCTTCCTCTTCTATTTCCAGTAAACAGACGCTGCATTCAGGTAGCTCATCGCTGTGCTGGTTACAAGGAGGTGGAGTCTGGGCACTCCCCGGTTCTGCCTGGTTCTGGTCCACCGTAGAGCCGTTTCTGTCAGTGTTCTCTTCTCTTCTGGAACTCTGGAGCTCTTGTTCTTCAGGCCAACGGGCCCATATCAAAGTTTTGGATTCTCTGATATGATGTATGGGAGAATCTTGGCCTGCAAAAACAATGATGTTTAGTAAATTGGAGATGCTTCCCTCCTGTCTAATGCTAAAGACACATTCCAAATCTTATTTCTTTACTTTTAACCTTTTTTCATTTGTGTAAAGTCACAGCGGTGACCTTGGGACATTGTCCTCAGTAGCAGGAGAATGTCCAGGCAGAATGTCCTATTATTTTCTGTATGTTATTAAATATATTTTGTATCCAATATGGAGAATATACCCCCCTCTGTAACTGCTGCTACAGATATTTAGAGCAAGGAACTCCAGGGCAGGACAAACACAGGACAATTATCTGCAATTCTAACCTAATTTTCATAATAAATATGTTCATCAGCAGATGATATACTCATTTGTATATCTATATAGAGGATGCATTGATCCCCATGTGTGGCATTTTATTGCTTCTTGGGGAACCAGTAGTGAGAATTCTACTCACTCCTCTTCAATTAGATATCAATTTTGTGTGGACTAGCCCTTTAACAGCTGCATGTTGTCTGGCAACTAAGTAGACAATTTGAATAAAGCAGCAGACATGCTTCTTATGCCCCGGTACTAGATTTTTTTTTTCATTCAACCCAGCAGGTTGAATAAAACCTTTAGGACCTATAGGACAGACTGCTGTACACACTGACCGAATGTCGGCCGGTTCCTGCTGAATGATTACAAAGCTATTCTTCATTTTGTAACCAACCCAAGCTTCCTTCACACAGCAGAAGGCTTTTTTTCCCGCTAATCCAACAAAAATTGTATTAATATTTTACCTGGCAGTCCTTGTATAGTTGGCTCTCTGTTGTCAAATCCAATGGAAAATGAGGCCCGGCTGGTCCAGAGTGAGCCAGGGATCATCAACTTCATGGTTCCATAATTCTCTATGACAATTGTACGCTGTATGTGAAAAGAGAGAAATTACATTTATTAAGAGTTTCCCAAAGGTAAAATTCTGAATCAACTAAATAAGTTTATATCATTTTATCCAGCTAATAAAAACAACCACCTTTAAAATGTGGGAGAAAAAAAAAGCAGATGTAAGACACTTACCGTCATATACCAAGGGAACTTTTCCTGGCAGATGGGACAGGTGGAATCCCTCTCTTGTGCCCATCTGAAGATGCAAAGGGCATGAAACTGGTGGGAACAGGATAGTTTGTGGATCTCTGCTCCCTCATCCAATTGCTGTTGGCAGATTCTGCAAGTAGGATGTTCCTCCCTCTGCTGATCATGAAGATGGGGGCTCTGGATGCTCCCTGGATCTGGCTGGTTCCGATCGACCTCAGGTGGTGTATATTCCATTGGAACGTCAGGGTCCTGATGTCTCTGGCGCAGCTGATCTTCAGTCATGTTCGTTGACTGCGTTCCGTATCTCTGGATGATGCGATGGTGACATCTCCGGTGAAACCGATTTTCAGTCTCTCTGTCCCGCAGTGGGGATCTTGATCTTCTCCTTTGGGGTATTGGAGAATATTCCCCTGCAATAACAATAAACAAGATAATAACAATTAAAAGACAAATTCTAAACAATGTTCTTTAAACTTCTTTTTTTCAATCCTGTTGCAAGGTAAAGCAGTGCTAAACAGGAGCAGTGAGATGAATCATGCAAGAGATTTATTACAAGGTCACAGCCTGAGTCCTAAACGCCTCCTTTGGCTGCACTTGCGACTGCAGTAATCCTGACCCTGATCACTTCTTAATTCTGTGTCTGTTTTTAGTGAAAATCTGTCTTATCTTCAGTAATAAATCTATCCGTGAACTTTGCAAACTGTTGCACTTGGCTGCCCAGGAATATAGTCACACAAGTCAGTACACCAGTCGCAGAGACTTTGCTGAAAGAGATGTAGCCTGATTTGTGACTAATTGTGTTCCTAATTTATTTGATAAATGTCCCCCATTGTATTTAATATTCAAAACAGAGAATAAACCCCCCTAATAAAACCCCTCTGTAACTGCTGCCATAGAAGTGTGAAGGGAGGAGCTCCAGTGTAGGGACTCTCCTGCAGAATCCCTAATACAGGACACACATGTGCCAATCTTCTATAATTCTAACCAGATTTCCATCATAAATACGATTGCCAGTAATATGTATATATATATATTAAGTTCTATCTATATGAGAGGTATGTTAGGAGGATGTGTTTATCTGTATTGTTAGCAGAGGTTCCTTGAGATCTAAATGGTATTTCTAGGCTTCCTCTGGGGCAAAAAATGTTGAGAATTGCAGATTTAAAATATGAAATAATTAACTATTTTACCTATGTGATTGCTCTGTAATAAGGATCTGCATAGCTTATATGAAAGATTACATCCATAATACGTGGCTCCATTAGCCATAGGCTCCATTCACAAAGCTAACACACCAGGATGTTTTCCAAGGATTGGCAGTTATTTTCTGCTGAGCCATCCAGTGAGATTTGAAAATAAAAACCGTTACATGTCTAAAAATAGATCTCCTTCTGCTTGTGTTAAAGCCGAGTGAAATGAGCCTCTGAAGAAATCCATTCTTCCCACTAGTTTTACAGATATAAACTCCTATTTCCTATAAATTAGATCTGATTGAAAACTCATTACTGACTTTATCTTTCATGATAATAACTATTTTCATTTTGGGAATCATCAAATCTAAAATCTACTATTAGAAAAATAATTAAAAATACATTTTGATAAGTGAAAATGATAATATTGAAATGGATCACATGACTTACCATATGGAAATGGGTATCTCTGCCTTTCTAATGGCCTTTCACGGTTGTAGTGTCGTGAATAGCTTCTATATTCTCTTGACATCTTGGTAATATTAGATGTCGATGCCTATTTGATGTTAATGTATATATATATGTGAATAATTTCACTAAAGACAATAACAGTCTGAAAATCGCAGGACAAACACCTCAGCAATGCTTTCAGTGTTGCTCCTACTAGGCATCTGATGAGCACTGCACTGGCTGGCTTCTTTATTCCTGCAGGTGATGACATCATAGAGGACTTTCCAACTGACAGTTTTTTTTTTTTTTTTTTTTCAACCAACTTTATGAAACTGTAAAAAATTAACATTTTTTTCTAGTTTAACAGAGATCTTTCAAATTTGAATTTTAAATAGGCTTGGTTTACACAACTAACATTATTATAGCAAAGACTGTTCTATTTTTTTTTTTTTTTAATGGCACCAGTTTGTGCAGAGCCTTACAAAATAAAAAGGAGACAGTTACAGTTGCAATACAATTAGGGATAAGAGGGTTACACGAAAGGATTATTATTTTCTAAAAAAATAACCGTTATTTGCATTTTAGATTTGAAAATGGCAGTTTACAAATAGAGAGTTTTATCTTTGTGCTAAAACTGTGTGAATTGAGGCTCATCAATGACCTGTAAAGATATTCTGACCACTAGATGAAGGGCCTGTGTCCAAAGGGTGTTGTTTGTTTACAATACAAAACATGCCTAATAGCTGTTCACACTTGTGAGAATACAAAATGCAAGAAAAACTCATATGGAAGCACTTGCGTTTACCTGCATTTTTTTAAACTCATATTGCATTTAGCTGCTTTTTTTTCCCTGTGAATTTTCTGACTATTTTGTCATAATTTCCTTTTCCAAAAAGAAATAAAAATTACAATAAAATTGTTATTAGTGGACACAAACACAACATAACTTATAAAATCCCTGCTAAATCTGAAAGATAAAGCCGCTTTGAGTTAAATAAAGCTGCGTATGTGAGTGAGGTCTTGGGGCTCATTCACATGGGTGCTGTAGCCTAATGGCAGCATTCACAGAATGCCTGTTTTTTTTTTCCAATGCATACAAGGTGATCTCTGATTGGAGGAGATGAAAAGGAAGGTTAGTTAGAAAAAAACAAGACGTTCTGTAAATGTATGCATGGAGCAGTTGCTCAACACAGGACCCGGAAGATTGTGACTATCACTGTAATCGTGCCAGATACTATAAAGATTGTCAGCTTCCACAGCGGTCTGTCAGGTATGAAATATGCATACTTTAACCACTTAAGGACCGGGCCTCTTTTTTAGATGTGTTTTTTACAAGTAAAAACTGTTTTTTTTTTTGGTAGAAAATTTTCTAGAACCCCCAAACATTATACATTTTTTTTTTAACCTAAACTTTATTCTAGAGAATAAAATGGCGGTTGTTGCAATACTTTCTGTCACACCGTATTTGCACAGAGGTCTTACAAGCGCACTTAAAAAAAAAACAACACTTTTTTTAATTAAAAAATAAGGCAACAGTAAAGTTAGCCCAATTATTTTTATATTGCGAAAGATAATGTTACGCCGAGTAAATTGATGCCCAACATGTCATGCTTCAAAATTGCACCCGCTCGTGGAATGGCGACAAACTTTTACCCTTAAAAATCTCCATAGGCGACATTTAAAAAATTCTACAGGTTGCATGTTTTGAGTTACAGAGGAGGTCTATGGCTAGAATTATTGCTCTCGCTCTACCAATTGCGACGATACCTCACATGTGTGGTTTGAACACCGTTTTCATATGCCGTGCTACACACGTATGCGTTCGCTTCTGCAAGCGAGCTCGGCGGGACAGGGCGCGTTAAAAAAAAAAAAAATTCTCTTATTTATTTTACCTTTTATTTTTGATTTTTTACACTGTTTTAAAACAAAAATTGTGTCACTTTTATTCCTATTACAAGGAATGTAAACATCCCTTGTAATAGAAAAAAAGCATGACAGGACCTCTTAAATATGAGATCTGGGGTCAAAAAGTCCTCAGATCTCATATTTACACTAAAATACAATAAAAAAAAAAAATTGTAATTTAAATAAATGAAAAAAAAATGGCCCCTTAAGAGCTATGGGCGGAAGTCACGTTTTGACGTCGCTTCCGCCCTGCAGTGTCATGGAGATGGGTGGGGGCCATCTTCCCCTCACTTGTCACTATGCACAGCCATGGGAAGGATCCGATTGCCTCCGCCGCTGCCGACGGCTCAGGTAAGCGGCGGAGGGCACCGGATCGCGGCGGGAGGGGGGCCTTCTCCCACCGACGATAAAAGTGATCTTGCGGCGAATCCACCGCAGAAACCGCGTTTATCTTGTACTGGACCGCCAGCCGAACACGGGGATACCAGGGTTATGGCAGCTTGCTGTTGCCATAACAACGATATCTATCCTCAAAGTAGGAACGTATATCGGCGTGCAGCAGTCCGGAAGTGGTTAATTGGTCCAAGATGGACCTATATAAATATGCAATTAAGATCATACCTGGATTTTAGTTTTAATAAATGTATTGCTGCCAAAAACTGCAAAATATAAATATCATAAAACTACCAAAATAGTGGCAGAACTAAAGAGAAGAGTTTCTCAATGAAATTGCTTGGTCTCTGTGTGATGTGGTACACACAGGTGTCTATGGGAAGAACGACGTTTCTGCAATCATGTGATTTCAGCTGGGAAGCTCGATTGGCTTCCTTTAGCGTTTCCTCAGGGCGCAGAGCCGTGCGCCCCAACACTCCTACTATACAATAATTCTTTGTGATCGGCGGAGCCGTGGAGGACATAGGGCGGGGCTTTTAGCTGAACTGCTTCACTTTCGGTCTCGCTGGTCAACTTTTCCCGGTCCCATGGCGGTGGAACACAAGGATAGAGCCTCTCTGAGTTGGCTGGCCGGCCATCAGATACTCCTGTACACCTCCCCGCCTGCTGCTACCTAGCCCATAGAACACAGGATTGGTCAGTGGAGTGTCCAGGGCAAACGTTGCCCAGCCTGCATCCATTGCTCTATCCAGGGTTCCTGATAAGGTGGGACCCCTGGGCTGGGGTGGGGGGGGCATAAAGTTCATTGGGAGAGCCGGGAGACTGTAATTGAAGGGACTATTTTTTGTGTTTCGGCTCCTATGCGGATTTACACTGGCCGCATTTGCCGATAGTAAGTTTAAAGTCCCGGCTCTCTCAGTCCCTGTGCTGCTGGCGGAGGAGTGAATCGGCTCACACACTGCCTGCCTCCTTCAGCAAGTAAGTGCTGAGGGAATCAGCAGGAGAAGAACGGTGGCAGGCTCAGGTCCGTGCAGCAGTCCATGTCCTCCATCCATCTCCCTGTGACAGACTTGGCAGCCAGCAGTGCACACAGAGGGATCCCTGGAAACACACAGAGAAGGTACCGTACATGCAGGGCCAGGTCTGGGGGGAGGAAGGGGCACCTGCCATGCTATTGTCACTGTCCTGATTCCTGCTACAGCAACACCTTTCACCTCCAACTTTACTTCCCCCTCTCTCCGTGTAATGGAAGACTGTACACCTTCCCAATCACACCGATCATCCCCTCTCCCCCCCTCCCCGCTCCTTCACTTTCTGCCATTTGCTCTCCCCTCACATACAGACATCTCAAGTCTCCCGCAATTCGCAGGATACTCTCGCATTTGATGGCGGGCTCACGGACACCCGCGAGTGCGGCACGATCTCCCGGCTGAGCCTGCACTGCCACTGGAGCAGGGCCGGGTACCACAGGATATGGACTATATCAGCTGCCTATCATCATACAGGACTTTGCACCATGTCACAGCTCAGAAAGAAAACTAATATGGACTCAAACAGGCTTCCAACCACCAGAAACCTCCTAGCGATGGTAACCAAGCAGTAGAAAGTGCCGCATTGGCCCAAAGTCAGACCAGATGCATGACCTGAACGCTGATTGGAGGACAGGTGAGCGGGAGGCGTTGGCATTGCCCCTGTACCTGGAAGTCGCTGTCAGTCGCTGAGCCGCTCTTGGATTGTTGGTGTGGAGGAGAAAGGAACAGGGGGCGGGACATGTGACATCATGTATTTATACTCATGGCTTGTGTGTGACATGTGTGTGCTCTGGTGCTTGTAGTTCCACTGCTACCCCACTCCCTAATTCACAGGAGCGTGTCTGTGAATGAATATTTGTACCCATCTGTGTGGGTTCTGGGTGTATACATGGATTGATCACTATTTTATATTATATATATATATATATATATATATATATATATATATATATATACCGTATTTATCGGCGTATAACACGCACTTTTTTCCCCTTAAAATCAGGGGAAAATCGCGGGTGCGTGTTATACGCCGATCCCCGCTGTCTGTGGGCAACAAGAGGAGCGCCGCCGACATTGATCGAGCCGAGTGTACTGTTTACTCGGCTCCGCTCGCAGTCACGCCCAGTCCCACCTCCTAGCCTTTACGTCCCACCATTGGACCGGTGTTGTGTCCATCATAGGAGTCGGGCCAAGGGGGCGGGATGGGGGCGGAGCCGAGTACACAGTACACTCGGCTTGGCTCGCTCTATGTTGGCAGTGAGAGGAGCCGAATATCTCGGCGGCGGCAATTTAAAAACCAAACATGCTGCAATTTTGGGCAAGGCTGCAGATGGTCTCTGTGTAAAGCTGCATTGATGGGCATTTAAAAATGTAAGTTTTTTCCTTAAACTTCCCTCCTAAACTTGGGGTGCGTGTTATACGCCGATAAATACGGTAAGTGATTACTAGATATGGACAGAGGCTATATATATATATATATATATATATATATATATATATATATATATATATATATATACACAACGTTTTTCCAATCTTCTATTGTCCAGTTTTGGTGATCCTGTGCAAATTGTAGTCTCAGTTTCCTGTTCTAAGCTGACAGGAGTGGCACCTGATGTGGTCTTCTGCTACTGTAGCCCATCTGCTTCAAGGTTCGATGTGTTATGTGTTCAGAGATGATATTCTGCATACCTTGGATGTAACGAACGGTTATTTGAGTGACTGTTGTATTTATATCATCTGGAACCAGTCTGCCCATTCTCCTCTGACCTCAACAAGGCATTTCCTCCAAACAACTGCCGCTCACTGGATATTTTCTCTTTTTCGGACCATTCTCTGTAATCCCTAGAGATGGTTGTGTGTGAAAATCCCAGTAGATCAGCAGTTTTTGAAATACTCAGATCAGCCCACCTGACACCAACAACCATCATAGTTGCCAACTGTCCCGGATTTCCCGGGACATTCCCGGGACTTGGACTCCATTCCCGAATTTGTGGTGTCCCAGGAAATGTCCTGAGAAATCCGGTTCTCGATTTTTGAAACCACCGCCGCTAGAGGTCCGCGGCCGGCGGCCGCCATTTTAATGAAGTTCAGAAAGACGGCTGGGGGGGCTAGACGGAACTTCTGCGTTGCCGCCCCGCTCCGCCCCGCCTACCCACCCTTCCCGCTGCCAGTCTAGTATGGAAAGGGGCGGGGGTTCTAGCCATGATGCGGACACTACTAGGACACCTCTGAGGTGGGGGGGGCGCACCGCTGTGGGACTCCTGAGGTGAGGGGGAGCTCCACTGGGGACACCTGATGTGAGGGGGAGCTCCACTGGGGACACCTGATGTGAGGGGGAGCTCCACTGGGGACACCTGATGTGAGGGGGGGCTCTGCCGGGGACTCCTGGTGTGAGGGGGGGCTCCGCCGGGGACTCCTGGTGTGAGGGGGAGCTCCGCCGGGGACTCCTGGTGTGAGGGGGGGCTCTGCCGGGGACTCCTGGTGTGAGGGGGGGCTCCGCCGGGGACTCCTGGTGTGAGGGGGAGCTCCGCCGGGGACTCCTGGTGTGAGGGGGAGCTCCGCCGGGGACTCCTGGTGTGAGAGGGGGCTCCGCCGGGGACTCCTGGTGTGAGAGGGGGCTCCGCCGGGGACTCCTGGTGTGAGGGGGGCTCCGCCGGGGACTCCTGGTGTGAGGGGGGCTCCGCCGGGGACTCCTGGTGTGAGGGGGAGCTCCGCCGGGGACTCCTGGTGTGAGGGGGGGCTCTGCCGGGGACTCCTGGTGTGAGGGGGGGCTCCGCCGGGGACTCCTGGTGTGAGGGGGAGCTCCGCCGGGGACTCCTGGTGTGAGGGGGAGCTCCGCCGGGGACTCCTGGTGTGAGAGGGGGCTCCGCCGGGGACTCCTGGTGTGAGAGGGGGCTCCGCCGGGGACTCCTGATGTGAGGGGGGGCTCTGCCGGGGACTCCTGGTGTGAGGGGGGGCTCCGCCGGGGACTCCTGGTGTGAGGGGGAGCTCCGCCGGGGACTCCTGGTGTGAGGGGGAGCTCCGCCGGGGACTCCTGGTGTGAGAGGGGGCTCCGCCGGGGACTCCTGGTGTGAGAGGGGGCTCCGCCGGGGACTCCTGGTGTGAGGGGGGCTCCGCCGGGGACTCCTGGTGTGAGGGGGGCTCCGCCGGGGACTCCTGGTGTGAGGGGGGCTCCGCCGGGGACTTCTGTTGTGAGGGGGGGCTCCGCCGGGGACTCCTGGTGTGAGGGGGGGCTCCGCCGGGGACTCCTGGTGTGAGGGGGGCTCCGCCGGGGACTCCTGGTGTGAGGGGGGCTCCGCCGGGGACTCCTGGTGTGAGGGGGGCTCCGCCGGGGACTCCTGGTGTGAGGGGGGCTCCGCCGGGGACTCCTGGTGTGAGGGGGGCTCCGCCGGGGACTCCTGGTGTGAGGGGGGCTCCGCCGGGGACTTCTGTTGTGAGGGGGGGCTCCGCTGGGGACATCTGATGTGAGGGGGGCTCTGCCGGGGACACCTGATGTGAGGGGGAGCTCCGCCGGGGACTCCTGGTGTGATGGGGGGGCTCCGCTGGGGACATCTGATGTAAAGGGAGCTCCGCTGTGGGCACCTGATGCAAGGACGGACTCTCCTGGGACATCTGACGCAAGGACGGACGGCTGGTGGCAGGTGACACGCTCAGGGATCCCACTGATTCGGCATTATGGTGAGTTGAATGATTTCATTTTATATTACAATGTAATAATAGAAATTATGCACTTCAATCATCCTGACACCATAACAACCATGGTGCCGGGATGATTGAAGTGCTAACACCAGGTGTTTGGAGTATCTTTATCTGCTGATTGTTAAACTTTCTAGAATACACATATTTCTATTGTGTAGGATCTGGGGCTGCTGTCCCCTCATTTCCCTCTTCCCCTCATTCATCTCAGACTCTAACCACACCCTCTTGAGCCATGCCCATTTAAGCCCCACCCAATATGTTGCGTAAACCACGCCCGTTTTTTGCTGCTGCGCAATTTTCCCTAAGCCACGCCTACAAAAGAATTCCCCGCCCCCTAATTATTGTACGGCTCCGCCTACAGTCACAAAAGTGTCACACTTTTTTTTTTTTTACAATGTTGGCAACTATGCAACCATTGCCATGTTCAAAGTCACTAAAATCCCCTTTCTTCCCCATTCTGATGCTCGGTTTGAACTTCAGCAAGTCGTCTTCACCATGTCTAGATGCCTAAATGCATTGAGTTGTTGCCATGTGATTGGCTGATTTGTGTTGCCAAGCATGTGAAGGCGCTCTATAAATCCTGTATAATAATAATAATAATGTGATCAGGTAATAAAGTGTCTGGTGAGTGTAGAATATACATGTATATATATGAGAATTGATAATGCCCGGCCCACACTTGTCTGCTCTCCAGCATGAATGAACACATGATCTAGAAATCACTATCATGCCGGGGAGGAGGTCAGACATGGCCGCCTCCACACTCTCCTCCTATAAGGTCATTGCTGAGCACACAACAGCCGCACGCGCGTTTTGCAGGAATTTTGGCCCAGCGCGGAATCCGTGACCGGAAGGGGCGGGGCTACTAGTGCGTCTTCTTCCGCCCGGACTCGTCTCATTGAGGAAGGACACGGCTGTGGTGGAGGTGAGTGGAGGCCGGGCTCTTCATACACCGGGGAGGGCGGGAGGTCATAGCCGGTGTACTGCGCTCTCCTCCCTCCGGTGACACAGGGCTCTCCCCGGGGAGGAGATATGTCTTTGGCGACTCCTGGCCCGTCATATCACACCGCACTGTATGTATGGAGGGGGGAGTATTATATCTCCTACACCCGGAGCTGTCCATCCATGGAGGGTCAGTACAAGGACACTGCTCTCCCCCCGAGTCACATTATATGTATATGAGAGGGACACACATTATATCTTCATGTCATTGTTCTGTCATACACAAGACTGATGTGGGTGGGGAGAGAATGGCGGATTTGTTCTGTATAAGCTTTATTTGAAGTGTACAAAACGTACAAACCACTGCAATGTGCTGTACAGCCTGGCAATGTAATGGGCTGCAATAAAATGCAACATGTCTGGGTTTTATTGCTGGGCTGTGTTGCAGTATACATGGGACACCTTGGAAACAATTTTGTTTCCTGTGTCCCTGCAGTGACAGATGTATTACCATGCGGGTCTCTGCACAGTGTCAATTGTCCCTAAAGGATAAGTTCACCTTTTTAGGAGAATGTTACACCCATATTTAGGATGGAATGTGCTCCTATGCACCCACCTCCCTCTATCAGAGCACCCCTTGTTATGGTGGGGACAGTGTACTCTCCCCTCACCCGCTGTCAGTGCAGGGCTCCGCCCACACCATGTTCATTCAGAGATTTATGAATGAACTGCAAGTACCGCCTTCCACTGCAGCAAACACACTTATAGATTGGATGAGCTGCAAGTGCAATGCTCAGCACACTCCTAGTTCAGTCATTCTTCCTGTAGCTGTACAGACACAAAGCTAGAGGAAGACTGCGCTGCACCTACAATCACAGGTACAATGCTCTGCAGACTAAACCCAAAAAATAAAGTAAATGTGTCTTTGTTTTGTTTTTTTTCCCTGAAAAATGTGTAATTTTTTTTTAAAAAGGTGAACTAAGCTGCGGGGGAACAAACAAAATGGCTCAGTGGGGGAGATCACTGTACTAACATTGGATAGTTAGTACAGCAGCTCCTTTGTGTGTATATGTATGTGTGTTTATGATATATATATATATATATATATATATATATATATATATATATATATATATTTATATTAGATGGTGGTAGGAATGACCTCAGGCATATTTAGATCCTAGTCCACAACTCAACAAGCCTGCCTGGAAGCTGTTGCTCTTCTGGACCAATCATTTCATAATCACACACATAGGTTGGACTTGATGGACGTGTCTTTTATCAACCTCACCTACTATGTAACTATGTATATCTGCAGCCAGTGCATACATGTGGGGGAGTCCTCAGTCGCATTTGATTGGCCCAGTACAGGTGACAGTTTCCAGGTGGATTTCAGACCAGGGTTTGAACAGGTCAGAGCCCGTCATTAGACGGCAGCATTGTCAGTCTAGGGGGATGGTAATGTTTTAAGGACTAGAAGATACAAATATAGCAGAACTTCTTTACAGCAGGCAACTTAATTTCTTTTTTTTTTTTTTTTGGGTAAAGTATTTCCATAAATGTCAGTGGCAAATTGTATGTCTCAACCCTCTAACTCAGGGATCCTCAAACTACGGCCCTCCAGCTGTTGCAGAACTACACATCCCATGAGGCATTGTAAAACACTGACATTCACAGACATGACTAGGCATGATGGGAATTGTAGTTCCTGAACACCTGGAGGGCCGCAGTTTGAAGACCCCTGATCTAACTGTCCCTTTTTCTGGACATCTTGTTCTGCTAAAGGAAGTTAAACAATAACAGCCTTACTGGTGGGACCACCAGGAGAAAGTAAACTGCAGCTTTGTAAGATGAATTGGGTTAGTATTCTACTTTTAGGCTGCTTGGAGCTCCTCTAGAAGGCGGGACACAGAAATCTGCACATCCTAGGGCAGAATATTGTTGCTTTTTACTCCTGTAATTGGGTGGGGGTGAGCGAGTGTCCAATGGTTTTCATGTCCTAGCAGTTAGGTAGGATATGGGGATTGCTGACTGGAAGTTGTTAATTTGGGCCTCCCTGGGCAAAAAAGTGTTTAGCCCCTTGCATCCCAAATCACTGAATTTCCTAGACACTAAATGGACGCACATTAGCTGTAGGACTCGGACGCACAACCAAGTCTGACAGGTACACAGGAATAAGCACATGGAGCCAGACTGCTCCTGGGTCTGTGTGGTCATACTTGTGTACCAGTGAGCCCATACAGCCAGTCTTTCCATTCAGTTTTTATGGGCTGCCTGCACTTAGTTCAGTGATAGCACAGCTCTGGTCCCTGTATGGGGCTGAGTGTGTGAATGAGCCATAATTTGTGCAGCCCTTAGGGCCCCTCTAAACAAAGGGCTGCATGTGGCCTCCTGTGACCTAGTCTCCTAGAAATAGGAGCAGAATTGTGGGAGGGGCCCAGCAGGTCCTCCCACTACAGGTTGCTTGCGAAAAACTACAGGAGTGGGCGGAGACGAGACCAGTCACCCTACACAAGGAGAGAGAGCAACAATGACCGGTCTTTGCCTATGTATGGGAGCTTCCTCTAATAGTCTCACACTGGATTACTGCACAGATCTGGAAGAATTACACAAAGCACACCAAGATTCAAGGAAGAATACACTTGATGTATTTAGGCAATATTCGCTTATTTTGGGGTTCAGTTTTAGTACTTTGACTGACCTGTAGCAAGCATGCAGACAGGAGCTCAGATATATCTTGTCTGGCAGTAATTCTACTTTAAGTACATGCAAACACTAACTAGCCTAAGATATCCCCTCCCCCCCCCCCCCCCCCCCCCCCCCCCCTCCAGTGCTGACTAACCCAGGTAAAAAAATAAAAAGTATACTCGCCTATATTTATCCTGCTCTGGTCACGTGATTCAGCTCTTCTCTCTCAGCCAATGGCTGCAGGGGAGAGGAGGGAGTGCCGACAATGGCTGTAGCATAGAAGTCTGTATATGACGTCACGGCTCCTGTCCAGGTCCAAAGCCAATGGGATGGATCGGATTCGGACCTGGACAGGTAAGTGTTCTTATTTTAAAAGTCATCAGCTGCAGTATTTGTAGCTGCTGACTTTAAAAAAAAAAAAAAAAATTGGTGGACCTCCGCTTTAAGGGTTTAACAAACACCTCCACCATCAGGGACATGCAACATGGCCAGGGGAAAAACTTTTTTCTAAGGGTTTAACAGTCTGAGTGGGTCAGAGTATTGTGTGTTGTAAATGTGTATAGCACACACAAGGAACATTGGCTGGAATGCAACTTTATTCTGGAATGTTATAATGCACAATCAACATGAAAATGTCACTGACTGATCTGTATGTTTATTTTTCAGGTTTACTGAACAACGCCATCATGTCACAGGGTCTTCTGGCTAAACCTCAGATGAGAGGCCTTCTGGGAAAGCGGTTGAGAGTTCACATTTTTGGAGCCTTTATCTTTTCCCTGAGTGTTGTGGCCCTGTACAAGGTGATCGACTCCTGATTGGAATTGTTAATTCTTAGTTTAGTTCCCCCAGCAATGGTGTGGTCACTTTAAATGCAAATCTGTTGGGTGTGCAGAGATGGAGCTTTTTTTTTTTTTTTCCCCAAAACATTATCTACTAAAGTAGAGGGCCTTAGAATAAAATTATAGTAGTTGGAATGTTTTTGCTGCACAATATTTGCACAGCTGTTTATCAATATTTTCAGTAGGATACAATAAACTGAATTTTAGCATGCACAAACAATATAATCCCCTGTACTTGTACAAAAAGATGCAGTAGTATTGAATAGATGCCAAATATGTCATGCCTAAAAAATTAAATTGTGCACTCAACTGCGAAAGTTATGCTAACCATGAATATCAGTAGGTGACCCTTTAAAGCGGAGTTCTGCCCTTTTGTGTGTGGGGGGGGCGGTGGCGGCAGAACACTTTTTTTTTTTTTTTTTTTCTTCCCATCAGCAGTTACAAATACTGAAGCTACTGACTTTTACTGTATGGACACTTACCTGTCCAGGGAGCCCATGAGATGTTGGCACCACAGCAGATCTTCGGATCGACTGTCTTGTGCAGCTGTCATTCCGGGTAGGGGAACCCGGCAGTGAAGCCTTTAGACTTCATGCCCGGTACCCTACGGTGCATGCGTGAAGCGAGCTACACTTTCCAATTGGCCCGGCAGCAGAGGAAGGAGGAGGGGGCTGAACTTCCAGGAGATCAGGCCGCGGCCTGGTCTTCCGGAAGTGGGGAAGGGGACCCCTAAAAGGGGCCAAATATGACACTGGGGGGGGGAGAGCGCAATTATGCGGAAGTTCCACTTTTGGATGGAACTCTGCTTTTGAGGGCTCATTCAGATGGGTGCTGAGACCTGTCCTCTGGAGCCACTGTGTGTGAATACAGTGTCTGCGTTTGGATCCTTGCAATCACTCAAATTGCATGACAGATTTGACATGCGTCTGTGTCCATGGAGCCTCTGTATCTGCATCCACTTCTATAGGCTGCCTGCCCAGAGCTCTGATGTAGATTCACACAAAGCAGACAACGGCTCTGCACAGAAAACATGTCTGTTTGAGCCCTTAAGCCTCGGTTCACACCAGAGGCGGCACGACTTGCAGGTCGCCTCACCGAGGCGACCTGCACACGACTGCCCGGGCGACTTGCAAAACGACTTCTGTATAGAAGTCTATGCAAGTCGCCCCCGAAGTAATACAGGAACCTTTTTCTAAGTCGGAGCGACTTGCGTCGCTCCCCTTAGAACGGTTCCATAGCACAGAACGGGAGGCGACTTGTCAGGCGACTAGGTCGCCTGACAAGTCGTCCCAGTGTGAACCGGGACTTAATGTTTTATAACTCTTCAGTTTAGAGTTGATTGTAAATGAGGGACTGTGGTGCACAATCATTGAAAAAGATGACACGTGACTGCCCTAAGCACTTTTGCATTCATATGTGCATGAGAAAAAAAAAATATATATTCACCCTCACTATTTTCCTTGGAGACTAATTAGTGAAAGGAAATCCCACATTTTGGGTTGTCACCAGAACAGGAGTAGAGGGGAAATCCCCAAATGGGGACACCAATTCGGGTGATAACCACAAATGTGCTCCCTTTGGTAGGATTGGCTCTCACTTCCTGTTGTAGCTATGAGACAGGAAGTAAAGAAAAACCTCTCCAGTGGAAAACAGATGGTAATAAAAAAACAAAACAAACACTCAATATGATGGGGGGGAGGGGGGATTTTTGTTTATTTTTATGTTTAGTTTTTCTTTAATATTTTTATTGCTATCGCAAGGGGGCTAGTGAGGTTTTTCTTGGTTTATTTTCTTCATAGATGTGTTTTAGTACAAAATATTCATAAAAGTGTAATAATTTCAATTCTTCTTTGTTTTAGTTTGGTGTGGCTGAGCCAAGGAAGAGGGCGTATGCCAACTACTATAAGAATTACGATGCAGTGAAGGAGTTTGAAGCCATGAGGGAAGCCGGAGTGTTTCAGGGTGTGAGGCCTAAGGGAGAATGAGGCCACATTCCAGGTAATGTATGTGTCTGAGATGGTAAGCACCATACAATATTTGGGATGTGTGACTTGTGAGCTCTAAGGATTTAAAATGTGGTTTTCTGGGCTGGTATTCTCCTGTGCAAATGTCAGTGTTGGCAACAAGCCATAACAAATGTTTATTTTTTTTGCTAGAAAAACATGTCATTCAAGACTATTAAGGCCTAGTTCACACTGACATTCAAAGCATGCAAACTGTACTATGGACAGCACACAGTGCTGTTCACATTATCCTAAACATGAAGCATTGGTGTCGCTTCAAAATTGAAGCCTTGTTGTGTTTCCAAAGAGTTGAAGCACTTCAGCTCCTTCCATTCAAGTCTACCGTCCTGTGCCGGCATGCGGTTGCAGCGCGGTAGTACATTACAGTACTACATTTTTTCCCAGTTTTGGATATTGTGGAGAAGGGAGGGCTTTGGAAATCTCCCCAATAGGACACAAATGGCAAAACTGACAGTGGATATAACCCTCCCTTACTCTATCCAAAATTTAGCTTTTTAGTGACACTTGGTGGATGTAAAATCTGAGCTGGGCGCATCTATCTGTAGTGTTGTCTCTCTTCAAAGCTTAAGGCTCCATTCACAACATGGCGTTCTGCTTTGTGGGCAGAATCGCAGCGATTCTGATATGCACAAATCGCAGGACGCCCTTGCGATCCTCATTGCTTTGGCACCAAATCGTGGCATGGTTTTGCCGCAACTGTCGCCCGAAGAATCGCGGAACGCCTGATGTCGAGTACAGGAACTTTTTCGGTGTCTCATGATTCTTTGCACGATTTTACCGCAATTTGTCGGGTGAAAATTGCGGCACGATTTCGTGCCATTCAAAGTAAAGGGGATCGCAAGGGCGTCCCGCGATTTGCGACGATTATGCCAGCAAAATGGAACTCCATGGTGTGAATGGAGCCTAAGTCCCGTGTCTTTCTGCTGCTCGGTTCTTCTGTTATCAGCATGATAACTTCTGACAAGTTCTCCGACAACAGAGAGAAAACCAGCCTGAAATTTGTGTGGGGGAGGCTGCTATAGAATTGGCAGGGATTGTCTATTCACAGGACAGCTCTGCACATTTCTTCCTTCCTCTGCCTATGTTGGGGGAGGGGGGGTGCCTTTCCTCCAATCAGCTCTTACACAGTATATGTCAAGAATCCACACAGTGGTGGAACAGGAAGGGAAAATTCTAGCAAGATGTGCACTTTCTAAACAGTATATAAAGCTGAAGACAGCAGATATACATGTAAAACTTATGTAGGGAGATTTGTTTAATCTCTGTGTATTATCTGAGACTGTTCACTTTATTGGATATATGTGAGGGTTTACATCCACTTTAAGGTATGAATCTGGCCTCACTAGTTGGAAAGTAGTTGCAAGCCTGCAAAATAAGGCGGCTTATTTTCTATTGTTTCGCTAAGATGGCATTTTTAGAGCACTTTAGATTTATCAGTTTTTTGGTTGACGGCAAAATTGCTAGTGGCAATTGCTCTTCTATGAAATGTTGCAGCAATCTCTGTGCTTGACTGCAAATTGAAGATGAGTGATTTTGTAGTAGCGCTCAACCCAATGCTGTAATCACAAGTCGCTGGCAATTTACTACATCACTCATCTGTCATCGGTGCAAGACTTCACAAATGTCACTCTGCTTGCTCAAGAGAAGCAGTTCTCTAGACCAGTATTTCTCAACTCCAGTCCTCAAGGCACCCAACAGGTCATGTTTTCAGGATTTCCCTCAGATGAAACAGCTGTAGTAATTACTAAGGCAGTGAAACTGATCAAATCACTCTTGCAAAATATTGGAAAGCCTGAAAACATGACCTGTTGGGGCACCTTGAGGACTGGAGTTGAGAAACACTGCTCTAGAGGATGAATCCAGGGTCTGATGACATCCCTAGAGCCTGTCTTGTATGTGAGTTGAAGTGATTTCCAGCCATTGGACTGCCAGTGCTGATGTGACTTGTGCACATGTGCACTGAAGTTGCATTATCTCATTACTTGGGTACACTGCGCCATGCATTGAGCAGCCATTGGGTACATTTTTGTAAGTGTGAATTTATGCAAATCTCCAATCTGGCCTATGTGAGATTTGTAGATTCTTGGGTGTACATCATTAATATCAGAAAATGCATTTGTTTCCACAAAGGTAAGGTCAGTTCTGAACTGACTTTATTTTTTTGATGTGATATTGTTAATGTTTGTGCAATTCTTATAACATTTCATATATTTTTATTTTTTATTTTTATTTTTTAGGAAAATTTTGAATTGCTTCATGTGCTGGACATGCTTGATGTATATTGCAATATCCAGTGCAGGTGAACACCACTGGACCTCTTTCTACTGTTCTGTAAATGTGTTTAAATAAAACCTTGAAATCCTGAATATTTCCTGAGTGTTCTGTAGCTTTGAGGTATGTAATGAGTTATTGGTTGTCCTTCTCTCCCAGACTACATCTGTTAATACACTTTTTTTTTTTTTTTTTTTTTTTTTTTTTTCGTTATAAACCTTCCCGCTGCCTGTACACATACATGGCCTCACAGAGGTGAATCCTCTTCAGCAAGGCTGCATATATGCATGCTTGTGCTTAGCACAGAGATTGGGCTCACCGAGAGCCCCAGGTCTTGTACTATCAGGAACTGGGAGGCGCAGTCACCTAATCACTGTGCTAGAGGAGAAAAATGTAAACGAAAGTGTGTAATAGCTAGATCAGGGCTTCATCTAAGCTTTTCACCTAATAGGAAAGTATGACCGTTCTATTCATGGACTGCGACTTTAATGCTACTTGAGTGCCAGAGAGTGTATAGTCACATCAAAGTGGTGCAGGAACCTTTTGTGTCCAAAGTCGCATGCTAGGGCTAAAAATAACAATAACCCTAATGTGCATCTTTGGACAGAAAAGATTCTTGCACTACGTTGATGCAACTTTACACTGGCACTCAAGTAGCGTCAAAGTCGCAGTCCATGAACAAAACTGTCATACTTTCCTAGTAGCCAAAAAATGCATTAAAAAAAAAAAAATGAACACTTGCCTTTTTTATTGAGCGTCTGTTGAAGTCTATTAACACGCAAAATGCAATCTGTTGTGAGAAGAAAAAGGGTCCCTGACCCTTTCCAAAAAGCACCCTGCCTCAAAACGCACAGATGTGAACTAGATGCAGAGGGAAACCATGTTAAATGGACTGTAGGGTGTTTCTTCAAAACGCACTTAAAAATGCATAGGTGTGAACCAAGGGTAAAACTGGGCTGGGGATTCAGGGTGAATCTCAAACCTAAAAGAGCAAAAAGGATGCAAGAGAGCCAAATGGTGCAGTGCTGCATTTTATTGTAATGCGTATAAAACGTGCTCATGTTTCAGCACCTCCAAGTGTCAGAATAGAGGGCATGTGTAAGCGATGTCCTCCAACTAGATGGCATTACACGTGTGAAATCTGTGCAGCCACCATCGGGGTACAGGAAGTAGACTGCACTGCTAGGAGTCCCACTGGAAGCATTGGTATGCAGATGGAAACTCCGCTAAAAAGTGACAAGCCGCTCTCTACTTCTGCCTCGTTTGAAACCGCAAAGGGTCATGGGAATGCATTGGAGAAAGGCGGATAGAAACTTGACAACTTCTCCAAGGATAAATCAAGAGCCTGAGAGATGAACAATTTACGACCTCATAACTGTTGAATTTTTAGTATGCGATATCGGCAACTGAAATTTCCAAGTTTTTATATAACAAAAATGAGTAGCTTTGTATTTAAAAAAAAAAATAAAATTTGGAGAAAAAAAAAAAAAGACCATGTTGCTGAATTTGGTTGGTAACTACCCATATATAGTATATATGGTCAGAGAGGTAATGTAGTGGGATTTTGTGGGCGCCAGGCAAGTAAGTTTAGACTAACATCAAGATAAAAAGTATAAATGACATTTTATTGAACATAGACAAAGTTCAAAAAATTATGCTGGCTATGCATAATATAGAACCAACAGCGGTACATATCAACATAAAGAATGAAGGGTCACTCGGCACTATAGTCCTGACATGTTTTGCCTGTTGGGGCTTCCTCAGGGGATATGTGTTGCGGGACCAAACTTGATATATTACTGCATGAAATAAAATACAACTATAAAATGCATTTGCTGGGGAAAATGCGTGGGAATGCTGAATAGCTAAAACGGGCCCCCATCATACTGCCATCAAAACTGCCTCATCATATTGCCACCCTCAAAACTGCCCCATCAGAATTGTCCCCATCACATTCCTCTATTATAAATCAGTACATGGTGTGTCTGTCCCCTCCCCCGGGCTCTGTAATCAGAGCTGAGATGCTCCAGCCACCTCCCCCCCGTGTATAACAGAAGCTTTGGTAACCATGGCAACAAGAGCAGCCCAGTACACTCTAATGGATAAAATTTCCTGAAATGACCACTAAACAAACAGCTTTTTCACAAAAACTGTAGAAGATATCAAACTGAAAAGATATAGCCAGATAGCTGAATATTTTGTGAACATTTTAAAGTTTGTTTGGCGTCTGTAGGTGAAAGTATGAAGGAGCTGAAACTTTTGGGAGCGGAAGATGATTTTAAGGATCTGAAGCATGCTCCCATTGACTTCAATGTTAAAAAAAAAAGTGTTAAAAAGCTTAATATTTTAAATAGTAGAAAAAAAGTTGAAAAAGTCCCATCAGCTTAAAGAGTTGAACATTTTAATAGTTGAATGGTTTTAATAGCTGAAAGTATGCAGAAGTTACGCAGAGCCAAAAAAACGTACGGAATAATAAAAAGAGAATCGAATAACAATAGTGGAACTGCTAAAGCATTCCCACTAGTTAGAAGCCATCAAAGTATTAGCCAAAAATGTATATTTGAGGGAAGGGAAAGATGTTAGTGACTGTCCAAAGCTAAATTGTTCAACTGCCAACTATTGGATAGTTACCTGCTGTGAAGATGAAACCAGACGTAGGAGAGCGGACATTGTACTGGACAGGGTGGGCCCAGGTGGACCCTTCATTCTTTATGTTGATATGTACCGCTGTTGGTTCTATATTATGCATAGCCAACATCATTTTTTAAACTTTGTCCATGTTCAATAAAATGTCATTTATACTTTTTATCTTGATGTTTGTCTAAACTTACTTGCCTGGCGCCCACAAACATCCCACTAAATTACCTCTCTGACCATATATGCTACTCAGGGATGGTGGTGCTTTTTCCTTGACACTGTCACCTATCCCTACCAACCAGTACCCATATATAGTGTGACTCGCATGATGAATAGTTTTGTCAGAGATCTATTTCATGACCTGCTTTTAAGGTATAATATCAGTAAGTGAAATTCTTAGGTTTGGTTTTAATTTATGTGTAAAAAGAGTAACAAATATAATTTTGAGGAGAAAACCAAATTGGTGATCACCTATACATAGTGCAACTAGCATAAAGAACCATTTTTCTTTTCGTGCAAATTAATAGATTACCTTTAGTGGGCATGTTAATAATGAAGTAGTTTAATATTTGTCTAAAAACCTCATATTTTTATTACTATAAGTGACTAAGTATCTACTGATTCCCTAAATTCATCATGTATGTGGGGGGCGGGGATACACGAGAAAAATCTATATCGATAATTGTAAAATGCTTGTTAGTAGGATTAGTTATAACATGTTTCAAAGTATATACTGAATACACAGTTAAAAATGCTCTAATGTAAGAGAAATCAAGGAAAAAAAATATTTATATGTGAACAAGAGGTGAAACGGATTCATAAAAGAATGTTAGGGAAGACCTATTCTTATATCAAGTTGCCCTTCTCATGGAGAATGGTTTATATATAGCTTGTGCCATAAGGAATATGAAAAACACACGGGGTGGTTGTGTTTCTTGTGGACCCAGGATCTACAAATGTGCACTTTTTGCAAATTCTTTTTCATGTTGCTGGTAGTGTCACTTCCAAATGTTATGTAGTTGACTATCTCGGGCCTTGGGGTTAATCCAACAAATCAGTAACCTTTAAAGCCTGGTACACACTGAGGTTTTTCTTTTCCCATTCAACCCAGTGGTAGCCGGTCAGAACTGCTGTACTAACAATCTGACGTTAGTGCAGCGATCTCCCCCGCTGAGCTGTTGTGTTCTGATGGGATGCCTCCATTAGAGCAGCCATTGGCTGAGAGCGCTGATCGGGAGTCGGTCGGCTGCTGGTTTTCCAGCATGCCCGGCCGGCTGCTATTCGGCCCGTGTGTACGGGGCTTAAACATCTTGTCGTCCTCAGTTTGGACTCCTCTATAGGCTTCCTTCCCTTTTTAGTTGGAGGGGGAACAACCTTGGTATCCACCCAACAACAGCTTTGATTAATTGTCTGTACCCCTCTAATTACACAAGATATATTTTTGGAAGATTTGCAACAGTAGGAGGTATGACATGTTCTAGATAAATTCTATTAAAATGACCCTTCTGCCTCCTGTATTTCTATTTGTTACTCATTGTGATAAATTGCTTCAACTTAGGCCCCTTTCACACTTCGTACTCCATGATAACCGTTCATAACTGTGTGACTTCAAAGTAGTCCCTGTACTATTTTGGTCTGACTTTTATGCGAGTTGAGGTCCATAGACCTCAAGTTTACACAGACAATCCCTGGATTTGGGGCAAAATCTTACAACTTTTTAGGTTGTAGCAGTGTAAAGGGGGCCCTTATGCAAGTTTTAATCAAGTATATCTGGGCAGGTAAAGGCTATAGACTAAAGAAGTTCTGTTCTTACCAATTTGAACTCGGAGAAGGACTTGGAAACATGGCACTCTCATTTCCAGAGGTCCTCCAAGAGCATTCTAAATGTGTCACCAATTTGAGGCCAACGCTAAAGTAATACCTTGGTGGTATATGGTCCCCACTCAGTTGTCGAATATACCCAGCCTTATCTTCATTGTGTTTTCCAGGGTTGTCATATGCAAGAATGCAGGGTGTGTGTCTGTGGTGGGAATGTCCCTGTTTACAGGGCTTTTGGAATAAGGTATATGCTATCTGGTGGCTGGAGTTTCCATTCCACAAGCCCCGTACTTAACACTGCTAAATGAACCCGTTGAACCACCCAGAGACTAGCATTTTTCATCCTCTTCTACTGAACCACTTGCAGCCCTTTTTGCTTATGTTGACCAGTACTTTTATTGTATTAGGAACTCCATGACAAGTTCTACTCCAGTTTTGTAACCATATTTATTTATTTTTTTGCTTTTTCTATATTTTTATTAAAACGCACTGGAGTGGTTTAGATGGAGATGATGTTTTTGGGCTCATGTTTGTCTCACTGGATGATATATTCCTACCATGATGATATATGTGTAAAAATGGAAGTGCAATATGTACATACACCTGTATTCTATACTAATCTATTATAATGCACTCACTGCAGATCCTTAAAACTAAAAGCAACAAAAACCAAGCTGAGAGAAATTTTAAATCATATAAATATAAGCAGAGTGGGAAGGGAGAGTAAATATTGAAATATCCTAGGACTATACAGGGTCTAGATGTCTAACCAGAAATCAATAAATTCTACTTACTGTATCCTGACAGAGGCTGCATGTACTTTACACCTGTAATACCATCTAGATACAGCAGACAGAGCGTACGTCCGCCCTCCATTCTGACACTTTTGAGTGCATAAACTTAACTGTGTTTTTATGTGTGTTAATAAAAGGCATCACTGCACTATGTGGCTCTCTTGTGCCCATTTTGCTTTTATGTTGCTGGAAAGATCCCAAGGTAAAAATGAAGGAAGGAAAGCCTTAAGAAAACTAAAACAGCCATAACATTGAACATTTTGGTAAGCTGCAAAATAAATGTGTGATTTTGGGTTTAATACCCCTTTAAAGATCAGCTTCTAACCTTTTTAAAGGATAAGTTCACCTTTCATAACATGTTACACCCATATTCAGGGTGTAACATGTTATCAATGGACTGGCCTCCCACTAGCTGTCAAAATGTAACCCCCCCCCCCAAAAAAAAAAAAATCCAGAAAAACACATTTCAAAAAGATTATAAATTGATTTGCATTTTAATGAGTGAAATAAGTATTTGATCCCTTCTAAAGTACTAAACATGACTTAGTACTTGGTGGCAAAACCCTTGTTGGCAATCACAGAGGTCAGACGTTTCTTGTAGTTGGTCATCAGGTTTGCACAAATCTCAGGAGGGATTTTGTCAAACTCCTCTTTGCAGATCCTCTCCAAGTCGTTAAGGTTTCAAGGCTGATGTTTAGCAACTTGAATCTTCAGCTCCCTCCACATATATAGCAGGGGGACCTTGCGGGCGCTGCAGAATTTCAGTCCTTTACAGTGTAGTGTTACCAATTGTTTTCTTGGTGACTATGGTCTCAGCTGCCTTAATAAGATCATTGACAAGATTCTCCCGTGTAGTTCTGGGCTGATTCCTCACTGTTCTCATGGTCATTGAAATGCCACAAGACCCAGACCGAGGGAGATTGACAGTTTATTTTATGTTTCTTCCATTTGTGAATAATCGCACCAACTGTTGTCACCAAGGTGCCTTGTATTGGTCTACAATGTTGTCCCTGACATCCTTGGACAGTTCTTTGGTCTTGGTGGAGAGATTGGAATGTGATTGCTTCTGTGGACAAGTGTCTTCTATACGTGTAACAAGCTGAGATTAGGAGCACTCTTCAAGAAAGTGCTCCTAATCTCAGCTGCTTGTTACCTGTATAAAAGACACCTGGGAGCCAGAAATCTTGCTGATTGATAGGGGATTAAATACTTCACTCATTAAAGTGCAAATCGATTTATAACTTTTTTGAAATGTGTTTTTCTGGGATTTTTGCTGTTATTCTGACTCACTGTTAAAATTAACCTACCATTAAAATGATAGACTGATCATTTCTTTGTTTAGTGGGCAAACAAAATCAGCAGGGCATCAAATAATTGTAAACTGTTCTACAGTGAGGGGAAAAAGTAACACAAACCGGTAATGAGAAACATGGCTAGCTGACCTAATAAAAAAAAAATTGATTTCCTGGCGGATGCTGCTGTCTTGGTGAAAAACCCTAGTTAGACTTACCGGTAACGGTATTTCTACGAGTCTTTCAGGACAGCACCTGGAGAGAGCGCAGCTCCACCCACTTTTCCCAGGAAACACTGCAGTCAGTTTTTTCTTTATGAACAACTGAGGCCATGGTGGAAGTGTCCGGTCTTTAGAGTACCTCCAGCCATGCTGAAATTAGATAAGCAGAACATAGCAATAACACCACATTTTTATAAACCAATTAGGGCGGGTCATCGGTGCTGTCCTGAAAGACTCGTAGAAATACCGTTACCGGTAAGTCTAACTAGGGTTTTTCTCCCCTCGTCTTTCAGGACAGCACCTGGAGATGATAAAAGAGTACTTACTCTAGGGTGGGACCACCGCCTGCAGGACCTTCCTGAAAAACGATTGATCCGCTGCTGATAGCAAGTCCAACCTGTAGTGGCGGGTGAAGGTGGAGAAACTTGTCCACGTGGCCGCTTTACAGATCCGGCCTGGAGAAGCCCCCGCTCTTTCTGCCCAGGACGTTGCTACTGCCCTTGTTGAATGGGCCATTACCCCTGTGGGAGGATCAGCCCCTGCAGCCCTGTAGGCTTCACTGATCGCCATTCTAAGCCATCTGCCTATAGTGCTTTTAGAAGCACAATGACCCTTGCGTGATCCAGAAAAAAGAATAAAGAGAGAATTTGTCTTCCTAAACTCTCTCGTAATCTCTAAATAATGGAGTAAACATCTCCTCACATCCAGGGTATGAAAAGCCTCCTCTTTAGAGTTGGATGGTGTAGGACAAAAAGTAGGTAAAACTATCTCTTGTGCCCTATGAAAAAAGGTTGCGACCTTTGGCAAGAAGCCCGGGTCAGTTTTCAGCACTACCCGGTCTGAAAATATCAAACAAAAGGGTTCTACTATAGATAGAGCCTGTAACTCACTAATTCTTCTGGCTGAGGTAACTGCCACCAAAAGAACCAGTTTAAGCGTCCATACTTTTAAAGTTGCTTCCTGTGGTGGCTCAAAAGGTGATCTGATCAACCCCTGTAGCACCAGAGATAAATCCCATTTAGGAAAGGATTTGAAAGGTACCGGCCTAAGCCTGGCCAATGCTTTGAAAAATCTCACTATAAATGGTTCTTGAGATAACTTTCTCTCAAGAAACACCGACAAGGCAGCTACCTGGACCTTCAGGGTACTGGCTGCCAGCCCCATCTCCATACCCTCATTGAGAAACTCTAAAATTGAGGGCAACTCCTGTAATGAACATTTTTTAGTCATGCACCAGGAATTAAACCGCTTCCATGTCTTAAAATAAATACCCCTGGTAACCTTCTTTCAGCTATTTAACAGGGTTGATACCAGCTTATCTGAGAAGCCCCTTCTTTTTAGCAACTGCTCCTCAGTAACCAACCTGTCAGCCTGAGCTGATTGACATTTGGATGCTGAAGGGGTCCCTGGGATAGCAGATCCTTTCGAAGTGGGAGAACCCAATGTGGTTCCACTGCCAATCTCTGTATGGTTGCAAACCAGGGTCTCTTGGGCCAAAAAGGAGCCACTAGGATTAAACTTGTGGTCTCTCGCTGTAGTTTTTTCAACACCCAAGGGATCATTTGAAAGGGGGGAAAGGCGTAGCACAAGTGGAAGTTCCATGGTTGTGCCAGCGCATCCAAACCTTTCGCCTGATCTTGCCTGTTTAGCGAGTAATAGGCTCTCACCTTTGCATTCTTGTGGGATGCGAACAGGTCTATCTGAGGAGTTCCCCATTTCCTTGTTAATTCCTGGAATACCTCCTTGTTCAGACTCCATTCTGCCTCTAGTATCCTTTCTCTGCTTAGAAAGTCTGCCACTAGATTCAGCTCTCCTTTTAGGTGTACAGCTGTTAGGGACTTTACGTTGCCTTCCGCCCAGGATAGCAACTGAACTGACAAGGCTAGCAAGACCTTGCTTCTCGTGCCCCCCTGTCTTGTAACATATGCCACTGCTGTGGCATTGTCTGATAGCACCTGAACATGATGCCCCCGGACTATTTCCTCGAAAGCCCATAGCCCTAGGAGAATAGCCCTTAATTCCCTCCAATTGGAGGATCTCCTGGCTTCCCTTTTTGTCCAATTGCCTTGAGCCATCTGTCCTTCCAGGTGGGCTCCCCACCCCCAGGAACTCGCATCTGTTGTTAATCTCCTCTCCTGGGGAAAAAACCAGAGCAGGCCCTTGTTCAGATTGGAGTAGCTCCTCCACCACCAGAGCTTCCTCTGAACTCGGGGAGATATCGTTATCATCTTTTCTAGGGACTCTCCATAAGACCAACTTTTCAAAATTGTCTGTTGAAGTTCCCTTGCATGCAACCGTGCCCACTGTACTGCAGGTATTGCTGCAGTAAGGAGCCCCAAAACAGACATCACTGCCCTGATAGAAATTGGCAGGTTTGTCTGGGCCTTTTTTACAGCGTTCTGAAGCTTTACTATCTTCTCCTCTGGGAGATACATTTTTCCCTGTATGGAGTCGATAGTGTAACCTAGAAAGGTTATTGCCTGTGATGGGATCAGGTTCGATTTTTCCTCGTTTATTAACCACCCTAGGCTCTCCAGATGCCTCCTCGTCCTTTGCAGATCTCTCTCCAATATGTGCCTTGATTTGGCAAATATTAGCAGATCGTCTAGATATGGGACAATCGAAATTCCTTCTATTCTGAGAGGGGCTAAGGCCTCCGCCAGAATTTTTGTAAATATCCTCGGAGAGGATGACAGCCCGAAGGGGAGAGCTCTGAATTGCAGATGTAGGACAGATCCCCCTATCCTGATCGCAAATCTGAGGTGCTTCTGTGATGCTGGTGCTATAGGCACATGGAGATATACATCTCTTAGGTCTATGGATACCATAAAGCAGTCTGGGGTCAGGAGACCCTTTACCGAAAAGATCGTATCCATCTTGAACCTTTTGTACCTGACCGCTCTGTTGAGTATCTTCAGGTTCAGGATCAATCTGAACTTGCCTGAAGGCTTCTTCACCAGGAAGATGTGAGAATAGCACCCCTGTTCTACCTCGTTGGGGGGAACATTTACTACCACCTTCTGCTGAATTAACTCCTGCAGAATTGCTGACATAGCCGTAAGCTTCTCCGGGTCTCTGGGAGCCTGAGTTAAATAAAATCGAACCGGAGGGGGTTGGGCAAACTCCAGTCCGTAACCCTCCCTTATAGTTTTTAGGATAAACGGACTGTCTGTTATCCTCTGCCACTGTGGGAAGAAGGTTTGTAACCTTGCTCCCACAGACTGGGGACCGTCACTGGCTCTTAGTATTTGGGGTAGGGGGGCGAAAGAGTACCCCTGACTTGCCCCTGCCTCTCTGAGACCTCCAAGGTCTTTTATATCCTGTCTCCTTTGAGTCTGTGGTTTTCCGAAAAGGACGAAAATTTTTGTTGCCCTGAGGAACCACCTTTTTCTTAATGGGGAAGGCTTTCTTTTTGTCAGCCGTTCTCTCAAGAATGGCTTCAAGACCTGGGCCAAAAACCAAATCCCCCTCAAAGGGTAAACCGCATAACTTGGCTTTAGAGGCTGTGTCCCCGGTCCAAGTCTTGACCCACAGAGCCCTGCGCGTTGAGTTGATTAGGGCAGATGATCTGGCCGACATCCTAACTGATTCGGCCGAAGCATCTGCTATATATCCAACGGCTTTCATAAGCACTGGTAAGGTCTCCAAAAGATCCTTACGAGGTGTACCTGCCTCGATATGAACCTTTAGCTGTTCCAACCAGTGCTCCAGGTTTCTGGCTACCACTGTTGATGCCATAGCTGGCTTTAAATTTGCTAGGGTGGAATCCCAGGCTTTCTTTAGCAGGGAGTCCGCCCTCTTGTCCATGGGGTCCTTGAGGATACCCATGTCCTCAAACGCGAGGTCAGTGTTTCTCGACACCTGAGAGAAGGCCGCATCCAGTCTAGGTTTTTTGTTCCAGACCTGTGCGCTATCTTCCTCAAAGGGAAACCTGCGTTTGAGGGATCTAGAAAAGAAGGGGGCCCTCTCTGGGTCCTTCCATTCTCTTTTAACTGTTTCTGACAGAAACTTGTGCACCGGAAACATCCTGTGTTTCACCTCACCCATGCCCTGAAACATCTTATCGTGTAACGACAGCTGGGCCTTGTCCTCTGTAATATTAAGAGTAGTGTGGATAGTTTTTAGTAGATCATCCACCTCCTCTAGAGACAACTTATATCGAGAAGAAGAAGAAGAAGATTCTTTCTCTTCATCTGCTTCTTCCTCTGATTCCGTTGCCACGCTACGATTTTCCTCCTCCGAGTCACTGTCACCCCTATATGCGAAAACAGAAGACTGGGAACGAGGTACTGAGCTGCCTGCGGCTGGACATTTGTCAAGGTAGGATTTAAATGACTCAAAGGTCTCCGCCAAATCCTTCCTAAATGAGCTCAGTAAGTCCTGCTGAACCACAGGTACACTAGGAGTGGTTTCCTCCTTAACTAAGTCTGCAATGCATCCTTTGCATAACACCTTTGCCCAAGACTCTTTAAGCACATTTTTACAAGATGGGCATTTTCTTTTAACAGGAAAAGACGAATGCTTGGTCTTTTCTTTTGCCTTCTGAAATACACAAACAGAAAACACCTATAAACAGCATGCTGAAAAAGAGTGGAGAGCTAACACTTTAACCCCCCTCCTTCACTCAGCCAGTAAATCCCCCCACAGATTTACTTCACAATCTTAAACACATTTACTTCCTGCTTCAATACCCAGGAAGAATGCTGCAGGCTCTTTAAAACATTTACCAAAGAGGGAACTAAAACATGCCCATAGAGTAAGTTACAGAGACACGCTGTCCCCGCTTACCTGGGCCTGGCTGACTTGTGTGGCTCCTGCCACCACCGATTGTTCCTCCTCCATATTGACAGGATTTGCAATGGCGTTTGGTGCTTGCTTTTAAACTTTCCCGGTCCACTCGCCGCTGCGAGGGCCGGAAATGACGTCAGCCGGAAGAGACCTGCCCTCCCCCCCTGCGTTCCAGCGGCCGGAACCGGAAGCCGCGTCGCGCCGCTGGAGGTCCCGCCCCTGGCCGTAGTGACGCGCTCGCCACCGGAATCCGGAAGGCTGTGCAATGGGGTTGAAGAGGAGACCCGCTCCTTCCAAGCCAGCCGCCGGTCTGAAGGGACTGGGACCCCCCGCAGCCTGACCCTCGCCGGGTATGAAGAGGGGAGGACGCCGGAGCAACCCCCGCACGTGAAGGGAGGAAGCTGGGCTGGCCTGCCACAAAAAAACAGAATACCGGTATGCCCCAACTCTCTCCACCTGGAGACAGCGCAGCACACCCCTGGTTCCCTGCAGCGCTTCCACCATGGCGGAGAAAACACTACAACTGAGGCCATGGTGGAAGTGTCCGGTCTTTAAAGAAAAAACTGACTGCAGTGTTTCCTGGGAAAAGTGGGTGGAGCTGCGCTCTCTCCAGGTGCTGTCCTGAAAGACGAGGGGAGAAGGTTTGCATTATTGACCCAAGTATAAAGGTAATTAATTCCCTTTTTTGCTGCATGCTTGTTCCAGGGCTGTGCTGATTTAAAGAAGCCAGAAAACTTGCATTGTTCAGGAGGGGACCAACAATGGCAGCCCTCCATTCTCCTATAGGCAAAAGAAACCTGTGCAGAGATGTCATTTCTGACCAGCAATACAAATGTGTGGTGGGAGTAGCTGATATGAGATGGCTACACCAGGACATCAATTCGTAGAAAATATATTTTTTTCTATCTTCACCTTGTTAGATTGCATTATTCAGTGCTTTCTGTCCTTATAGCAGATGATCTATTCACATTACATCTGACAGCACTAAAGAATTTCAAAACACAAGATTTTTTTTTTTTTTTTTTTAAACTTTATTTTAATCAAATATAGTTACAATATCTATATATCAGTGAAAGTCAACATTGTTATAGCAGCAGGTATGCACAGAACACTTTCTCAAACCCAAAACAGATGTAGTCATAATCTAAAGACGATGGGTAGACCTGACCTATATTTCCTATCCGGATTGCTCACAAAATGTCACGATCGTTGCTACATTTCCCAAACAGAATGCATGGACATGAGCACAACTGCTCCTAATAGTCAGTTCAACACATTACATCGGGTTTGGGGGGTCCTGCAAAGTGTGATTAATTTCAATGCTGTATACCAATTATAGTAACACAATTTTTTTTGGTAAAAAATGAAATAACCAAGATAGATTCACAAATGCAGAACGTGTAATCCAGAGATGACAATAAACCCTCCTGCCTGGTCCCAGAGGCCTTGTATAGGTAAGATGATCCATAACCCCCCCCAGTCATGTGCCGACTCAGTGCTCTGCTGTATAGCAGACAGTGATTGCATTAGGCCCATGTGAACGAGGCCAAACTAGTGTACACCCGTTTGAGGGCCATGTTTGCCCACATAGGGATGCACAGGTGTTTCAGGCACCCGTCATGCAGGCAGTACCAGTTATGTCAATTGGGTCACCGCAGCCACATGGACACACCCACTGCTCCTAATCTGACACCCGTGCGGTGCATGGCTCTGAAATCAGATCATGTGCATTCAGGGTTGTGCCTCTACACAGCTAGCAAACTGTTCCAGTTGACATGAATGGGGATGCATGGAACGCCAGTGCACCTTTGTGCATGTAAACATGACCTCATTCACACGTGCATACTAAGACCCCTTTCACACTGGAGGCGTTTTTCAGGCGCTACAGCGCTAAAAATAGCGCCTGAAAAAAGCCTCAGCTGGAAACCCAGTGTGAAAGCCCAAGTGCTTTCACACTGGGGCGCTGCGCTGGCAGGACATCACAAAAAGTCCTGCCAGCAGCTTTGCAGTGGTCATACCGCCGGCAAAGTGCCGCTGCAGCGGCGTTTTGCGTGCGGATTTAAACCCTTTTTCAGCTGCTAGGGGGGGTTAAAACCACCCCACTAGCAGCCGAATAGCGCAGCTAAAAATAGCACTGCTTTACCGCTGACAACCGGGGCGGCTCAGTGTGAAAGGGGTCTAACGCATACCGCTGTACAGAGACAAATTGTGGTGAGGTAAGATTAAGCAGGCATATTAATTGTGAATTCTATAGTGCAGGGGTCTCAACTGTCTAACCAAAGGGCCAGTTTACTGTTCTTCAGACTTTAGGGGGGTCGTACAGTGGCCACTGGGAGTAGAAAATGTCCTGGTGTCAGTGGGACTAAACTATGCCCGATCTAGTGCCCCATTTGCGTTGGGAGGAATAGTGCCCCATCAGCGGTGTTAGTTGAAGGAACAGTGTCCCATTTTTGGTAGGAATAGTGTCCCTGTATTGGTTTCCGTAGCAGGATTCATACCCCATTGTTAGAGGGAGGAATAGTGCCCCAAGGGCCAGATGACAGCAAAGAGCCACATCCAACCCAAGGGCTACAGTTTGTAGACTACTGTTGGGAAGAAACCCTTTACTGGTGGATAAATAAAATTTGTGACAAGATGTGTGACTACCTTCTGGTAAAAGATATGCAGCACTGTACCCTAACATGGGCCTCCTGCGAATTGTTTGGGTTTTGTAAAGGTTAGGGAAAGGTTAGAACTTGAGTCAGGATTTTGGGCAATTCCTCAACCCACCCACCCCACTCCCTAAAGAATCTTAGATCGTATTGGGCCAGTGGTGGTAGAAATAAGGGGTCACCTCCCCAACTGGGACAGCCAGAAAAACGTGACAGCAATTTATTCCCACGCTAGAGATGGAGATTCAGTTTAACTTCAGTTAAAAATATTTTAGGCCACCTGGTCACATCCTAAAAATACATCTGTTTAAGTTGAAGCTCCTATCCAGTAAGCCTGTGTAGAAGCTCAACCATCATCTCCAGGACCAGTTCTGTGATGTGTCCTACCTGGAACTAGCAGAAACCCAAGAGTCAAATGATGGCAGTCGTGGCTGAGAGTGGTAGGAGAAATATGACAGGTCCCCCTTTATTGTTTTGTATAAAAGTTGAAAATGTAAATGTGTTTAAATTCATAAACAAATGTTTTAATCATTTAACGGTGCTATTAGGATTACAGCATGTCACCAAGTCTTGAACAAGCAACTTGTATTCTGTATTCATTAAGCATAGGAAGCAATAAATTACATCTGGAGTGAGATCTGCTAGATGTTTGGCATGTGGAATATCCACCATCTGTACACTGAAGGCAACCATTCTGTATGCTAGAAATTGTAGACTGAAAAAGATTGGCTTCATCGTACTCTTTCCCCCCAATCCAAAAAAACAACAAAATATTTATCTAAACAGGGTAGATAAAAAAATGTAAACAGGGCCAAGGATAAATCCAAGGAAAAAAAAAAAACAAGCTTACTTACCGACCAGCTCGCAGACAACCAATTAAACCTGTCTATAACAGTACGCGTTAAAAGCAGCGGTTTAGTCTGCACGCATTTGCAAATGTATGCGTAAGCCACAGAGCTTCGCCACGGCACCCTGGTATCTGTATACCTAACACTAACTAATAAGTGTCCCCACAGTGGAGGCACATGCATTCTGATGGATAGGTGAGGGCAGGTGGACTGAAAGGGAGCCCACCCCTTCTTAAAAGTACAGGAGTACACAGCATGTAGCTCAATGGCTGTGAAGGTGTCAGTGCATTGCTTGACCAATATACACGACAGTGATACAAAAAAGACGCCACTGCCCCCGTCTATGGCTGGCCATTGCAGTAAGCAGCATTGGAAGGCTAAATAAGGTATAAACAGGGCCAAGGATAAATCCAAGGGAAATAAAAACAAGCTTACTTACCGACCAGCTCGCAGACAACCAAATAAACCTGTCTAAAAGCAGGGTTTTGATAAAAAGATGTCTTTTAAGTGTCTCAGACCGTGGCAGTGAAATCTTCCAGATACTAAGAAATTAAGTCTGCCATGGCTTAGCATATCTGCCAGCAGAGCGGCCATTTTTAGTGTTGGAAGAAAACAGTCTGACTTTATATACTATATGTATGTATTTGTGTATAGGTATTTTCTGTGTGTATATATACATTTAATTTAACAAGGTTGTGCTTTAGGAAGGATTTTAGGTAACAAAAGATAGGGAAAGTTTTCACTAGGACATTGGGGTTGATTTATTAAAACTAGAGAGTCGGGTGCAGCTCTGCACAGAAACCAATCAGCTTCCAGGTTTCTTTGTCAAAGCTTAAATGAACAAGCTGAAGTTAGCAGCTGATTGGCTACCATGCAGAGCTGCACCAGACTTTGCCAACATCCACAGTCGTCCATAGCTGTTTAATATGCTAGTCTGTAATTTTTTTGACACACAGGGGTTGATTTAACTGGAGTGCAGTTTAGGACAGCAACTTATACCATGTTATATTTTATAAGTCCACACAAGAGCATGGCTGTCATGGAGATCACTGATCTCTTGGCAGTAATGGACCCCTGTGCCTGCAAAGCTTGGCTGCAAGGAGGGAGGATATTTACAATCCAAAACTACCAACAGAAGTCCCTTCACTGAAACTCAGCTTTGTCTGTTACTGCATGATGATCAATAATCTCTGCTTAATGAATGGCCAGCCCTAGAAAAGTGTAGCACTTGCACAATTTTTTTTTCCCCTCTACCACAGGTTGACGGAAAGAAAATCAGTGTGTTGATGGGGGAATCCCTTTCACGGTGCTATATCAGAATACAATTATTACTGCTGCCGGCGGCAGTAATCAAAAAAACCCAAACAGGCTTGGTATACTGCAGTCGATCAATAGATTTTGCAGTACAACCAGCCTGCCCATAGATCGACATTCAGACGGTTCAGCTGAATTTCAATCTGTCCGTGTCCACTTTCAATGTACAAATAGGGTGTGAGAAGATCCTGAGGAAAGATTGCTAGTGTGCAAAATTGGATTCATATACAACAAACATATGTCCTCTGCTATATTACTCTCTGACATATAATTACTTCATTAGCTACAAAGGTTCAAATCAGAGGAAAAACTGGACTAAAATAAACTTTATTAATTGAAAAGACAACAAATATTTTAAAAGTGATGTTCTTCCAGTCAGCATTCAGCCATTTCAAAAGGAAACTGACACCAAATGTTTTACTCCAATCTAATTTTATAGCTGTACATTCTGTATTTTTAAAATGGTTTACTGTGTAAATATACACTTTTACATTGGGATACATTGAGTAGGAAAAAGAGTGGCCACAGACAGAAACAAAAAATTAAACTCTTGTGCATGTACCTGGAAGTTATGTAGACAACTTTCTCTAAACTAAAAGGTTGTATTTTGTTTCCCAAAAATAATAATTTATGTAATGTGACCACATTAGGTACATGCTGTGCTTAATGGAGTTGGTGTAAAAATCCTAAATTCGAACAGAATGTAGAATAGGAACAAAATGGTTGGCAACTGGTACTGGACCGGCTGAAATGGTCTCAGTGACTTGACTCACTCTGGCCTGGACAGGAACCAATGAAGTGTGAGCTCTGGTGACCGAAAACTCTTTAGATATAAAGAATATATATTTTCTAATGTAAACCTCATATGACGGAAGAAGACAGGATAGTCCAAGTGACATCTCTGCTAGAACTTCTCAGCTTTCATATGATTCACTTACTTGCACCACATGCCAGCAATGGCAATAGATGCATGAAGCCTGTGTTAAGGACTCCTTCCCTATCCTACTGGCTGTGTTTTCCTGGAATGGGCACCTGTGTTCTTTTACAGTTTATCTCCAAAACAAGCCATCAGTAAAATCCCTTGTGCAGTGCCTTATTTTTCACCATTTTAAATTTGCTAATAAATACTCTGGCGAATGGAGCCTCCACCAGAAACTGGTAAGTCTTTGTGTTGGATGGAGGTGGGTCGGCGGCCACCACCTGGGCAGCGAGCTGTAGGGAGGAGTGGCTGGGGATCAGATGAGGGGAACTCTTCACAACGTAGTCCACAAGCCGGCTGTACTGCTGTTCAGATAGACGCTCTCTGGTGCCATCAGGCTGGAAAAGGTGCAAAATAAAACCCTTTCAGTTATCACATCATACACAACATGAATCCAGCTTTCTGTATTAATGCAGACAAGCTTCACATAGAACTTACTTGACAGAAATATAGGATCTTAAACTGTGGACTTGTCTTTAAAGGGTAATGCTCCAGTGAAGCTTGCACCTTCAATAGACATTTAAGCAGTGGCAGTGGCTAGCATACCAGGTTCCCAGTGGCAGCGCCTAACATACCGGGTTCCCAGTGGCAGCGCCTAACATACCGGGTTCCCAGTGGCAGCGCCTAACATACCGGGTTCCCAGTGGCAGCACCTAACATACCGGGTTCCCAGTGGCAGCGCCTAACATACCGGGTTCCCAGTGGCAGCGCCTAACATACCGGGTTCCCAGTGGCAGCGCCTAACATACCGGGTTCCCAGTGGCAGCGCCTAACATACCGGGTTCCCAGTGGCAGCGCCTAACATACCGGGTTCCCAGTGGCAGCGCCTAACATACCGGGTTCCCAGTGGCAGCGCCTAACATACCAGGTTCCCAGTGGCAGCGCCTAACATACCAGGTTCCCAAATGGACTTCATCAGGTGCCTAATTGAAACAAGGCTAAAAGCAACCTTCATCCAACCAGAAAGCTGCCCATAGATGGATCGAAATTCAGCTGGTTCAGCAGGTTATTGGCCAAATTTTTGATGGCAGATCAAAAATTTTAAAAAATAAAGCGTCTATGGCCAGCCTTAGCACCATGTCCAATAAAACTGGTGACACTGGCAGAATCACTCTTGCAAGGAAACTACTAATGGAATTGTTCCCTTGCTGGCCTAGAGCACTGAAACATTGCACTTGCTAGCAATGCAGGAGAAAGTGAGCGTCATCTCATTGGTCCAGCTAGCAAAGGAACAAATCCACAGGAATAGGTAAGTAGTTTGTTAGCAATTATGTTACTGTTGAATTGTTGCCAGTGTTAAGACTGCTCATCTGGCATGGCTGTTATGCTGGTATAATGGTGATTATACTATTTTCAGGTAACCAAGTCTCTATGAAAAGGCATACGCTGACCTGGAAGTAATATGCGGCTGAGGGGTCAGGTAATGGCTCTTTACATTTACTGGACTATACTGAGTTTAGATGTGAGCATAGGAAGACAGCAGTGTGCAGCTGCAAATTTTATGGCAAGTAAAAACAGTTGTCAGTCACTAGTGATCCTGTTTACATGATCAGAGATGTACCCATAGCACTGAGATGGTGAAAATATACATTTTATTGCACATTCTGAACTGGGTAAGAAAGGGTCCGTACTGGCACAAAATAAGTAATTGCTGAAGTTAGACTACAGTTGGGCATACTGTGCTTATTAAGAGGTGAATAATCATAACATTTGCCAGATTGTTTCATTCTCCTCCAGCTCACAGGCACACCAGATTGAGCCCCATTTGCTGTACCTTTGCCTTCACATTCTTCAATAAGCCATCCAGACCTTGGGAACATTGGCCACATAAATATATAATATGGGTGAACGATACAAACTGCCAAGTGTGATTTGCTTTGCACTTTTACTTGTTAAAGATTGTGAATCACTAATTTTATAAAAACTTCTTATGGAGTGACCACACTGTAGCTTGTACCTGTGTATTGGTCACCATTTCCTGTAGGGTACTAAGGTTGTCACTTACCTCTGTGTCACTGGTAACAGGCTGCTGCTTGAGCTGCACTAGGAGGGAGTTCTCGGAGCCACGTTCCTCTATACAGTCTATTTCAGTGATGGGGAAGGCCTGCTGCTGGGTGTCCTCACTGATACTGACCACAAACAGGACTTCTGAAGTCAGCAGCAGGCAGCCAGTGTACTCCTGTCCAGAGCCGCTGACAATGATGACATCCAGCGCCATGTGAAGCTCCGGCCGACCCAAAGACTGCAGCATTTTCCTGTAGGGCAGAATGACACATCTCTTAGCACCAATCCATTACCAAGTACTTCATTACCAAGTTTATTCAATAAGGAAAAGAATAATATGCAAATATCACTTCTCACAGAAAATAAACCTGTCTGATTCTGGAAACTTACGGGGAATGGGTATAAGGCATAGGATTTTTGGTGGTTTATAATCTATTATCAGGTAAAAATAACTTGATTTATGAGGCACAGTGGTCTTGCGAAGGCGGCTCGCACACACCAGGGGGCCTCAGAAGAATCCAAAACATCTAGGAGCACAAAGTGACCACCACCCAAAAGTTCAAATGTATCATTCCTAATCGAGATGATGACACAAGATGCAACAGCCAACATGTTTCAAGGGTTAAGATGTAAGTGTTTGGCTATACACTGGGGGAGGGGGGGGGGGGATAATTTAATAAAGCATTTACTCCACTTTCATGGCAGTATGGCCCTTCAAAAAGTCCTGTGCCAGATTCAGAAAAGCCCTACTGTCAGTTTAAGAAATGTGACAGATTCAGGTAGTTCTTAATAGCAACACTTTATAATGCACCAAATTTAAAAATAAATACCTCAAGTTTGTGGATAATGAAACCATAGGCAATTAAAACCAACTCTAAGTTGGTGACAGAGTGCCTCTCTCTGTACATTACTGTATAGAAAAGCGGCATTTTTTGCCTTCACTACAGTCAACATGTTCCCAGCAACCAGTGATGCTGAATGTGGGTGAAGCCTGATGTGATGGAAGTCCCCCATCAGGTCCACTCTCTCCTTGTGATCGACAATCAGCCTACTGCCTGCTGTCAATCACAAGGGGAGCAGACCTGATGGGTAAACTATTCCATCAGCTTCCCCCTCATCCTCCACTCAAACCAGATACAAAACTCCTTGGCCACTTCCTGTCTATGTGACAACTGCACTGAGCATGGACTGGGCGGAGGCACGATAGGATTCCAAAAAGTGTCAGACACTCTATGAATTCCTCATTATGATCATAAGAATCTGTATACATTTTGACTACTGTATGATTACATTTGAATACATCTTAAAAAAAGTATTAAAACATGTCCACATAATAATAAATAAAATGAAATAATATCATGATGTTGGTTTGTGTGGAAGGCCAGAAGACCAACTATAGTTAGAGAATGTTTTATACAATATATTTTATTATACGTTATGTCTATAAACTGATGAGGTGGATAAATCAATTAATCAATACATTTAACAAGATATTCAGGATATCCTTTCATCCAACCCCTGACACATGTTGCACCTTGTGTCATCCCAATTAGAGACTGATACATCGAAACGAATAGACTTTCTGAAAGTTGGTGTAGCGCTTGCTGGGCTTCTAGATTTAAAAATGCCTAGAAGCCCAGACATCGCACTGGTTTCCACTGGTTCTCTGCTCCTTGTAAATTTTGTTGTTAAGAGTTTAAATCTTTCATTCATTCAAATAAACTTAGTCCACTCAAAACTAACTCTAAAACGAATGTCAATTTTGGGTGGATGATGGAAAAAGTGAAACCATCTGACGGGTTTATTTATCGCTCAGGTAGACTACAGGTGAGATTGCTGCTCTGCTTCCTGGGCACACACACCCACTGTGCCCATTTTGATTGGTTCCTATTATCCCGGATAAATCTATTATGTATTTTATAATATGGAGAATGTAACAGGAGGAGTTGAAACACACAAAGGTGGAAAGGAACAGACTTAGGAACTACTGTACGTCAAGAAAGTCCCACTGTTGGAGTATATAAGACATATATAAAGCTGGGGGATGACTTAGGCCAGCCATAGACGGTTCAAATCTCTGCTGGTTCAGCAGGAACCGGCTGAGATTAGAATTATGTATGTGCAGGCTGAATATACCAAGTTAATCGTTCGATCAACTTGGGTAAAACCAGCCTGCTGAATTTTACTTGCGATTACAGCCACCTGCAATAATCATTGTCTTCTTCTGGCGTAGATGGCTTCCCCCCCCTCCAGAAGAATACAAGGACTTGGCAGGAGGAATTCCCCTGTCAATACTGACTGTGTTGATGGGAGGATTGTGTAAATTTCTTCCGTGGTTGCAAGAAAGAAATTCGCACCATCTATGGCCTGCTTTACATGTCCCCTTTGAGTAGACTGACTTTTTAAATACAATTCTTTGCAAGATAAAACGGGTCCCTTCTATGCATTTTATCTTCGTATTTAGGTGTGTGCTTGGAGGTCATCTTTTATTGTTGTGATTTTACACCTAATTATGGATTACAATGATGTGATGGAGTCATGTAAGACTCCGCCTAAGAACAAGTAAATTGTCAGCTCTTTGCACAAAGTGTATATATACATACATTATAACACATTATAACACAATTCTGGCATGTAATGCTGAGTGTGCAGGTTTTAGCTGTTCATACAGGTCAGTCTATGATACAGTAGAGCTGTGTCTGTGCCGTATACTGGTGATCATGTACCATTGTAGTGGACATACATGGCAGGAGAAATCTAACAGTTTCCCAATAATCAGATCTCCCAGTATATGAGAAGTGTCAGAACACCGTGCACTGACCACCAGTATGGATGTGAAGAATACAGGGCATTTACATTGTCATAGAACAATCTGCAGGAATCCAAGGACACAAGCATACAAGAGACTATATAGTGTATGGCAAGCAGGGGGATTTCATGATGCAAAAACAAGGCAGCGGAGGTGGGAAAGGCGCATTCATTTGGTGTGTGACTTGTAGTAGTGGGTACAAGATTATACACAGTAAATGACATTACCAGACATATTTCAAATGACTGTTGGCTGCTTGGTGTGATTGCAGGTCATCGGATACATATCTTTGTTTGGGAAGCTGGGAAAGACCAGCGCCATGTAGTATTCCTGTAAGAGAAACCAACAGACTGATTAATGCCGTTTGTACACACGTCAGAGAGCAACAGTACTGCGCAGTACACAGTAGTAACCAATCAGAATCAGTAAAGACAGTACTGTTGCATAGGGGCTATGAGGTCATTCCTTCATCACAGCTTTGTACGTGTCTGTTTCCGATGAGTTGTTAGTACTATTTAAAGTGTTACTATACCCAGGACCCTGCATTCACTATATCTGGGCTCCCACAGAACATGGAAATGCAATTATTTTAGAAATATAAACAGCTAAATACCCTTTCTTATTAGCAGTATATAGCTGTCTTGTGACTTCTATCAGTGTCTGGTTAAAGCTTGTCGGAGGAGTTTTCATTCTCCTCTGACTGTCCTATGAGGCTGCAGGACCCCTGACCCTTTGTCTGATTGGCCTATTGCTGATCACATGTACCCTCCCCCCCAAAAAAACCTTCTCTAGCAATACACACCAAATTGAGCATGTGCAGGGTGGCCCCAAGGCTCTGTTCTATCAGCAGATGGATTGGGGACTGTTGAAGAAGGGGAGGATCAGAGAAGACAGGATCAAACAGCCTTTTTACACAATGTGAAGGATTAACCCCTTAGGTTCCCCAGCGAGTATAACAAGCATGCTTTACTGCATATACAGACTGATTTTACTGTTGTGGGTTTAGTGACACTCAAAGCTCCTTGTTTCATGTGAGTACATCAATCTGCCTTGAAAAATATATCTTGCGAGGTCCAAAAGCGTTGGCCAGTGATACCTGCTACTTTATGTGAATAAAGGAGAAGATTCTCACTATACCAAGGTGTCCTTATAGGAACAGTTGTCACTGATGGCACTAGACTCTTTCCTGCTTTATCCAAATAAAATAACACTTTGGCTGTAGTTGGGCTGTAAATCATTTCTGGCCTATTCAATATGAGGACAGAACGCAGTGATCATTCCATTATCCTATTTTACTCATTGACATTATGCTGACAGTTTTACATAAAACACTGAACTATCGGCCCCTACAATCTAATGACCCTCCCTCCCTGATGGGATGTATACTGACAGTGCAGAGGTTGTATTCGGAGGGACTCTTCTATGTCGGCAGCAATAAGCAATGCACAGGTCAGGATTACAATCTGCATTATCATACATCAGCCTCTGTGCTGCCATTGACATCTCCCAAGGCAATGCTGAGATCTGCTCACAAAGCCTATATAACGGCTAGGGGGCTGGCAGCAAACAAAACAGCTTGATCTGACACACCCGGAAGTGTCGAATTCCTGTCATTACAACATAGCTTGTAAAGCCCCGTACACACGATCAGAAAATCGTACAAAAAAATACCGCCTTCGACGTGATCGTACAATAATCGGAACATTACTACACAGCTTTCATCTGAAAATATCCGAAGGGACAAACACTAATTTTTTTTTTTTTTTCGTTTAACCACCTGCTATCTGCGCTATGGCCGAATGACGGCCACAGCGCGGACCTGCATTCCCGGGAGGCCGTCACATGACGGCCTCCCCTGTGCACGCTCCCTGCGCGCGCCCTGCAGGGCACGCGCCAGGCGCGCTGTGATCACCAAGTCACTGAGACTCGGCTGATCACCGATCCGTGTAAGGGGCCGATCCCGGCCCCTTACCATGTGATCAGCTGTCAGCCAATGACAGCTGATCACATGATGTAAACAAAAGATCGGTAATCGTTTTTTTTTTTTACTCACGCTGACAGCGCGAGTAGAAAAAAAAGCCGATCACCGGATCGGATGTCAGGGACATCGGTCCCCAAGTGGAAGGGGCACATCTGCCTCATCAGTGCCACCTAAAAGTGCCATATAACAATGCCCACAAGTGCCACCTATCAATGCCCACAAGTGCCACCTATCGATGCCCACCTGTAGTGCCAATCAGTGCCACCTGGCAGTGCTGCCCATCACTGCCACCCATCAGTGCCCATCACTGCCGCCTCATCAGCATACATCAATGAAGGAGAAAAATGACCCGTTTTATTTTTTTTATATTTTGTTATAAAAAATTTAAAACTTTTTTTTTTTATAAAATTCAGTTTTTTTACATTTTTTTAACAAAAAGTAAAAACCGCAGAGGTGATCAAATACCACCAAAAGTAAGCTCTATTTGTGGTGAAAAAATGATAAAAATTTCATTTGGGTACAGTGTTGTATGACCGCGCAATTGTCATTCAAAGTGTGACAGCGCTGAAAGCTGAAAATTGGTCTGGATAGGAGGGGGGTTTAAGTGCCCTGTAAGCAAGTGGTTAATCAGTACAGTTTTCATCCAACAATACAAAACAAATAGAATAAAAATTCGGAAGTGATGTAATGTATTGTGTTGTATGAGAATTTTCGTACTTTAGTAACCTCTTCATTTTCAATATGAGACTAGCATGCAAAAAAAAAAAAAAGAAATGGACGATCATTCATCCAATAATCTCATTGTGTGTACCAGGCTTCATTCTGTGAATCACAAATGGATTGCCTGAAGAGAGGAAGCAGTAATAGGTACAATTCAAACGTTTTAAAATTAAAAGCTTCAAGTATATCAGCAAATTTTATTTTTTTACTTTTTGATGGCGTGCAGAGGGATTTGAACACCTGTCAGTTTTCATTGCTGCCTGCGCTCCAATTAGGGAGATTCACCCTCCTATTTGTTCTGTTTACTATTATCATTGAAAGTGAAAGTAAAAGAACATCTTACATTTTGGGTTGTCCCTAGAAAAGTGATAGAGGGGAAATCTTCCATCGGGTACAAAAGTTCTGGTGACAACCCAGGGATTCCCTCACTTTGGAGGGATTTCCTCTCACTTCCTGTTTGGCTATGAGACAGGAAGTGAAGGGAAATCTCCACAATGGGATGCAGATCGCAAAAAACAAAAAAAAAATCTGACATGGGTTATAACTAGGGTTGCATCGGTGCTGATACCGAGTATTTGCACAAGTATCGGTACTCGTCCAAATGCACCAATACCTGAAATCGATACTTTCAGGCTCGGCTCTTTAAGCTGTCAGTGGGTCTCCCCAGTGTTAAAGAAGTCCAGTAATAGTAATAAACATTGCCGTCTGTTTTTTTTTCAAACATTGCTCAGCCCTGAAACACTAAAATAAAAAAGAAACATTGTTTCTTTTTGTATATTTCTGTTTCTTCATCTGCAGATCAAAGGGATGAACAAATGTTCCTGTGTTTAACCCCTTAATAACCCTTAATTTACTCTATTCAGCCTTAATTACCTCCCTATTCTGCTCCATTTAATTATTATTTTCCTGCTTTTTTTTCTTCTGTTCACGTCTATTTTATAAACGATTAAAACTTTATTTTTTTGTTTGCTTTGTTAGTGAATATTTTTACACATATATATATCAACATATATTTACACATCTCACATTGAAAAAGCGCTAAATTAAAAAAAAAGTCTATTTATTTCATTTGTAACTTTTCAATGCTTTGTACAATTGCTGACAGCTGAAGTTAAAACAAAACAGTTGCAGTGGGTATCGGTAATTGGTATCGGCGAGTACTAAAAAAAAAAGGATCGGTACGTGTACTCATTGTAAAAAAAAATGGTATCGGTGCATCCCTAGTTATAACCCTCCCTTGCTCTATCCAAAATATAAAAAAGTTTTGCCTATAGTTCTACTTTAAATATAGATATAAACTGTGAATTTCATAAAAAGACATGAGAAATCTTTCTCACAGTACTAAGGAATAAGGCAGAACTTGCACCAGATTTATGTATGAGCTTATAAGGCATTAATGAATCTATTGCAGAATTGTCCCAGACAGATTTCTTGCTGTGACACAATACATGTGTGACAATTTACTCCAATATGGAAGAGGTCGTTTTTCACCTGCATAACTCTAACCATAAGCCCTCATGCACACAGGCTATTAAAAAAACGTTAAAAAAAATCACTGCAAAGATACTGGCGTTTTTATAACTTTTTTCAGCTTTTTTCAGCGTTTTTGTAATAGCGTTTTTTAGCGTTTTTGAGCGTTTGAGCGTTTTTCTGCATTAGCGTTTTTGAGCGTTTTTTTTTTTTTCAAATATTTTTTTTTTTTTTTCAATGGATCAAAAACGCTAAAAAACGTTGGTGAATGATGTTTTTGAGCGTTTTTGAGCGTTTTTCAGCGTTAGAGCGTTTTTACAGCTGAAAAACGTCTTTCAGAACCCACTGGTCCTGGGTTTTTTCTACAGCTTAAAAACGCCTATGCCACTTGCAGCTCAAAAACGCCTAGGTGGGCATGAAGCCATAGACTAACATAGACAGACCTTTTTAAGCTGCAAAAAAAGCTCAAAAAAGCAGCTGTAAAAACGTCCGTGTGCATGAGGACTTAATATGACGGTACTTCTTTTTCAATTTGCTGCAACAATGGTGACAGACAATGTGTCACAAATAAGAACAACGTGAATTTGTTGAACCATCGGTACGAACAATGAAGGGTTTTTGGCACAAGGCTTCCGACCACATCCACACCTCCAGAAATGTCTCACAAATTCCCCCAAATCATGGTGACAGGGTCTCCTTAGGTACATATAAATCAATGTTTTTTTTTGCCTTTCTTAAAAGATTATGTTTTCCTTGTCTTGTCTTTGGCAAAACCTCAATCATGTTGGAAAACAAAAAGGTGAGTTCTGGTTACACACACTGCTCTTCGCCTTGCTGTAGGAGTCCATCTGTGTGCAGAGCTTGGGCCTTAGATGCACAGATCCCTAACATGATGTCATTTGTCTGGAAGCAGATCCTGCAGCGTGTAGCTAATTCCTTCCCTGTTAAAATGCAATGGCGATGCACTTAACCCTCATGATCTTGCATTAGCTCAAATCCCAAAAATGACTGTTTGAAAGCCAACTTATATTAGCAATTAGAGGAAACCTTATACTCTTGAGAGCTCTCCATCTCTGAATGGTATCACACACATCGTTTATACAATTTATACAGGAAAGGGGGAAAAAAAAAAGACAGAATCCATTCTAAAACGAACGTCCTCTGTTAAAAATAAAATTCTTCTCTATATGTGTCATGGATGGTAAAACTGGAACAACAAACAGTTTGCCTAGATACAGAATTTATAGAGAAGTTACTTAATCCAGCTGTTAAACGTTGATACATATAGGTTTACAAGCCCCCCCGAGACGTGCGGTTTTGGTGATGGTGCTCCGAGTGCCAGCAAGCACAGGGCGAATGTAAGAACTATTTAAACAGATCTCGATGTGGAAAATGGAGAGGCAAGGAAGATGCAACATGTGCGCATTCTGAAAGCTTGTAAAGGTTTAATAAATGAGGCATGGTCATTAGACCGAGAATTAGTGGATTGTAAAACCTTCAGCGATACTATAAAACGCTTTTACAGGGGGTTTGAATGCCCTGGAACGCCAGAGACCGACAATCTGTTCTGCTCAGATGGGACGGAGATTTTTCCACTGCTGAATATACATCCCAGTTCATAAAGATTACAGAGCCGGGAAAAAGTTACATTTCACCGTGGATTTCATGTACATTAGGTACAATTTAAAGCAGCAGCCTGAAATCCGATAAGACTCAAAATTCACCATCTTCAACACCCTAGTTCCATTATCACTGCCTTATGCCATCTACCATTACATTTTATTACCTGTATATTTTATGTAGCTATTCAGTAAGAGTCTTTGGATATAGTCATTTAGTTTATTTTTGTAAAGACATCTGGACTTATTTCAAGGCCAAATGAAGAGTGTCATAGTGCACAGCAACCCGTAGTTTGGTGACCCCCGAAAGTTTCTCATATCCTCATCTTCTGACTGGTCCTTCAAAAAAGCCTGCAAAAGTGCAGATCTAACTGTTCACTGGTTCAAGCCACACCCCCTTTCTGAGCCCACTGTAACTCCGCCCACATACAGTGCATCATGGGAGCAAGGCCAGTTTACTGCGCTACTATAAAATAAGGATTTGTTTAACAGAGTAGACTTCATGCCTGCCACAATTGAAGAGTATTGTGGGAAAGATTACCAATGTACTGACAGACAGATCAAAACTTGTCAACCACTCTATAGCAGTTTTACTGCTACAGGGCAGCTTCTGTATATATACGTGATCCTGCACTTCCAGGTAGGGGGCACGAATGCACGCCGCCGGCGGCTTGCTCCCACTGTGATTATACACAGCGGGAGCCGAACAACGGGTATAGTGGACTCGATGATCTTCCGGCACCAGCCGATCATCCTGCAGAGAGGCAGTGCAATGTCCATAAAGACATGAATGAGCGAGTTTGGAGTGGAGGAGTCCTGACCGGAGGAGACCGGAGACTGTGAGCCAGGCTCTCTCATTCAACATCAGTACCTGACTTCACAAATGCTCTTCTGGAAGAATGGTCAAACATTCCCATAGACACACTCCTAAACCTTGTGGACAGCCTTCCCAGAAGAGTTGAAGCTGTTATAGCTGCAAAGGGTGGGCCAACTCAATATTGAACCCTACAGACTAAGACTGGGATGCCACTAAAGTTCATGTGCGTGTAAAGGCAGGCGTCCCAATACTTTTGGTAATATAGTGTAGGACAAAGAAGAGCGATAAGCTCTGGTACGGGAAACTATTATCCACACCCTGAGCTGGTGCTGGTAGTCTGCGTGTGTTATCAGGATGGCGTCAGGTGGAAAATAAGACAGTGACTGTATCACAGCTTGGAGGGGACCACTGTTATCCCAGAGCTACGTCAATCCAAAACAATAAAATGACGGATAAAGGGATCACATGGGCCCTTATGCACTTGTACATATTGGTTGCATAATTTACTGCATCAGTGTATGCCTATTTTTGTATTTTAAACACACTTTTTTGGTGATTCATCATAATAAAGTAAGAGAAACTGTCAACATAGGGAAGTTTCATAGTGGAAGTTCCATAGTGCAGATATATTAATATGTACAAAGTTGTGGAATGCATTTGTATGCAACAATTATTTGTTCAATGGGACTTTTTGATTCACAGAAATGCTACACTGAACTATATTATTTTTAAATAGCACATGGATGTAATTGGGCTACATAGGAATGCATTGTAAGTAGGAAGCTGTGCGTATAATAATTCAGGAATTCAACAAAATGGAAACGTGTGATCGGGTAAGAGTAGGCCAAGATAGACGGATTTATCAGGTAAGATAGACTAAGAGTTTATCAAATCTGTGTGTGTTATTATAAAAAACATACCTGTGCTACTGTATGAGCTAGATCATAACTCATAACTGGTTCTTTTTAAAAGAAAGAATTAGGTGAAAGAAAATATCTTTAGGTTGCAACTGAATGATCAGCGTCTTCCATGTAGCAACATCTGAGTTTCTTACCATATCCTGTCTGTGACACCAGCTCGGCTGCTCCTCCAATCGGCTTGGTAAAGACACCAACAATCCCTTTCCCCACACCGGAGATAACACCTTTGGCTTTGTGTCCGGCTGATGCCTGAGCCTCAGAGGTCCTCTGGAAGTTCTGCATGGGCTGGTCTACTATGCCAGCTATCGCTCCTGTAGAAGGAAACACATTGTATGATTTACATAAGATGGGGAAAAAATCCAGGCAGAAACAATTATAGAATTGTGCATCAACATATTTCTTCTAGTTATACACTTTAATCATATCATAGCAGGGGATTAACCCCTTGTAAACAATCTATTTTACACAACTTTTAACAAAATTAGACATTTGTCAAGAACTAAATGTCACATACCTAAAGCCCCAACTTTCTATTCAGATTCAGATGGAATAGGGAATGGTTAAAACACAAATTAGGTTTTTTTTTTTCGGAGTCTGTGATCCAATGAGATTTGTTTTACATTTCTGTCCCGTAGACAAACCAGAAAATGAAAATCTCTTCAAAGTGAAGGAAATCTTTTGTTAGCTGATCCAGCAACCCCATCTGAAGATTTCCTCTCTATTCCTGTTCCAGGGACAACTCAATATTTTGGATTCTCCATAACTTTTAGGGACAGTTCATATCACATGCAGTCCAGTGCATTTTTTTTTCTGCAGCAAAAAGGCATGGAAAGTAGGTTATATGGTTTTCAGTGGCATAGATCACACCAATGCCTGCAGTTTCAGTGTGTTCCAGTTCCAGAAAAAAAGTGGAGCATTCTACATTTTTCCCACACTGTACTGGAACACTGTAAAACGCATCAAAAGTGGACCAGAACGCACCAAAAATGCACTGGAACACACATTTCCTTATATAAAGATAAGAAAAAAGAAGGGAGGAAAAATGCACTGGACTGCATCAAAAAGGAACAAAAAAACGCACTGGAATGCATCAAAAACGCATCAAAAACATACATTCAGAAAAGCATCTGGAACACATCCAGTCCCAAAGACAATAGCTCCCAAGACAAAAGGAGAGGGTGAAAACGGACAACAACAAAAAATACCTGACAGGTATGTGTTTTTACCACCCCCGCCCCAACCGCACCCCCTTTAACTGCAGTGGCCAGGGGTGTACACATGTCTCAGGGTGTATATTCTCTGCTGTGGCTGTCATGGTTGCTGGGTGTAGCACCTGCCAAGCATGACCCATTCAAGTGTATGAGGCCACTCTGCAAGTGCCCTGCAACCTTGTGTAGTACAGCAAGCAAGGGGTTAAAGCAGGCAGCATTGTGTTGCTTTCTCTCTAGCTTCTTTAACCCCTTCCACCCCACAGAAGCATGCAGTTGCGGGGAGTTTGCCCCATTTACTTGCATGGGTTGTGATTGGCAGGCGGTAGCACCCACCAAAAGCAACAGGGGTTTAATTCCTGCTGTGGCATGTGTACACCTTTGGCTGCTGCCTCAGGGAACTCAGCCACTGCAGAATGCAACTAAGGGCTCATTCACATATACAGCAGGCACTGCTGCTCCTCTAAAAAGCGATCTGAGTGCATATGATAGGTGGTAAGGAGGCGATATGTTGCCTCCTCACCACCTGATTTAAACCCATAATTGCCGTGCAATGCAAGCGATTGCGACACGTTAGTACGGCAATTAGCTATTAGAGGTTTAAATCAGGTGTGAGGAGGAGACACTGTGCCCAGGGATCGTTGACTTCTCCCATGTTGTTCAGGTAGACCTCCACCCATTTGAGGTTGCCTACCCCTGGTATAAAGAAATGGATGGTGCCGCCGCTGTTCGCATGTAACCGCTCATCTGGTTAAATGCAAATAGAGCCTCCAACCAACCCTGAAGTTGGACATCGTTTGTCTTGGGACAGTATTTTTGCAGAGGTTCCGGCTTCACGCAAACTGAGCACCACTAATCAGCGAGTTTGAATGCGACTATAGCACATTCCGCCTAGCACTAGGGTCATCAGTTTGAATCCCAACAACGACACTATCTGCAAGGAGCCTGCATGTTCTCCCTGTGCCTGTATGGGTTTCCTTCAGGTAATCCAGTTTCCTCCCACACTCCAAATACATGCTGGTAGGTTAACTGGCTCTAGTATGTATGAATGTGAGTTACAGACCTAATATTGTAAGCTCCTTGAGAGCAGGGGCTGATGTGAATGTATAATATATACAATACAGCACGTAAAGTGCTGCATAAATGGATGATGCTATATAAGTACCTGTGATAAATAAATGGCACAGAATATAGTTATGTTCAGAGGCAGCTAAATGCCGCCTCTCGATACAACAAACTAGCTGCCCTGGGAGCCCATGTGAATGTAGCCTTAGAACAGTGGTTCTCAACTCCGGTCCCCAGGACCCACTAACAGGTCAGGTTTGCAAGATAACTGAAATACATCACAGTGTATATCATTTGCTGCTGAGTGATTGCAGTATTCTAGTCTGCATCTCCCCAAGGTAATACTTAAAATCTGGCCTGTTGGTGGGTCCTGAGGACTGGAGTTGAGAACCACTGCCTTAGAAGGACAGCAGGAGTCTGACAGGTAGAGACAGGAAACACTTCCCATTAGCACTGTTTAAATGGACTTTTCCCCATGGAAAAGTACAAGGCATGCTGGAAAGTTCTGTGGTCATCCTGCAATGATTTGTACTTTAATTACGGAAAGATGTGAATGATTGAAGTGCACTGACCCCGCCACATATTTAGAGTCAGTCTTGTCCACCTGCTGCATGTAAGACCTGCAGTTAGCAGCTGCATTGTGCTCAGTGATATACACACTGCTGGAAAGAGTCCTGCTTCCAAGGAAAGGCATTATTCATCTCTCCACTGAGTCAGAGAACAGTACCATTGACCAGCCAAACACATGACATATCTACTCCTGCCTTTACAGTCTTTGTTGTTTAAAAACCAACCCAGCTCATGAAATCCGATCATCTTGACTCAGGGACCGAAACACTTAATTGCTCTGGATTGAATGAGGGAATATTAACTTTACCATGGGACACAGTTTAATGATATTGCTTTTTATTCCTCTCCTCTTGTTTTTCTGCAGAAAATTTTGGACTGCAGGGGATTTAAAAAGCTTTTGTATTGGAAGGTGACATTCAAAAAGCTGTCACTGCCACAGCCAGACCTGCTATCTCCAATAACACAGAAATACTTTGCGTCCTGCATCATGGTTGCAGACATCAATGGGGAATCTACGGCCGCTATTTGCTTTGGATAGCGTGCATTGGTGTTTGTGGGGGCTCCATAAAGATGGTTGGAAAGGAGAATGTTCTCACGGGCTTGTCTGGTTTATCACTCATCACTGGACGCAGCTCTCGCTTCTAGCCCAGGTCTTATGTATTGTACACATTAAATATAATGCACAGCTTAGCGGTGTACTCGGCCTGCACTGACCCTGGAGACAGATAACGGACTACAAAGAAGATCTCATCGTACTCTTTCTCTTGAGTCCTGGCTGTAGATTCAGGTCAGAATGAGGAAAAATACTGCTGCCAAAATGTAATGCTAGTTTTCACACTTATACTCCCTTTAGTGATTAGGGTAGAACAATGTGAAATGGAATCTTTTCACATGACCAGGGAATATTCTGCTGCTGGAAATTTCTGAAGCTTAAGCTGTGTGAAAATGACAGCAGCTCCCTTACTAAGGCCCACCGCTCGGGGCAGAAATAAATGTCCTTCCAGACAGGGCCAGATTTCTCCAACCTATCTTGTGTCCCCCCCACTCCAACCCAAGTCAAGTTTTGAACCTTAGTAACAAGATCAGAAGTCCACACAAGGCAGGTCAAGGCTGGGGACAGAGAGGCCAAAAGAGAGTTTACTTACTGTGCATCAGTAGTACTAAAGCCGTATACTGTCACCATACTCTGATAGGTGTACGGTTCTGGATGTACAGATCCAGGGTGGGTGAACTGTGAATACACAGCACACTATTCAGTGCTAGGACAGGGTTATCCGGGGTCCAAGATGAAGCAAAAGTAAAAGTAACCTGCAGGAAAGCCACCCATAGTGCAGGTAAATCCCAGTGCATGAGTGTGAAAGCAGCCTTGAGCCCCTTTCACACAATTGGTCCGATTGGGTTCTCCTGTCCGAATTTCAGGCAGACCCAATTTGACCCTCCATATTCCTCTATAGATCGGCAGATGTAAAGGGATTTGTGTCCTTATACACCTGCCTATCCTCCATCTGATCCGATTTTAAAAACAGAAGGGGATCCATCCCTTTCCGTCTGGGCGGATCAGATCAGAGGGCCCATAGAGTAGAGCGGGCTGTGTCCATATCTTCCCTGCATATGCAGAGTGGACACAGACCTGCCATCTGCCCGCTCCGCTCATTGTGGCCCGCGACCAGTTGCCAAGTCGCTAAAGTGGCCCTCGCTCTTCAAAAGGTTGGGCACCCCTGATTTAAAGCCTATTTAAAGTAAAAATGCTTGTTTAGGTCTAAGGTACAGGAAAAAGCAGTTTTACTTACTGTAACTGATCCTCTGCTCCCCCCCCCACCAGCAGACACTGGTCTCCTCTTCCCCCTCCTATGCTCTGGTGGTAGACTGTCCTTCAGTATCCTCATGTCCAAGGGTGGAACATGTAACATGTTCCTGATCCCGCAGCTGCTCCTTGTGACAGCAGGTCTGGGATCTTCTCCCCATACCAGCTGTACCTATTTGAAAAGAGCATGGCTGTGCAGGGCTCTGCCCACACGGCCACATCATTGATTCACAGATCCCTGTGAATGAACTACCAGTATTGACAAGCCTTTGCTGCTGACGGCTTGTAGTTCTGAATGAACTATTAGGGCGCTTTTGAGCACTCTAGTAGTTGATTGAGTCTTCCTGTGTTTGTGAAACTGCCTGCCCATACGATGTATGGGCAGACAGCTTGCACTGACAGTCTGTAGGAGTCCTGCATGGCACCCACGATCTTTTAATCACAGGTGCAATGCTTGCAGACTACTACAAAAAAAGTTGTAAATGCAAATGTTTTTACCTGCAAAAAAATGTGACTTTTTTTTTATTATAAGTAAACTTATTCTTTAAAGTAAACTGTACTTTGTTTAAAAAAAATTGGAGGACAGAAAGGCATGTTGCGCATATCCTATAAACTGCTATGCCATCTTTATTAGGCTACAATCACACGGCTGCACACAGGCGGCCACCTGTAAGTATCAGTAGATTCTTGTCAGCTGTTGTAAATGTTGCATGCAGACACTGTGTGCGAAAAGCAGCAGTTGTTGATAAATGGCTGGTGGCAAAGGAGCAGAGGGAGAAAAGGCTATGGGGACTGGAGTGAGCAAAGGATCAGGTAAGTAAAACTGCTTTTTCCCGTACCCTAGACCTAAACAAGCACTTAACCCTTGGGTTGCAAAGGGCAGCCCCAGAGCAAGGGAGGATTTTTGTTTTACTCAGAGTTCAGTTTTAAGGCTTCATTTACAGGGGCAAAGAGGTCTGTAGACTGTGAATCAGCCTTGTGTTTATGCAGTTTGGACCACAAGGCGCAGTATGGCAGCAGCCCATTTGAGTGTATGGGGATGCAGCAGCTGCACGCACACAGCTACTTATCCTGTTTTCATAGGGGTGCAGGGGCAGGTGAGGGGCCCCAAACGCACACTGTCTGTGTTCAGAAGAAGCATATTTTTTGTGATGTGAATTTGTCAATTTATTTATAATCCCAGGTCTTCAAGCTTTTTGCAAGCAGGACATATTTCTTCTTATGTTTGTGACCAGTAACTCCACCATCTCTAACTTGATATGTTGGCTAAATACAATGAATGAAATTCAAACTATTTAATAGCTACTTACTGTATGCTAGGTCATCTGAGTTCAGTGTTCAAGTTCCCCACAGAGAGACAACTGTTCTCTGCAGGTCTCCATACTTTACTTAGCAATGGTCTGAATATCCTTTAAGAGTCACCCTGCTGAAGTAGAGTGTTTGCCTGACAAACCTCTTTATAGGTTACATGCTGTAGGTGGAGCAATGCAGGACATAGGTGTGAGATACCACAGGAACAATGTTTTTAATACAAAAAAGGTAAGTGCGGGCACCCTGCAGTAACAATTATTGGGCAGTGTCAGTTTGATGAATTCTCAAAGTGACAGATTTACTAACAGCAAAAAAAAAAAAAAATTTTTTTCTTATATAAATACATTCAGCTAAATCTTTGCTATAAATCAAAAACAAGTATAAACTTCTGCAGGTTCACAGACTCTTCTGCTAGTGCAGTGACATGGTGCTTGCATCCTGGGCCGCAGAGGTCATCACACGGCAAAGAGACAGATTAACCTCAGCAAAACCCTTGAACGGAATTTGCTGGGATTATCACATGACGCTGCCCACATCATCATACACTAGTACGTAAATCACTTCCAGCATTTCTGGCCCAGCATGTAACGTTTCCCGACTTCCTCTTGGGACCATTCTGAGGTTTGTGGTTGCAATTTTAGGTCCAATGTAACGCAGATTAGGAAAGTCTACAAAACCATACAGAGTCATCTCTCGCGACCTCTCGCCATGGAATGCTTTTGGTCACTTTGATCTTGCAGCCTTGAGATCATGGAAGGAAGACCGCAGCTCAGAGCTCAGCTAGTGCCACATGAAGTACAACACGATACGGTACATGTGTACATCTCGTGCATGCCTGTATATGTCAACACACCCAGCCAGCCAACACCAACCAAGTAGAGACCACAAATGAGCTGAAGCCAGGCAAACAGCTAATGAAGACGCATATTCCTAATTTTAGAAAATCAGTCTAGAGCAAGAAACTGCTGCCACAGGATAAATCAAACCAGTGACAGCACAGCACATTCTTGTATTAATATCAAAATGTAATGATTTAAAATTACCGTATATATGTCTGATGCTAAATCATTCACATAGCAGACAAGTACAGATGTCCTCTTTCTTCTAAAGGAGGAAGACTTGCTGGGGAAAGGATTTCCTGTTGGTAGCAGCTGAAGGACAGCCAAAGAGGATTTACAGCAGGAAAGTCCACAGACACTGCCCACCAAACACACCAAGAAGTGACGTCACGCACTGCCTCCCAGCTTCTGAGTGTTAATAGCAGTATAGTTGGCTACACACTAGTAGAATTTCATTTGGAATGTAGTGCTACCCCCCGAAGGAACCGCTAGTTAAGATAGGTCCTCTGTTGCTGGCCTCAACCTTCTCAAAGATCCCAGCCTCTCTGACACCCGAGGCCGAATACACAAACGCACAATTTTACAGAGAAATCACTGACAGTGACATTAGTACACAGCTACAATGCTATTTTAAAGAACGCAAACGCCAAACCAAGTAGTTAAACTAAATATATTTATGACAGTAATTCCGCGCTTAGGAATAAGAAGAAAAAGAGACTGCTGCCCCCCTAATAAATGAATATCACCGAGGTGATATCTAAAAATGGATAATATTCTAAGCAGGGGAATTGGCGCTGTCCAGCTATATGTGCATAGAGGAATATAAAACTTCTTTGATAAATAAAACGGAATAATTGTAAAAGAACAATACGTAACAGTGCAACGGGCTCCTAAACATAAAGAATGTGCCTTAATACCAATTTATCAAATGCCCATGTGTACGTGGAGAGATATACCTCAAATATACAGTGTATAAAATACAACCAGTATCCCTGGCGGAAAAAGCAATAAAGTGCAATATGCTTCTAGACAGATATGTAAATGTGCCTTAACCTCAAATAAATCAACTTCCATATGAGTATATAAAAAAGGGATAAGTTATGCCCGCAAGTGGATGAACAATTGTGGCAATCAAAATAGTATTGACAAATCAGGTAGACAATTATAGCATGGAAAAATGAAAAAATCCCCAACAAGTGTGCATAAAATTGAAAATTAAAAATGTATATAAAAAAATGTATATAAAAAAAAAGAAAGGGTGAAACATAAATGTCCAAGTCCCAAGTCCCAAAGATGTGTCCTTATGGTGGAAAAAAAACGTGATCTCCGTTTTAACTGGTGTAGTCCCCGTCCTCCATTACACCCCCACTCGTGCTTGCACTCACCGGACTACCTCACCCCTGCAGGGGTAAAGGCATGTGTGGAAAAATCCCGCGGTGGCGAGTCCAAGGAGCGCTCCTCCGTCCAGGGGTATAGTGTCCTTAGTGATATCCCCAATAACAGACATCCATATAAAGTGAGGAAGAAGGAAACTTCATAGCGTAACTCCACAAAAATACGATTTTATTAAAAGTCCTTAACAAACGTAGTAAAAAAGTATAAAATCAATATGGGAAGCACCGGAGCTGACAGTGCTCAAGATCCCGGAACTCAGCTGTTGAGCGGCGTGGTATGGCGGTGGAACGCACGCACTTTTAATAAAATCGTATTTTTGTGGAGTTACGCTATGAAGTTTCCTTCTTCCTCACTTTATATGGATGTCTGTTATTGGGGATATCACTAAGGACACTATACCCCTGGACGGAGGAACGCTCCTTGGACTCGCCACCGCGGGATTTTTCCACACATGCCTTTACCCCTGCAGGGGTGAGGTAGTCCGGTGAGTGCAAGCACGAGTGGGGGTGTAATGGAGGACGGGGACTACACCAGTTAAAACGGAGATCACGTTTTTTTTCCACCATAAGGACACATCTTTGGGACTTGGGACTTGGACATTTATGTTTCACCCTTTCTTTTTTTATATACATTTTTTTATATACATTTTTAATTTTCAATTTTATGCACACTTGTTGGGGATTTTTTCATTTTTCCATGCTATAATTGTCTACCTGATTTGTCAATACTATTTTGATTGCCACAATTGTTCATCCACTTGCGGGCATAACTTATCCCTTTTTTATATACTCATATGGAAGTTGATTTATTTGAGGTTAAGGCACATTTACATATCTGTCTAGAAGCACTATTGCACTTTATTGCTTTTTCCGCCAGGGATACTGGTTGTATTTTATACACTGTATATTTGAGGTATATCTCTCCACGTACACATGGGCATTTGATAAATTGGTATTAAGGCACATTCTTTATGTTTAGGAGCCCGTTGCACTGTTACGTATTGTTCTTTTACAATTATTCCGTTTTATTTATCAAAGAAGTTTTATATTCCTCTATGCACATATAGCTGGACAGCGCCAATTCCCCTGCTTAGAATATTAAACTAAATATATTGTCATAAAACAAAGAAGGTAAGTGCAGACAGGGGTGAAATAAATAAATAATGGAAGCAATACACTTAAAATACAGAATAATTGTGAGCTATTGAGCCCACGTTTTACCAATCAGCTTAAACTGTAACAGAGTCACCTATAGTATGATAAGGGCAGCGAGAAACAGATAGTATAAACCCCTGAAGGGGGAGGCCCTGCAGTGACTTTGCTAGGTCCAAGCCTGCCTGCAGGACTTCGGTGTTCAGGAAGGTGAAAGATTGCTAAAGTCCATGTAATTACTGTGAGTCAGAAAGGAAAAATCTCCAAAAACGAGGGAAAAAATTGTTATCTCTGCCAGTGTGGTTTTGGGACCTTTCAGGGCTTTACTAATGGTGATGCTGAGTGGCTTCCAGATACCCCCATTTTAAGGAGGTGGGAACTTGAGGAAGAGTTTTGTCAGGAATAACTTAAACAAGGCTTAGGAGTAATGAAAAGGACAAGCAACAAGTGCAGGGAGGAGTTAAGTGGATCTCATCTAATAGGGTAATCCAGCACCGGTGATATGGCATTGTTTAGTGGTATGCTGTATTAGTGCGATAGTGCCTAAGGAGCCTGAATGGCAAACTGCGTAACTGGAGTCTCAAATCAAGGATCGTTTTCGACTTCAGTGATAAGAAAATTTGAAGGAGCAGGATGGAAACTGGTTTTCATTTGGTAAAATCCATTCATTCCAAAATGTAATGTTAAGGCCCTTTTCACACGGGGCGGACTCTGTCAGGACTCCGCCTGCTCAGTGAGGAATCTGTCCACTGATCCCCGCAGAGCAGGCAGATGGCTTGTCCAGTTCTGTTTCACTTATGCAGAGTGGAAACAGACACAGCTCGCTCTCCTTTATGGGCGGTCGGATGTAAACGGACAGGTCGGTTTACATCCGTTTGTGGATCTGTTACTGGTGGCATGGTGCCAGATACCACAGCATACTATCAGAGGTCTAGTGGCTTCCATGCCTCGATGCATCAGGGTTGTGTATAAATGTCCATTAGCTGTACCTTGCTTGTGTACTGGAGTCAGCTATACCTTCTTACGATGCTACTGTTTTTTTCATTGCTGTTATTGAAAGAAGCCATTACAGAGTGAGGAGATACATGTACCCCTCTGTGGAGCAGTGAGCCCCAGAAACCCAGGTGGGACCTCAACCCCTATTCACTGCCCACTTTGCACCAGAATAAATCACATTACAGAAAACCTACAGTGATATCACAAGAGAATATACCCCTATCAAATAACATTTTAGTGTGTGCCATAAATAATTGCTTTTTTTATAAATGAAATATTTTTTCATGTTTTGTTGCTTTTTGTTACGGTTAATCTCCTGCTGCCTTTTTGCAGCCAAACTGGAGGCTTTGTGGAATCTCTCAGGATGGGTTTCTGATGGTGACAACAATGAACTATGCATGCCTAATAAGTGTTGAAACAACCACCTGCAGTCTCCATCGGAAGCCCGGGTGACAAGAATTGGGAGAAAGGGACAAAGTGCTGTCACCCTATAATAGGAAGTACCTGGAACAAGGAACCCTTACGGCAGGATTATCATGTATTGTTTTAATAAAAGCCGAGCGGTTTTAAGATTGAAAATTACTTTTAAATTGAATTAACATGTTAATGCTTATATGAGATTTTGGTGATTGGGTTTATATCCACTTTAATTTCTCCATAAAAATAATAATAGAAAACAAGCATGCATTTTTTGGCTTTACATTCCATTAGTTAGCTACAAAGTTGAATATTAAACTTGGAATATTCTGCTAATATTGTTTACATCACTTTTAGCCAAAATGGCTTTTATCCGATGTGCTAAAATCTTTTCTCTTAATAACTGATGAGAATCAGAGCCTACTTCACTTTAATGGAAAACGGCTAGAGAAATGTCATTATCGGAGATCCACAGAGTAAACGTACATTAGCCTACATGCACTTTACTGGAGTATCCTAGATGCTGAGAGGCTGATTATGTTAAACTTGGCTGGTCTCATCCCATTTTTTCACAGAGCATGACCTGCCAAATAAATGATCACAAAAAACAAAATGGGGTTGGACCTGATTTAATTAGGTACAAGGGAAAATAAGGCCACTCTACCAAAGGCTGCATTTCTGTAAAGTCATATTCTGCCAGGTCTAGTAATCTAAGGTCTACTTAAAAAAAAAAAAAAAAGGGTTTTAAGTCGAAAGAGTTATGAGCAATGAAGATCTGTGGTCTGCACAATGGACGCTAACATTTTGTAGGATTTTTAGACTAGCCAAGGTGCTGTATCTCCTCCTAACACTAGATGGCGATATAAAGCCTTCCCAAACCTAATATTTAAATATTGATTTACAAAAAAAACCTTTTTTTTGAGGCACAGTTTATCCATCTTTACCAGGTTATAAAAGACTGAAAAGCTACAGTGGTGAATTCAAGTGTAAAAATGGGCAAAGCGGGACTGACCGAATAAGTGAAATGCAACTAAAAATAAGGAAAACTAAAACAAAAAAACACAACTGTAAGCCATTCTCCCTTCACTGAATACAATTAAATTATACCCGGTACCAGCGTACTCCCACACAGTGGTGGATTTATAAGGGGAAAAAAGGGGCAATTGCCCTGTTTGAAGGGGTCCCCCTCTATCCACATATGTAATAATTAAAGAATGTTTATTTCTTAAAATTGATCAAGGAAAGCAATATAATCCTCTATAAGGGCTTGTTCACACCAGGCTTGCAGAGGGAATGTTAAAGGGGTTGTAAAGGTAATTTTTTTTTTTTTTTAAATAACAAACATGTTATACTTACCTTCACTGTGCAGCTCGTTCTGCACAGAGTGGCCCCAAACCTGCTCTTCTGGGGTCCCTCGGCGGCTGTTTCAGCTCCTCCCCGCAAGAACTAACCACCTTAATGCGAGCTCCCTCGCATGGTGGTTAGTTATTGCGGGCGCGCTCCCGTGATACAGCCGGCGGCTATAGCCGCTCACTGTATCACTCGGCCACGCCGCATCACTGGATGTGATTGACAGCAGCGCGAGCCAATGGCTGCGCTGCTTTCAATCCATCCACTGTAGCCAATCAGCGACCAGGCTGAGCGGTGAAATGGATGTCGGGAGCGAGCGGCTGAGTTTAGAGGTGTCAGGTAAGTAAAACGGGGGGCTGGGGGCGGCGGTATTGTCAAAAGTTTTTTCACCTTAATGCATATAATGCATTAAGGTGAAAAATTTTTTACCTTTACAACCCCTTTAAATCATGTGTTTTCCTGCACCGCACAAAAACATGCTGCCTTTTGCAGTTGCATGCGAGTGCCATTGATTTGCAAAAATCAATGGGAATCCCAAAATACATGGTAACTTCCCTTTTACTCCCAGGGACTGAATGGAGCAGCGGGGGAGGAAAAGGAAGGTATGTGCTTCTGTAGAGGTATGCATTATAGGGCACTTGCTCTTTTGCCCTGGATGGTAACCTGTTGCCACCTAAATAACGTGTGTGATGGCAAAAGGGCAGGCTTTAATGCCCACATACAGCACATATGCGTCATTGGACAGCCAATGTTTCTGTGCTGAGAGTTTCCGTACGCTCCCAGCACAAAGACAGCTCTCAGTCCCCATTAACAATCGTTAGACCACTGTGACAGGGCTAGCATTTTTAGCTTCCCACATTGCCATTTTTATTTTTACAGTGATCACTTTTTATCCTTGTATGGTGTTTTATTCCAATAAATCCCAATTTGGTTGACCTGCACCAAGTGGGGTTCCCCTTTTTCTTTTTCCCATGTTTGAATGCTGATGACCATCCCTGGACCATCCCTTCCTGGAAACGGGTATTGTGAGTGACAGCCGTCGAATTTTCGTCTGGGACCACCTTCCCTCTTGTGTCCATCAGTGCTCGCAGCTTACAAGATATTGTCCGGCTTGACATCACAGGAGATCCTCTCCCTATGCCTTTCTGACGCACTGCTATATGGTATGTGTGTCCTGCTGATTCAGTAAGGGTAGCCATCTTTCCATATTGAATATCCATACGTCTTCTGGTGTTCACCTTTGTTTCGAAATTGAGGAGATATCCCTTCATTATTTGATACTTCACATGTGGACTTTTACATTTGGCTGTTTCATATTTCACATATGGACATTTGATCACTTTTTCCATTTATATTCTTACACTCTTTGCACTTAAATGTGTGTTTGTTCCATATTTATATGTTTACCATTGCATATTTGATACTTCTAGCGCTGCACTTGTTTTTATTTATTTCTCAACGGACCACTGTGACAGCCAATCACAGCGGTCACATGATTGCCAATCCCTCTAGCTCCCTGGGCATTCAGAACCATTTAAAGGAAGCCAGGGTGGGCGGGAAGGGGTTAAAGCACAGATTGATTTACATGTTACAAAAATGAGGAACTAGTCCACATTGGTCATGAAAACATAAACCTGGTGGCTTCTTTTCAAATATGCTTAAACATTTTTAAACATAATGCACCCAAATACACATCCTCCATACAGTCGTGGGTAACTTGTTGCCTCTATGAAATACAGGTGACACTAGAACTCAACCCCCTCCCCTTCCATTAACAGGGCCTAGCTCTATGCTAGACATTGAGTGGGGGGAACTCTACCCACAATGGTGTCAAAACCCACAATGGTGCAGAACACCTCAGCCCCCTTTCCCACCAGAACCGCAGGCTACTACCTCCTAACCAGACCTCTTTTCCCTACAAAAGACCTCTTTCACCTTCCCTTGTACCCCGTTCCATACTCTACCCAACCGCCTTAAACTTTAAATAAACCAAGCTATAGACTACAACTTGGCATTTGATACGTTTACATACATACGTACATACATACATACGTTTTGATAGGCCACCTGGTGGCTTATCTTCACATATGCTTATACATTCTGCAACATTATGCACCCAAATAAACATCTTCCACGCAGTCGTGGTTAACTTATCATCTAGAGGCAACACTAGACCTCGACCCCCCTTCCATGGACAGGACATAGCCCACTGTGCTAGAGGATGAGCTGGGGGGAACTCTACCCTCACTGGTGTTGATCCCCCAAACCTGCAATGGAGCAGAACCTTGGCCCCTTTTTCCCTTCAGATCCCCAGCCTACTACCTCCTACCCAGCCTTTTCCCTTCTCTACAAAACCCCTTTCACCTTCCCTTGTACCCCTATTTACCCCACAATTTACCAAACCCCATTTAAACGTTAAATAAACCAAGCTATGGACTACAACTTGGCATTTGCTACAGCTACAATACGGTATATGAAAATAATTTAATTCATGTTACTTTACCTAGCAGACTGATACCCAGACGAGACAGGCCCTGTTTTATGCCTTCTCCCAGATTATCCGGCAGCTGTCTTCTCCATTCCTCCTGTCTGTTGTAATGTTCTTCATCGAGGGATAATCGGTCCATGTTTCGAGCCAAGCTGGTGGCCAGGTTAGTAAGAGAGGTGAGTGTACCTAAATGAAAGAGAGCTCCAGTCACATAACACAGTCTTGGCATCGAAGATTTAGAAACGTACAACAATAGGATGTTCTAAGGCGTATTTAATAAACATGCTCTGTGTAATGTAAGCTAATCAAAAACATTTTGTTCTAAACTAAAGAATACCACTGTCATAAATTACATTGTGTGATATCCTTTAAAGTGCACCTGTGTTTGAATAATGAAAACCTGCAAGCCACTGGCGCAGGGTCTGGGTAGACAATTCCTCAATTTTATGCCAACCATCTGAGCACCACATGTCATAATCAGCCTGTGAAGAAGTTTGTTAACGAGTTTTCACACCAGACTGATTGCTATCGCACAAGGAGTTTTTCCAACACACTGTAAAATCTTATTGCAACTAACATCCAATTTTTCCCATTCTGTGAGGGAAAGGAAATTCAAGAGGAACTGAACCCTATGCTGAGCCAAAAAGGCAGCTAGAGGGCAAATAACTAGTAAGCAGTACTGCCTGTGGTCTCCCTGCAGCTGATCTTTTTTCATTACTGACATACCATACCTTGATTTATGTTGAGACAGTCATCTTGGTAGAGGCAGGGCTTTGGTTTCCCATGTGGGAGCCTCCAGCAACAAGAACAGTGAGCAGCACAGCAGTGAAATCACCACCCCTTACTCCAAATCTCATGAAATCTCATGAAACTGGCAGTCAGATGCAACAGTGCCTTAGATCTCACACTGTAGATATACAGTTATGAGGCTGTAGGCACAGGAGCGCCCAGGCACATATTCACATTCCACGAAGCGCACTTCCATTTTCAGGAGGAATTCCAAACAAAAATGTACATTTTTCATAGTGCTACTTGGGCACAAATAACATTTCTAAATGTTTCCTAAAACATAACAATTGACTTTTTGAGTTACATTTTTACTTTAAGCTTTTGCCATGTGTCCACATCCATCCATTAGCACATCCAAATTCAGCATAATTTAAATTGATCATCTATGTTTTTCTCTTAATAAAAAAACACGGGAATGAACACAGGGGCAGCTCTACTTCAACTGCTGATCCACCCATATACAGGATATATGTACAGTCTGGAAGGGAGAAACAGGGAGTGATAACTTGAAAAATCTCAGTATTTGAGACTTTTGTCTTTTAATAATCAAGACACCATGAAATTGGTTAATTCTCAGGTAAAAGGATAAAACACATTGAAAGTGAAACCCCAAGAAATAAAAGGCTGCAGTTAACCATTTTGGGAGGCACGGCTCTTCCTGACCTTGCATTATACTACATAGCCTCCCAGCTGTCCCACTTCTACTATTTCAACCACCAAGACAAGCTTCGATACTCCACCATGGTCTGCGCATCGGTCGCCAACGTAGTGGCCTACCCCATGCAGATACTTTTCTGTAATCGCTGGGGTCTCCCCCGCCTTGGTGATAGACGACATATCTTGACACACCACTGCAAAATATGGCAACTGGCGCTGGTCACTACTAAAGCTCCCCCCCTCCATGCCCACACACCACTCTAGGACAACCCCCAACAGCCTGAACTGATGACTATCCCTGACCACAATATATGGGTTGCCAAGGGCATCATCTATCTGTCCCAGGTTGTATCAGATGGCACGGTGAGATCATATCGGGCCCTCAAGGACGAGTTTGCCCTCCCCAATGCTCTTCTGCTACCTCCAGGTTCGGCATGCCCTTCAATCCCACTTCGGCGCCTCTATTCCCAGGCTGGAGACGATGACCCTGGCGGACATGGTCCTGGGTAGGGACCCCAAGAAACTAATCTCCCTCCTTTACAACCACCTTCTTTTACCCTTGGACACCACCCATGTCTACCAACTGAAAACTAAATGGGAGATGGACCTGGGGGTGCTGGAGGATGAGGAATGGGGGGAAATACTGGAGTCCTGTAAAAAAGTATCCCCCAAACTATCAGACCGGCTCACACACCTCTACATCCTTCATAGATCATACATCACCCCTTCCTACCTCTCCAAATACAAGTCGGATGCCGGCTCAGCCTGCCCCAGATGTGGCAATATTGAAAGCACTTTATACCACCTAATATGGTCCTGCCCACCCCTCCAGCAATACTGGTCACAAATCGTCAAATTCCTGCATGATCGCATGGGCTAATCCCCATCACTCTGCCCACGCTAATGTCTACTTGGCCTCCGTCCCATTTCGGAGGAAGAGAAATACTTAACCACCCTCTTAAGGGAAACCCTTTTCACAGCTAGAATGCAGATAGCCCAACTGTGGCTCAGAGCCACCCCCCCTATTATCCAGCAATGGAAAAGGGTAGTGAACAATACTCTCCCATATAAAAAAGTTTTATACCTCCACCGAGGATTCCCAGGCAAGTTTAATAAAATCTGGGACCGATGGGTAGACGATTCCTCCACCTCTGCGGACTAGAAAGAGCTCTCCCTCCCCTGCACTGGGCCTTGACCATACAACTACTACCCACACCTGGTATGTACCTAAAATGTAATGGTTATTAGCAGACAGCGATGATTGGGACTATCTCAGCTGTTGATGTTATGTCAGACGTTCTACTCCTTTGTTTGGTGCCTGTTGCACCCTGCATTATGTATGTAAACTCTGCATTGACTATTATGCTCAATAAATGTTTTATTGATTAAAAAAAAAAAAAAAAAAAAAAGGGGACCCTTCACTCAGCTCAGGCAAAACAGGCATAACAAGAAAACTATAAAATCTGCAAGCTTTAAAAAACTATAATGTCTCTGTCATACAGAGACTTTGAACATTAACACACGGAAATCTACACATAGAAAATAAAAAATACTTAGTAAAGAACCCTTTATTACATTTTCTGACCATGCCAACCAATCAGATTTCACCAAAATGCAGAAAGAAGAATTTGGCTGCAGTTGGCAGCAAAAAAATAAGAACAAAACACATTTGTGCTATATATTTGTGACGGTATCCTGGTAATACAAATGTTCACTTCCATCATTTCACCATTCGATGTCAGTGTTTCTGTATATTACTGTAGGTGTTATGCACAGAACACAATTTAGGCTGGGACTGTTACGTACTCATCGTGAAGCAGACTCAGGCAGCCCGGGGTAAGATTTCTAACAGCTTGCAGGAATACTGAAATATCTTTAATGTTTTCACATTTATCACGTGCAGAAGGATCTACAGGACGCATCACGTTACTCCTGAGGGGGGTGTCAGCCTCCAGATTGCTTTTGGAAGACTCCCATAGAAGATGGATATAAGATGTTTATTAAAGAATAGACTGTAGCTGTATGTAACATATACCCAGAGAAGCTTAAATTATAAGCGTTATTAAAAGACACAATGTTACTGTACTAGAATGTGGGGGATTCTCCCGATATATGAGAACACATAAATAATAATAATAGTAGAGATGTGATTTATTTTTTATTTCTATTACCTGCACACTCAAGGAAATAAAATCTCGGCTCTGGTAAGTTCCAGTAATAATTTAGCATGACGGAATGGATTAGGATCGTTGGACAAGGGAACATGTTCTCTATGTGATTATGTATACATTGATTACCAGCTAAATGAAGGCAGGCTAGGAGTGTATTTAAAGGGAACTAGTCAAGTTAGAAAGATCGGCACTGCTATTGTTAACTTCTTTGGAACATGCAATGTTCAGACTTCAGGCAAGTGTCCATGAGCCTAGCTGCTATCATATGCAGTGACAAGAAGAGGCTCAGAACCCCCAATTAAT